>CM065120.1:34345000-34977500 GCA_033026305.1 Cirrhinus molitorella
CGGATATAATAGCTATGTGGCACCACCACAACCACTCTCACCATATACCCTGAGCAAACAGATTTATGGTAATTGCTTTATGTGCCTATAAAAATGGATAAACCCTGAAACCTGAAATGACTGGAAGCACATTGAAATTGGAGATTGGCTGGCAAAGTGTCGGTGAAATACTATCCTCATTAGAACCAAGAGACAGGCAATGCTGGAACAGCACTTATGGATGACTTGACAAGCACTGCGGCTGAACCCCAGCCTGTGTTTGAGTGCTGGGGAGACAGCCAAGGCCTATTATGCTGACCTTTAGGATTCAGATCCCAAAGTGGGAATGTTCCTTTGCAGATACGCCATCAATCCTGCAGTTACAGAGGAGTTCGCTGAGGCTATATATCCATGCGTGTATTGTGTTTGTGCATGCTGCATAAGGTTATCACGAGGTTGCCCCTCTCCCCTTTTAATTCCAGATACATATTCTCTTACATAATGCACTCAGAGAGATAAAAATGCTTTAGAGAGGCTCTGCTAATAGAGCAATCCATTATATTTCTCATCCTATGTCAAAATACTTTAGTTTACATTTTATAATTAGACCTCATAATTACATTAAACGTGCACTTAGTCTCAACCTCTAATTATTGTATTTTCAGCGATTCTTATAATGCATTGTCAGTCAGTTAGTTAATTGATTGTTTTGAAACTGTTTTAGTAAGGAATTGGCAGTTATTGTACCACAAAAACCTATATTCTGAACTGTTGTGATGTGAATATGCAAAATGTTAGTTATTTTACCAAAATAAGAGGGATCATACAAAATGCATGTTGTTTCTTATTTACTACTGACCTGAGTAAGATATTTCACATAAAAGATGTTTACATATAGTCCATAAGAGAAAAGAATAGTTGAATTTATAAAAATGACCCTGTTCAAAAGTTTTTTTTTTTTGTTTAGTGATAGTTGTTTATGAGTCCCATGTTTGTTCTGAACAGTTAAACTGCCCGCTGTTCTTCAGAAAAGTCCTACAAATTCTTTGTTTTTTCAGCACTTTTGTGTATTTGAACCCTTTCCAACAATGACTGTATGGTTTTGAGATCCATCTTTTCACACTGAGGACAACTGAGGGACTCATATGCAACTATTACAGAAGGTTCAAACACTGACTAATGCCTCAGAAGAAACATGATGCATTAAGAGCCAGGGGTGAAAACTTTTGAACAGAATGAAGATTTTTCTTATTTTGCGTAAATATTGTATTTTGTTTAGTACATTTAGTACTGCCCTTCAGAAGCTACAGAAGATACTTACATGTTTCCCAGAAGACAAAATAGGTTATCTTTTCACACTAAGGACAACTATTACAGAAGGTTCAAATGCTCACTGATGCTCCAGAAAGAAAAACAACACATTAAGGTCCAGGGGTGTAAACTTTTAATATCATATATTTTTTTTTCTATTTAGTGCTGCCCTTCAGAAGCTACAGAAGATACTTGCATGTTTCCCAGAAGACAAACTAAGTGAAACTTATACATTTCCTAGGTGATGTAGCTGTGCTAGTTTTGTATCTTGAATTGCTCCGTTGTTTTTTTATTTTCTTAAAGTACAATTATTCCAACCTAATTCAATAAGTCATGTCTGTTTTCTATATATTTGACAAGCCGGCATGCGATAAGCAGGATAATGTCCATCTCCTTCATTATTGCAAAATAAACCCTTAAGAAAGATTACTTTTTCTGGACTTCGTCTGCAGTAACTGACCATACATTATCCATTACTTATTTTACCACTATACATCAGATAGAATGTGTTTAATTGGAACTCAGGGATACTATTGTATCACAGTCCATGCCATATTTCTTTCTTCAAAATAAATCTGATTACATAAGCACCTTTGTTTGCCTTATTCCTCTCTCTATATTTCCTGCTGGAACTCCATTTCGCATCTGTCTACAATTGCTGGCGTTTATGTTGGCCATACGGTGGACGTTTCCTGACATATAGATAAACACTAATCAATCTCACTATTGCTTGGCGTGGTCTGACACTGAGTGTTCTTTAGTTGCTGATGTTAAATAAATGAAATGTCCAGTTTGGGTGATGTGTTGGACTTTGGGACTGCATGTGCTTCCATTATAAGCTATTGTGAATTAGAGTGGATTGTACTCTCCTGAATGATATGTTTGGTCACGATGCCTCAAGCAGAGTATCTCCTTCTTGTTGTTTGATGGTAGATGAGAAAACTGCAGGCCAGAGCCAAATTTAGCTTGATAATATTGATCAAGGACAGACATTGCTGCTAGTGTGGTGCCGTGCAAGCTGGTGTGTATCAAGTAAACACTCCCTGTCCCCCAAAGGTGCGTGTCTGTGTGGGTAATGTTGGTGGGTATGAGAGTGTCTGTGTGCATGCTCTCATTTTTAGTGCCATCATCTGCTGTTGAACAGCAGCTGCAGAGTAGTGGAGGTTTCCACGACAACAGTGATCGCGCTTGCACGGGCTTCAAATCACACGTGTCCTCTCACAGATAAAGAAACACACAGTGCATTCACATACAACGAGAACGTTTGTATTCTGTATGCAATTACATCCATTTAAAGTTAATGCTGATGTATGTTAACATTTAACATGCATGTAAGGTGGTTTTAATCAATCATTATGATGACAGGTGAGCTGATTCAGCTGGTGACCTATATGATTTTTGACATGCTTAAATATATAAAATGCCATGTTTGATATAGGGCTGTGAATCTTTGGGTAAACAACAAATCAATTTGATTCACGATTCATAGGGTTTCGATTCAATTCAAGAACGATTTTTGCAAATTCAGAACGATTCGATTCGAGACAATTTACAATAAAATTTGATGCGATTCGATTAATAACGATTCGATTCTGTATACTTTAAGTGTATTCACAGGACTATTTAAATGCTTAGTCAAAATTGGGGCAAATTACACTTCTGCCTTTATGGAGTCAGAGAAAAAAAATTATTATAATAAATAAAACACTTTTGTCCACTGTTGATGTTAGCTTAATGATGCTATGGCATGACATATGTAGAAACGTAACCTAGTGGAAAGTAATATATTTAAAATACATTTATTTCAAACTAAGTATAGTTTAAATTGATTAACATATTTACTAATACATCCCTTAAGACTTCGACATAAAAACTATAATTAAACTTTATTTGAATTTCTTAATATTACAAAAAATAATAATAATAATAATATGAGGATTGTATTCTCTTTGATTAAAAATGTTTTGAAATGCAAGATATTTAAAGTATACCTGAAATATACTTGCAATAGTTCCACTTTAGCATAATCAAATATACTTCAGTTCATAGTTGGACTTCAGCACTATATTTCCAGTTTAGCACACTTTATGCCAGTTTAGTATAGGCTACTAAAAGTGATAAAAACTTAAATATGTAAATTTATACTTACTATGAAATGAAGGTATTTCAAACACATTTTAGGACATTTATTTCTCTTTATTTTTGATTAGCCTATGTAAGCCAAGATTTAAAAAAGGTTTTTAAAGTAAGCATTCTATATGTCACACCTTTGCATGATGTGAGCTTCTTTATCATATTTTCATTAAAATAAAATGCTACAGCATTTAAACTATTATTTTCTATCGGCGAATGATGATTTTAATGATGTAGCAACGAACGCAACTTTCATGCATGTGACAGATAACGTTAAACCTCGCGCTCTTATTTTAAGGTTGCTGTTAATGCTGCGGTTTTTGAACCATCTCCTTCGTACATTATCGACATTAAGTTAAAACGTCATTTACGTTTACAATGGAATTGTGCGTAAGATTTTAGACACATTGTTTTTGCTCCATCCAAACGCGCGGTTTTCAACTGCTCAGGTAATGTTAATGGTATGACTAAGAGCCACTGAAAAACTACAGAAAAGTAAAGTACTTTAAAAGCCTCAAAAACATGTCAGTGAGAGCGGGCGCGCCATCCAGTGGCAGGCATTGAATGAAGCGCGTGAAGGGGAGATGCGAGGAAATGAACAATGCAGTTCAAGGTCTCCGTTAATTTGTGCGTGTAGTAATTTATATATTTTAAACACTGAATCGCTATAGAAATCGCGATTCATTAGATTCTTAGGGTGTACTCACACTAGACAATCTGAACCGTGCCCGGGCGCGTCTGACCCCCAAAGCGCGGTTCGATTGACCAGTGTGAGTGCTCCGTGCCGCGCCTGGGCGCGGCTCCTTTCGCCGGCCCTGGCCCAGTTGGAAGAGGTGGGCCAGGGCACGGTTCGGTTGGGTTTGGGCGCGGTACGCATGCAGTGTGAGCGCAAACTGCGCCGGAGCACGGAACAGATACTATTTTGTGTGCGCTGCTGTCATCATAACGACCGCAAACATGTTCTATTATTACTACTACACCACATTTTTCAGTTAATTTCATTCAGTCAAGTATATTTAGGTTTATAATGGGTCTGGTTCTTACCTTATTGATGAACATGAATTGTAGTTTGCGAGTAAAACGGCAAATTCTTTCATTAACGTCAGCTGTATCCGTAATAATTCTCTGATACATACAAGTGAAAATCAACGCACGGCATAAATTATTAATGAATTATTATTGATTATTTGGCAGAATATTAGCGAAAGTGTTTTTTCGCTGTTATCGCGTGCATGACGTAAGCGTGCTCCGGCCCGAAAGGTTTAATGCAAGTGTGAGTGCAGGCCAGCGGGGGAGTGGGGAGGGGGGATAATCGCGCTCGGGCTCGGTTGAGGGCAACCGTGCCTAGAGTGAGTACACCCTTAGTGTTTTAAATCGATTAATAGCCGAAATCAACGATTCACAATTCAAAAATCCATATTTCAAGATCGACGCATATGCATCACCAGGTTTTGTAATCGATGCATCAAGAAAATGAGTGGATCGTTACACCCCTAGTTTGATAGTTCAACCAAAAATGAAAATGATCCCATGATTTACTCACCTTTAAACCATCCTAGGTGTATATGACTTTCTTATTTCGGATTAATACGATTGGAGCTATATTAAAAAATGTCTTGGCTCCTCCAAGCTTTAAAATCACAGTGAATGGTCCTAAAAAGTGATACACACAGTTCTGGGGGGCTAATAAAGGCATTCCAAAGCAAGAGAGTTGCGTTTCAGCGGATAATGTAGGATGTAGGTGAAGCGCAAGCTCCTCCAAAATCCGCCGACATTTTTCTTAACAAATCCTCATTTTGCACTTCTAATTCGTGACCAGTGTTTTGTTTTGCTCTCTCCTCTGCACTTCCGTGTTCGACTACATACTATGTCCTCTGCTGGAACGGAAAATATAAATATTTTATGCAAAAACACATCGATTCACTTCAGAAGACCTTTATTAACCCCTCAGAGTTGTGTGGAGTACTTTTTATGATGAATGGATACACTTTATTGGACGTCAAAATCTCCACACCCATTCACCGCCATTATAAGCTTGGAACAGCCAGAACATTTTTTGTTATAAATACAGAGTTCTGGCATGAAGCTCTTAGAATGCAGTCAGATGGGTCTAACTCAATCTGACAACATGACACCATAATCACATGGCACAGCTGATTGGTTCTCTCCTGTATCAGTAGCCAATGAGCTCACTGCCCAACATTCAAATATATGACTAGTGCTAGATGTAGCAGTTTGCATGCTTCAGAAATCCTCCACCTTCCCCAGCTCCACCTGTATAGATCTGCTACGACGTGATTCATGTATGCTATGGGGGTTATTCATATATGTTATGTGCAGCAGCAGTTTTTCGTACATGCTTACAGCAGCATGTTGTGGATGTATTGGCAGTAGCAAGTCTCGGTACTTGCTCTGCTCTGCAGCAGTGTGGCAGATCTATTCCGCAAAGACCAAATACATTAACATTGTCATGTACATTACCATGCCAATCCCAGAGAGTTGTCATGACAGAACTCCAATTGTATTTGTCTGAAAGAAGAAAGTCATATACACCTAGGATTGCTTGAGGGTGAATAAATCATGGGGTAATTAGCATTTTTGGGTGAACTATTTCTTTAAAATGAATGAGAGATATAGTTTGTACCACATGTAAGCTAGCTTATTGTGCCCCCAAAACATGTTCCATGCCATACTAACAAGAAACTAGGCTTCTAACCACAAATGAAGAGCTGCTACTTGTGAATGTTACATATTGTGCACGAATGATACCATAGTAAGTGAAGTAAATCCAATATAGTAAGAGTAGCAAAGCTTCTTCTGAGTCACTGCAGTAACTAAATATGGAGGCAGCTGCAGAGAGAAGCCGAGGAGGGTCTATAGACACACATGCACACACACTCATAAAGTCTCTAAACAAAAAGACCATTGAAATACAGATCTCTTGTACAGCAGCATACCATGTGCAAAATATTACAAAGAAACATTAGATGCTCTCATTATTACAGACATGTGCAGGGAGAGAGAGAGAGAGAGAGAGAGGGAGAGAGAGAGAGAGAAGTAAACAGCTATTGGAGCTCCCCTTGCAAAAATGAACATGGTGCAACCATGGTAACAAATGCTAATACAAATCAGATGAATGATTACCATATTCACATAGCATTTACATACCATGGTAGTAACCTAATACATATATGCAAAAATGTATAGTTTAATTTGTCTGTTCAAGCTGAATTTAAATGTGAAATGTAAATGTTACATTTAGATTAAAATTTGAAAAAGCTGAATTGCATTTTTGTTTGAAGCATATACACCGTAAAAAAACATTTTATTGAGTTAACTTAAAATAATGTCACCTGGCTGCCTTAAAATAACATTTAAGTTCAGTCAACTCAAAGAAGTTTAATCAACTTGAAATGTTAAGTTGTGCTTAGTGACAACTTAGATATTTGAGTTGATTCATCTTAAAATTTTAGGGCAATAGGGTAACAAATTATTTTAAGTTGACTCAACAAATTGTGATTTTTATTTTTTACAGTGTAGAGTTTGCATTTACATTATAGTTTGGTCAGTTACCTATATTAATATGCTAATATGCTAATATGGTCAGTGGCTATATTAGCGATATTCGGATGTAAACAGCAGCATGGATTGTACGGTTAATGTACTACTGAATACATTGTAATTTTTAGCTGTCTAAACCATGGAAAAAATGTGTGGAAGCTGCTAAATCATACGGAGAAGGACTTAGTAAGCAGGAAAGCACACAATATTTTGACAAACTAAAGTTAATAGGTGGTAAAGATAGGTACGAGCAGTATTAATTAAGATATTAGCCTAATATTTCACCTACCTGACCAGAAATGATAAGAACAAATACAAATGTTGTCAAGATTGCCCTGGAAATCCTGGTTCAGTTTGGCCAACCACAAACACCTTTTGTTCCACAGAATCCTCTCCCTGATTTGTTACAACTTTTGGTAGTACTCCAAATGTTTTTCCTGGTCAGATCGATTAGTACAGCCCAAAACATGACAATAATTGACCATTTTCAGCAGCAATAATCAGCAAAATATGCAAGTTTAGTTCGTTTAGTGGCATTTCTTACGTTCGGCCTCAATATGGCCGATTAATGACTTGTTGTGAAAAAGATCTAAGAAAAAAAACTGAGATCATGCTATAATTTGCAAACTGCCCGTTGAATAACCCTACCTTAGAATCTCTTTAGTGTGTTTGTTAATTTTATATATAATGTGCCTTTATTTCAGAGTACATTCTGGGTGGAGGGTTGGACTCATTGGATTTAATAAAAGAGAAGAGAGTTGTGAGCTGACCGCGAACCAATGAGAAGAGATGAAAGTCAGCTGGTAATAGGATCTGTCATTGAGTTTTAATAATATGCACACATGCATACAGATTGAGGAGGATAATATCTAAAAGGAACCTTATAGCCGGTTGTAGACTTAAAAGTAAGATACCCTGGTGAAGGAGGATTCAGTATTATTAAAGTTAAAGCACAGATCAGTGCAATAATAAATACTTACTGAAAAGATGGATGGATGGATAGATTTTTTGTCTACCAGCCATTATCTCTGGCCCTGCGTCCTGAGATCCATATGGTATTACTTGCAGAAGTTATGTTTATCATGGAAATGACTGATCTGATCATTACAAGCTGTTTATTATTCATTATATCAGTGTTAATCCACTCCAGCTGTTCCAAATTTTCAAATATTGTGTTGAGTAAATTTGATTCTTCATCAGTCATGGACTGTGTTGATGACTGTGGTTTTTGAAAAGGCCTGCAAGCACTGCTCAGATAACCAAGATGAGCATTTTCAGAATTTATGTCTTGTGATTTTAGTACCACTTGTGATTGCTTTATACATTAAAATGCAACACAAAATCATGCAGAGCTTTCACTTTGGATTTTATAGCAGCAGTTAGAGTGACCTTATCTCGCATCTAACCACATGGATGTTATATCAGCTTACTGAGCTGCACATGTTTCAGGTTTTTAGTAAAGGTCTCTTGGCTTGAACACAGGGCACAGGTTCAGCCTGCGATCAGTAGTGAAAGGTAGCAGTGTGCGGAACTGTTGAAGAGTTTGGTGCCTGCATGTTTTTTATGTTTTTGAAAGAAGTCACCAAGCCAGAGTTATATGATCAAAAATACAGTAAAAACTGTAATATTATTACAATTTAAAATGGCTGTTTGCTATTTAAATATATTTTAAAATGTAATTCATTTCAGTGATGGAATGCTGAATTTTCAGCATCATTACTGCACCCTTCATTGTCACATGATCCTCCTGATATCATTCTGATATGCTGATATGAAACATTTCTTATTATTATCAATGTTGATTTTATTTCAGGACTCTTTGATAAATTAAAAAAAAGCATTTATTTGAAAAGGAAATGTTTCATAAAGTCTTTACTGTTACTTTTGATTATTTTTAATACATCCTCGCTGAATAAAAGTACTAATTTCTTTCAACTATTCAACTTTGGACCTCACTGTAAATGCTTTACCCTAAAATAAAAAAGTTAAACATTGAACAAGTATCAACTAAACATTCATAGCCATAAGCGTTTATAGCAAACAAAGGCTTTAATGCACAGCTCTGTGTACTGGTGACTGAAGCGTACAATGAGCTGAAAGAAGTCAAGAAAGAAAGTCTGTTTCTCTTTAAAACTCTCTGGCAGCGAACAGATTTGAGCATTGGACATATATCTGACTGTGAGTCGGTGCTAAAGCATGTCCAATGAGGTGAAGCCACAAGTATTAGCTCTAATACACTCTGCGGTTTCAGGATTACATTTGGGCCAATCCGTCACTGAAATCTGGCTGTAAACCACGGTGGAAGAAGCTCAACAGTCAAACTTACACACCACAACAGATTTGATCACAAACCCCAGATTCCCTCAAGACCCTGCGCATACAAGAAAACTGTTACATATTTAAAACTCTGACAGTCATATTAAGCATATGCCAAATGCTCTCATAATGCAGTATCGATCGAGTTGGTCACAGTTCTGGCCTGGAGAGCCTGCCATTACATATTCTTTAAGGTGAGTGTTCTTACTCTTAAAGTTGTTGAAAGGACACTGTGGAGAACATTTATATTCTGAGACTTTTCAAAACAAGCCAAACAGGTTTTCTGAGGACAGAGATGTGCTAAAATGGACACAGGATGTTTGGGTTTGCTTGTTGTGAAATGTTTGTATGTGTATGTGTTTGATGGTGAGAGTGTTTGGTTATAGTTTTGAGAGCCAAATATGTCCTCACAAATATAGTTAAACCTGGCTCAAGTTATGGCTTAATTAAACTTTAAATAATGCAAAAGGTGTATGGCAAATGTCTATGTAAATCTGCATTGTGTTTGGTAGCCCCGCCCTCAGTGAAATCTCATTGGTCCAAAATCATTCTCCTGTAAATTCTGAATGGCTTTGATCGTGTTGTGTGAAAAGGTTTTGGTAAAACACACACACACACACACACACACACACACACACACACACACACACACACACACACACACACAAAAGATACAATTTTGGTCTCTATTCACTTTCAATAAATGGAAAAGAGCGCCTTGGAAAGAGATTTTCTACAGGAGATTTTCACAAGAATAGGTATGCAGTATGTTTATGAGTGTTTGTGTTGACACCTGCCCATGCCTGTGCAATTCTACATGCCATATGCCAGATATCATTTTCATTTCTGCTCTGAGAAAATTCTTTACTCTAGTTCTCTAGGTCTTCTGTTCACACCTAAGGGTGCATTCTCATTAAACACCAGGACCTGTAGCAACCCCATACATGACGTACATCAGTCGACTTAATTATCTAGGGATAAATCTCTTTTACTGAGGGGAATATAGGATCTAATAGCTTTTGCCTGGGAGACACTTTGGAGCGCTGTAGGAACTGAAGTAGACAAGGCAGGGGAGGTGATAAGCTGACAGTAGGAGTCGCCCGTAGGGCTCCAGGATCAGATTGCAGGCAGTGCTGTTAATTGCAGGTGATGAAGGACAAGAAGGATTCTGAAGGGTGAAGTGTTGACCTCTAGCTGAGCTCCACTGCAGGAGGGATTTAAGGTTGGTGGGTAAAAAATTTAAAGGTGACATATGATGAAAATCTGATAAAATTTCTGTGTTAAAATGCTACAGTCAGTTCCCCAGTGCATCTAACAACCCAGAAAACGTGAAAAAGGATAACCCAGTAACTGTTTTGATAAGCTTTTTTCTGCAAGCATGTGAAAAAAATGAGCACGGCAGATTTCAGACTTTTTTATTATAATGTTACCGCCCCCTAATCTGCACGTTTCCACCCACCGCAAGCGACAACGATGTACCGGTTCTAACGCCATGGTGAAAGTTCAAGCAAAGCATGCTAACTGCTCTGTCATTGGCTGCACAGAAGAGACAAGAGAGCTGTGGATTTATTGATTTTTTTACTGTATATTATACTGCTGCCAGACGGATCTAATATAAAGGTGATTTCTTTCCCAGCTGTTTACCTTAAGAGACATAACCGACTGTTTATGTAACTCCTGTGTTTTTAGCATAAACGTGTGTGTATTTGACATTTTAAGCACAAAATAAAAGAGAACTTAGTTTAGTACTCACATGTCGTGTGCTTTGGATGTGTGCGCTCAAAAGTATATCAGATGTTTAAACTGATATGGTTTAAAACACATGATAATCAAAAACAGATGTTTTTTTAGCAGAGTATCCAATATGGTGTGAGCTGTAGAGGGACAGCCCTATTCAGGAAAAGGGGGCGGGGAGCAGCAGCTCATTTGCATTTAAAAAGACATGCACAAACACAGTGTGTTTCTGCTTTTACTCAAAATAGGCATTTTCAAAATTATATAATAAATGATCTGTGGGGTATTTTGAGCTGAACAGACATATTCTGGGGACACCTGAGACTTACACTCTATTGCCAAAAGTATTGTGACACCCCCTTCTAATGAACATGTTTGACTACTTTAGTAATTTCCATAAGTGCTAAACTTAATGTTTAAGCATATAATGATATTCTAGGGAATTGTGCTCTTCTAATTTTATAGCAAATGTTTGGACAGGACCCTTTTTTATTCTAACATGACAATGTCACTGTGTATAAGGCAAGGTTCATAGAGAAATGATTTATTCAGTCAGTGTGGAAGAACTTGACTTGTCGCATAAGTTCTAATCCCTGCTGAACACCTCTGGTGTGACTTTAAATGCAGACCTTGAGCTAAAAACTCCACTCACCAAACACCAATGACTTGTACATACACTATATGGTCAAAAGTATTGGAACACCCCCCTCTTTAGAACAGAAAAAGGCACTTCCAAAACTGTATCAACAAAGATGGAAGCATAGTTCATGTATTTAAAAATTGCATTTCCATCTCTGTTGCTTCAGTTTGTGTCTAAAAGTCATTGGTGTTTGGTCTGAGTTTTTGGTTCAAGGCCTGCATTTAAAGTCACACCAGAGGTGTTCAAATGAGATTAGGATTTGGCTTTATGCAGACCAGTCAAGTTCTACCACTCTGACTGAATCAAACATGTCTCTATGAACCTTGACTTATACACGGAGGCAGTGTCATGTTAGATTAAAAAGGGGTCCTGTCCAAACTTTTGATATAAAATTAGAAGGACACAATTCCCTAGACTATCATTATATGCTTAAACATTAAGAGTCATGGAAAGTACTAAAGTAGTCAAGCCTGTTCATTAGAAGGAGGTGTCCCAATACTTTTGGCAATATAGTGTATATTACATATTGAAAAAAGGGGCAAAAGAGGTCTCCTTTAAAGTGACATATCATGGAAGACCAGATTTTCTTTTCTCTTAAAAAAACAACAACAAAACAAAACACTGTAGACCTATTGTAATATTTAACAGAGTTCTTATATAAAATTTGAAATTTGAAAACTCAAAAACACCTTGATGTTTTTTTAGGACCATTAAATTAATCAAAAATAAATAATAAATTAAAAATTAAAACATAAATAAAAACAAAATTTGTAAAAAACACTAAAATTTTTTTTTTTTTTCCTGTGTATAATTCTATAAATGGACCCTAAAAGTCAAATCCGCTTTCTGTCTCTCTCGTGTGTACCTCTGACAGATGGCAAGCAGGATAAAAACTCTGCAAATAAAAGTGTAATCCCGTTCTCACATGGGTTGACGCTCGCTCTCCAGATTATCCTATCAGAGAGAGAGAGAGAGATAGATAAAGTGGAGAGGGAAAGGATAGTGTAAAAGTGGATAACAAGGAGGTTTAAAAGAATGAATGGACAAAAGGCTATTAAAATAAATAAATAAACAACAATTTTATGCATATTATTATTGATTCAATTATGGCTTCAGCTAGGTTTTGAAGCAGCATGTATGATGTTAAAGTTAGATGTTAAAGTTACTGTGAAGTCAAAGATTACGTACACCATTGCCTCATGGGAAGTGGTTGTGTAATGCTAGCTACTCTTTTATATAGTTTTACTTTGAAGAATACTGCGGTACAAACATCATTTAAAATGCCTCCGGTGCTAAAATCCCTCATATTAAAATATCACAATACTTGGGCCAGGGCTCTGATTGTGTAATACTGCAGGACCTGAGCACAGCAGCCCAAACGCTTGTATTTTTATCAGTTTATGCAGTACCGAGCGCTATGTCAACACGGCATCTATAGGTCAAAACACACAAGCACACATGCCGGGGCCCACGCAGTGCAGTCTAGGCCCGAGGGCCGGGATGTGGAGGTGGATAAAGACAGAGATGAGAATGCTGGTTCTTTGGATAATGTCCCACAATATGGCAGTTATATTACCAATGGCTTAAAATATGGTAGGTTTTTCTATTCTGCAACATATAGACACAACAAATAGTGTCACTGTCGCCAAGAACCACCTACACGACAAACAATGCAGCACTGTTTATCTTCAAAATAACATCTGAATATGAATTGCATGGGAATTTTCATGGATAAGAAACAGAATAAGCCTGACACTTTTTGCTTTTCAACAGATAACAGATTTTCAATCAGGAAAAAAGTGCATAACCAAAAAATAATGGCTGTCAATCTCAGAAGAGTAAATATTAGACATACAGCGCTGCTTAAAAGTTTGTGAACCCTTTAGAATTTTCCATATTCCTGCATAAATATGACCCAAAATCATTCGATTTTCATATAAGTCCTGAAAGTAGGCAAAGAGAACCCAATCAAACAAGTGAGAAAAAATATTTTCTTTGTCTTTTATTTATTGAGAAAAAAGATCCAGTGCAGCATATCTGTATGCAAAAGTATGTGAATTAGCAGTTAATTTATAGGTGAAATTAGAGTCCATCTGTGCTGATGTGTTTTCAGTCAGTGCAATGACTATCAAATGTCAGTATGTGGCCTGTTTTATTCAAAGAACAGGTATCTATCAAAGTCTGATCTTGTTTGTGGAAGTGAATCATGTTATGAACAAAGGAGATTACTGAGAACCTCTGAAAAAGAGTTAATGTTGCTCATGTGTAATAGTATGTGAGGTTTCAAAAGTTCCCAGGGTAACTTCTAAGCAACTAAAGTCCTTTTTTATGTTGGCTAATGTTAATGTTCATGAGCCCACCATCAGGAGAACACTGAGCAACCATGGTGTGCATGGCAGAGTTGCAAGAACAAAGCCACTGTTCTCCAAAAAGAAAATTGCTTTCTAAAGATCATGTGGACAAGCCAGAGGAGTATTGGAGAAAGGTTTAATGGATGGATGAAACCAACATAGAACTTACTGGTTTAAATGAGAAGCTATTATGTTCGGAGAACAGAACAGACTGCATTCCAGCTTAAGAATCCTATCCCATCTGTGAAATATGGTGGTGGTAGTATCATGGCTTGGGCCTGTTTTGCTGCATCTTGGCCAGGACAGCCTGCCATCATTGATGGAACAATGAATTCTGAATTATAACAGCAACTTCTAAAGGAAAATGTCAAGACATGTTTAAGAAGGGAATCTCAAGAGAACGTGGGTCATGCAGCAAGACAACAACTCCTACATGTTACTGTGCAGGACTGATTAGCATTTACAAGAAACTTTACCTTCAGTTACTGCAGCAAAAGTGGGTCACACCAGATACTGAAAGCAAAGATTTACATACTTTTGCAATGCACAGATATGTAACAGGATCATTTTTCTCAATAAATAAATGACAAAGAAAATATTTTTCTCTCACTTGTTTGTTTGGGTTCTCTTTGTCTACTTTCAGGACTTATGAAAATCTGATGAAGTTTTGGGTCATATTTATTCAGAAATATAAAAAATATAAAAAATTCTCACAAACTTTCAAGCAGCACTGTATATATTAGAAATCATTGCTGTATGATTTCAAGAGCCATAAAGGTCAAGACATCTAAAGTTGGATGGACCAAAGCACCAGTCTGAAGGTTTGGAATACGAGCTTGGTTAATTTTATGTTTGAGTACCAAAAAATTAAATGTAACACTGGCAGACAAAACCAAGATCAAAACATATTACTTTTCTAGTTACATGGAAGAGATTTCAATCAGTTGTTATATGGCATTGGGTCTATAGACAAAGTGTATTGTAACTCTGTGATTTATTGTGCCCTGTTACTTTCAGCGAACAGTGTTTGCAGCCTTTTTTCTACATTCTTTGTTTAAATATGCATGAAAAGAAACAGTTCCAAATCTGACATAGTAATTTTTCTTTGCAGGAAAGTGTGTTCTAGGAGAAAAAGAAAAAAAAAATCATCTGTTTCTGCATCTGGTTCTTGGTTGGTTTGGACTCCACCTGTGACGTGGTGGGGGAAACCCCAACAGGGAGTCTCACCAGGGGGGCGAACGCCTGACTGATCATGCGTGGCTTATAAAGCTCTGAAATGCATTAAAACATGGACAAATCCCCCAACTAAACTTACAGAGAATCCCTTTCAACTCTAAAGAGAAACTTGGCAAGAAACTCCCAACAACAGGCAAGCTCCAAGTCTGGCATTACTTAACTATGAAAATACACATCCAGTACATTGAGGCGATTTAAAGGGATAGTTCATCTAAAAATGAAAATTCTGCCATCATTTACTCACCCTCATGCCGTTCCACACCATTTGTGTTTCTTTTTCTTTTTCTTTTTCCTTTTCCTCAGCATTTTTTTTTCATATGATACAAACGAACGTCTTTTTTATGAGCAAAAACAGCTGTAACTTTCTTACTTTTTTTTTGCGTGAACTCTTTAAGGCTTCATTGTCTACAATGACTATGACTATAGAAAAACATGCATGTATGTTCATATGAAAACAGTATGCTGACATTCCTATTAAGTTATAAAAATGCAATTTCTGAATATACTATCATTTTGCAAATGTTATTTAAAGGGAACCACAGATATTAAAATGAGTATGGCTTAATATAACGTAACTGTAATATGTAGTAGAAAACCTATGAATGATTTATGTTATAAAACAAAACTTTTTCAACATATATTAGACTATGGGGGGCGCCATTATTTTGATGATGTGAAATGGTTGCGTTCGGTTGCGTTGCTATTTTTACCACGACACAACTCGGAATAAACAACTTGGAAAATAAAATACGGATACACACATTATGCGTCTTTTGGTTGTAATTTTCGGTCGAAGGGCAACAAAAGAAGCATTGTAAGTTTTTACTGCTTTCTTAACGATAAGAAGAGGAGAAAAGAATGGGAAGATGCCTGTGGACGAATAAAATTTCCTATAGACCTGCGTCTTTGTTCTCTTCACTTTAGCCCTGATGCCTTTGAGGCTTTTAGAAACTACAGTTACTGAAAGAGCTTAGAAACGGCAAAGACAAGAAATGGTAAATGCCATGGCAGAATGTAAACATGCCGATGCTTCTTATTATGACGCTGCAACCACTAAAGGAGTTTCTCAACATAGATTTCACTCAATATCAAAGATATAGCAATTGGTTTAAGTCGATATGCGTATATCCATTGCCACTTGTAAGCTCTTTCACTAGCTGTGGTCATCGTATCAGTGTTTTATTTTTGTTGTGTTGAGGTAAAAATAGCAACAGGTAGCAGCAGTAGCTCACAGAGTGTGACCATTTCATGTCATCGAAATAATGGTGCCTCCCCTAGTCTGAAATATGTATAAAACGATATGTAGATTTTTTAAATAACATACATTTTTCATGGGTTTTCTATAGTACATATTTCAGTAAAATACATAATTTGCTTTATATTAAGCCATACAAGTCTTAATACCAGGGGTTCTCTTTAAGACCAGATAACTTTGAATGAACATTCTGTCCTAATGTTACAGAATGTTAGCCTAAATTCTGAGAATGTTACTGTTTTCTGGGTTACCATACAGCCAATGCATGATAACATTTTGTTTATTATAACATGCTCTACAGTTCTATCATCTGCCACTTTAAATACTTGAGTGGATTTTGATTGGCTGTCTCCGTTTTTATTATTCTTAAAAAATAATAATAATAATTTTGAAAGTTATTCCAACTACACTGTAAACAATTTGTTGAGTCAACTTTAAAATATTTGTTACCTGGCTGCCTTAAAATATTGAGTTCAGTCAACTCAAAAAAGTTTAGTCAACTTGAAATGTTACGTTTTACTAAGTGACAACTTAAAATTTTTGGTTGAATTAACTCAAATAAGGCAGCCGAGTAAAAAACACAGCTGTTAAGTTTAACAAACATTTTTTTTTAGTTTAGTCAACTCAAATATCTAAGTTGTCAATTAGTACAACTTGAATATACTCACAAATTATTTTAAGTTGACTCAACAAATTGTATTTTTTTTTACACAGTGTATATTGTTCATCCATCATGTTACCATTATAGTTGTGGTGTGGACTTTGCCTTTAAAACTGCATAGTTATCTTTATAGTTCTCATGATTGATGTAAACAGCCCCTTATTGTAGTGATCTAAAAGAAAGAAGTAGTTTTCACTCAATGCTCTGCAGTACACTAGTATGCACATATTTAAATTTGAACATAACTTATAAGACTAGCGCCATTTCTGAAAAAGAGTAAAACTCTGCTACAAAAAAACATGAGTATCTAACATTTTCGATTAATCTTACATATGCCCTGTAGTTTGCTTATGATAAATGAGTCTAGTGTTGTGTCGGCTCTCCTTTGCAAACAGACAAAGCTACTTTTTTGGCGTCTGAAAGGGCTTGTTTCAGCCAGGGGGTCAGATCAGTGCTGTTTTTAAGGACTCTTTAATCATATTGTCAGGTTCCTCAGTTGAGTCAGTTCCCACCGTTACTCATAGCCACGGCTTCACAAATATAAACTCATGTATCATCTGTCTGGACCCAGCCTCAAAGGAATGAACAATGATTGCTTTGTCTCTGTCTAGCTAATTATAGATTTCAAAACACGAAGTTTGTAAAAGTTCCAGCAAAACTGGGGATCAAGATGTTTCACCTTTGGAGCTACCATTTGGTGCACTGCTTGTTGTACTTCGACTTTCTACTTTCAACCCGCTAAACCCTAGAACATTAAAATAGTGTGTATGACAGACTGTCAAGCCGTTAGGGATCAGTAAGATTTTTAAACGTTTTTTAAAGAAGTCTCTTATGCTCATCAAAGATGCATTCATTTGATCAAAAATACAGTAAAAGCAGTAATATTGTGAAACAATTTAAAATAACGGATTTCTATTTTATTCCTGAATTAAAATCTATTCCTGTGATGTAAAGAAGAATTTTCAGCATCATTACTCCAGTCTTCAGTGTCACATTATCATATCATTCTATGAACTGGAGTGAACTGGCACTCCATACAAGGGACAGTATGCAAGATATGAGTCAAATGTATTTTTAATACATAAAGTCAGTAAGTTATGCTAATTGTGTTTCCAAAGGAAAATAACTTCATGACATGCTACAGTGATATCCTCAAGGCATTGCTTTTTGAATCACCTCGCCTATGATTATTAGATCATATTACACTTTTGGTTTACACATTACAAGTTTTTTTGTGCATGAATTAAAGTGCAGACAACAAATGTTCATATTTTCTGTCTGACTGTACCTGGAACTGAAACTGTGGTTTATAGCTCAACGTCACTGTAGGCAATTTGTTTAAAACAATATGCATCGTGAAAAGTGCTATACAAATAAAACTGACTATATTTGACTGGTAAATCTAAAGTAAATACAGCACTATTGTACAGTTTCTATGAGCAGCAGATGGTACAGTTCCGTTTTATTGTGGGAAAGTCGGCTCATCTTTAACTGACGCGGTCACATGACCAGAGTGTGTTTTTAGAGGTTGTTTTTATTTTACACAAGCTAAGTTTAACTGACAGCTTAATAGAGCCACACCTATAACAATCACAATGCATACTCAAAGAGACAAGTCTAACATGTTGTGTGTGTGCCGCATGTGTATGCATGTATGTTTCAGCGTGTGTGCGGTTATGTGGTACGTACATTATACACAGTATGGTACTTTTCATCTTAAGACATCACAAAGAATCAATCAATCATCTGTCAAAGAGTAAATCACACATATGTACGCCTCGTATGATTCACACTGCTGTGTGATGACGTAAGCTGGACAAATATAGTGTAGTCCTGTGCAACCACACCTTCTGCTTATAATACAGTCATGGCCAAAAGTTTTGGCAGTGACATAAATTTTGTGTTTTGAAAGGTTTGCTGTTTAAGCTGTTGTGGTGTTCATTCACAATTCTAGATTATTGTGTAGAGTGATCAGATGCATTTTATATATATTTGCTAAAAGCTTCATTGGTCAAAAAAATTAACTTTGCACAAAAAAGCTAATTTCACTGTTTTTTGATCCTGACACAAAATGACCTGCTAACACCAATTGACTAATATCAGCAGCATATGTGAAAGTGTGAATGAGCCCTAGTCAGGTGAAATCGCTATCATGCCAGTTAGATTGTAACAGCAGACTGATTGCTATAAAAGAAGGGAAGAAGAGCTTCCAATCATTGTGTTCTTGTTAGCAAAGGTTACCTCCAAAGAAACACGAGCAGCCATCATCGCTTTGCATCAAAATGGCCTAACATGCAAGGAAATTGCTACAAAGAATATTGCACCTGAAAGAACCATTTACCGGATCATCAAAATCTTTAAGCAAAGAGGTTCAACTGCAGTGAAGATGTCTTCAGGACATCCCAGAGTGTCCAGCAAGCACCAGGACCATCTCCTCCTGAGGAGTCAGTTACGGAATCTTGCCACAACCAGTGCAGAGCTTGCTCAAGAATGGCAACAGGTGGTTTTGAGAGCATCTGCACGCACAATGAATGAGGCGAAGACTTTTGGACAATGGACTGGTGTCAAGAAAGGCAGCAAAGAAGCCACTTCTCTCCAAGAAAAACATCAAGGACAGACTGAAATTCTGCAGAAAGTACAAGGCTTGGACAGCAGAAGACTGGCGCAAAGTTATTTTTTCTGATGAAGCTCCCTTCCGACTGTTTGGGACATCTGGAAAATCGATTGTCCAGAGAAGATAAGGTGAGTGCTACCAGTGAAACATCCTGAGACCAAGGGAGTGGGCTCTCTCATAATTCTGCCAAAAAACACTGCCATGAATAAAGAATGGTATCAAAACGTCCTGCAAGAGCAACTTCTTCCAACAATCCATGAGCAATTTGGCGATGATCCGTGCATTTTTCAGCATGATGGAGTACCATGTTACAAAGCAAACGTGATAAAGAAGTGGCTTGAAGATCATGACATTGAAATTTTGGATCCTTGGCCAGGCAACTCACCGGATCTCAACTCCATTGAGAACCTGTGGTCAGTCCTCAAAAGGCGAGTGGACAAGCAGAAGCCTACAAATTGTGGTCAACTCCGAGAACTAATATGGCAAGAATGGATCGCCATCAGTCAGGATTTGACCCAGAAGCTAATATCCAACATGCCAGAGCCAATTACAAAGGTTATGAAGAACAAGGGTCAACACTGTAAATATTGACTCATTATAATTTTTTGCCAATAAAATCCTTTAAAATTTATAATATGCTCATCATTGTTTTTCAGTATACCATAGAAACATGTGGAAAATAATCTACAAATGCTGAAGCAGTAAACTTTGGAAAACACAAAATTTATGTCACTGCCAAAACTTTTGGCCATGACTGTACACACATTTAAGGTCCAGTCCACAACCCAGCTTGCTCTGACCACAAGCTTTTTGATGGACATATAAAGGGATTAAAATTTTTATTGTTTTATGTGTAAGTTTATCTGATTAGAGATTTTACCACAGCAGTTTACAAATGAATGAAAACAATGGTGCAGTGCTATTATTGTTATCTAAAACTATTAAAAACATTTTAAATCATTTAAACAAAGATATAAATATTAGATGAACTGCTGGAATAAAATCTAAACCTTTAAAAAAAAATCTGACCTTTTCTGTGTTTAAGTGCTATTTAAAGGTCCCCGGTGCATGAAAAAGGACAACCCAATAACTTTGTCATGGTAAGCCTTTCTCTACAAGCGTGTCCACAAACAAGCTGCTGAGATTTAGCTCCCCTCGTGACATAGGAAGGGGATCTTATTATAATATCACCGCCCCCTTCATCTGCATGTTTCCACCCACATCGCCACCATTTTGTTTTCAAAAGTGACAACGGTGTAACACTACTTAGAGTCCCAGCCTCAGGAGGAGACAAGAGAGCAGTTGATTTATTGATTTATTTACTGTTTATTACTCTACTGCCACACAGATCTAATATAAACATGTGATTTCTTTCCCAGCTGTTTACCTTCACAGACAGAACCAACTGTATTTGTAACTCATGTGTGTTTTTAACAGAAACCTATGTGTATTTGACAGTTTAAGCGCAAAAAGACGTGAAAGAGAACTTAGTTAAGTACTCACATGTCGTGTAACAGCCGCTTTCTGTATGCATGCTTCGGATGTGTGTGCTTAGAAAACCGTGTATCAGAAGTTTAAACTAATATGGTTTAAAACACATGATTTCAGCACAATAGACATGATAATCAAAACCAATGAGATGTTTTTTGGCAGAATATCTGAGGTATGTGCTGTACAGGCTCAACTCTATAGAGACAGAGCGCCACACGTCATAATCTGAAAATCAAGCTCACCGGGGAGGAAAACAATCCAATGCTCTCCATTGACTTTGTATTGCAGGAAGCTGCCTCCTTGTCATTTCTGACAAAAAACAGAACAATGTCTAAAAGCTCCTAAGTGACAAGGTGTACAGTAAACAAGCTAAAAAAACCCAGACCTATGTTTTTTTTCAAAATGGTATAATAAATGATATGTGGGGTATTTTGAGCTGAAACATCACGGATACATTCTGGGAACACCTAAAACCTATATGGCATATTTGTCAAAATAGGTCTCCTCTAACTGCACATACCATTCTCTGTCAAAGTATAATGCAAAGTACAAAGCTGATCATATGTCCCAGAGTGTTTTACTCATCTAGTACCTAATTAAAACCTAACAGTCCAAAAAGTCTCTCCAACAATGGCCTAGTGTATCAATACAGGCACCTTGTAAACACAAACATGGACTGTGTGCGCGTCATCTGAGAATCTGAGAGCATGATGCACTTCAGAACTGAATACAGTAATTGTCATAAGATATATGTCCTTACTCATCGGTGCAACTCTGTTTATGTAATATGAGATGAAAAGGCTTAATCAGATGACTGATTCTATTTGGAAGCTCTTTTTTAACACGTGTTTCTGTAGTGACCTCAGAGCTTTTATATCACTAGCTGTGAGAAACAGAGGTCTATTTTCATACTCATTCTGGGTTTCTGAGGTAACAGCAAGAGAAGTGGAGGGTGAACTGTGTTGCGTAACAGCTTTAAGGACAGGAATATACAATAAAATCCTAGTGTGCAGTGCAACTACTGCACATGGTGCACTTTTAACCTCTACTGCAATTTATCAGACTGGCATTTACTGATGTTATTTATTGATGTGTGTATATACACTCAAACCAAAATTTATTTATACACCTTCAACATTTCTCATTATCAAAGTTTATTCACTATAGTTTAAAAAATGGTAATAAAACATGACAAGAACTCAACACTTGTAAACTCTGTCAACAAATTCATCTTGATAATGTCAGATAGAAAGGTATGTAATGAATTACAATCAACCAAAAATTCAGACAACTGTTAGTATGACAATATTTACAAAAATATCAATACTTTGTTAAGCAATTACCAGGCAATGCTTAAAGGAACACTCCACTTTTTTAAGCTAGGCTCATCTTCCAACTCCACTAGAGTTAAACAGATGAATCCAATCCATTCAACCGATCTCCTGGTCTGAACTTTTAGCATAGCTTAGCATAAATCATTGAATCTGATTAGACCATTAGCATCTCATTAAAAAATGACCAAATATTTTCAATATTTTTCCTATTTAAAACTTGACTCTTCTGTAGTTACATTGTTTACTAAGAAAGACAGAAAATTAAAAGTTTGGATTTTCCCGGCTGATATGGATAGGAACTATACCCTTATCTGGCGTAATAATCATGGAACTCTGCTGCCGTACCATGGGTGCAGCAGGCGCAGTGATATTACGCAGTGCCTGAAAATAGTCCCCAGCTAGGTAACTTCCAACGTGACCGAAACTAAGCCACTAAGGTAATAGTAAAATAGCTGGGAACTATATTCAGGCACTGCGTAATATCATTGCGCCTGCCTCACCCATGGTGATTATTACGCAGGAATGAGAGTATAGTTCCTATCCATATAAGCCTGGAAAATCACAACTCTTCCTTTTCTGTCAGTCTTTGTACACAGTATAACTACATAATAGTCAAGTTTTAAATAGGAAAAATATCAAAAATCTTTCATTTGTCATTTTTGAACGAGATGCTAAAGGTCTAATCTGATTCAGTGATTTATGCTAAGCTATGCTAAAAGTGCTAACGGCAGACTCGGAACGCCTGAATGGGTTCAAAAATGGTAAAACTCATCTGTCTAACTCTAGGGGAGTTGGAAAATTAGCCTATTTTTTTAAAAAAAGTGGAGTGTTCCTTTAATTTTGTTCAGTCTGTGGTGTAAAAATGTCACATTAGCAATTAAAGAAAAAACACTTAAGCAAAACATGGTCAGGTCAAAGTGTCTGAATAATTTTTGGTCCCAAATTTTACTGGTAGTCCACTGTATAAAGAATTTCTGGGTATAATATTTCACAGTTCACTTTATTTTGCTATTGGTACTTACATAAATGAACTATAGTTTCCTGCACCCACTAGTAAATAAAATATCAAAAATGATATCTGGTCTGATTTTTTTTTTGTTTGACTATATATATTACTTTTATTTTTTTCTGGAGTACAGTTTAAGAAAATGCTATTTCAGTTTTTCTACTTCAACATTTCATTGTTAATTCAATGTTTACCTTGCTGTTTCTTTGCAAGTGTTTCTAAAATGTACTACTAGTTTCTGAAAGAAATTGTTTCTACACCATTTTTTCCTGCGTGTTTAAAATTATTTTACACCAACTGATTAGCCCACATATTTGAGATGTAGTACCTAAACAAACCTCTTTTGACTTACAATATTATGATCTTACTTGTTTATACTTTGACTTTTCGCACATGTAGTACATATTTAGTTAGCAGATACAGTAGATTTGTTGTAGTCTGTGAAGAAAATGTAAGAAAAACTGGTTAAAATTGACTGAGGACTTTTACTTTTGCAAAATTGTAGCATTTGTGCCAATAAGATATTACCAAAATGACAAGGTTCACCGATAAGTGCCATATATATCAAATATGAGTCAAAGATAGATTACAGCATTCCAGTCTCCATTTCAACACTGAGTTTGTGGGTAATTGGTGTCTGCAACGCTACGCAATCACTAAACAAACATCATTTCCATAATGAGGAGAGGGTCAAGCTGTGATTAGTTAAAATGTCTCTGCTTACAGTTACGGCAATCTGAATTAGACCAGTCTGGACGCAGTCAAAGTCAGGTTAGCCATGTGTGTTGCAAGATTTCAGCTCATGAGCTTAGTGGAAATGTTAAATGTTCCCATCAACGGCCTTGGGCTCCACAATCAGGTCTGTTGATTAATAGCCTTAAGCTGCCAATAGATCTGTGGGCTATTTTGGATGAAAACACCTTGGTCTTAGATGAGAACTTTATTCAAGAATACCTGCTAAGTTATTCTGTAACTAAACAACTAGACAGAGCAATAGAATATCAAAAATGGTTTATCCTTCATTAATGGTGCTTGCTAAGGCATTCTTTCTTTCTTTTTTATTGTCCATTAAATAAATGTCAGTGGGGTCCAATGTTTTTTGGATCCCAACATTCTCCAAAATAAATAATTTTATGTTCCACAGAAGAAAGAAAGTGCAGGTTTGGAATGAAGTGAGGATGAGAAATGACGACAGAACTATCCCCTTGACATCATCAGTATTAAATCCACGCTTTCAGATTTCAGATCAGTTAAATTGCCTTGCACAGGAGTTCATTTCACATATCAGGCAATTCTGTGCACCTTTTCAATGCTTAATAAACCACAAAAAGCCTTTGAGCTATTAACAACTCTGAGTCTGACCTTTTTAATTTGTCTGAGGCCTATCAGGCAGCTGTCAGAAATGAGCCGTGAGCCATTATTCATTCAGTTCACAGCAGATTACTGTGATTTTTTTCAACCACCTTTTTTTTTTTTCTTTTTTTTTTTTTGGGTCTCGCCATGTTAAAAGTGACTTCAAATGTACCGGAACTAAAGTGTTGTTCCCAAAGGAAAAGTTCATCTAGCTGTGGACATCTTTACATTTTATACAAAAAATGTTGGTTTGTGTCTTCATGTCAGTGTGTGTGTCCTCTATTCAAATGTGTGTGTGGGCTTGTACAGCATGTTAAAAAAGCAATCCGTAGCATAATCTCCCTGATGGCCTCCTTCTGCCTTGCAAGCTTTGATTTGAATCACATGATTATGGATGCAACATGCAAGAGAGTGTGTTTTGCCAGCACAAGTGGAGTTGGAGCTCAGATATAGAAACCAAGTGAGCAACAAAATATAAACATGAAATTAACATTAAAGGGAAGAGATTTTGCCCTCAGCCAAAACTATTTGCTCTGGAACAAATAATATATTAATGAGACTGTTCATTAGATTTACCCAAAACAAATTATATCTCATGTTTAACCATTAAAAAACAAATTCCAGAAGATCTGGCCAAGGTAAGGCTGCTCTGGGCGGGTTCATGAGCACTGAATGGCCGCTGATGCACTGGAGCTCACATCTCTGAAAACATCGGCGCAATATGTATGAAGAGTTAACTTGCAAAAACATAACTATTTTTAAAAATCATGTTTTTTTCATTGTGAATTCCAAGTAATCTCAATCAAACTGCAGGTGGGTTACTTTGATTAAGTAAAAATAACTAAAAAATACAGCTAACACAATAAAAAACATGATAACATTAAAAAACATCATTTTTTTACATTTAAAAAAAACAGAGTTATCTGTTTTTGCAAATAAACTCTTTGTATATAATTACATTTTTGAAAAAATGTATATTTCCTTAAGCTGTGTAGTTTACAACATATTTAGCATGTATTTGAAAATGTTCTTGGCCAGGAAAAAAATAAAACCATATGGGAGTATTTTACACTGTTACTGTAATTTTGCATGTGCTGTGCTGCAAAGTGCTAAAAAATGAGCTCATGCAGTCCCACGTATGGCACTATTAGACAGTTATATTATGGTTAAGTTTGTCTATCTATATCATTTTTATTCTGCATAAAATCTGCAAAAAAATTATTTGGGCAAATCCAGCATTTATTGACATTTATTTGTTACCAATATACAGAACCATCTGTTTATATTTTAATAAACCCTTGTTGATAGAGTCTAAACTTTAGAAAAATATTAGTCTTTGCACAAGTTTTCTATGTTAAGAAAGGAAATAATCATGTGTTATGGATGTGACAAAAAAGGGCAACGTTTTTGAGAGACTACATACTTTGTAGGATTTCTGCAAATTAAAATGCACAAACTAGACACAATAATACTCAACAAATAGAGAAGCGATGGCTCTTCACAGAACATATAATTGTGACTTTTTTTTTTGTCTATTTATGGGGAATATGTACTGTTATGGATGTGACAAGCCTGAAAATATCACTTACAAGACTATGGAAAATCATGCACTAAAAATAAAAAAAAATGCTTTAAAAACTTTAAGAGAGACCTCACATGGGTATTTGAACCACCTAATGTTGACATCTGTGCTATCAGTATAGTAAAAACCTTCGGTAAAAACTTTTTTCATGGTAACGTTTACCTCTGCATGGAATTACTCATTTAAGTTTTTATTTTTACACACTTTTTTTTAACCATTCAAATAATGTTATAATGTTTTACCCCCACAATAAAAACTTCTAGAGCTTTGATCATAAAACTAACATTTAAATATAACCATACTAAAATATATGAGAGGATCTAGAGAGACAACTCAAATTACATGCATTTTATGTACATTACAATCTCAGAATTTCATATTATGTTTTGGCCATATACATTTGGACCTCTGAATAAAACTGTTGTAAAGATGTTTTTTTTCTCCTATGGTTCAAGCTTCATATTCAAGGTGACATATGTTTTTATTTAATTTTTTGTTACTTTAACTCATCAAATTAACTTAATTAATTAATCAATTTCAACTTAATTTTTAAGAAATATGAGACTCATTTTTAAGACAGTTTAATGTAATTTAAGCTGAAATGACCTGTACAGCCAATTTGATTATATATTTGATAGCCCTAAAAGCTTGATCTATCAAATATGATACTCCTCCATTTCCAGACATTAGATTTTTTTCTCTGTTGTAATTGTATATGACAGGCTTTACAGGGTTAAGTATCTCTTTCTCTCTGTTTTGACCCCTATAATATATATTTGTAAATGTAACCTAGTGCAGCTGATTCATTATTAAATTACCTTTCTGGCTTAAAAGCATTTTAGTAACAAATACATAAAAACATTTTTATCCCAATAAAAAAAAAAAAATAAAAATAACAACATACTACAATGCTATACTCTCATATTTCAGCTTTATCTCTGTATGGCAGAATTACTATGCTATATGTGACCTTAGACCACAAAACCAGTCTTAGGTAGCATGGGTATATTTGTAGCAATGGCCAAAAATACATTGTATGGGTCAAAATTATAGTTTTTTCTTTTATGCCAAAATTCATTAGAATATTAAGTAAACATCATGTCCCATTAAGATATTTTGTAAATTTCCTACCGTAAATATATGAAAACCTAATTTATGATTTGTAAAATGCATTGCTGAAAACTTAATTTGGACAACTTTAAAGGCGTTTTTTTTTTCAATATTTAGATTTTTTTTTGCACCCTCAGATTTCAAATACTTGTATCTCCGCCAACTATAGGCCTATCCTAACAAACCAAATCTTAATTTGAAAAATTGACCCTTATGACTGGTGGTTTTGTGGTCCAGGGTCACATATGCTGTTCCGAATTGATTCACAGTGAAGATGGATCACAAGTGAGATTTAAACTAGCATCAAATCATGTGTGGTAACCACTAGATCACAACACTAACTGGAGCTGCACTATTTTAGACATGTCCTCCCACCCACACAACTAAAAAAACATGTATATGTAATCATGAATAGACAAAAACATGCATCCCCAAGCACAGAGACATCAACACATCTGCATACACATACACACACAAACACAAATCTTCCCTTGTCCCTCAAGGCTCGCATTTTCTGGACCCGTTACTGTGCTCCTGTTCTCGCATCCCCTCCCTTCATAAAAGCCATGAATCATCTCATATCTCCCCGTTGTGTGCTTCTCCAGATACACTTCATATGCAGACACACATTTACATCAAATTCATATTAAGCACAACATGTTGCGGTGAGTCATTTGGCCAGAAATAGAGTCTTGATGTTGCTGGTGTCAGTGGGGCCAATTGCTATGGAAATGAAACATTTTATCCAGATTGTTTATGATGAGAAACAAACAGGCTTGACATGTGACAGCTCTCCTTTAGAGAAAAGGAAATTGCTTATTTAAGCTGAAAATAAGTATGTGGGAACAGTTTAAACAATGCAGGTTTCTTACCATGTTCAAAGTAACAATTAGGTTCTAACCTATAATCTTGTGTGCTGCAATTCTGGTGCAAAACAAGTGGTACAAATACACACATAGACATGTATAAGAACCTAAGCTTCTGCCCGTTATCTTTTAACGCTGAGGGACAATCGCCATGGTAACGGTTTACATGCTATCCCCGGTTGTCAAGGAGATCTCGTCTGACAGGATAATAGGTTCCACTGTCCTTTCTGCCTCTCGTTACAATTCATCACAAGAGCACACAAATGCAAACACGTAATCAGGAAATTTGTCCGCAAATGGCCTCGCTATTTAGTTTATCAGTTTAATAACTTGTGTGTTTCCTGATAAATACCTAAAAAGAACGGTTTGAAAATGCTTTGATTCACTTTTAGTGTAATCTGTGTGCAAATAACCTTTGAAAAAACATATTCTTTGTGCTGTTCTGTGATGATGAAGAAGGGAAAGTCATTAGAAGAGAAAAGCCGGCTTACGTGCTCTCATGCTCTGTTTTATATCAATTACAAATCATTACATTTACAAATCATTTGTGTCACCCTTTGATTGTTGTTGCTGGCCCTTTGGTGCCCACGATAAATGTGCCGGAGTGCCTTGTCAACGCCACAGATAATTGAAGCCCCCTTCAGCACGTCTTTATTTGAATATAATGGCTTTTTTTGCTAATGAGGGGCGCAATTATATCCGCACTGGCATAATCTTCATAATCAGATGCTCTGTTATGCATGAATCAGAGGAGCTTTGAAACGGAACATAATCTCAAAAATTACCTCCATCGGTGCAAACCTCCTACGCAGCACCACTAGAAGAGTTCAAGAGAGGCTTACATAAAATAATATTTCTGAAGAACATTCGGTCAGAGAAAGTGAGACCATTAAACTTTTCACCTGGTGAACCAGCCCTAGTTAAACTTCTGGCACAGACAGAGAAAATGGGTCATCAAAATAGCTCGGACTTTTGAATTGGTTTCATAGTTTAGAACTTGGATCACACTGTACTGTACAATAATCATACACATAGTACAGTGTGTATTTACATAAGTAAATGCTGAGTAATATTAATGAACATGATGTCCTGAAAGTTGCTCGTAATTGTGCAGTGTTATTATTATGACGGTAGTAATTAATTATAGTATTGTGATGAGTAACGTGGACAAAGTAAAGTTTCACTATTTGCTTTCACTCATAAGAAGCTGATAATGTGGCACAAGAGTATAGGCGGAGGGTGAACCAACTTTAGGGTAAGGCTAAAAACTACGAACTTCATAAACCTGTCTTTTTAGGCCAGTATCAGAGTGTCTTATAGACTAATAAAATGTTTAAATAGGACTGAATTTGTATCTAACGATATCACAATTTAAATAAAAAAAACTGTAAGTTACTAATAAAGGGTTTGCACTTACGTCACGGTTTGGTCAGTTATCCGGATACGTGGCAATATTATAGACAGCATGGATTGCACCCACTGTTGCCAAGTCCACGGTTTTCCACCGGAATTGGGCTACTTTTATATAGTTGCGGTGGGTTGTTTTTTATGTCTGCAGGTTGAAGTGGCCCCAATAACGTAATATTTAGCCCCTGGTATGCTAATTTTACCAGAGGAACCCCACCACAAAACGCATATTTTACCCTCTGTAAGGTGGTTTTTACCAGGGGACCCCCCTTGAAATGCCATTGGGCTACTTTTGGGCTAGTTTTGAATAGCAATTTGGCGGGTTTTGTTGTGAAAACCTGGCAACCCTGATCGCACGGTTCATGTACTGAATACATTGTTCTGCTAATTTATGCTAAATCATAGAGAGAAGGACTTAGTAAGCAGGAAAGGGTGCAATATTTTGGCAAACTAAAGTTAATAGGTGGTAAAGATACGTACGAGCAGTATTAATTAAGATGTTAGCCCAATATTTCACCTACCTGACTGGAAATGATAAGAACAAACACAAATGTTGTCAAGATTCTTGCCCCCTTTTGTTCCTCAAGACGGTTTTTTGCACTCTTCTCGTTCATTTCTTATAACTTTTGGCAGTCTATATTACTCCAAATGTTAAACGTTTATTTACAGATGGCCGCAACCAAAGAACATTATCACTAACTTCAATCTATCGCGAGTTTAGCTCTCGAAAACAAAAAACTAACTACCGTTATAATCAAGCTGTCTAAACTGTGAAATGTATCACTTACTTACATTGTACAAATGCAGAATGTAATGCAGCATATTCTATAGTTTCTGGCAGAATTCCGTCAATGAGACGTACACTGAAAAAAAGCGATGACTCATCTGAATGCCTCTGATTGGCCACTGCATAAACAGAATCGTGTGTGATTGGTTATAATGCGCAACGCTCTAAAAAATCGTAAGAAGTAATATGGTAAACACGAACAGATGTTAATTAAATTACGCAATCGACACTTTGTATTCATTTTCATTTTGTTCGCAACAGACTAGATTTATTAATTGTAATTACAACTGTGCAGGGGCATTTCTGACTAAATCTTCCCCAGCCTTAATACACACGGTCCACCTATGCCTTTGAACCTTTGGCCTATCTGAGCGCTGTTCTTCAGCACCCACATTGCTTCAGCAGTTACCATGAGAAACACAGGCAAAAACACTCTATTGGTGCAGAATGTATCTTTAGAATAGGCAGCGAAAAAAACATTAGCTGGTTAATCTGATTTGGAACATAGTTAACTTGGCCCACCTAGTAGATCATCAAGAGATGTTTTTAGAAATGGTAACTGGTTTGTAGCTAACTTGGACCAACTACCACATTCCAAAATATAGTTAGTAGTTGGATTTTCGAGTAGTTTATTATTATTATTATTATTTTGCTTCTCATACCTGGGAATCCAACCTATCACTAATAGAGTGTTTAAGCACCAGGCAAACCAAGCAGTTTTATGATTTTTACCGAAGGGGACCCATATCCAAACGCCCCCCATAAACCACCTTTTCCGTTCCAGAACGCGATTTCTACCAAGGGGGCCCCCAGTGTCCGCTTTCTTTGGGCCCCTAAAACTCTAAACATGCCCCTGTCCACGACCTTGGCACAGTGCTCTACAGCCAGAAAGACTAAAATAAAACAAATAACAAACTACTAACCTTTGTGTGAGTTTGGAAGCCTTTGAAATCTATTCTGTTGTCCCCTGTGCAGCGCTCTGATTCCGGACACACTGTTGCCCATGACTGCTGGTGCTGCTGCTGATGCTGCTGATCTCCAGATGTTGCACTTCGAGTGTCAGGCTCTAATAACTCAGCCTTATCGTGTCTCTCTTGATCTATTATGTCCGTGACAAGTCGGGTGTGAACCAACTACAGATCCACAAGTTTTTGTCTGCTCGATGAACTGTCATTGAGAAACATCAGCTGCCCAAACGCGTCCTAGCTGCAGGTGGGAAGAAGACGCGCGTTTGCGGTTTGGGAAAATGCACAAAAAGGCACTGAGGGAGATTTGCAATGAACGAAATCGGATGACTTAAGTAGGTCAGCTCAAAAACGATTTGATTTGCTAACTTTTCTGCCCTCAGATATCTGTTTTGTTATCCTGCTTTGGTGAGTTTTTGAAGCACGCCGTTATCTGTGATTTAACGCGCATCTGTCGCGCCTGCTTCTACTTTAGATGAGATCAAATATTCTGCCTCAAAAATCAGCATAATGTATCATAATAAGTATATAATCCACTCCCCTATACAATTTGGCTACTACTGGATGCTTTCGTTTAAATAGTAGGGAAGCCAACCAATCAAAACGTCTGTATATGAACACTATTTGCTGCAAGATCAGACTTTAACAGCTCAGGTGCCGACGCACGAACTGTTGACAATGTGTCACTTATTGGCGTCAGTGACTCAACATTGCTTTAGGGAAATATAATATACGTAATACATAATATATGTATTATGAACATAATATACAAGGGAGATCCAGAACAGGGAACAGCCAAAACTCGTTGTAATAGTCTCCCAAATTTACACATTTCACGTGTTCTTATTTTTTAAGCTATTTCAAGTATTGATGGACGGCGAATATGGAATATGTTTAAAATTAGACACAAATGATCAATAATAATAATATTAATCATCATCATAACAATAATAATAATAAGTAGGCTAGTAGTAATATCCAGTATTGTGTCTATATAAATAATATTATATAGTTTAAAGTCATATAATAAAATGATTTATTTATTTATTTTGCATATATTCTAAACTTTGGTAATGTTTTGTTCCTTACAGTCATGCCAAAAGCTATTTGAATCAAATTTACATCATATTTACTTTTAAAATGACAATTTTTCTTCCATATAAAGCCAGCAAATCAATTATTTCACAAAATCCTAACACAAGGCTAGACCCAGTCTAAGTGACTCAACAGGTCTTAGGAACTTTCACACCTTTCCTTACGTCATCTGACGTCATTCAGCACGGCCAGGGACAGTGAAGTGTAATTAAAAATGAATAATAACATTGCCATATTATGTAATCGGCAGGTTGCTTTTCTGAGTACATGTGCTGCAGATTTGGGATGATTCGCAGAGAGGATTTGTCCTAGGTAGCGACACGTGCGTCTTACTGAGAGCTTTCGAGGTATAATCAAATGCCAAAAATGTCATTGTAGGTGTGAAAAATAAATAAATAATAAAATAAGAGAGTTAGGCACTTGTTGATTCATTATTATTATTATTTTTTGTGAATGTCAATCAATCAATTGATCAATCAAGTAGACATAGGCTAAGTCTATGATCTTTTTTTTTTTTTTAAATCCATATCATAGCACCTTAAGATGATTAAGCTTGGTTTGTGGAATGTAGTACAATAGATGGTTTGCTACTGGTTTACCAGTCCTTGGTCAAGACCAGCTAATGAGCATAAATGTCCAGCAAAGTGCGACAACTTAAAAAAAAAAAAACAGCTCAGTAAATGTCAAGGCTCCAACTGTTAAATGACATGGTTCATATAAGCTCATAAAGTTTGATGACTAATGACTATAATCCATCAGAACGGTTTTAAAAACTGTCCACCTTTACCTTACAGCCACTACTTATATCCTTACTAATAACAATACCTGCCTTATTCAATAACAATTTTTAAAAATCCACATAAGTTTTAAGTAGGTGATTTCTATTTTGTTAGATGTTGAGGTTTGATGATCCTCTATTATGATGTCAGATAAATTAAAACATTCCCTGAATGACAGTGTCCTTATGCAATTATTAATGACAATTTAATGACAAATGACATTTTTAAAGGGCAGTTGGTCATAATGCCATAACGTGTCCCACATTTGCTGAACTCACCCCATGTTATACATAGGCCTATGTTTAAAGCAACTCTGTGATACTGACAGCTGATAAATGTTTTCACTTCTTTATTACAAAACGTTGCACTGTGTAAAGCTGCCACCTAGTGTAAAGAACAACACACAAACAAACTTGATGAACATTATGTATTATTTAGTCATTATTCTTAATTTCAAATGTCTTCTCTCTGTATAATATTCTCTCCGTAATATTTGGGAGTGTTACAATCATTTCGTGAAGCACAATATTTGAACCAAAGTGCTCGGGTCTCGGTTGCCAGGCAACGAGGACGCGTATCCCTGGTGAGCAAAAACACTGTCGTGCGTGTTGTTAAAGCAAAACACGGATATTATGTGTGTTACAGACTAAGTACAAAACAACAACATCTTGATAAAGTTTTAGAGAGGACCGACAAACGACCACAATGGAGGTAAGTTAATACACAAACTTTTGCCGCACTGTGGAGTGACATAATAACTACTAACGTTAGATATTGGAATAAGACACAGCTAAAATTGCTAATGAGTGAGGTAACGTTATTAGCAATTCAAACACTACATTTCTTCTGTGGTCCCAGTGAAATATCTTCAAAATGTATTAATTACACTATATCCTGAAGTCTTTTGAAGTTTCGAGTAAAGTAACTTTTTAACGTTTAAACTACAATCTATACCAGATGAAAACTGCTGAAAATATACGCTAAATATAATTAAAAGACAAAGAGCTTTTCCCAGTTTGATAAGGTGATTTGGTAACACTTTATTTTAAGGTGTCCTTGTTACACATGTTTTATGTACTTACTAATATAATAACAATTAACTATGCATAATTATACGCAAGTAACCCTAAGCCAAACCCTATCCTAACCCTAACCGTATAGTAAGTACATGTAGTTAATATTACTCAGTACTTAAATGTATAATTACACTGTAACAAGGACACCTTAAAATAAGTGTAACTGGTGATTTACTATTGTCAAAATTGTCGTAAACATTAATAACTTGATTTATGCTTTGTGAAAACAGGTAAAATGGGACAGATATTTGTAATGCTATTTAAAACAACACAATGGAAAATGATCAGAAAGTGTCCCACTTTAACTGTATTCATTACTTGCTATACCCTTTTAATAATAGAAGGATAAAATATTGTATTTACTTAACTACTTACTTACTTATTTATAGCAGAAATTGCAAATTGAAAACTAGTCATTAGTCCTAGTTCCAGTAACAGTTCTTCTACATTTTTCTAACCAATTATGTATTTTTCTGCCAAAACAATGCCTCAGGCTTTTTCACCCCATCAATCTTTTGTAAATCTTTTAATTGCTGAGAGACCTAAAATAATGATTTGAAAGAATGATTGACGACAATCGATAAACTGTATATTTAGATGGATTAGGCAAAGCTTCCGTGCATAATTCCTTTCATTTTTTCTGTGATGGTTTCTCCATGAAGCCTGTGAACTCTAGCAGATGTATTAAAACCAGCACCTGCTGCCGCCTCTTTGTTCTTTGTGTTTGATCATATTTTTCAGTATGTCATCAGCAGTGCTACTGCAGACTTGCAAACTCTTACAAATCTGCCAAGGTTTAGACTGTCTTAAACTCTTTCAGACTCTCTTCAACATAATATCAGCATAGGTCCTAAGTTATCAGACAGCATCTTACTGTTTACATTTTCTGATTTTCAGACTGAGGACAGCACATTCGAAACCATGGAAAAAGACATCCAGGAGGTTTTAAATGAGTTATCAGGAGACGAAAAGTTTGAGAAGTTTCGTGTGGAGTATGAGAAGATCGCCAAAGCTCTGGGGAAGTCCCATGAGAACGAAAAGAGACTGATGTCCAAATGCAGAGAGCTGAACGCAGAGATAGTGTCCAACACTGTCAAAATATCCACAGCCCTGAAACTCGCTGATGAAGATCAAGCCACAATCACCTCTCTTAAAATGGTACATTAGCCTGAAATGACTGCACTCTGTGCACATTGTGTTTCAAAAGTAAACATGATGACCTCTGCATGATGTCCTCTTATATGGTAGAACATTAGACTTCATTTGGAGCTGTTGCCACATCATTTTCCCTAGTGAATTATCTGTTTATTTTACTGTTGATTAGGAAATTGACAAGGCTTGGAAAATGGTTGAAGCTTCGCATGCAAAGGAGTTGCAGGCAAAAGAAACAATCCAGAAATTAAAGGAGGATATAACCTGTCTCAACAAGCTTATTGAAAAAGGCGGCGGAGTTTCTGATGGCCAAGAATACAGGTGAACAATAACTTATAGATTCAGCCTGTTCTCAGTTTTCCTTTTGATTCTGGCAGAATAGAGGCAGTTACATGCTTTTATCTTACAGATGGGTTTTTTGTATGCCTGACACAATTCTTTTTCTAGTATTTATTTTATTCATAACTGTGTGCTGTGTGTGACGGCCTTCAGAGGACCTTTTTTGCTGTGTTCTAGTGGGGATGAAGAACAAAGCTTGTTCGTAAACCTTTTTGAATGTGTCTAGCATTGGCGATCTGTTGAAGATCAAAGAGGAACTGACCAAGCAGAGAGACAAGCTCCTGTCAGAGGTGGTGACACTCCAGAAGAACCTCACTAAAGCCACTGATGCTCAGCAGGAGATTGAGGCTGAGAAGAACAAAGCGATGGACACAATTGCTCAGGTATAACATAAAAAAACATTGTTTATGACACTGGGTCTTGTGATAAATTTATGTGGGCGTATAGAGTACTTATGCAAGTACAAAAACATTCATTCAAAAATATAATTGGCTCATCTGATTACTGGCATCAATATCAACAGTGCTTTACTGCTGTTTCTCCGATTTTAAAGCTCTGAAAACATTTTAGGATAAATGAAAGCATTTTTGTCTCAAATGTCCATCTGTGTCAGCAAATCAATAGTTGAAATATGGTGTGTGGTGATTGTTACTCTTCAAACGTAGAATTTCCAGCAGAATTTCTATAAGCACTTGTCTCGTATCTTCCTATGCTGTGAGAAATGGAATATAAACCTTGTGAATGTGGCACTTAAACTTGTAAATTTAGACAGATCTGATTCCCCCATCACCTCCCTGGCAAAATAAACTGGCTTAAAGTGTTTACTGTGTATAGCACAGTAAGAAAATCAATAAGTGGTCTGACAAACCACTTTAAACTATGAATGTATCCCATTTAGAAGTGTATCCACCAGTTAAAGAGGTGGAAGGGTTTAAAGTAATGGTCATTTACACAAATGTTAATGTTGTTTGTATGTTAGATAGATGCCCTTTGTAGGTATAATTTATGCCACTTGGAAAAAAACTGTCTCTCTTACAGCTCCAGCAGGACATCCAGGTGCGTCAGAATGAGATTCATCGGGAGACCAGGAGAAAAGAGAAGTTGGAAAAAGAAGTGAAACAGTTTCAAACTGACCTGGAGTCAAAACAATCCGAGATTAAATCACTGACTCAGCAGAGCCAGCGTTTGCAAGATGATCAGCAGAAACTGGAACAACAGCTCCAGGAACACAAAGTAAGAAACTCTGATACGGGGTCAGTGGATGAAAGATTCAGTGGTTAAGCATCTTAATTTATCTTAACTGCTATAACTATGTAAAAGTTACAAATGTTCTGTATTTTGTTTCCATTTGAGAATTTCTCTAGAGGAAGGGTTTGTCAGATTTAGCTAATATCAGAAGAAATGTTTCAACTATTTTGTCATACAGAATAGCTAGGTTCGGAATCAACATATGCACATTTGCAGAACTTGTGAAAGTATTTGTATTATTTCTAACAGATCATAAATGAGAAAACCAGTAAAGAGATGGAACAACTCCAACATCGCAGCACTAAACTCCAGCAGGATAATGAACAGAACTCAATCAGCCTAGAGCAGCTCTCCCAACAGAACCAGCAGCGAGCATCAGACCTGAAGGTACACAAACACATCTTTAAAGGAGTAGTTCACTTCCAGAACAAAAATTTATCAATAATGTACTCACCCCCTTGTCATCCAAGATGTCCATGTCTTTCTTTCCTCAGTCGTAAAGAAATTATGTTTTTTGAGGAAAACATTTTAGTATTTTTCTACATATAATGGATATGTATGATGCTCCCGAGTTTGAACTTCCAAAATGCACTTTAAATGCAGCTTCAACAGGCTCTAAATGATCCCAGGCGAGGAAAAAGGGTCTTATCTAGCAAAACGATTGGTTATTTTCTGAAACAATTTACAATTTATATACTTTTAACCGCAAATGCTCATCTTGGTCTAGCTCTGCGTGAACTCTGTGTATTCCTGTTTATGACAGTTAGGGTATGTCAAAGAACTCCCATCTCATTTTCTCCTCCAACTTCAAAATCGTCCTACATTGCTGTTTTACCTTTTTTTGTAAAGAGCCTTTGACCTTCTTTGCATGTTCAATTTGTAAACACTTGGTCGGTACATCTTCAGCAATGTAGGACTCCGGCTGTAACTTTACCTGTTGGAAAATGTTTCTTTAGAAGAAATTGTGATTTATGCACTTTTTAGTGTTATATTTTGTAATATTGGCATTGTTTTATTTTTGTACTTTTTTCTCACCCAATATTTTGGAGGCACTCCTTCCCTTGCCTCATCAGAGGAAACGCCCCTGTTGTTTATATGTTTCGCATTTTACATTTGAGGTCAGAATTTCCCCTAAAGGAGATTTGAACTGACTTAAAGGATTAGTTCACTTTCAGAACAAAAATTAACAGATAATGTACTCACCCCCTTGTCATCCAAGACGTTCATGTCTTTCTTTCTTCAGCCGTAAAGAAATTATGTTTTTTGAGGAAACATTTAATGATTTCTATTGTGCCCCCAAGTTTGAACTTCCAAAATGCAGTCTAAATCCAGCTTCTAAGGGCTCTAAATGATCCCATTCGAGGAATAAGGGTATTATCTAGCGAATCGATTGATTATTTTCAAAACAAATTGACAATTTATATACTTTTTAACCTCAAACTCTCGTCTTGTCTCGTTTCTGCGATGCGCACGTTAATCTGTGTAATCCGGGTCAGTACAGTTAGAGTATGTCGAAAAACTCCCATCTCGTTTTTGTCTTCAACATCAAAACTGTCCTACAACGCTGTTTTACCTTTTTTGTAAACACTGGGTTGGTACTTCTGCAGCGTTGTAGAGCGATTTTGAAGTTGGCGAAGAAAACGAGATGGCATTTTTTTCGACATACCCTAAATGTATTGACACGGATCACACAGACTATGCATGTGAATTGCAGAGACGAGACAAGACGAGTGTTTGAGGTTAAGAAGTATATACATTTTCAATTAGTTTTAAAAAGAATACTTGATCGTTTCACTAGATAAGACCCTCCTTCCTCGGCTGGGATCGTTTAGAGCCCTTTGAAGCTGGATTTAAACTGCATTTTGGAAGTTCAAACTTGGGGGCACCATAGAAGTTCATTATATAGAAAGAAATCCTGAAATGTTTTCCTCAAAAAACATAATTTCTTGACTGAAGAAAGAAAGACATGAACATCTTGTACGACAAGGGGGTGAGTACATTATCTGTAAATTTTTGTTGTGAAAAAAAATTAATGCACCTTAATTTTTTAATCCTAATCCTTTAACAAAAGTCTGGGAACAATTTTGTCCTTAAAGTCTCCTTACAGTACTTCACCTCATTCCTAGAGAGGAATCCACAAATCTACTCCACAATGATGCATACAGTACTCGACAATCAATTCTAGACATCAAACTGTAGGTGCACACACACAAACCTCCAGATTTATGGAGCTGCCCTCTTTAAATCTGACAAAATCGTCTCGCTCTTATATAATTAGAACTCTAGAGGACTAAGGTTTCCGTTCCTCTCCCTCTCCCGTCAGACTGATGATGGATCTTTCCTGCTCGAAACTTCCGTCAGCCTTCCAACTGAGTCACAGTGGGGGTTAATACAGCAAATGTTACATTTAATGAAATGCCCTGTATTCTCTTTGTTCTGGCTTGTATTGTAGTGGCTTGAGTCTGATGGGAGATCACTGAAAAGAATGCACCTCTCTGCAGGATATGCTGAAGCTGTATTGTTAGGCGTTCTGTTTAATATGAGCATGTCTTTTGTTGTGTAGTATTGCTGACCAATAAGGGAACAAAAAGACTAATTCTGTTTCATACAGACTGACAACACGTGAGGCTTTCTTTCTATCTTCATTATCTGCAGCACTCTAGAGAGAGAGGCAAAGTCAACCTGCACATCAGTTCTGCAAACTAGATTCCCATTTCTAATTTACTGCACCCTGTTTGTAGTGTTGGCACTCCCAGCTCGCCCTGTGAGTCAGTGTCAATGAGTAATGATCGCAAACCTCATGCTGGCCACAAGGGGGCACAGTTTCAGCATTCTAGACCACTCTTTCTCCTTCCTCCAATACATGTACTGTACATGTGTTCAGCTTATTTTCCAGTTCATCTGTTGGCATTTATATTAGTCAATCAGTCAGTTATTCAATGCACAGTGATTATTTAAACATTATAATACAAGACCACAGAAGGATAAGTGTTAATGGCATGTAAATATATTTAATTTAGTTTAAGGTCAGTATATATATATATTTTTAAATAAATTATTTTTTTTCCAACATGAATTAACTAAATCAATTAGATCAAAAGTGAAGAGGTTTACATTGATACAAAATATTTCCAATCAAATAAATGCTGTTCTTTTGAAAATATGGCCCGTGTTTTCAACATTGATATAATAAGAAACGTTTCTTGAGCACCAAATGAGCATTAGATTCATTAGAATGATTTCTGAAGGATCATGTGATACTGATGACTGGAATAATGGCTGCTGAAAAATTCAGCATTGCATCACAGGAATAAATTAGGCTTTAAAATAGAAAAAGTTATAAATTACATATAATAGAAAAAGATATTTTAAATATTACTGTTTTTACTCTATTTTTAATCAAATACATGCAGCCTTGACGAGCATAAGAGGCTTTTTTCAAAAACATTAAACATTTTACCGACCTCAAACTTTTGAATGGTAGTTTATATATTTGATTTATGAGTTTTTACAGGTTTTCTGTATAAGGTTGGTTGTTTCTAACTAGTCTTGACTAGTTTGTGCTTCACGTGTACACACACACACACACACACACACACACACTAATGGTTCATGTCTTGTGTGGTTCAGATGAGAGAAGAGGAAGTAACCCAGCTGAAACAGGAGATCTCGAAACTTACCAAAATGAGAGAGGGGGTGCAGAGGAGACTCAGACAGATGGAGGAGCAGAAAGTGGAGGTGGAGAACCAGAGAGAAACACTCAAGAATCAAATCACTGGACTGGAGAGAGGCAAGAACACACACACACACTTACCCACAGTTGAACTCTACAGCAGAAATGTATTATTTAAATTTGTATGAATATGAAATGCCACTGTAGTAAAATGAATTTCCATAGCATAATTATACATTCAGACGAATTCTTTGCAATTACACAGCTCTTTACCACTGTACTGGTACTGTACTGTCCAGCCTAGATTATTTCTTTCTATGCAGGCTCTAATTTATTTAAAGGGGTCATATTATAGACAGCAGAATGTGGTCTTATGAAAAAAGAGTGTGATGCAAACTATTTGTATTTTCAGAACTCAATACAGCCAAGCTAACAAATAAGTCTTACTAATATCATAGTAGTCATAATGTGTTTATTGAGCAACAAATCATCATATTATAATGATTTCTAAAGGATCATGTGACACTGAAGACTGGAGTAATGATGCTGAAAATTCAGCTTTGACATCGCAGTAATAGATTATATTTTAAATATGTGACCCTGGACCACAAAACCAGTCATAAGTAGCACGGTTATATTTGTAGCAATAGCCAACATTGTATGGGTCAAAAGTATTGATTTTTCTTTATGCCAAAAATCATTAGAATATTAAATAAAGATCATGTTCCATTAAGATATTTTGTACATTTCCTACCAAAAATATATAAAAACTTAATTTTTGGTTAGGATTTTGATTATGCATTGCTAAGAACTTTATTTGGACAACTTTAAAGGTGATTTTCTCAATATTTTTATTTTTATTTGCACCCTCAGATTCCAGATTTTCAAATAGTTGTATGTCCTATCCTAAGCTTATTTATTCAGCTTTCAGATGATGTATAAATTTCAATAAAAAAAAAAAAAGACCCTTATGACTGTTTTTGTGGTCCAGGGTCACAGAGCACAGTTATTTTAAATTGTAACAATTTCACAATATTTCTTTAAGAATTATTAAAAAAAAAAAAACATTCCAAACTGCTTCACTCATTCATTTTGGTCATCAGCAGGGCAAAGTAATAGCAATGAATACAAAACCACACAAACATAAATATGGAAGATAAATGGAAAAGTAACATGACTAAAACAGATGAATAAAGCACATGCACCACACAATTTTCTGTTTCTGAATTACTAGTATATTTGGGTGACTCTGATTGGGTTGACAGTCTGCACAAAGAGAGGTTACAAAATGGACAATTTAAAACTAAATTATGATGTTTTCAGAGAAAGAAACCTTGACTTACATTATCAAGAGGACTTGAAGTTAAGACTTCTCTTTTCCACATCTGTTCAAAAGCCCTCATCTTCTTTTCTTTGTTCTCTTTCTTTTTTTTTCTAAACCTAAGTAATACGTTTTGAAGGAAGATAGAGCTGCGACTAATTACTTTCAAACAATGAATACATCTAATTTCATTTATTATTTTTTTTCCCTTTGACCTCTTTACTCCGTTCTCCACATCTCTGTCAATTTCATTTCCACTGGCACATACTGTCCTGTTTGTCTCCTGCTGATTTGAAAATCGTAATTGCAGGTTTTAATAAGATAAATGATAGTTTCCAGTTTGTCTCTCATTGTCTCAGATCATGTTTTTTTTTTAAAAAAAAACCATTGACTTCCCACATTCACTTCACTAATTTTAATCACTCTCTAGTAGGGATCTGCACATTTTTCCATCAATAGTTGGTTCGCCCTAAACGGTTGTTTTCCAGACACAAGCTTCCAATTATTTATGGTGATATACAGTTAAACTTGTTTGTGGCAAACTACTTCAAAGTTGTGTTAATAGGCAATTTATTTTTTAAATATGTAACTATCAGATGGTACATATGTTTTTTTTTTTAATCGGAACAGCATTTATCTGGCACATAAAGCAATAACAATCCCAATTACGGCAACGACTTTGATGACTTGAACAAATAAGCTTGCACAAAATAAAACTTGAAAATACAATTTTATATAACTAAGTTTGAAAAATAATGACCAACAGCAGCTACAAAAGAAGTTAAAAGCTGCATTCCTCATATGAACCAGGCGATTCATTAAAAAGAATCATGCTTTCAGTGCATTATTATGAAGTAAAACGTCTTTGATTATTCTTAGATTCCTGTATCAGAGTGTTTTTAACTCTATTTTGTTTGTACAGTACAACTTAACTTTTGTTTCCCAGAATATTTAGACATTTCAAATGAGATGGAAAGGTCTGCGTGTTAATGTAAACTTCATAAAAAATTGTGAATAATTGACAGTTTTACTTTTAAATCATGTCTAATTATCATTAAATCTCCTCAGGGTGTTCGCCTGTGATAAATTCTGTATTTTTGCAAGTGCTGTGATATTTAGGCTACTAATTAACTCTCATGCTAATTACAAAAATAGGCACAGGTATTTAATGATAGAAGTGTTGGTAATGTAATTGACAATATCTGACACTGAGACGATGTCTTGAAGACTGTGATTTCATATGTTTTGCTAAATTCTGCCAGGCCAAGCCAATTTCATGTCTTCAATCCAAAATCACACTGTGATTAACAACTAAAGAGTCTGCATCGTTCCCTATCCCCTATATAGTGCACCACATGCCATTCACCGTACAGGAAATCCTAATTCTATAAACAAGTGACCAATTTCAGCTGAAGGTCTGCACAGGACTGTTTTTTTAGTCCCGCTCCCGCGAGGTTTTATTCCGCACCCACCCGCTCCCGCTATATATTCATTCTTTGTTCACCCACTGCCCGCTTAAAATAATTTTCTTCCCGACCCGACCGTTCCCGCTAAATTCAGATCCAGAATCTCACATTTAAATACTACCGAAAGAGAGAGAACAAATAAAATTGTAGGCTGTACAATTTTTTTATTTTTTATTGTCAAGATGCTTTTAACATCTTTAAGGAAAATGTGTTGCAGAAGAAAATAAATGTAGGTACAAATTGTAGCCTATTTGTTATTTTTATTCAAAATAAAAATGTAACATTTTTCTGAGAGAAAAAAAAAACATCTGTCATCATCTGTTATTTACCATTATAAGCAAAAGAACAAAACCGTTGGCTTGTAACTAGAACCCCTATAAAAATAGTTAAGTTTTTTATGCAATGGCAAAGTGATTATATTTAGTTTCATTTTTTTTTATAAAGTTCATTTAGAAAAAGTTTGAAGCATGTTTTGTTCGTTAAATATAAGTTTTTGTTTTATAAAGTAACAAACAGCGGTCAGCGGAAGATTGTTCACAGTCGGTTTGATCAATTTGCCTTCTCAAATCATCACGACTTGACTAAAATAAAATCTATAGATATAGAACAGTTCAAGTATAAAACAATTTAAACGTTAAACCTAGATAAATGTGCGCTATTAGGTGCATATACAATCGTTTGTGCGGAGAGTGAAAGGTAAAGCCGCTTTGCAGGAGGCACCAGCGCGATCACTTGCATTTTTTTCAGTGGAAACAATTTAAAATGATCCGACATTTTTGCTCAAAAAGGTAAGAGTAAAATATAATTCAGAACTGAAAAGGGTCTACTTTTATTTGTGTGCAAAATCAACAAAACGTTACAAACAGTATTTTATAAAATAAAGAAAACAAACATGATGCACAGACATGATAAATACATATTTAGAAAACTTTAAATTGTTACTTAACGAAATAAAACAAATCGAAAACAATAGCTCTTTCATTATGTGGTAAACCGTAAAGATTTCTCTCTATAAAGGCGCATCCTAAAAGATTGCCAGTCAGGATCTTTGCGACGCTGACTCAGACACTTTCATTGTTATTTATTTTTTGCCGGAGCTTTGTGGCAAGTTTCAGCCTATTGTGTGCAATACCTTAAAAAAATAAAAAAAAAAAGTTCAACAACCAGATACATTTACACTTAGGATATGCGGTAACAATGTGTAAAGCGCAGAAATTCTGTTCAGAAAGGACGTCGGTAAGGGGATATTGTTAGACCGCCCGCTTCCATTCAAATTACACCAGAGTTACCGACCGCTACCGCGTTTTATTTGGAAAATTATTCCCGCGTCGCAAGAAATCTAGTCGGGTCTCGCGGGTCCTGCGGGAGAACCACGGGAATGCAGACCTCTAATTTCAGCCACATGCAGCTTCAGAGTCTATTGAGAGTGTAGGGGGCGGGACACTTTGGTTTCTAGAGAGCATTTGATTGGACAGAAAGATTGATGAGAAGCTGAAGTGCAGGGTGATGTCATCAAAATCGTTGATGTTATTTTTATTTGCTTATATCTTCTAAATGCCAATTTTGTCATTGTTTTGCAGCACACGAGCTTAACATATTCATACTAAAAGCCAAACTTTTAATGTGTGACACAGTAGCTCATTAAGATATTGACATATGTGACACAGTAGCTCATGTCAAACCTGTAAATTTATCGCTAAACCTTACAAATATTTCCTTGCACACCCCCAAGGGCCCCGGCTGAGTGTGTGTGGAGGATAGTTCCAGTCTTTAGGGAAAGGAAACATTGGACTCTGGGGTGATAAAGTGACCTTAGTCTCTGTGTCTGATTCATGTTCAGAGCTTAGACTGCTTATCTGGAGGCATAAAACGGTTTGTTTATTTGTGCTTTGTAAGGGTGAACAGGGGTGATATAATGGAACAATAAAAAGGGGGAATGAATGGAACGAAATGGCATTAACTATCAGAATCAGCTTGAAAACCAATGTTTACAGGATCATGCGGGATCAAGTTGTGGGTTGTGACCCAAAAATGGGTCGCAGGTCTGTTCTAAAAACGTTGTGTAGGGGCAAAGGGACAAAATAACGCAGATAATAAAATGCAGCTAACCGTGTAATTGTGCGTAGGATTGCAAAATAAATAGGTCTGTCAGATTTTTAAAGCGAGGAAAAGCTTACCATACCTTTTGTTGTGTACATCAAAAGCAAACACATCTATTAATACCATACCCAATACTGATACAGTATTTAGCCTAACGTTTGTTGTGTTTATATACAGTATATATAATTTGATAGACGTAAAATTTTATATAACTATTATTTTTTTTAAGAAATGTATTTAATTTTATTTTTTCATATAGACCAAAATTAAGCAGTTTGAATTTAATTAAGCAGTTTGAATTTAGTACTAGTACTACTATTTTTCTAGTCATTCCATGGCATGTTGTTTATTATTTTATTTTATTTTATTTTATTTTATGGGCCATACAAAAAACAAATAATTAATAAATAAATGCACAAATAAATGTTAATATAAACAATCAAGCAAAATAAAATGCATAAATAAAAAAAATAACTTTTAACTTTTATTTTATTTAATTTTATTTATTTATTTTTGCATATGGGCCATGCCGGTCATAGTAATAATAATTCCAATAATGAAGCAGTGTGAATTTATTATGTAGTTTATATATTTGTTTATATTGTATTTAATTGTATTTATATTAATAATTTATTACATCACATTCAGTATATTTAGTTATGTAGTAATACTATTTTATTTTATTCTATAAATTGGTGCTAATTTTTTAAATTTAATTTAATTTAATTTAATTTAATTTAATTTAATTTAATTTAATTTAATTTAATTTAATTTTTTGTTGGCTCATGCAGCTCATGATAATATTAATCTTTTGATCTATTAATCCATTTCAATAATTGATTTATGTGCACTTTTTAATGGTAGATAATCGGTCAACTTGGTGTACACTGTAAAATCTGAGCTGTGAAGCAAAACCAATTAAAAAAACACCATTAAAGAGGTCCATGTGCTTATGTTTAAAAGATCCAGTGTAAATGTTTCGTCTTCTGATAGTTTGTGTTTTAATACCCGAGATGCACACCTGCAGTGAATGGCATATGATCTGAATCTGTTCAACAGATTGGTCTTCCTTCTCTTGCCTCTCCCCTCCGCACCTGCTCACCCCGTCTTTCTTCTTCCAACCACTATGACCTCTTGCCAACACCGGCATCTATTACCCTGATGATACCCATGATCTGTCCATCCCAGCTGAGCACGTGAAGATAGATTTCTCAGGGTTCCTAATGGCCTTAACTGAGTCTGATGGGCTAGATAGCGTAGTGGTAACCAGAATGCTACAGGCTGAGCCGTCAGCATTGTGTCTTTGAACACAGTACTTAGGTTGGTGCAGTGGGACTGTCCCTGTAAATTTAGTCACTTTGGCTAAATGACGAGGTCTGTGGAGTGTTGGTGCTTAACCTCAGTCTTATCTTCACACCATATAGGCTGCACTGCTCAGGGAAACCCTAGGGCCATTGTAGCTGGACGCTTCCATCAGCCTCATCAATTATTGACTGTCTGACCTGTAATCCAGAGAGCTTTGTATGAGGTTCTTAGTAGAATTGCTGCACAAAAGGCAGTCCTTCTGCCATTCTTTTATGTGAATGTGAACTTTCAAGGAATCTTTTAATGTGCCTGTTTGCTAGAAACAGTTTCTTGTACTCTTTGTTCAGAAATCTAAACAGTAGATCTACAAATCTGGTTTTGCCCTTACACTTTTGGTTCAAGATTTGGTACTGGACATTATGTGGCGTTTCGACATTGTACTAGAATGCATGACCATACCAAAAAAAAATAAATAAATAAAATAAATAAATAAATAAAAAAAATAAAATAAAAAAAAAATAAAATAATAATAATTCGAATTAAATTCAAGTCAAGCTTTTTTGTCTTTCCGCTACATTTGTGGACATAACAATTTTTTAACCTATATTTAACTAACTTACTGAAAGTGGTAATCTAACTATACATATACTATTTTTATTTTATTTTATTTTTGCATATGAGTTTATTATAAAAAAATAAGAAAGAAAAAAATTATAAATAAATACAAATTTAAATAAACATGAATAAATAAATAAAATATTATTAATATGACCATTTGTTTTGTTGGCTCATGCAGATCATGATAATATTAATCTTTTGATCTATTAATCCATTTCAATCATTGATTTATGTGCACATTTTTATGGTAGATAATCGGTCAACTTGATGTACACTAAAATCTGCCATTAAAAAGATCCATGTGCTTATATGTTTAAAAGATCCAGTGTAAATGTTTCAACTTCTGATAGTTTGTGTTTTTATTTTATTTATTTTATTTTATTTTATTTTTGCATATGGGTTTATTATAAATAAATAAACAAACAAAAAAATTATATAAAAAAAAAAAAAGATAAAAATGAAAACTACATAAATAAATAAATCAAATATTATTAATAAGACTATGAACTATAAGACCAACAATATTAGCAGCAATGTGTAAAAGAATATAAATAAAACAAAATAAAATAATTAATAATTGATATAAAATAAATAATTGATAAAATAATTAAAAATATATTAAATAGTTTATTAACAGAGCTTCTTCTTCCTTCTTTTTCTCTTTCCTCTTCTATTTCTTAATTTAACCTGAAAACGATGGCATCTATTCAATGAGATTAATTCATTCCAAAATATAGTAATAGTTTATTGGATGCACAGCCTTTGATGGCAAAAACATTATTTTATTTTATTTTATTTTAGTTTATTTTATTTTATATGGGCCATACATGTCACAGTAATGTAAATGGTAATAATAAAGCTGTTTGAATTTAATAGTAATTTATTATATTATATTATATTATATTATTATAATTTATTATATTATTCAATATATTTAGTTATTTAGTGCTAATTTAATTTAATTTAATTTAATTTAATTTAATTTAATTTTTGCATATTGGCCTTGCAAAAAATGGAAATAAATGAATAAATAAAACAAAATTAATAAAATATTATTAATATTTTTTCTATATTTAATAATATATGGCTATGAACTCAAAGACCAACAATATTAGCAATAAAATGTGTAAAATAATATTAAATATTAAATAAATTAAAATAAAATAATTAATAATATAACATATCAGATAAATAATTGATTAAATCATTTAAATAATTAACACAGCATGAGAACATTAGAACAGGACATTTTCTTTTTAAAATGTCTCTTGAATTTGTTGATTTCATGTGATGAAAATTCACGACACATAACACCTTTTTCTTCTTCTTTTTGTTCTTCATCCTCTTCTTGAACTTCTTCATGTACTCTGAAAATGTTGTCATCTGCCTAATTTATTAAATTAGATAAATTTGTGCCAAAATACCGTAAAGGTTTATTAGATGCACAACCTTTGATGTTAACAGCAAAAGAGAAAGTTTCTTCTCCTTCTCTTTTAACAGTTGATGTCCCTGTTTATTCATTGCTGTCTTAAAGGATTAGTTCACTTTCAGAACAAAAATGTACACATAATGTACTCACCCCCTTGTCATCTAAGACGTTCATGTCTTTCTTTCTTCAGTCGTAAAGAAATTATGCTTTTTGAGGAAAACATTTCAGGATTTCCCTAACTGCCCTAACTGCATTGACCCGGATCATGCAGACTACGCATGCAAATAGCAAAGACGTGACAAGATGAGCATTTGAGGTTAAAAAGTATGTAAATTATCAGTTTGTTTAGAAAATAACCAATCGCTAGATAAGACCCTTCTTCCTTGGCTGGAAACGTTTAGAGCAGGGGTTCTCAAAGTCTACATTCAAAGGTCCAAATCTGAAGTTTCATGAATGTCAAAGGTCCAGAACTATTGGTTATTACGAAACTTGTTTTTAATAAACATGCATAACATGCATTACAAATCAATACTCAGCTCATATAATAAAGTGCCTTTTGCATTCAAAATACATTGATAACAACTGCAAAAGTAGCAAAACAATTAATTTAAGTGATCTTCAGGTGCATTTTGTTTTTACCTTTATAATGGCATTTTTATTAAAAGTATGTAATCTTTTATGTTAAAGTTAAAAAATATAATCTTCATATGTCTAACTAAAACAGCAGAATCAGAACAAGTAGAATAAGCATAAGTCACCAATCAAATTAAATCAGTATTAACTATTTGTACTACAGAGGTGGCACAGAAGAACACAAAAGTGGCTTGTAGGAGTATTTTCATATGTTTAATGAGGCTCAGAAGTGGCATGAGGGCAATCAAATTAATAAATTCATGTTGAGATTAATGTTTTAAATACACCGTTTTGAATACAGAAATATTAAATATTTAAATAACTGAAAATATACTTTAAAAATGAAACAACTGCCGGTAGGTGGCGGTAAGTCGCTGATTTAATTACTGAATCATATTCATTTGATTCCTTCGAACAGCTGATTCATTCAGAAATGGCGCAAGTGACTGTCTTTATGAATGGAAATCATCTGTGGATCATTTTTGACGACGAAATAGAGCCAAATAGGGCAATAGTGTTAGACAATAGTCAATTTAAGTGACTTAATATTAACTTTTTCTTTATTTATCTAACTGTTTTATTAAATAATATCTCATTTGCAAACCCGCTTAAAAATCATTAAAAGCTGTTTATCACAATCTCACAAAGTTTCATTATAATTAACGCATCTGATACATTACTCAGCGCTTCAAAAACACATAGATACCTTTGAAGCTCCCATTAGCGCAAATATGCTGATCGGGTCAGACGCACATGGTGCTCCTAAATATTTTTCATAGTCGCACGCAGTAGTTTTCAGTCGCAAATGGTCGTAATGTAGAGCCCTGCTTGTTGCAAAATACAGAGCAGTCTAATGTGAGAAATGGCACTGTCTGTCTTCCATCAGCTGCCTAAACCGTGGCACAAAAGATGTGACGGAGACACTGGCCTAAATGTTCATTAGTCAAGCTGCTGAATGCAGACTCGCACAGATCGGCAAAATGAACGCATACCTCTCTGTCCAATCATCTTTGAAAACTATTTTCTTCGTCAACTTTTCTTTTCCTGATAACCGACATCCTCACAGCAAAAGCTCACTGCGGTCAAGGTGAAGTGTCGCCCGATTGCCCCGTTTGATGATTACGTCATACGCTCACGGGATGCCATGACAACGTCAAGCAGGAAAACTTTTAATATCTCATCTTCGCTTTCATTTTGGAACATTTCCAAAAATACATAAAAACTAAACAAATGATTTACAAGTTTAACATGCATTTATCAAAGTAGGAAATCCACGCGTTTAATCCCTTACACACAATTAGTGTTTTTGAAACACGAAATGGAGGCGGGTCCGGATTAATTTCCCTCCGGGTCCGGATCCGGACCGGAGCCCGGACTTTGAGAAGCACTGGTTTAGAGCCATTTGAAGCTGCATTTAAACTGCATTTTGAAAGTGCAAACTCAGGGGCACCATAGAAGTCCATTATATGGAGAAAAATCCTAAAATGTTTTCCTCAAAAAACATAATTTCTTTACGACTGAAGAAAGAAAGACATGAACATCTTGGATGACAAAGGGGTGAGTACATTATCTGTAAATTTTTGTTCTGAAAGTGAACTAATCCTTTAACTATTACATGGTGAATTGCATTTAGCATATTTTTCCCTGCAGTCCTGTGATCCAATTAGAACACACTGTAATATATGTAACATTTCTTCTGGAATTGCAGAACATGAAGGGTAAAAGTATGGGGTGACAAAAACAAAACCTCCTTACTCTGCACTTAATTTATCGCAGTGTCCTTGATCCCATCTGTGCAGTTTGACAAATGATCAGACTTGTCATCAAGCCAGTAATTTATAAAGAAATCCTCATATTAGTGAAAGTCTCCAGGCTCTGATTGGACAGTTCGAATGGAGGGTGTTTGACGGCTGATGGATGCAGCCAGAGCCCTGTTGTCATCTTAATCGGGGTTTCCACGGTGATGGATGTTGTCATCTTAATCAGGGTTGGCTGTGTGATTGATGAGATGGGCTGTGACAGCGGGGTCAGCGAGCTGGCCGTCCGAGGAGAAGAGGAGGCGGGGTCATCCGAGGACAGAACATGGAATGGCCATTTCACATGACAGCGCAGCCCCGCAATGTCCACTCATGCACGCCTGCTCGAGACATGGCACCGTTGCGTTCTTCCGTTCCCGCTCATTCTTTTAGTCTTTCCGTGTCCCAGTTCTCTTTTCTACCTCCTTTACGCCTGTAGCCGTATAATGGGCTTTTTGAATTGTGTAATTATTTTACGTTGGTCCTTCTCAGACTGTGGAAAGTGCTTCTGAAAACAACCCTATTAGTGGAAAGCCTTTCAAAAAGTAACAATTAGCGCTATACCCCGCTGGCTTTGAAAGAAGAACTAAAAAAAATAAATAATAATAAGTGTTTTATTTTCTGGTTTTCTTAGAAATGGAGGCCGCAAAAAAGCAGATGGATATGGACAAGAAGGCTATAGATGAACTGGTGCGGGAGAGAGACATCCTTAACAAGGTGTGTGAAACCTTTATTTATTTATATTAATATTTGTTCAATTAATTCAATGATATATCAATAATAAAATAATTAATAATTTATAAATAATTAATAAAATAAACCACACACATAAAAAAACCCTAAAAATATATTATTTTTATTTGGTTAATTAAATCATCAAATAATTAATCAAATCGATCACAAACATTAAATAGCCACTACAACCTTTATTTATTTAGATTTAATTAATATTATAAAATATTAATATTATGTTAGTAATAATTAATATCAAATAATTCTCAATCAAAATAAACCACACACACACAAAAAGCACCTAAAATTATTGCTTGTTTGTTTCATTAAATAATTAATCAAATCAATCACAAACATTAAAAACCCCCCAAAACATGTATTTATTTAGATTATTATTTTATTAAATAAATTATATATCAAATAATCAATCAAATGAATTACACACATAAAAAGGCCTCTATTTATTTATTTAGATTATTATTTCAGAATAACATTAAAAAGCACCTAAAGCCTTTGTTTGTTTAGGATTTATTAAATATTTTTTCAAATAATTAGTCAAATTAATCACACATAAAAATTCCCTAAAACATTTATTTTGATTATTATTTCATTAATAATAAATAATATTTCAGATAATTAATCAAATCAATCACACACTTAAAAACCCCAAAACATTTATTTAGATTATTATTTAAATAAATAAAAGCAAATAGTCAAATAAAGAAATCACACACTGTCACGGATACTGTGTAGACGGACGATAAACAAAAAGGGCGAGGAGATACAGGAACAAACGGTCTTTAATAATCCAAAAAAACATGAAACAGGAACACACGTATGCATTGACGACAACCGACAAACTAACACTGAGCTGAACACAACTTAAATAGGGTGGAAAACGAGACACAGACAGGTGTTTGTGATTAACTAATAATGACTTAATGAGGGGGAGGAACAGGAACAAACCAAATAAGGGCAAAAAGGAAGTGGAGGGAACCAAACACAAACAGGACTAAATCAAAGCAAAACACAACAAAAGAGTCCCAAAACCTGACACACACACACACACACACACACACACATATAAAAAGCCCTCAAAACCTTTATGTATTTATTTAGATTATTTAATGAATTCAATAATATTTCAGAAAATTAATCAAATGAATCACAATCATTAAAAAGCCCCTAAAACCTTTGTTTGTTTGTTTAGGATTCATTAAATAATTCATCAAATAATTAATCAAATTAATCACACACATAAAAAGGCCCTAAAGCATTTATTTATTTAGATTATTATTTCATTAATTAAATAATATATCAGAAAATTAATCAAATGAATCACAAACACAAAAAACCCTAAAACCTTTGAATTGTTTATTTGTTTAGGATTCATTAAATAATTTATCAAATAATTAATCAAACTAATCACACACATTAAAAAGCCCCCAAAAACCTTTGTTTGATTAAGATTAATTAAATCATTTATCAAATAACTAATCAAAGTAATCACATAAAAAAGCCTCTAAAACCTTTGTGAGTGAAACCGTGATCTGGTCTTAAAACGTTTTGGACATGCTTTAGCAGGTAAGTCTTTATAGTTTATATTTTCATCCATAGGGCTAATTTTCTGCAGTGGTTCTGCGTTTTCACAGTTCTCATAGCTTCCCCACACTGTTATGATGCACAGATGGATTTCAGAAAACAAGAGAAGGTGCATGATGTTTCTGCTGACATGCTGAATATTGCATTGCTATTGTGTGTATGGAAATAACAGGATATTCATATTTAATTGCACAGGAGACACTCTGTCTCACAAACACACACACACACACACACACACACACACACACACACACACACACACACACACACACACACACACACACACACACACACTGTGGCATACAAACGCGGGTTTTGATATCAGCTTACCTTGGAGATTCATGCCTTTGATCTATTGAACAGCAATACATCACAGAATAAAATCAGCCTATTCTCAAGCTCGTCTGTTTTTTGAAAATCTTGAGTCACTCTTGCTAAGTATATTTACAAATTGATCTTTTGTGTAACCTCTTGTGTCAGTGTATGCATATTTTCATTTTTCAGAATATGATCAAGGCGGCCAATGAAACAGATAAACAGCAGACCATTGTTAAGCTACACGAACAGTCAAAGAAAACTCTGGAACAGGAGATTTTAAACTACAGGGACGAAGCCCAGAAACAGCGAAAGATCATCTACCAGCTGGAGAAAGAGAGAGATCGCTACATAAACGAGGCCAGTGAGCTTACCAAAAAGGTACAGCATGCACACACACTAAAGTTAGCTCAGTGAGTGATTGAGAATGTCACCTTGAAGTTATAATGTCACTTCCAAATGCAGAAGAAATTTAAGTAGGAATTTTGGGTATCTATACTTGACTGGAGTAATTATTTTTCAGCTGACTTTTTACTTATACTCCTTACATTTTCACGCAATTATCTGTATTTCTACTCCTTACATTTTAAAAATAGCCTCGTTACTCCTATTTAATTTCGGCTTGTTTTCATTCCGGCTTGTCATCGGCATGTAGTTTTGAAACCAGTACTTTTACACTTTTACTTGAGTAAAATGCTTGAGTTGATACTTCAACTTCTACAGAAGTCTTTTTAAACCCTAGTATCTATACTTCTACCTGAGTAATGAATGTGAATACTTTTGACACCAGTGTCCAAATGATGCTACAACGTGCATTCAGTACTTTAATATGCGGTTCCAGACCACGTCAGTAAGATTTGTTTACAATTACCCATAGCATCAGCAACGCAACGCTCGTTCTCTTATCTCAGGGAGCCGAGGTTACACCAGTTCATGTCCCCTTTAAAATTGATGTGTTTTTGACCTTCATGGCAATCCATATATGCTGGTACAGGAACTGGATTTTTATGATGTTGCTTCAGGTATGTATTATGGCGGTTGAGAATTCAAATGTGAAATGTTATCATGTTGGAAATATCCCCACACCAATCCAACCCTAAACCTACCCAATAGTATTTACGAATGCAAAAGTGATATAAAACAAGTTTGCTGATGCAACTGTTCTATTTTAACTTCCTTGTACAAGGGTTTTAGCTGTTTTGTCGAACTGTAGTTTCACAGGATTCGTACTGAATCGCTTCACACAAGTAAAGTCAGAATTGTAAGATAAAAAGTTGCAATAACCTTTTTTTTTTTTTTTTTTTTTTTTTCCAGTGGCAGAAATGGGCTTCCATAACAGTGAGCCTGGACCACAAAACATAAGTGTCATAAGTGTAAATTTTTCAAAATTGACATATATACATCATCTGAAAGCTGAATAAATAAGCTTTCCAATAATGTATAATTTGTTGGGATAGAACAATATTTGGCCGAGATACAACAATTGAACAAAATCTGGAATCTGAGGGTGCAAAAAAAAGCTATTAATTGAGAAAATTGCCTTTAAAGTTGTCAAAATTAACTTCTTAGCAATGCATATTACTAATCAAAAATTGTTTTATACATTTACGGTAGCAAATTTACAAAATATCTTCATGGAACATGATTTTTACTTGGCAAGACAATAGATAATTTTGGCTCATACAATGTATTTTTGGCTATTGCTGCAAATATACCTCTGCGACTTAAGAGGTTTTGTGGTCCAGGGTCACATATAAGAACACTGACTGTAAGCTATAGCGCCCCTTGTGGTAGTACTAAGAATGCAACATGACTGCACTGAGATGTGAATTCAATTTGAACGCATTTCGAAACCTGACAAATTAAATATAGGTTGTGTAGCTTGATGTGTTTACATTGATACTTGCATAAAGTATGTTATAGGCCTAAGAGTGAACAAATTTTAAATCCCCTCACATTTTTTTTCTTACGATGTTTGACTTTCTAAGAGTTGTTGAGAGTTGAGAGTCTCTTGGTTTTGTCTTGTAATCCCTGAAGGCATTTCTTCACTCTATAGTACTTCAGCATGCTTGTGTGAGTCATCTTACTGATGACTTTTTAAAACTGTTGCTATCGCAACAGTGTGATGTGTGTGTGCTGCTCTATACACATTTCAGGCAGTAACTTTTAGGCACTTATGGGCAAACTTGTTTAGGTATAATGGGCAACTATCAAGTTAAGTCAAGCATGACATGAACAACATAATTAGAGAATGGTCTGTTTGAGTCTGATATTCAACCTGTTGTAATTACATGACGATATTTCAAGTTTATACAGGTCCTTCTCAAAAAATTAGCATATTGTGATAAAGTTCATTATTTTCTGTAATGTACTGATAAACATTACACTTTCATATATTTTAGATTCATTACACACAACTCGAAGTAGTTCAAGCCTTTTATTGTTTTAATATTGATGATTTTGGCATACAGCTCATGAAAACCCAAAATTCCTATCTCAAAAAATTAGCATATCATGAAAAGGTTCTCTAAACGAGCTATTAACCTAATCATCTGAATCAACTAATTAACTCTAAACACCTGCAAAAGATTCCTGAGGCTTTTAAAAACTCCCAGCCTGGTTCATTACTCAAAACCGCAATCATGGGTAAGACTGCCGACCTGACTGCTGTCCAGAAGGCCATCATTGACACCCTCAAGCAAGAGGTCTGTGGGAAGGAAAAAGTGTGGCAGAAAACGCTGCACAACGAGAAGAGGTGACCGGACCCTGAGGAAGATTGTGGAGAAGGACCGATTCCAGACCTTGGGGGACCTGCGGAAGCAGTGGACTGAGTCTGGAGTAGAAACATCCAGAGCCACCGTGTACAGGCGTGTGCAGGAAATGGGCTACAGGTGCCGCATTCCCCAGGTCAAGCCACTTTTGAACCAGAAACAGCGGCAGAAGCGCCTGACCTGGGCTACAGAGAAGCAGCACTGGACTGTTGCTCAGTGGTCCAAAGTACTTTTTTCGGATGAAAGCAAATTTTGCATGTCATTCGGAAATCAAGGTGCCAGAGTCTGGAGGAAGACTGGGGAGAGGGAAATGCCAAAATGCCTGAAGTCCAGTGTCAAGTACCCACAGTCAGTGATGGTCTGGGGTGCCATGTCAGCTGCTGGTGTTGGTCCACTGTGTTTTATCAAGGGCAGGGTCAATGCAGCTAGCTATCAGGAGATTTTGGAGCACTTCATGCTTCCATCTGCTGAAAAGCTTTATGGAGATGAAGATTTCATTTTTCAGCACGACCTGGCACCTGCTCACAGTGCCAAAACCACTGGTAAATGGTTTACTGACCATGGTATTACTGTGCTCAATTGGCCTGCCAACTCTCCTGACCTGAACCCCATAGAGAATCTGTGGGATATTGTGAAGAGAAAGTTGAGAGACGCAAGACCCAACACTCTGGATGAGCTTAAGGCCGCTATCGAAGCATCCTGGGCCTCCATAACACCTCAGCAGTGCCACAGGCTGATTGCCTCCATGCCACGCCGCATTGAAGCAGTCATTTCTGCAAAAGGATTCCCGACCAAGTATTGAGTGCATAACTGAACATAATTATTTGAAGGTTGACTTTTTTTGTATTAAAAACACTTTTCTTTTATTGGTCGGATGAAATATGCTAATTTTTTGAGATAGGAATTTTGGGTTTTCATGAACTGTATGCCAAAATCATCAATATTAAAACAATAAAAGGCTTGAACTACTTCGAGTTGTGTGTAATGAATCTAAAATATATGAAAGTCTAATGTTTATCAGTACATTACAGAAAATAATGAACTTTATCACAATATGCTAATTTTTTGAGAAGGACCTGTATATATATATCTATATAAAAAGGGCCAGTCACCCATAAACTTTATGGAAAAAAGCAGCATGACTATTCTACTTCTAACATCTTTTATGTTCCATGGATGAAAGTAAGTAATACAGTTTTGAAATGACATATGGGTGAGTAAATGATGACAGGATTATTATTTTAGGGTGAACTATTCTGTAAATGAGCTCTGCAGTTTGCTTCATTATCTCACCATGACCTTTTAATAAGAGACCTTATAACATGAGAAAATTACAGCTGGGTTAATGTGTCACCTGCTATTCTCAGTTAATGTGTCATTCATTTAATTAATGTACTTGTGGAAATACATTAGATGCAAAGAAAAAAAAAAGGTATTTTTAAGATGACTGATTGGATAGACAGTCACCAAGTAAGACATTTAATTTGCTGCTGGAAAGTTTCTGCTGTTCTCAAGTTATTCTCTTTAAATTAAATGTTCATATGATTAAAACCATCTGTTGATTTTTTTTTTTTTATTTTTTATTTTTCAAATCAGGAAGCACTGGTGTTAATTGTAATTACAGACTATGATGTGATGGTCATTACGTACCTTTGTACTAAAAATATCTGTCTTGAACAGTAGTCCATGAAAAATCTGTCTTATTTTTTTTTGGGTGTTGACACACCCCTTAGCATCCTGGCATTTGCCCTGACATTTGTTTTCTCAGGTTTTATGTTGGGAAAGTGCACTGCAGCATGAACAGGTTTCAGGTTTACATTCAGCTCCAGGCACATCCTCTAACTCTCTTTCTGTCTCGGACAGATAAGACTAGACATAATATATTCCATATAATAGTGTTCCTGTTTCTGTGTAAACTAGCTGCATCATCCTTTGAAGATCTGCACTGTAAAATGCTGCCAGGATTTTACAAAATTTAACAGTGCTTCTTGCAGTAGTTTTACCAAAAAAAAATCACGTCTGTGTTTACATCTATCCATCCATCTATCTATCTATCTATCTATCTATCTATCTATCTATCTATCTATCTATCTATCTATCTATCTATCTATCTATCTATCTATCTATCTATCTATCTATCTATCTATCTATCTATCTATCTATCTATCTATCTACCTATAGTGTACAGTGAAACATGCAACATGCTGTTTCTATCTAAAGATTCCTCCTTTACTCACAGCATTCATTATACTGTCTTACACACACAAACAGCGCAAGCAGTCGGCTTCAGTTTTCAGCTACATGAAGGTTGCGCTGCAGAAGGTGTTTATTTTGGAACAGCTATCACAGTTTCCTAGGAACCAGAGGCTATTTGAGACACAACATCGCTTTCATGTATTCAGCATTGCTAACATTTGCTTTCTTTCAAAGAGATTTTTTTTAAAAGTTAATAATCTAATTCCAGGTAAAAAATGCTCAGCCGTAAGCACTCGTAAGGCTGCGTGTTGAAAAAGCTCTTAGCTAATGGTTTTGAGATTGCCTCTTGAGATCTGACTCCACACTGTAGCTTGCTAGTACTTTGCAAAGAATAAAAATTCTTCTGATTTAAAGTAAGAAACACGGTTCAAACAAGTAGGTCTATAATGCCTGAAGAAAGCTATTCGTTAGCATTACCATTCAGCCGGTGCAGGAAGTATGCAAGTAGGCCGTCTTTTTGCTCTCAGTTCTCGGGGCAGGAGTTCCATAAAAACTGAGTGATATTAAACATTTCTTCACAGTATTACTTCCTTCACACACACTTAGAGTAGTTATTTGGAAAACAGCTATTAACTGTCTTTACAAATTTAATTTTAAATGCAAATCTGTAAATGTTCAGTCTGTAATTTTAAGGCCAGCACATATCGCCCCCAGACTCTCTCATTACACTTCACAATGTTCCACCATCATTAATGGCATGTTATTTATAGAAAACCATTAAGGGTGATCGTCCTTTACTCCTGAATAATAAGTCTGATAAAAATTTCTTAGCATTTATTGGTAAACAATAAGAACGTGTGTTCTCCTGTATATTTGTACAGAGGACATGTGTTTTCATATACTAGTAGATATAGATTTAACGTAAAGATATGGTATTGTAGCACTATTTCTCTTTTAACTTTTCTAGGTTAGATTGTTTGACATCTGACATGATTGATGACTCTATGCACTGCGGTGCTCCACATAATCACCCAGTGGACAAACCCAATGTGTTGTCCTATAGGATGACATTTAAGGGGATAAAAAAGTATGACTTTTGCCAGGTTCAGATCACTGAATTTAGCTAGATTTATAGAGGAGATGATGGAGAAACTCTATGGTGTCTGCAAGTTTGATTTATAAGGCCCCGGAGCTGACTGTGAATTGTGAGTTGTTGAATTTATGAGAAGTGACTGGCGTTATTTTCTCATGCTTTGGTTGATTATATACACACTACTTTCAGAAAGCCTGAGTATTTACAACTAGTGGGGTTTATCTGACACATGCACCTTTTTTTATCTCTACAGACACAATGTGTTTGATGTGGTAGTCTGAAATCTGTTGTCAAAATATGTCTACAGGAGCTATTTAACCCTGTATATAGCATGTGCAAGTTTGAATGGCATAGCCTTGGACATATTCTGCTATCAATTTAACGTAAAGCCTCTGCTCAGGACAAAGTAAATATGCTTTTTACTCTTATTTCAATCAAAGCCCACTGAAACGGTGTATTTTTGTGCTTTGCTAAATGCACAAGTGAAAAGGTTAACATGGATTGGCAACTATTCAGACTGCAGTGAAATTCAATAAAGGCAAGTTGTTCGGTTTTCTAAACTACTCCTGATGTGAATGTATCTGAGTTGAAGAAAGCAAAATCAAAACATGACATGTGGGAAAAAAAGGTAAAGGCAATTCTGAATCTGTATTTGCAGGTTGCATAACCTCTCAATGAATAACATAAACACAGTTTCCAAAATTTTGGCTGAAAGGCTGTATGAAACAGCAGGCTTTAAAATGATGTTGCCTCACGTTATACCCAGTTTTGACCAAAATCTGGAGGAGCATCACTTTTATCTTTGACAGACACTGACCCCCCAGTGTTCAAAACAATATTTGATATTGATATACAGTATATGGGCAAACTGCAAACTGCTGTCCCACAACCAAAAAACACATTTAAAAAGCATTTAAGTATTCAAATCTTAAATGTTTACTAAGATCCTTAACGTATACTGTATAAAATCATAATTTAGTGGGTATTTTCAATTGGGAAGTGGCAGTCCCGAACACTAACTTCTAAATTTTAACTTATAAAAATTATGTTAATATGTTTTAATGTTTTAAATTTTATTACATTGTTGTTTTTAAAAATATCTTTTTGATTTTTAAAAAAGCTAAAAAAAAAAAAGTTTTATATTTTCTTTGTAAATTATGAAAATTTATGTAAAAAATGTCCTGCATTTTCATGTCGCTACGAAACAGTGTATGCTTTAGTCCATTGGCTGAGACTGATTTTAACTACACCCCTGCTTGTATGATCAGGAAATATTTATATTTCACTCTCATAGCTACATGGTGAGTAGATAGACCCCATCATTTTGAGGTAAATGTGTTCAAAAGTCTGAAAAGTATGTGTGTGACTTTAAAGAAACACCTTTAAAGAAACACTTTTTTGGAAGTTAGTCCATAACATTTAGTTTTTGTGGACAACTGTTCAGAACTGTGCTAGCTAACCATGTGTTGATTAGCATCTTTGAGCTAGGTTCAAAAGTATCTGTAATTGCCTCTAACGAAACAGTCTCGATTTAGTAAAGTTTCGGTAATGACATAGTTGTTTTTGGGTGTTATCCCATAAAATTGTCACAACTGGAACATGTCATTATTGTTACGGTAGTGACAAAAGGTAACATATAATCCTTTATTTGGGGGAAATAAACAACATTTTATTACAGTTATGCATTTTTTTTTTCGTATTTTAGTATGTAGTATGGTTAGTATTAGTATGTTAAAAATTGGATTCGAAATACAACAAATCTCAAAAATGACACTTAAAACATAGTTTAAATTGTAATTGTTATTGTCTTTCCTCTAAAAATAATTAACATTTTGCAGATTCTGAAAACGGGATGTAAACTTTTGACCTCAACTGTAAGTTAAGAATTTAATCTACAATGTTCTGTTTAAATAAAATGTATCTATATTGTTTAGTAATTGATTTTGCTACACATTGCTATGAGTGTTAGTGTTAGCTTGGCAACATGCTAACTTTATACTCTATAGAGCTGTGTAGTCATGAAATTAATTTATAATGCTAATTCGCAATGGAATCCCTGGGGAATTTTTAATGGGTTTTTAGAAAAGTGTTTTTTGATTTATGAGTAAAATAAGGTTTGTGTTTAACATATAAAGTGACTGTCATGTTTTGTTCTACAACATAAATCATACACAGTCGTGCCTAAAACATACATTTTAAAACAGTTCTGTGGTTGAAAATGCTCATTTTCTTCCTGGTTTTAGAATTACAAACTGAACAGATCTTTTTGAATAAATAAAAAAGTGTTTTACAAGTCTGTTTTGACCATGAACTAGGCTTCAGTGCAGACAATAGACAGGTTGCAAACATAGTTGTGGTTCACCTAATATAACCCCACTGTATCTCTGTCTTTTCAGGTTCTTGAGAATATTGAGGACATTAAACTGAAGGAGATGCAGATATTTGAATATAAGAAGAGAATCGCAGAAACGGAAACAAAACTGAAGCAGCAACAGAATCTCTATGAGGATGTCAGGACAGAGAGGAACCTTTTCAGCAAGAACCTGATTGAGGCCAAGGTAAGTCTATATATGTGTGTGTGTGTGTGTGTGTGTGTGTGTAGACCTTCATCTAACAGATCTGCTCCCCATGAGCATGAGAGCAGACGTAGAGGCCAGTAGATACATGGAATGTCTTCTTTGGGAAATTCGCCCCACGGTAGCTTGTGTAAGTTGGCTTGAACATTAATCTTTGTCCATGAATTCGCCCCATTTGTACGAAGTCGGAAATAGCAGGTAGCCACCCTGCTGCGTGGACTTAGGCCTGAACCTACAAAAGTACATGAATGCGGACGCTTCTAGCTACACAAAACTCATTTTCACGCATTGATGCGTTGCGAAATGTGTCAGAATGCAATTCAAAATGCTACACAAGTTGCATTCTCAGCATTGCCGCAAGGAGGTCTATAGTGGAAATTGGTGTGAACTGTCTTTTGCTAGACAGTTTCCACTCTCAGGTCCACTACCGTCATGATTTGGATGCCACTATTTAAACCTACTGTCATTTCTGTCACTATTGCTTAGCAAAATTTCACCATGAAATAAAATGATGCTGATATTATTTATTCACCTCAAATATTCCACGCAGGTTTCTGCCTTGAAGGATTAGTTTACTTTCCGAACAAAAAGGTACAGGTAATGTCAGTCATAAGGAAATTATGTTTTTAGAGGACAACATTTTAGGACTTCTCTCCATATAATGGATATGAATGGTGCCCCAAAGTTTGACTTTCCAAAATGCAGTTTAAATCCAGCTTCAAAGGCCTCTAAACGATCCCAGCCGATGAAGAAGGGTCTTATCTAGTGAAACGATCGGTTATTTCTGAAACAAATTGACAATTATTATACTTTTTAACCTCAAATGCTCATCTTGTCTCGTCTCTGCGATGCGCATGCGTAGTCTTGTGTGATCCGGGTCAATACAGTTAGGGTATATCGAAAACGCCTACAACGCTGTTTTACCTTTTTTTGTAAAGGGAGTTTGATATTCTTTGTATGTTCTCTTTGTAAACACTGAGTTGGTACTTCTGCAGCAATGTAGGATGATTTTGAAGTTTGGGAAGAAAACAAGATGGGAGTTTTTCGACATACACTAACTGTATTGACCCGGATCACACAGACTATGCATGCACATTGAAGAGACGAGACAAGAGCATTTGAGGTTAAAAAGAATATAAATTGTCAATTTGTTTAGAAAATAACCAATCGTTTCGTTAGATAAGACGCTTCTTCCTCGGCTGGGATTGTTTAGAGCCCTTTGAAGCTGTATTTAAACTGCAACTGTTCAAACTTGGGGGCACTATAGAAGTCCATTATATGGAGAGAAATCCTGAAATGTTTTCCTCAAAAAACAATTTCTTTATGACTTAAGAAAGAAAGGCATGAACATCTTGGATGACAAGGGCGTGAGTACATTATCTGTAAATTTTTTTTCTGAAAGTGAACTAATCCTTTAAGTACATGTTCACCTAAAAATGAAAATTCTGTCATTAATTACTCACCCTCATGTTGTTCCAAACCTTTAAAACCTTTGTTTATATTCAGAACACAATATAAGGTATTTTGGATGAAATCCGAAAGCTTTCTGACCCTGCACAGACAGCAATGCAACTGACACGTTCAAGACCCAGAAAGGTAGTAAGGACATCGATTAAATAGTCCATGTGACATCAGTTGTTCAACTGTAATGTTATGAAGCCACAAGAATAGTGACAATCCACTAGCAAATCAGCCAAGTCTATTGGAAATATTTAAAAATAAGAGACTGGTCCAAACTTTTTGTATCAATAGAAAACATGTCAACACAGAAAAGGAAGTCTTAAAAACTGCAGTAGGAAACTCAAGTCTAAGACTTATTTTTCAGGTTTATAAACGACCATCCTTTGTTGTCAGCTTTTCTATGATGACCCGTTCCTGCTGTGTCACTTTTTCTCACTGCACTGAAGTGTGTGTTTTGAGTGTGAATGTGCTGGGGCGCTTGTCTACCTGTCTGCCCGGCAGTCTTTGTGTCTGTGTAAGTATTGGCGGTCTCTCACACGCCTCCCTGCGTTCACTTCTAGGATCAGAATGCTGAGATGAAACGCAAGGTGAAGATCGTGAACCACATGTTCGAACAGCTAAAAGATGAAATTACCACAAAAGAGGTGGCTCTAGACAAGGAGCGCCAGGAGTTCCAGCGTGTAGAGAGAGAAAGGGAAAATCTCAAGGTAACCCATTTCATCCTTTACTGTCACTTGTCTCTTGCCATCTTAGTTCTGTACACTTTCAGAGCTAACATTACTATATCTTGTCAGAATCCTTACTAGACATGATGGGACATGTTTCCAATGAAGAGATTTGTCTGTACACATTAAATAGGAAACTATTGCACAAATTTGGATTTTTATCCAGTGAGATTGCACAGATGGGCTTCACAGTGCTTCACATGCAAACCATGTTCTATGTAATTCCAGTAAATAAAATAATTATATATATTATTTACAATATAATATGGGACCCTGGACCACAAAACCAGTCTTAAGTTGCACAGTTATATTAGTAACAATAGCCAAAAATACACTAAATGGGTCAAAATTATTAATTTTCTTTTATGCCAAAAACATTAGGATATTAAGTATCCTATGTTCCATGAGGATATTTTGTAAATTTCCTAAAATATAAAAATATAAAAAATGTAAATATATCAAAACTTAATTTTAGTTGATTAGTAATACTAATTTTTCATTAGTAATATGCATTGCATTGCTAAGAACTTCACTTGGACAACTTTAAAGGCGATTTTCTCAATGTATTTAGATTTTTAAAATTTTAATTTTCAAATAGTGGTATCTCGACCAAATATTGTCCTATCCTAACAAATCAAACAACAATGGAAAGTTTTTTTTTAAATTATTATTATTATTATTATTATTTTTTTTTTTTTTAAATTGACACTTATGACTGGTTTTGTGGTCCAGGGTCACATATAATAACATGGTTATTATTATTAATATTATTATTATTATTATTATTATTATTTAAAATAAACGAAAAAATAAAAGTATGAAAATGAAAGTATAAAGTTATCACAAAAATGTTATTACTGCACTTGCAGTTCACAATTTGTTAAAACATATTCACACAATTGTAGAGATAAATGCAGAATATTTCTTTATTTATTCATTTAATTATTATATATTTTAATTTCAATTAATATTTTTATCATATGATTATTATGAATCACTGACCCATTCAACCACTTTGTTCAAAAAAACTATTGGCAAAAACAGGCAATGCAATTCTAAAATGTAAGTTTTTAATATTAAATTCTTGTTTATTGTTTGTTGTTTTCCTTGTTTGACTGATCATAGCGGTGATCACCTGATATGCATCTTTAATTTAATTTTTTGTTTTTGTTTTTGCTTGTAGCTTGATTATTAAGCATCAAGTTTTTATTTTATTTTATTTATTTATGCTTTTTTTTAATATACGCATGAATATACTGGTCACCGTCCTTATAGGTGCTTGTTTGGGGTGTTTGATATGACCAGACAGCATTAGAAAAGTAACCTTGCATTCATCTTTGTGGAGATATTTTTCATAATCCTTTCATTATTACTTTCCAGATCTTTGTGCTTATCTAATACAATGGCACGTCTCTTCTTCTCCCTGTCACAAGCTTTCAATATCACCCTCACAAAGGATAATATTGGAATATCAAATAGGACGGCACAAAAAAGGAAAGGAATAAAAGAAAACACAAAAGATCACTCCATATTTTATGACAGAAATATAAATGTGAGTTCAGAGAGGGCTTTGACTTTACGCACTTTCAAATTCAACATCTGACATGAAAGACTTAATGAATATGCAATGCTTTTTGGTGGTTATTGGAGTTGTAAATTATACATGACCTTGTTCTGAGGTATAGGCTGAGGGGTGTGGCCAGAGAGAGACAAAGCCAGAGAGAAACAGCTTGACTGTATGATTGACGAGCATATAGGGCTGACTGATGCAACAGACCTAAAGTAGCCACTAAATCTAACACTTCATGCAGAATAGCTGATGCATACATGCACCATAGACCTTTATAACATTATACGTGTAGCGGTGTATTCACTCTGTGGGGTCCATCTGAGACCACATTAAAAAAATAACTAACTTAACAATGAAATTCATAAAAGAGTTTGACCTCATAAGGTGTGATTTCTCACTAAAATAATTGAATTTCTTGATATTCTGTATATTCTTTACAAGTATGTGAGCAACAGCAGTGTTATTTGCATACAGTATTTGTCATAGGTTCAGGGAAGATTTCCATATCACCAATATCCCAAATGTTATTAAAGGGGATTTTGAATAATCCATGTGCATTTTATATTAAAATTTGACTCACCATGCTATTTTGGTGATTAGTTTTGTTTGTAATAATATTTCATGCTTATATTTGTTAAAGGAGAAGTTCATTTCCAAAACTAAAATTTAGATGTTAATGTGTTTCTTTCTTCAGTTGTAGAGAAATTATGTTTTTTAAGGAAAACATTTCAGGATTTCTCTCCATATGGAGCCGATGAAGAAGGGTTTTTTATAATAATAATTTTACTTGATTATTGTACTTAAGTATTATTTTCGGGGATTTGTACTTTATTCAAGTACAATTTAAACTTGTACTTTTACTTGATTTTTTGAAGAAAAAAACGTACTTTTTACTCCTTACAATTTCATTTCATCAGCAGGGGTTGCTTGAGTTACTGTCATATTGACTTTGTGTAGTTTTTGAAGTGTCATTTTTGGACATCCCATACACTTGCGCCATATGAAGAGAGATTATTTTTTATATAAAGCTCTTTTTTGTGTTCATCTGATAAATGAAATTTGTATGGGATGGCATGAGAGTGGAAAGGGTGGAGTTTACTTTGAATCTTTTTTTTTTTTTTCTGTGTTCTGCTGAGCTGCATTTTACTTGTTGTTGTTGCACTGGATACGTGTATGACCTGTGCAATTGCATTTTGTTTTATTTTAACTAAACTTCTGTATGTCTTTTAGAAAAAAAGTACTTCTACTTTTTTAATACTTGAGTACAATTTAAAGTAAATTTTTGAGTACTTTTTACACCTCTGCAATTTATATACTTCTTAACCTCAAATGCTCGTCTTGTCTAGCTCTGCGTCTCATCTCATTTTCTCCTCCAACTTCAAAATCATCCTACATTGCTGCAGAAGTTTACGAGCAAAGAAGATCAAACACCCTTTACAAAAAAAGGTACAATTTTGAAGTTAGAGGAGAAAATGAGATGGGAGTTTTTCGACATACCCTTACTGTCTTAAAGCGGAATACACAGAATGCACACAGAGCTAGACAAGATGAGCATTCGAAGTTAAAAGTATATAAATGTAATTTTTTTTTTTTAAATAACCAGTTGTTTCACTAGATAAGACCCTTCTTCCCCGGCTTCCTTGTTTAGAGCCCTTTGAAGCTGCATTTAAACTATATTTTGGAAGTTCAAACTCAAAGGCACCATAGAAGTCCACTATATGGAGAGAAATCCTAAAATGTTTTGTTTAAAAAAATATAATTTTGCAATGATTATAGCTAAATTATATCCCAGATAACTTATTGATTTAATTATATATATTTAATGGGAACTGTATCAATAATCACCAGCGCATTTAGATATTTATGTATTATCAAATCAAATCAAATCAAATCCTTAAATGAGGCAAAACAGAAAAGATCAATTTTTTATTAAACAATTATTTTAATGTTTGAATACATCATTAAACAAGTTAACAATTTAAGAACGAAACAAGTTCATAATTGGTATTTTCAGTGATTCTTTTTTCATAATTTTAGTATCTTAAAAGGGGTTCATAATAATCCATATTATTTTCCTATGAAACTCTGTCTCACCATGGTATAATAATAATATTAAACTCTTAATGAGTGCTGGGTAGTAATTGATTACATGTAATCTAGATTACATAATAAGATTCTTAAAAGTAAGTACTTGTAAATAGTGTATATTAATATAATTAGACAGCAGTTACTTTTTATGGATTACATGATTCCTCACACAGTGTTGGAAAATGATTCATAATTTATTGATTCTGGAAGTCTGGACAAAAATATTTCAAACCTGGAAGACAGTTTGGGTGTTCAATGTGACAGCCAAACCCCTTTCAATGTAATATTTGCTTGAAATATTGCTGAAGTATTAATATTTCAATAATTTAACAACATATTCACATGTTTACAGGTTCTCTGATGTTGGTCAAAGGTTGAGTTGACATGCAAGTAAACAGTATTTTTATTTTTAGTGTTTGAATTGCTTTTATTTAACATATTTTGATTTAATGAATTATTGGGTTTTTATCAACTCACTTGCTGTCTATGAACTCACTAATCTAATGTTAATTCCCTTATATCAAAAATGAAATATACTTACTTTTAGTTTTTCATATCAGTATGGTAAGTTTTTTTTTTTTTATTAAAACAAAAACAAAACATTTTTAATTATTTAAAACAACTGAAGTAATCTAAAAGTAATCTAAAAAGTAGTCAGAATACATTACGTAAAATGAGTAAAATTAGATTTTACTAACTACAGTTTTCATTGTGTAACCTGTAATCAGCTTTGGACTACAATTTGTAAGTAATCTACCCAGCTCTGTTCTTAATAATATGTGTCAAAGGGACAATTTATTTACTACAGGATTTTTTATTTATTTATTTATTTATTGTCACTGTTGTGTTGACCCTGTCATATTTAATTTTTCTCCATCAAATTCAAATGTCTGAGACATGTAAATGTATGTCTAATTAAATTCTTAAATGTGACCCTGGACGACAAAACCAGTCTTAAGTTGCACAGATATATTTGTAGCAATAGCCAAAAATACATTGTATGGGTCAAAATTATCGATTTTACTTTTATGCCAAAAATCATTAGGATATTAAGTAAAGATCATGTTCCATGAAGATAATTAGGAAATTTCCTACTGTAAATATATCAAAACTTATTTTCTGATTAGTAATATGCATTGCTAAGAACTTCATTTGGACAACTTTAAAGGCAATTTTCTCAATATTTAGGTGTTTTTGCACCCTCAGATTCCAGGTTTTCAAAAAAGTTGTATCTCGGCCAAATATTGTCATATCCTAACAAACCAAACATTAGTGGAAATTTTATTTATTCAACTTTCAGATGATGTCTAAATCTCAATTTCGAAAAATTTACACTTAAGACGGGTTTTGTGGTCCAGGGTCACAAATGTCGCTAAAATAACGAACAAAAAGATGCCTGTCACTTGTAGACCTTTGAATTTTGAGTCACTTTATGCATTCATGTAGGTTTTTAAAGTTGTTTATGATTTAAAAAAATGTTAAACAAAGAAATCAACAAAAAATATCAGTCTATGGACCCCACTGTATGTTAATATCTGAATATCAGCCTGAACAGATTGTTTCAGAGAAGTGTGGACCAGTGGTCCGAACAGATGGTTTCAGACTGGAAGGTTCCTCTATGCATGTGGTGGAGGGCTGTGGAGTTCTGGATGACAACGGGTGGAAAATTTCCATGGATTATGAGCTGTCTCAGAACTAAATAAATCCATGGATAACTGACAGTCTGTTTTGATTAATCCGAATGCTGTTTCGGGAAGCGTATAGTCAAATGCTCTTAAACATGCTCTCCTGCTATCTTACTGCGTTAAGCACTGTCAAAGATCCTTAAAAGCTCATTCTGGTCGAAATATATGGTATGCGTATTAGTAAGCAACTAGATAGAAAGATTCATCAATAAAAGAATAAATGGGTCTCGAGGGCTAGTGGGCAGCTACCCAAATTGAGCAGCTTACCCAGCATGCCACAGGAGGTGCTGTCTGGCTCCCTGACTGGTTCTCAGGAAGCATGATGGCTGTGATGTTCACCTCTCCTTTGAACCATGAAGTGAAAAGGCAAGACACCCAATGGAAGAGAAAGGGATAGAGAAGACCAAAAGATGCACTGAAGACTGAAACGTTGAGAAACTTCACATAGCAAACTGATGTCTGTGAACTCGACAGATGCTGACGCTCTCATGGTAGATATCAACATATTCTTTGGAGAGCACGCTTCACCCTTGCTAATCAAAGTACGAGGCATGTTTGAGCCAAGCTCGCCGCTGCCTGTGTTTAGATTCCTGTACTAATGAAGGAAAGCCACAGAGAACAGTAGAGAAAGACCAGTCGTCGAAAGAACAGAAGAGCTCTCGCAATTACTTCCAGAGAACGAGAATTTCAGACAAGATCCTTTGGTAAACATTCATCCTTTCCATGCATAGAAAGTTAATTCATAATCACGAGGAAAATGACTCATAAAGATCTGTACATCCTGCAGCAAAACAGCTGAAGTACTGAAAAAGGAAAGTAGTTTTAGAATTAATAGAAATGACAAACAAAAAATCTTTTAAATAATATACCCTGAGAAATTGACAGCATCTTGCTTATGCTTTAGCAAAGCTAAATGATAGCTATTTTAATGAGATTTAGCAACATATGCCAAGAAACAAATAAAAATTTGCTCTTCTAATTGCTGTAACGTTGTAAATCACACATAAAATTGTCATGTGATTAGTGTTGCATGGAAATCTGACTTTCCTGTCATTCGAGTCTAATTTTTTCTGGCATCGCTTTACAAACAAAAAGCAAAAGGAACTTAAATAGACTGATGGGAAAGAAAATCGGAGCAAAGAAGATCGACAAACAACTAGAGAGAAAGAACGAGAGAGAGAAATGACGAACAAAGGCAATCTTTCATGTTTTGAGGTGCCGCAGGGACATGATGCAGAAAACTTTAAATTGATAGGGAGTTCACTGCAGGCTTATGTAACCCTCTCTGGCATTTCCTTTCTTTCACCTTCATTCATTTGTTTTCTTGGTTTTTGTGAGCCTGTGTCTCACCCTTTGCCTTTTGTACTCTAAAGCATACAGGTGCCCCAGAGCTGCAATTTACCTCAGCTCTCTTTTCTGGTTCCTCTGCCTTCTCCTTCCTGTTTTCCACCACTTCTCAAGTCAAAACCATCATCCGCTTCTCTCTTTAACAAGAGGAGGAAATATCCAGAAGATGTGAATGAAGAAAGGCTTTGCATTCACAAACCTTGTGAAACATTTCTGGAGTTATACCATGTGCCAAAACTAACTACAAATAGTGACGCTACTGCATATATTTTTAGTAGTCTTTATACAACACTCTAGCTTTTCCAAAACAAGCAGTGTAATGGTGTGATGCTACAACTTTCTTCTAAACTGTCGTCTCTCTTCACTGATTCAGTTCATTCAAGTGCCTCACATGAACCATCCGAACCATGAATGGCACCTGTTAAGAGTTTGGATATATTGGGTACCCAGTGAACAGTCAGTTTTAGAATTTCATGGTTTGGAAGCAGGATAAATGAGCAAGCAAATACTAGACCGTCTGGTCCAATCATACAGAAGAGCCACACTAGCTCAAACTGCTGAAAAACTTAATGCTGGCCATGATAGAAAGATGTTAGAACTTACAGTGCATCACATTTTATTGAAGCTGCCACCTCTGAAAACACCTACAAGGGGGTTGTGAGCATCAGAAATGGACCATAAAACAATGGAAGAAGGTTGCCCGGTTTGATGAATCATGTTTTCTTTTAGATCAGATGAATGGCTGGCTGTTTGTGTGGGAAGAGATGGCAGCAGATCCACCGTGGATAAAGGCAGGCCAGCAGAGGCAGTGTTATGCTCTCTGACCAGTGTTTTTGCGATCAACCCTCCGAAATTCCGATTTAAATCAACTGATTTGCGATCCTCGCTCTAAAGTTCCGATTTATAGCAAAAGATTTGTGATGAACCCACTCCAAAGTTCTGATCTAAATCAAATTATTAGTAAACCACGCTCAGAAGTTCCGATCTAAATCAAATGATTTGCGATCCACACACCGAAGTTCCGATCTAAATCAAATGATTTGCGATCCACGCTCCGAAGTTCCGATCTAAATCAAATGATTTGCGATCCACACACCGAAGTTCCGATCTAAATCAAATGATTTGCGATCCACGCTCCGAAGTTCCGATCTAAATCAAATGATTTACGATCCACTCTCCGAAGTTCCGATTTAAATCAAATGGTTTGCGATCCTTGCTCTAAAGTTCCGATCTATAGCAAAAGATTTGTGATGAACCCACTCCAAAGTTCTGATCTAAATCAAATTATTTGCGATCCACACTCAGAAGTTCCAATCTAAATCAAATTATTTGCAATCCACACACCGAAGTTCCGATCTAAATCAAATGGTTTGCGATCCATGCTCCGAAGTTCCGTTCTAAATCAATTTGTGATCCTCGCTCTGAGGTTACGTTCTAAATCAATTTGTGATCCAAGCTCTGAAGTTCCAATCTAAATCAATTTGTGATCAATGCTCCGAAGTTCCGATCTAAATCAAATGATTGGCGATCCATGCTCCGAAGTTCTGATCTAAATCCGTTTGCGATCCATGCTCCGAAGTTCCGATCTAAATCAAATGATTTGCGATCCATGCTCCGAAGTTACGTTCTAAATCAATTTGTGATCCACCCTCTGAAGTTCCGATTTAAATCAAATGATTTGTGATCCTCGCTCTAAAGTTCTGATCTATAGCAAGAGATTTGCGACAAACCCACTCCAAAGTTCTGATCTAAATCAAATGATTTACGATCCACGCTCTGAAGTTCTGATCTAAATCAAATGGTTCGCGATCCACCCTTCAAAGTTCTATTCTAAATCAGTTTGCGATCCACGCTCCCAAGTTCCGATCTAAATCAAATGATTCGCGATCCATGCTCTGAAATTCCGATCTTAAAGATTTGCGACAAACCCACTCCAAAGTTCCGATTTAAATCAATTGATTTGCGATCCACGCTCTGAAGTTCAGATCTAATGCAAAAGATTTGCAAACCCGCTCCAAAGTCGGAACTTTGCGTATCACAAATCATTTGATTTAGATCCGGACTTCAAATTGTGTCGCAAATAATTTGATTTGAATCATTAAATTTGTGAAATAATTCACAAACCTATTCTGATCTAAATCAAATGAATTGTAATACCCAAAGTTCCAAACTAAATCAAATGATTCACGATACTCAGTTCAGAGTCACACAACACTGTCAGTGCTACTTGCTTAGCTTGAGGCCTTAAATTTCAAAAAGTCAAATTCAAGTACTTCAACTTCAGTGCAGTTAGCAACTTTTCTTTAGTAGAGTTTTCCTAAAGAGTAGCTTTACTGTAATTTAAGTGATTTGAGAGTAGCTTGCAGTTTGAGATACTTCAGTTTCAAAACAACTTCCCAAACACTGCTAACATAAGAAGTCATGCTTCATTTTTCAAAATGTCACCATGTCCGTTTTCCCCTTTGTGCTTTGAGGAATACACAATTATGTAAAGTGGTTGGAAGCCTTTTATCATGTCGTTAACAGTCATTTCTGTTTTTAGTCTTCACTTCATAATGCCTTTTTTTGGATTTGTCATTTGCCCCTCGCTTTACTTGCTTCAGATGGAAGGCCGTAGAATGTGAGAGATTCATTATTCAATAAAGTTCTCAGCCACATGCAGATGGAAGGAGGCAGGAGAACATGCCATTTGCCCATTTTCTCATAAAACCTTAATTCATCTCATTTATTATTCTTACGAGATGTCTCTTGGTTAGTCTTGGGTGCCCATAATGAACTGTGAAAGAAGACATGGGAAGCAAGGAAATGTTCTGTTTGACAAGCGTGGGGCAGATTTTGTCACTGACTGATAGAACTTCTCACGAGTGGAGGGGTCCAAAATTATTTATTTGAACCTAGAAATGAAAAATAGTCAGTAGAACTGTAAACTAGGATTAAGGGGAAATATTTAAGCATCTAAGAAAAACCTTGCTTCACTAAGCAGATTTGTGCCACTGGTCATGTAAACTCCTTTGTGCAAAAGGTCAAATTTTCTTGCTTCCGCTGAAGCACAAGATGTTCTGTGAAACATTCTCAAATCATGGATCATCACACAGACGAGTCCATTCCAGCGCTGCTATTCAAGAGATTAGAAATGTTAAATAATCTCTACAAATCTTTTTTTAATGTTGTGTTGGTTCAATATGTGTGTGAAGCTCAATTTTTGTGTGACTTATCGCTTGGAAGCAAATGCTAACAAATTCAGAAATCTTCTGTTTCTTGTCATGCCAAAAATGTCATGAAATATTATGTATTATATTAAAAGAAGACTTTGTCATTTTAGACATTTTGACCCCATGTATGCCATTAAAAAATGACGCCAAAGATCTCATGATGGGAAAATACTTGGAAGACATGCTTGTAAGACATCTGGGTGTTTTGCTTTACACACAACTGTTTGCATTATGCTTCGTTGGCTTCTTCAGGCTGGCTGTAAAAAAAAAAAGGTGATTTGCACCTTCGTCATTGTCACCTCTGGTATTAATTTGTCAGATACACTTTGTCAGCCAACCCACATATCCAACAATTGTCAGCAATATTGCGCTTATGACGGAAAGTCAATATCACCCTTTGGTAAATGGTGACAAACTTGGGTTCATTACATTTCCATGCAGCAGCTGTCATAGCAGCTCATTCTCGGCTTCACGTTTTACCTCCAATCCTGTCAGGATGCATCAATATCAAGGTGTAACTCATGCAGGCAGTGCGAGTCATTGCCACACCAGTAACACCACATAAAGTTTGGGAAAGTGGGAAAGTGTTAAAGTTACCCACTCAATAAAATAGCCTTTGAGCTAGGTGTATTCATTTGACTATTAGTGGAATAGTGGAACAGCAAATATAAAATGGAAGGTTGATGGTAGTTGTGACAAAACCTCATTCGGTCAGCAGAGGGCACTCTCAGTGGAATTCGAAATCATGTTTACATAGTTTGCTCTGTCTTTGATCTCTACTGACCTTGAATACCGCTCTGGATATTCTTCTCTGTTGTCTGTCAGGGATTGTTCTTATGTTTCATTCAACTGCATATGCGTCCTAATCCTGATTTTTTTGTCTCTTTAATGAAATGCTTGTTTTACCCAGAATAGTAATTTTCAGATTTACATTTACCATATTTATCTATGTGAAGTTTTAATCTGTGCACAAAATGAATATATATGGGTTTACTATTGCTTCATCCACTTCATCCGTTTCCCTTTCCCCCCTGAAGTCCATTCTGTGTCTTTGAAATGTATATTATAGCGTTAAACTGAGAGGAGAGTTGCATGTGCTCTGAAGTATCTGCTTTGAAATCATTCTGAAATCAGAGAAATCTGGGTGCGTATTTTAGACCAAATGCTTGCCACATCAAATGACTGTGACTGAAACCGATATGATATAGTCTAGTGGTTCCCAACCACGTTCCTGGAGCCCTCACAACACTTGCATGTATCCTTAATTAAACACACCAGATTCACGTTATTAGCTTATTAGTAAAGACGGCAAGACCTGGAATGGGTCAGACAAAGGAGACTGCAAAATGTGCATTGTTGGGGAGCTCTAGGAACATGATTGGGAACCACTTGCTTCAAGAGACCTACATGCAAAGCAACCTGGAAAACTATGCGCAAGCTGCAAAAGCTGCTTTAAACACAAAGGATGGTCACACCAAATGTTGATTTAACTTTTTAGTTAGTTAATAGAAGTTAATTGATAAAGAAAATCTATTTATGATGTTATTTTTGTCAGCATCCTCATTTTACAGCATTTTTGTCAGCAAGTGCCTAAAACTTTTAACAATGCTGTAGCTTTGCAGGTAGTTTTCTTGAAGAATCTTTGAGACCTTGCCACAGTTCTTCTGGATTTAGTTTGTGTCAGTTTGTTCTGTTTCTTCATGTCATTCCAGACAGACTGGATGATGATGTGATCAGATCTCTGTGTGGAGCACTGGCTGTTGTCAGACTTCTTGTGCAAACAATAATCTCACTAAATTATTACAATTAATGGCAAAATGAATGTTTGGAAATGTAAACTAATATTTCCTGCTGACACACTACAGCAAAAGATAGAACTTAAAGTTTTTTTAGCTGGTGAAAATGCTAGTGTTCTAATAATTTTGGCCATCAATGTACATCATGACAATCATGACATGACTGTTGATAAAAATGTTATTACAGAAAAACGATTTCCCCGCTTGAGCTACAAGAGTGAACTGAACTGATTATAGATTAATAAGTTATATGCACAACATAAATACAATATTAAACCTCACATTGTGCAGGCAATGATGTAAATGAACATATTAATTCCTCATCCATAATTAAATGCTTATACTTTGTAAAATTAACTAAAATGGATATAATATGGATAAAATATTGACTACACTGTAAATAAATAAAAAACACTTTTTCAGTCATTCTACTTCAGAATTTAATATTTAATTTGTGTTACCTGCCACTAATTTGTAATTATTTTTTACATTATTAGCAATTTCTGAGTGAAAATTGTTTCAAGATTATAAGATTCAAAATTCAAGATTCAAGATTTTTATTTGTCGCATACACAGTTATATATAGAATACAACTTGTTGTGAAATGTAAACCTGATCAGCTACTCAGACTGTGCATTAAAGGGATAGTTCATCCAAATATGAAAATTCTGTCATTAATTACTCACCCTCATATTCTACCAAACCTGTAAGACCTTTGTTCACCTTCGAAACACAAATGAAGATATTTTTGATGAAATCTGAGCTTTCTGACCGTGCATAGACAGCAATGCAACTGACACGTTCAAGGCCCAGAAAGGTAGTAAGGACATTGTTAACACGGAAGAGAATAAATTGTTGAATAAAGTTATTTTTGTTTTCTTTGCGCACAAAAATGAATCTAGTAGCTTCAGAAAATTAAGATTGAACCACTGATGTCTCATGGACTATTTTAACAATGTTTTCACTACCTTTCTGGACCTTGAATGTGGTAGTTGCATCGCTGTTTATGCAGGGTCAGAAAACTCTCAGATGTCATCAAAAATATCTTAATTTGTGTTCCGAAGATGAACGAAAATCTTATGGTTTGGAACTCAATTCTATAACCAAACTCACACCGTACATTTTCAGGACTAGTTGTCTGTCATGGTATATTATCTACACATACGCATCTAGTGTGTTACAAGTTTTCGTTGTGTTTTTGGTAACTTACAGAGATGCAGATATGAGCTGTGTGTCATCTGACGTTTTGGGTTGAGCCACTTTCTTCCTTTCTTTTTTTGCTCCTGTCAGTTTTGTGGTCTGTGCACGACTCAAATACTCGCTCTTTACTGTGGTATAAAAGCTGTTCATGGTCAATTAAGATTAGATAGAAGAAACCATGCCTCAATTAAACTTTTGTCATATCAAATGTGGCCTGGTGTTCGTCAAAATATCTTCTTTTGAGTTCTGCAGGAAAAAAAAAAGCCATACAGGTTTGGAACGACATAAGGGTGAATAATGATGATCGATTTTTCGTTTTGGGGTGAGCTACCTTTTTAAAGGGCATTTTCAAGCATTTATAAGATGGGTTCCCTAACAGACAGCTTCATAGGAAGCAATGCCCTTTTGTCCTGCTGGTCTCTTGTCTCCACACACAAAGACTATTGTGCCAAGACATTGACCTTTCAGCTCTTCTTGTTGTTGTTTATTACCTCAAGCCTTCACAAACGTACAGAGAAAGAAGTGCTTGTGCTCTTTGAAACCAACCAGCACTGAGTCTGTCTACTGGCTAACCCTCACCCCATGAAAAAACAATTAGGCCACTTCATAAGAATTGATTAGCATGTTAATGAATGGGCTACACTTTCTCATCACGAGAGGCTACGGCAGGGGGTAATGAGGGGAGAGGCTGCTCTCAGCACCAGCTCCGTCCAGCTGGTTGTTATGCATGCCGAGAGGCGACATCGATCTCGGAGAAATCTTATTACATGCTCCAGACACTGTCTGCAAATGTTTAGCACTGAACCGAGAGAGGAGGGGAGAAAGTTTCACAATTTAATGTCGTAAAAAAAGGAAGTGATGATGTGTAAAGAATGCAGCCGGGTTCTAAACGATGTTCTCCGCTTTTTGAAATTTCATCGGCGTTTCGCGCTAAACGGAATCTGCGGCGAACGACCTCACGCAGTTGTTCCTGGTTCGCTGTTAACAAGTCAGATTTTACATGGAGTCAAAGGTCTTTTCATCTTATTTGCACACTGTTGTCCATTTATGATGCTGTCAGAGCCCCTTCATCAAGTCTCCTGAAGAAGAAACGCCTTCTGAACTCTTTGAAAGCACATTTCTTTCATTTGTCTGCTAACAGTGTTCAAAGTATAGATACCTACAATTTTCCAATGATATGTTATATAGGTAATTAGAAAATAGAAATTTATTTATGAGACAAGTGTAAAGCATTAAATCTGTATAGTTGATGTCAGAATCTGCTAAATGTTAAAGGAATAGTTCACCCAAAAATGAAAATTTCCTTACTTATTTACTTACCCTCAAGCCATCCTAGATGTATATGACTTTCTCCTTCCAGAAGAACACAGTCGGAGTTGTTTTTAAATTTCTCCTGGCTCTTCCAAGCTTTATAATGGTGGTGGATAGTGGCTGATATTTTGAAGCTCCAAAAAGCGCATATATCCGTCGTAAAACTAACCCATACGCCTCCGGGGAGTTAACACATGTCTTCTGAAGCGGATCCATGGGTTTTTATAGCAAAACATTTCTATTTTTAAAATTATAAACTGAGTTCCTGGTTTTACGACGAATGTATGCGCTTTTTGGACCTTTAAAATATCAGCCACTATTCACCACCATTATAAAGCTTGGAAGAGCCAGGAGAAATTTTAAAACAACTTCGACTGTGTTTGTCTGGAAGGAGAAAGTCATATACACCTAGGATGGCTTGAGGGTAAGTAAATCATAGGGAAATTTTTATTTTTGGGTGAACTATTCCTTTAATTATTTTATCAAAATAAGCGGGATCATACAAAATGCATGTTATTTTTTATTTAGTACTGGCCTAAATAAGATTTCACATAAAAGAAATTCACATATAGTCCACGAGACAAAATAATAGTTGAATTTATAAAAATTACCCCATTCAAAAGTTTACACACACTTGTTCCTTAATACTGTGTTGTTACCTGAATGATCCACAGCTGTGTTTTTTTTGTTTGTTTGTTTGTTTGTTTGTTTGTTCTTCAGAAAAATCCTTCAGGTCCCAAAAATTCTTCGGTTTTCCAGCATTTTTGTGTATTTGAACCCTTTCCAACAATGACTGTATGATTTTGACATCCATCTTTTTACACTGAGGACAACTGAAGGACTCATATGCAACTATTACAGAAGGTTCAAATGCTCACTGATGCTTCAGAAGGAAAAAGAATGCATTAAAAGTCAGGGAGTAAAAACTGTACACATCCTCATTATGTTCAAAAGTTTACACCCCCGGCTCTTAATGCATTGTTTTTCCTTCTGGAGCATCAGTGACAGCAGGCAGTTTGACTGTTCAGGACAAACAAGGGACTCATGAACATCTATCACTAAGCAAAAACATGCTGTATTAAGAATCAAGCGTATGTAAACTTTTAAGCAGGCTAATTTTTATAAATTCAACTATTATTTTCTCTTGTGGACTATATGTAAATGTATTTTATGGGAAATATCTTATTCAGGTCAGTACTAAATACAAAATAACATGCATATTGTATGATCCCTCTTATTATTAAGATAATCAAATAATGATAAACTAATTAACATTTAGCAGATTCTGCAAGGTGTATTTAAACTTTTGACTTCAACATTTGAAGTAGAAAAACTGAAATAGTATTTTCTTTACTGTTTTACTTTACATACATATTTATTTTTCATTTCTAAATGCAGCAAACAGGAGTGAGAAAATGAGAAATGAGGCATGGAAAATGTTCCAGGAAATGTTTATTTTATTTTATGTTATTCTGTATAACAAGAAGAAAAAAGTTACTTTAAAAAGTCACTTAGTTTTAAAAAATATCAACTCTGAGACATAAAAGTGCTAAGATTGCTAGTGGTAACTAGATTTTAAATTATTGATAATTTTGGTTTAAGCCTTTGGAATCGAGTTTGATTCACGCTATAATTTTAATATGAGAAATAAATAAGACAAATGACTGGTTGGTATATTAAATTATACAACTGCAATTAATTAATTAATCATTTTTTTTGTAGTTAACACATTCATTTCCTTTTTAATGAAGGAAGAAAAATAGGAAAAAAAAACAGTTTAATTACTTTGTGTAGATGATACTCATAGTATTATTGTAGAACATAACATTTATACTAGTAAATGTTCAAAAGTGATTATAATACAAAAGATTTCTATTTAAAAAAGGCAGCACAACAGTTTTCAACACTGATAATAATAAGGAGAAATATTGGAACGGTAATAACCAGAGAAAATTCAGCTTCCCCTACGTTCTCTCGAAGCTGCGTCGGAACGCTATGGGAACGCCCCTGGCGAGACACCGTACTGAAGTGCGTGTAGAACTAGTCCAATGAGACAGCGCTACGTCATGAGCGAGATGACGTACGCAACCGGGAAGCATAAGAGGGCACCGGCAAACGCTCATTTAGCTTTTGTTCTTCAGCGAGCGCGTGTGTTGTGTGTGTGTGTCTGAAACCACTATTTAGAGAATTCTGTTATTTAGAACAAAAACAAAAATGTCTAAAGCTAAGCAGAAAACTCGTGGGGTGAGCGAACGGCGCTTTAGACGGTGTCCTCCCCCCTGCCCACGTTATTTGGCAGCGGGGGATACACACGATCTTTGCGTCGTTTGTTTGGGAGCGGAGCACGCTAAGTCAGCCCTCGAGGGGGCTGACTGCCATGACTGTGGGCTTCTGCCCATTCGTGTGCTCCGCTCCCGCCTGGCTTTGTTTGATGAGTCCGGCCAGGTTCGCGATCCCGCCGGCAGTGGTCCCGCTGTGGCTGAGGCCCGGCGTAGATTACTGTCGTGGGGGTCGCAGGTGGATCTAACAGAGGGTTCTGAGACGAGCACTGCTCTTTCTCAGTCCTCTACTGGTGGATCCATGGCTCTCTCTCAGGCTTCGGAAGCACGCGGTGCGGTTTCTTCCACCCCGAGAGAGGGCTCGACGCTCTATCTGTCTTCCTCCGAGGAGGTTGACGTGATGAGCGTCGACCCTGAGGAGACTGTGGACCCACCCCCACAGTCCCTCGCCTACGAGGAGCTCGTGGAGGTTGTGACTCGGGCAGTGGCCAGGTTAAAGCTTGACTGGCCAGATGAAAAGCAGAAAGTGCATCCTAAGAGCAAGCTGGATGAGCGCTTTCTGCGTTCCCGGTCTCAACCTTCACGACGGGGTCTTCCGTTTTTTCCCGATCTCCACACCGAGGTGTCGAGATCGTGGGAGAAACCTTACTCCTCCCGCATTTTTAGCCCCTCCACTTCCACTTATTCTAATGTGGTGGGGCTGGATGCGAGGGGGTATGGGGCGGTGCCAGCGGTGGAGCGGACGCTTGCGGGCTATCTCTCCCCGTCTTCGGCAGCGTCCCTGAAGACCCCGAAGCTTCCCACCAAGGCTCTCAAAGCCACTTCCGCCTTGGTGGGTAAAGCCTATACGGCAGCAGGTCAGGCTGGTGCATGCCTCCACACGATGGCGGTGTTGCAGGCTTACCAGGCTGACCTGCTGGGGGACCTGGATAGGGAAGCTGAGGAGGAGTCCGACGCAGTCGCCGAGCTGCGCCGGGCCACAGATTTGTCACTCCGGGCCACCAAGGAAACAGCTAGAGCTGTTGGCCGTTCAATGGCGGCTCTGGTGGCCACGGAGCGGCACCTGTGGCTAAACCTGTCCGAAATGGAGGATAAGGACAGGTTTTTCCTCCTCGACGCCCCGCTCTCGCCTTCTGGCCTTTTCGGCGACGCTGTGAATACGGTCGTCGAGAGGTTTCAGGAGGCGAGGAAACAGGCGGCGGCTTTCCAACGCTTCCTACCCCGGCGCCAGGTCCCCGGGACTGCCGAGCGAGGGCAGTCCCAACCGTCAGGCTCCTCGTATAGGCAACAACAGAGGCAGAGCGTAGCCACTCGCACCCCCCCCTCCAGGAAAGACCGGGGGGCGAGGGGGCGACGCTCTCGGCCTGGGCCCTCTAGCCAGAAGACTGATCTGCGGACTGTTCTTCTGACTAAGAGGGCCCAGGCCAAGAAGCCCTGACGCGGTGAGCGTTGGGGCCTTGGGGGTTGCCCCCACTGTGGAAGAGGGGTGGTCGCCTCAGTTTACGGCGCCCCTTCCTCCTCAGTGCCCCCAAGGAGGTTTGCTGAGCCCCCAGCCACTCTCGTGGCCTCAGGGCTTAACAAACCTCAAAGAACGAGCCACCCAGCTGTCGCCCGGAAGCGGTTCGACACTAGGGGGCCCGTTCTCTCTAGGTGGAGTCAGCCCCGAGGGGCTGGCTCCTCTAGGCCAGCAAGACACCCTGGCTTCACCAGAGGCCAGCCCCGAGAGGCTGGTTCCCTTAGTAGACTTTATGGCAGCGTGGAAGCTTCTGCCGAAAGTTTCACAATGGGTCCTGCAGACTGTAGAAAAGGGCTACAGAATCCAGTTCGGTTCTCGTCCGCCTCATTTTCTAGGGATTTTACCCACACTAGTGGGCCCTCAGCAGGCTCTGGTTATGGAGCAAGAAGTAGACACTCTTTTGAGGAAGGAGGCCATCGAGGTAGTCCCTCTCCTCGAACAGAGGTCCGGGTTTTACAGCCGCTACTTTATTGTTCCAAAGAAGGACGGAGGGCTGCGTCCCATTATAGACCTGCGTCTTTTGAACCGCGCCATCAAACGGTTTCGGTTCAAGATGCTGACTATAGTCCAGATTGTTGCACAAATCAGGTCCGAGGACTGGTTTGTTACCATAGATCTGAAGGACGCATACTTCCATATCTCTATCCTTCCACAACACAGGAAGTTCCTGAGGTTTGCTTTCGGGGGCGAAGCTTACCAATATCGGGTTCTTCCGTTCGGCCTCTCGCTCTCACCCCGCACGTTCACGAAAGTTGTGGATGCATCTCTGGCTCCTTTGCGACTCCAGGGCATCCGTATACTCAACTATATAGACGACTGGCTAATCTTAGCACGGTCGCAACAAGAGGCAGTTCGGCAGCGAGATGCCGTCCTCGCCCACATGGAAGAGCTGGGGTTAAGACTCAACACCAAGAAAAGTGTGCTCACCCCATCTCAGAGGACCACTTATCTCGGTGTTGTCTGGGATTCGACTACGATGCAGGCACATTTGTCTCCTGCTCGTATAGATTCGATTCTCGCGTCAGTCAGAAGAGTGAGGGAAGGCCACTCACTCACGATCAAACAGTTTCAGAGACTGTTGGGTCTGATGGCAGCAGCTTCCAACGTGATACCTTTGGGACTGCTATACATGAGACCCCTGCAGTGGTGGCTCAGAATCAGAGGGTTCTCCCTGAGGGGAAACCCGTTGCGCACGATCAAGGTCACGCGGCGATGCCTACGTGCCTTAGACATGTGGAGGAAACCATGGTTCCTGTATCAAGGCCCAGTGTTGGGGGCTCCTTGTCGTCGTGTAACACTAACGACGGACGCCTCCCTCACAGGCTGGGGAGCGATAATGAGTGGTCGCTCTGCCCAAGGTCTTTGGGAAGGCCACCATCTCCTTTGGCACATCAATTGCCTGGAGATGCTGGCCGTGTTTCGAGCACTGAAATGTTTTCTCCCAGACCTCAGGGGCCATCATGTGCTGGTTCGCACGGACAACACATCGGTGGTCTCCTACATCAACCGGCAGGGGGGTCTGCGGTCACGCCCCCTTTGCAGGCTGGCACACCAGATCCTCCTCTGGGCCCAGGGGAAACTCCTCTCATTAAGAGCAGTCTATATCCCTGGGAATCTCAATCAGGGAGCAGACGTCCTGTCGAGGCAGGGGCTGAGGCCCGGGGAATGGAGACTCCACCCCCAGTCGGTGGAGCTCCTGTGGCAGAAATTCGGCCAAGCGGAAGTGGATCTTTTCGCGTCTCGAGAGACGACTCATTGCCCGCTTTGGTATTCACTCACGTATCCAGCCCCACTGGGGTTGGATGCCATGGTGCAGACGTGGCCGGGGCTCCGTCTGTATGCCTTCCCCCCGATCGCTCTGCTCCCGGGAGTTCTGGAGAGAGTACGCCAGGACAGGGTCAGTCTACTTTTGGTAGCCCCGTTCTGGCCGGCCCGAGTATGGTTCTCCGGCCTGGTGGCCCTTCTGGACGGTTCTCCGTTCGAGATCCCTCTCAGGAGGGACCTTCTCTCTCAAGGGGGGGGCGCCATTCTGCACCCCCACCCGGAGCGATGGAAGCTGTGGGCATGGCCTCTGAGGGGGCGCAGCTCTTAGCCTCCGGTCTTTCAACCGAGGTTGTTGAGACCATTCTCCAATCCAGAGCTCCCTCCACGAGGAAGCTGTACGCCTTGAAGTGGAAACTTTTCACTTCCTGGTGCCAACAGCGACTGCAAGACCCAGTCAACTGCCCAGTTGGTACAGTCCTGGAGTTTTTGCAGGATCGCTTTTCCGCTGGGTTAACCCCCTCTACTTTGAAGGTATACGTGGCGGCCTTGGGAGCTTACCACGCCCTTCTGGACGGTCAGTCCATTGGGAAGAACCCGCTGGTTACACGCTTTCTTCGTGGTACACTGAGGCTAAGGCCTGTGCAGCGCAACAGGGTACTCACCTGGGACCTGGCGGTGGTGCTCGAGGGCCTCTGCGGGGGTCCTTTCGAGCCATTGGAGGAGGTGCCGCCTAAGTACTTAACTCTTAAGGCGGTCTTTCTCCTCGCCATCTCCTCCCTCAAGAGGGTTGGAGACCTCCAGGCACTCTCCGTTTCATGCCTGGAGTTTGCTCCGGGCATGGTTAGGGCTTTTCTGTACCCTAAACCTGGGTATATTCCTAAGGTGCCCACCTCCACGCCGGGCCCCGTTGTGCTCCAGGCCTTCTGTCCTCCCCCCTTCCGGGAAGCGAACCAGGAGAGACTGAATCTGCTGTGTCCAGTGCGAGCACTGGACACCTATGTACACAGATCTACTCAGTGGCGTAGTTCAGATCAGCTCTTCGTCTGCTTTGGCGCACCCAAAAAGGGGTCTGCTGCCTCCAAGCAGACGATAAGCAGGTGGGTGGTCGAGGCCATCTCACTTGCCTATCGATCCACAGGTCGGCCCTCACCCTTAGGGCTCAGGGCCCATTCGACCCGGAGTATGGCGGCCTCCAAGGCTTTTTCCTTGGGGCTCTCACTCCAGGATATTTGTGCTGCGGCGGGCTGGTCCTCTCCGCACACTTTTATCCGGTTTTATAATCTGGACCTCCCTTCTACCCCAGGGTCCAGAGTCCTCCAGTCTTAGGCGACACTTTTCATCAGGCAGGGAGGGCTCACTCGTATGGCGCAGTTGGTATTCTCGTTCCCATAGCGTTCCGACGCAGCTTCGAGAGAACGTAGGGGAACGTCTCAGGTTACGTATGTAACCATGGTTCCCCAATGGAACGAGAAGCTGCGTCTCGTTGCCATACTCCTGGCACCCTGCACGCGCTCGCTTCTTCTCAAGCTAAATGAGCGTTTGCCGGTGCCCTCTTATGCTTCCCGGTTGCGTACGTCATCTCGCTCATGACGTAGCGCTGTCTCATTGGACTAGTTCTACACGCACTTCAGTACGGTGTCTCGCCAGGGGCGTTCCCATAGCGTTCCGACGCAGCTTCTCGTTCCCTTGGGGAACCATGGTTACATACGTAACCTGAGACGTTTTCCATTACATTTTAAAATATGTTAAAATAGAATTATAGAATAATATTTCAGATTTTTCTGTATTTTTAACCAAATAATTGCAGCCATGGTGAGACTTCTTAAAAAACAACAACTTTTGAACAATTTTGTTTATATAAGTAATCTCACTTGAAACAGATATGCAGTCATTTAATTAAAAAAACAGCTTTCAGCAAGTGTCACTTACCTTACATGTCAACATGGGCCTAGTGTTTGGGACGTGCACCTGAGCTGCTGCTGAAAACAGGATCTTTGGTCTTTAAAACAACCCGCCTGCTGCTCCTACAGCCTGATTCTGGCTTTTTTGCTCTCTCTTTCTCCCTCTCATGGGATAAAGGTTAAGACTGGTATCAAATGAAGTGTAAAGCACTCACGCCTGTCTTCCCTCTGTCTCTTTTTATCTTTCCCATCCACTTTTTGTCTGTTTTCTACCTTCTTGGCAGACCTATATGTTTACCCCACCACGTTTGCCGCTGGCGACCAAATAAGTGTCAAAAAGGGGTGAGAGACAGAGATGGATTTTGAAGTCAAATGTCTTTATGAAGTACCACAGTCTCCCACCAAGGGGAAATTACCGCATTGTCCCGACCTCTAGCACAACTTCTGACAGACCTACATCCTGACTTCTTAGTCAGTGTTATAATATTAGGTTGCACACAACGTTATGTTTCTGTGAATAGGTGAGACAAAAAAAAATTCTGATGTCAAAATATGGGATCTACCTAATAGATCTGTCAGCATGTATTATGTCATTAATATTCATTAAACAACATTGCAGAAAAAAAGGAGAAACCCCCTACTGCTCCTGGATGGATTAATTTAGTCATTTTAATAAGCCCTTTAAAACCAAACATGAGCACATAGTTAAGTCTAAATGAAATAACTCTAAAGCTAATTTAAATTACAAGCCTCCTGCTTCTCAAAGTCAGACAGTGTTCAATCTATATTAATGTATTAAGCTATGATTTATGCAGTGCGAATTATATAACTACTAGAGCTGGGTAGATTACTTACTGATTACAGATTACATAGTACTTAATTTAAGTAACTTATTTTATTTTATTTATTTATTTATTTTTTAATCCCTACCCAAAACCTAACCGGTATCATGAGCAAAATGTTATTTTATTTTATTTTATTTTATTTTGTACTTTTTTTTTTAATCCATTCAATTTTTTTTTTTTTTTTAATATTTTACTAATCCCCATTTTATTTTAATGTATTTTATTTTACTAATCCCTACCCGAAATCTAACTGATATCATAAGCAAAAGCATTATTTTATTTGAGACTGTCCTCAAAGAAAATACGACCCAGTTGTACGTTTTTGAATCGACCAAATACGATCCATTCTTACGTTTTAAAGTTAAGCGCCCTCTAGCGGTCGTAAAAATAATGACAGTGTCGCGTTGGAGTTTTTATACGATTTCAGGGTAATTTAAACGTGTTTTACTAGGTGTAATTCGTATATATGACCACACCTAACCCTACCCTAAACCTACCCCTTACAGAAATAGTGCAAAATCATGATTTCTAGTGCATATTTAAAAAAAAAAAAAAAACATACAATGAAAACATATGCGTTCTCTGGAATCGAACCTGTGTTCATATGATTATACCACTCCGCAGTGCAACGCGCTACTAATTGACCTACACATAATGCTAAGGTTGAGTTAGATACCTGTTACTGATAAGGGAGCAAATGTTGAATACGTTTTACAGAGACGTATTTGAGGATTTGTGAAAACGACTTTAGTCGGTCGTATAAATTGGAGGACATGTTGTTTTATTTTATTGTATTTTATTTATTTTTTCCTTTTGTTATTTTTATTTTATTTTATTTTTACTAATCCCTACTAATTCCATGAGCAAAAGCATAACTTTTTTATTTTATAAAGCATAACTTTTTTTTTTTTTTTTTTTTTTTTTTTTTTTCAGTAATCCCTACCCAAAACCTAACCGGTATCATGAGCATATTTTATTTTATTTTATTTTTATTCTATTTTTCTTTTACTTTTTTTAATCCATTCATTTTTTTATTTATTTTTTTTATTTTACTAATCCCTACCTGAAACCTAACTGATATCATAAGCAAAAGCATAATTATGTATAAATTACAGTATGTTCAATAGCTTTGGCTCTATCAAAACTGGTGTTAAGAATTTCTTGCTTTCTTGTTGTGAAATTCCAAGACCCAACGAACACCAATTCAACATATTTAATTGGCAAAACGCGCTGGCCAATGGCAACAGGGGTAACACACTGATTAGACAAACCTAACGTCTGTTGCCGTCTGTCGATGCAAATGCGAATTGGCCTTAAAATAACTCACTGAGTCAGAGCAAAACATGTTCACCAGGACCTTGAATGAAGCCAAATTAGATTATCATGAAATGAAACAAAACTACTTAAAGCTGATGCAATTTGTTCTTAATTATGTGTATTCATCAGAATATAATACAGGGTGGGGTTTAAAAAAGTGAACAAGTGAAAGCTTTGTTATTACTAGTTAAAGTTATTTCCCTCGTCCGTTCTGCCTTGGTTACATCAGCAAAAAATAAACGCTTTTTAAAGCGGCAGAGAAAATGATTACATTTTGATGAATGACTATAAAAACAAACATTGTTTTCTTTAGAATAATATGCGCTGATGAATTGCACATAATAAAACCAGGGACGTTTATTAGGAGAGTAATTAGAGCCCGTTTTTATTTCAGGTTTTCTTTTGTACTCCGGGCGGAAATTACAACAAAAGGAGGGAAATTGTGATAGAATACACCAAAAGAGAATACCTGACTACCGTGACCAACCCTGAACTTAAACTCCTGACTGTTTACAGACTCAGCAAACATAGCCTAGACACAAAGAAAGCCAGACACAGACAGTCCTCGCTCTTGAAGGAAGACACGTTGTGCTCCTGCTGCACACAAAACGAGATGGAAACACAACTGCACTTTTGAACCTCACGCACTACACATAAATCAGCAACAAATTCGATCCTCTTTATGCAAACCACTATAAAGAGCATCTATTGTGCATGTATGTGCAGTGTTTGCTAATGCTTTGTCAATGTAAACCTGTTTATCACGTCAGTGAAGCCCATTTAATCTTGAATCTTGAGAGAGAGAAGGAGACAAAATGAACATAAAGACATACATAGAATATAAAAATGAGAGAACATTACTCAGTTTTGTTTTTAACTTCTTCTCTGTTCTCTTTTGCATCGATTGCCCTGTTTCTACAGGCTGAGCTGCAGAAGATGAGGCAACAGGCTCAGGAGACGAAGCAGTTCATTGAGAAGCAGGAGGCAGAGGAACGTGAGCTGCTGAAGATCATAGCAGAGGCTGATGCTGAGAGGATTCGGCAGAAAAAAGAGCTCGATCAGGTACAGACAGGTGGAAGGTTTCAGTGAGTGTCTGCATGTCCTTGCGTTCCTGCTTCAATAGGCTGTTTACGCTAAGGATGAAAGAGACCGTTATCTAGGTTCACTCAAAAGTCATTAGATCTGGAATCACACTTCTGAGAACGTCTGGTGGGAACAGGGTCAAACTCTCTTTAAAATAGTGAAAGGAAATTGAGACACTGGGGAGGCCTAAATTGGTCTTGGCATTTTGAAACATTTAGTGCTTCTGATCTCAGTAAGTCAGCAGTCCAACATGATTAACCAGCTGACCAGACAAGTTATTCAAATAGTAGGAGCTGATGTGAATTTTTTTGTCTAAAACAATTATGTTCATCCAGACAGAATTACAGCATCTCACAGAAGTGAGTACACTTTTTTAGTTTTGTGAGTACACAAAATATTTTTGTAAATATTTTATTAGATCTTTTCATGTGACAACACTAAAGAAATGACGCTTTGCTACAATGTAAAGTAGTGAGTGTACAGCTTGTATAACAGTGTAAATTTCACAAAAGTGACTACATTGGGCCAAATTAGCCATTTTCTCTCCCCGGTGTCATGTGACTCGTTAGTGTTGCAAGGTCTAAGGTGTGAATGGGGAGCAGGTGTGTTATATTTGGTGTTATCGCTCTCACTCTCTCGTACTAGTCACTGGAAGTTCAACATGGCTCCTCATGGCAAAAAACTCTCTGAGGATCTGAAAAAAAGAATTGCTTCTCTACATAAAGATGGCGTAGACTATAAGAAGATTGCCAAGACCGTGAAACTGAGCTACAGCACGGTGGCCAAGACCATACAGCGGTTTAACAGGACAGGTTCCACTCAGAACAGGCCTCGCCATGGCCCACCAAAGAAGTTGAGTGCACATGCTCAGCGTCATATCCAGAGGTTGTGTTTGGGAAACAGACATATGAACGCTGCCAGCATTGCTGCAAAAGTTGAAGGGGTGGGGGATGGGGGTCAGCCTGTCAGTGCTCAGACCATATGCCGCACATTGCATCAAATTGGTCTGCATGGCTGTCGTACCAGGAAGCCTCTTCTAACGGTGATGCACAAGAAAGCCCGCAAACAGTTTGCTGAAGACAAGCAGACTAAGACCCCGATAAGACAGATTGCATTTTGTGCAGTGCGAGGCGCCTTTTTTGAATTGTTTTCAGTTGGCAGTGAGCGTTCTGCGTGTTGTTTATGCACCCCCGGCGCCTCGCGTTTTAACAGAAAAGCGCTCAACGTCATCATGTTTTTTTTCCATTGTCCATTGATGGTTTGATGGTAGCAACATAAAAAAAAAAACACTGTGCACTGCTCTTTTTTTGAAAGTCACCAAAAAAAGGCAGTGTTGTGTGCCTTGCGTTTTCAGACATAAAAACGTATTTAGTTCAGATGGTGTGAAGCGTGTGTGGCGGCAACCAGGTGAGGAGTACAAAGACAAGTGTGTCTTGCCTACAGTCAAGCATGGTGGTGGGAGTGTCATGGTCTGGGGCTGCATGAGTGCTGCTGGCACTGGGGAGCTACAGTTCAACCATTAATGCCAACATGTACTGTGACATACATAAGCACAGCATGATCCCCTCCCTTCGGAGACTGGGCCGTGTTCCAACATGATAACGACCCCAAACTCACCTCCAAGATGACCACTGCCTTGCTAAAGAAGCTGAGGGTAAAGGTGATGGACTGGCCAAGCATGTCTAAACCCTACTGAGCATCTGTGGCGCATCCTCAATCCACCAGCTCCGTGATGTCATCATTGAGGAGTGGAAGAGGACTCCAGTGGCAACCTGTAAAGCTCTGGTGAACTCCATGCTCAAGAGGGTTAAGGCAGTGCTGGAAAATAATGGGGGTCACACAAAATATTGACACTTTGGGCCAATTTGGGCATTTTCACTTAGTGGTGTACTCACTTTTGTGGCCAGCAGTTTAGACATTATTGGCTGTGTGTTGAGTTAGTTTTGAGGGACAGCTAAATTACACTGTTACACAAGCTGTACACTCACTACTTTACATTGTAGTAAAGTGTCATTTCTTCAGTGTTGTCACATAAAAAGATATAATAAAATATTTACAGAAATGTGAGGGGTGTACTGTATATGCATCCTATGATGAACAGAATTTCAGTTACTGATTTAAAGTTTGGTTTGATAATTTTGAGGAGGGTTTAAGGTCTAAAATGTCAAAGATATGTCTGGAGAAAGTTTTTAAGAAAGTAAGAAAGAAAACTGTGAATTTCCTTAAAAAATATATTAAGTATTTTGGCATAATCTTTTATTAATATGTCTTCTTTTTAAAAAGCAGTGAAGAAGTTTTGTTGTAAAATATTATTTTAGAAAATATTCAGCTTATGTTTGTGTATCAAAGTCAGTCGGTTTTTAAAGTTTGCCTTAACATGACAAGATTATTTTTTAAAACCTCATTAAAATAGCATGGTATTCACGATTTAAAAAAATGGTACTACTGTTTACCTTGGAAATGTGTTTAATATTGAATTATTTATTTTTTATTTAATATGCTTTTAGTTTTTACATTTAAAGAGTCAGTAAATCATAATAGTTGATAGCTTTTCAGAAATGTATGAAACCAGCATGAGTACAAATATCACTTTTCTCAAATATCCTTGTTTGTATTCTAGCTGAATTAAATTTTGATATGTATGTGGCTTTAAATGTAGACTTGAATATTAGTTTTATAGAAAAATGCTGCATAAATACATTTAGTAACAGGATTTTTTTACATGATCATTTGTAAGTCAATTGAGTCACTATTAGAGATCATAAAGTCAGTGTAATGTTAATATCTGCTGCTGTACATTGCTGACATTGGTTCTTTGGAAAAGGTTAACCCATTCAAAGGGCATTCTGTCCAAATTGCCTCTGCTGACACCAGCTTTCACACTCTTCTGGCTATCCACACACGTTAATAAAGCTTCATCGTCTGTACATTTTTGAGCTCCCAAACCATATTGTACTGTACAATGCAAAAAAATCTGTGGTTGCCAGAATTTTACCATACAAAATACAGGTTTTTACATTATAGGTTTTACAGATTTAACCGAAATTTACATTTAAATACCGTCATTTCACGGTTATTAACTGTACATTATACCTTTAATGGCCAATACAGTAGTAGGGGAATTTACAGCTAATCAATTAATAGGTTTTTACTGTTGCATTTTTACAGTCTTTTACAGTTAAAATCACTGTAATTTTTTACAGTGTATGTCATGCAACAAATACTTTATATATACCTAGTGTTTTTGGGAAGTAACTAGTTACATGAAACAGCGTTTAATTGCAAAATAAAGAAAAAAATGTGTCATTAAATTATAGTTACTTATGAAAATGTTAACCGTTACAAAGGGGGTTACATCTGAATACTTTTTGTATTAATATTTACTATTTCTTGTTATGATTTTAAATCTGTATTTAACCTCAGAACAATCTCAAAGAAAAAAAAAGAGATGCTAAAGTCTGATTTTGTGGTGGCAGTGCTTTAAAATTTAATTATTATAAATAATTCAAGAGATTAATAATTCTGGTTTGATTGCTTGTTTTGTCCTCAAGTCGCTTTGGATAAAAGCATCTACTAAGTGTAAATGTAAATTTAGAAAATTAATCAATTTCACTACTTATGATGTTTTAAATAGGGTAACTTGTAATCTGTAACCTATTATTACTATTTGCAAATTAACTTCCCAACACTGTACATACAGTCAAACTATCACTTTTACATGATTACAGTTCATTCACTATACTTTAGAAAATGGTAATAAAATATGACAAGAACTCAGGGTTGAACTGTGTCAAAACAAATTTATCTGGATAACGTCAGATAACTTTTTAAGGATTACAAGAATGGATTACAATCAACCAAAAATTCTTAATTTGCTTAAATTGCTTACAAATGCTTAATTTTGTTCAGTCTGTGGTGTAAAAAGGTTAAGCAAAACATGGTCAGGTCAAAGTGTCTGAATAATAAATAACTGAACAAATTTGTATCAGTTGTACTGGCACTGTATGATGAATTTTTAGGTATAATATGTCACAGTTTACTTTATTTTGCTATCCTCACCTGCATCCACTAGTAAAAAAAAAAATCTAAAATTATATCTGGTGTCTGAATAATCTTTGGTACAATGGTAATTTACCATACAATACTGTTATAGCTGTATATTTCAGCATTGCAGAATACAGTGTAGTTTAGTGAAAGTTCAGAAAGAAAGTCAGTCTACCATTTGACATAACTTCCTTTTAGTATATATAGTGTGTAAAATAACCAAAATGGTTTAGATTTAAAAGGAAATGTTATATTTATTTATTGCGTATGACCTTCCAAATGTTTTTTTCCCTCTGACTTTTGTTTTGTTAAAATCGATTGAAGTAACACCTCTAAGTAAAAGACTCTAAAACTTCTTTATAAGACATTATCCCACTCCTTCACAACATTTGTCATGTTGCATGAAGCTTTTGGCTATTATACTGAAAAGACTAACACTGCTGAGTCATCAAATCTTTGCAGAAAATACCAGCCTGCCTTTTATTTCTATAATATATCGCCTTACCTCAGTCAGAGGTGAAAGTACTTCTGAAGGTTTTCTCACAGAAGCTCGAAAAGGTGTAAAACATATCAGAACTTCGGTACCAAGGAAAGGAATGTAACAAAACCAGTATTTATACACAATCAATGTTTATTGACAAGGACAGAACTGACTGGATAAGACAATTTCACAGACAGACTACTGACAAATTTTTTAGTATGTTGCCTTTTATGTACATTTGTGTATTGATTATAAATGTGTTTATGTGTTTGCTATCAAGTTGAGAAATGAGCGTGACCTCCTGGGGATGCAGTTGATGAAGAGAAACGAAGCACTGGCATTATTGTATGAAAAGATCAAACTCCAGCAGTCAATCATGAACAAGGGAGACATTCAGTACAATGAGAGACTGGAAGATATCAGACTCCTGAAACTGGAGATCAAGAAGCAAAGACGTGAAAAGAGCATCCTCAACAAGACCGTCTCTAATGTGGAGGACCTCAGGTAAAACATCTGTGTGTTTCTGTTTGACGCTGCCCACTAAAACATGTTTGACGTCAGAGATCGATTCACTTGGATGGTGTGAAAGCTGTTTACGGTTCATACGGTGGACCGTAGTGTTATGAAAGTAATCTGGCTTAATGTTGTAAAAGTGAATCACTTTGGTTGCACTTTTGAACCGCTTTTTGATTCACGGTCATACTTATATACAGCTATAGTATCTTTTTTTAACATCTATTGCTCTAAAACATCAGGAAGCAGGTGTTTGATGGCTTTTCTGTAACACTTATGTACTCTTCAGAGGTATAATGACATAATGATTATGCCTCAATCAAAGGTACATACAGCACAAAGAGATGAAGCTAATTGAGTGCTTCTCAGATAATTCTCTTGTCAGTATTGACCCTCGCTAGATGTTTATTGATGTTTTCAAAAGCTGTAATTCACCACTCTCAATAACAGTCACTTTTTCGGTCACAAAAGACATGCGATAAAAATCACTTTTAATGGAGTTCTTAGCTGAGTAAAAAAAGAGGCGGCAACAGCTCGCTGTGGAAAATGAGGGAACGTTTGAAAGCACTGGCAGGTCTCGCATCTTAAGTCAAACCAGATCTATAATAGATGGGTTTTACTAATCCTCTACTAGTTATTTTAGTAACAGAAGGGGCGGTGATGACCTCACATTCTCCTCCATCTCTCAAGCCAATGCAAAACCACTAAATATTCAGTGAGACTGAGTCTGAATTATGTACTGAAATTTCCATTGGGCCAAAATGATTGAATTAATTTAACCATGTTTTTTTCCAGAGAATAAGAGAGTCGGCCACAGAAATATACTTTTTTCCCTCTCCTTTTTTTTGGGTTACATTTCAGATATCAGCAAAAATGAGCAAAAATCTCTATATACTGTACATATTCACAAGTAGGGCTGGGCGGTACACTTTTAAAAACAAAGGTGCTTCACAATGCCATAGAATACCCTTTTTTTTGTCTAAATGGTTTCTTAAAGAACCTTTAACATCTGAAGAACCTTTCAGTTTCACAAAAGGTTATTTGTGGTGAAAGAAGGTTCTTCAGATTATAGAAAGGTAAAAAAAAAAAGAGATGGTTCTTTAAGGAGAAGTTTTGACATGCCCTGACATTTTTCAGTATCTTTGATAGAACCTCAGAACCTTTGATTTTTGAACCTTTGAATGGTTCTTTGTGGGACCAAAAACGTTTCTTCTATGGCATTGCTTGAAGAACCTTTTAAATCACCTTTATTTTTAAAAGTGTTTGCAAATATATAGTGCATGCATTGTCAAATACACACATTTATGTCAGTTATGTGTTAAAATGAACACAAACAGTTGGGTAAATCCTGGATGTGCTTCGCTATATTGGATCTGTACAGTCTGTCTTAAAGGGACAGCAGCCTAATTTAGCTGTCTGAGTCATTAATCAAACAACAAATGACAAACAGAAAATCACTTACTGCTTTTGACTGAATCACTTTTGGTTCTTTAATAAGAATCAATTCATATTTGATTCATATAGTATGCAGTAATTTAGTTATACACTTATTTATTATAATTTTTAGTTTTTTGTAGTATTTCTTACTATACTATACTGTAATATTTCTTACTTATTATATATATATATAGTTAGTGTGAAATATTTTTTTTCATACTGTGAAACAACATTTTGGTCCAAAAAAAAAAAAAAAGGAAAGGGAAATGGAGCCAGTCACTGAATCGTTGAGTTGTTAAATTGTTGTTAGTTTGTCATGATCGAATGCCTCACTGAATCATTCACTCAAATAAGTTTTCGCAGCTCTGATTCATTCACAAAATAAATAAAAGACTATGGCTGAATTTAGAATCACATACTGTCATACTGCTTACTTTGCACTATTTATACTACAAAATGTTATAGATAGTGGATAAATATGCAATTTGGGACGCACCTTTACTATTTCTGCCATAGAAATATTTGACAGAAAGTAGCATGCATATCTAAATTTAACATTTCTTTATGAGGTAGTCATTGAATAACTCACTTAAATGATTAATTCACAACACTAATTCCAGAAAACAAGTGTTTGGCTTTATGAGTGATTCTTTGATTCATTCACTCAAATGGTTCGTTCACAGCTCCAATTCATTCATGAATGAAAAAAGTGACTTGCTGAATTCCAAACCATGTAGGCCTACTAGCATGGTACTCTTACTATTTTCTAACATAGTAAGAGTAGTATACTAGTATGTGATTTCGAATTGTCTTTATGAGCGAATCATTGAATCATTTACTCAAATGATTTGTTCAAAACTCTGATTCACTGGAGAACAAAACAAGAAACTGTTTTTATGATTAATTTAAATGATTCACTGAAATCTCTAATTCAAGAACAAAACAAGCATTGAATCATTGACTCAAATGATTTGTCCACAACACTGATCAAATCAAAAACAAAACAAGCAACTGTTTTTATGAGTCCACTGCTTAAATGCTTCATTCACAACACTGATTCATTCAAGAACAAAACAAGCAGCTGTCTTTATGAATGACTCATTGAACATATCACTCACATGATTTGTTCAAATAGCTGATTCATTCAAGAATGAAACTACTGTGTGTTGCTCTTTGCAAACTTAAGGGCTTAACCCATAGGCTTTAATTTATGTCGCTTTCATGAACTACGATATGCAGTTGGATTGGCATTCTCAATTCGTAGAGCATTTTTGCTTCAAAAAGCATTTAAAGCCAGGTTCCTGTAGCACCTTTAACTTTTAATGGAAAACATACACGTGTCACTGTCCTTCCTATACTCTGAAACATATGTGAGAATCAATGAGCTAGTGGTAAGGTTTCAGAGAGACTAGTCAGCAGCCGCTGTGCCAGATGGGCTGACTTGATGCCGAGCTTGGATGCCAAGATCTCTGCTGATATACAAGCCTCTATGGTAAACAGGTGGCAAATTTTAGTCATTATTGCTGTCATCAGTGCAATGTAGTTCCCTAAAAGGCGCTGACTGTAGCATATCGGTGCCTGGGTGTGGAGCAGTATTTTCTTTAGGCTTAAGGGTTTCTGGGACAAGTCCATGAAAGAGTCTCAAGAGGATCTGACATCCTTCTGTGTTTACATTCACACATTTAGCAGACACTTTCATCCAAAGTGATATACAAATGAGGGATTCAACACAAATACAGCACAAAGTTTCAAAACTGCTCATTGCATTAGAGCAGCTATATTGAGCACAACAGAACTTACTACATAAATCACGCATATGAAATGCATTTGCACATTTTGCTGGATCTGCTCCTTTGAGATGCACATCTGTGCTTTTAGTATATATATCTATACTGTAGATCCAAAAAAAAGAAATGGTTGCTTTCACATTTCTAGAGAATATGAGAATCTTTTATGGTTATGGCACCTTTTTTATTTGATCTACTTTGAAGCATGATGGACATGCTTTCTATGAACTGTCATTTCTACCAAGAAATGTGTTAAAATCTTGTTTTGTAATCCACAGAATGGTTTCTAGCAGGCTTGCAAGGTTTTCACAACAAACTATCCCAATCACGTTTTGAGGGGCTCTTCTGGTGAAAATCACATTCCAGGGGCTAAATATCATGTTATTGGGGTCATTTAAACCCGCGTACGTGAAAAACAACCAGTGGCAACAGTTTGAAAGTAACCCAATTCCACAGGAAAACTGCTGACTTGGCAACACTGGATTGGAGCAAAAAAAGTAATTATTCCTTCTACCATTGAAAAGTTTGGGGTTGGTAATGTTTTTTTTTTATTTGTTATGCTTACAAGGGCTGCATTTATTTGGGAATAAAAGAACAGTAAAACATTAATATTGTGAAATATTATTACAGTTTAAATTGATATGTTCTGTTATAATTTATTTTAAAATGTAGTGTATTTCCAAGACTGCAAAGCTGATTTTTAAATTTTCAATTGCAAAGCTGAATTTACAAAAGCAATTACTCCTTCTGTGTTACATGATCATTCAGAAATCATTCTAATATGCTGATTTGGTGTTCAAGGTCAGTTTTAATCAGATAACTGCATCCTTGATGAAAAAATGTAGTAAATTCTTAAATAAATAAATAAATAACCAAAAACAAATAAAATAAAAATCTTTCTGACCCCAAACTTTTGAACAAACTTACTGGAATCTCAAATGAATGAATCCCACTTCATAGACAGATATCCAGGAATCTCAAACGAGAAGATTCCTGAAACATTTCAGAATAGCCGGTATCAGTGATGCTCCAAAAAGACGCTAACAAATCCGGATGGGAGTTCATCTATTTCTGTAGAGTGACCTAAGGAGAGTCGCTGTACCGCTGTTGTCACCTACTGAAGCGGAAGGTGCTAGAGTGATAACTTTGACTTGACGTTGCTGTGTTAGTTTGTCTACTCATCGGCCCCTGAACTCTTGTCAACAAGCTTGTGATTCAGTCACAAATAGTCTTCTGCCTCTGTGCAACTTAGCAATTAAACCCTGCTATACAACCAAAAATAAAGCTGTAGAAAAGACGGTCGAAAACTCCTCCTGTCCATAAGAACGGCATACCAACGCTCCAAGGAAGCTTACTCCTCCCAACATCCACTCAACAGAGACAGAGAATGATTGGAATGTAAATGCAACCACTTTGTTAATAATGACAGACGAATGAACTCTACTTCTCAAAAGAGATTGCAATCAAGGCTCATGTACATAATGATAATGTATGCAATTTTAAATCATACATAGATACATGCTCAGACTTTTCACACTGCCCGCAAGGTCACCCTGTATCATGATAAGGTATTTAAATCTTCATGAAAATTACAATTGAGAGATTACATGTACATTCTTTTGATAACATTTGTGACCTTCCAATGAAATTTTAAAGACGTAGAGCTATAGGGCTGCAAAATTGCTATTGCGATTGTGGCTACTGTCACGATTAACAGATTGTGAATCGAGATGATTGCATTAACGTATTTGAATGTCCATTGTGTGCATGAATGCTGTGAATTGGAAGGTCAAAAGTTTATATACACCTTGCAGAATCTGCAAAATGTTAATTATTTTACCAAAATATTAGATATTAATAAGATATTTCACATAAAAATGTCACAGTTCAAAAGTTTACATATGCTTGATTCATAATACTGTGATGTTACCTAAATGATCTACAGCTTCTCTTTTGTTTTTTTGTTTAGCGATAGTTGTTTATGTTTGTCCTGAACAGTTAAATTGCCTGCTGTTTTTCAGAAAAATCCTTCAGGTCCAATAAATTCTTTGGTTTTTCATCATTTTTGTGTTTTTGAACTCTTTCCAACAATGACTGTATAATTTTGAGATCCTTCTTTTCACACTGAGGACAACTGAGAGACTCATATGCAACTATTACAGAAGATTCAAACTGTAATATAAATATATATATATATATATATATATATACTGTATATAATAAAAAAATGTATTAAGAGCCAGGTGATGAAAACCTTTTGAATTTGAAGATCAGAGTAAGATTACAGTTTTGTCTTCTGGGAAACATGTAAGTAGCTTCTGAGGGCAGTACTAAATAAGAAAAAAAGTGATATTTAGGCAAAATAAGAAAAATCTTCATTCTGTTCAAAAGTTTTCATCAGTGTTCAGGAGCATCAGTGAGTTTGTACCTTCTGTAATAGTTGCATATGAGTCCCTCAGTTGTCCTTAGTGTGAAAAGATGGATCTCAAAATCATGCAGTCATTGTTGGATCAAAAAAAAGGGTTCAAATACACAAAAATGTTGAAAAAACTAATGATTTGTGTGACCTAAATAATTTTTATGAAGAACAGCGCGCAGTTAAACGTATTCAAGACAAACAAGGGACTCATAAACAACTATCACAGAAAAAAAAAAAACAGCTGTTGATCATTCAGATATTAAGAATCATAACATAGCATATGTAAACTTTTTATAAATTCAACTATTGTTTTTTTTCTTGTGGACTATATGCAAATATCCTAATGTGAAATATTTTATTCAAATCAGTAATAAATGAAAAATACCTTGCTTTTTGTATGATCCCTCTTATTTTAGAAAAATAATTAACATTTTGCAGATTCTGCAAGGTGTATGTAAACTTTTGACCTCAACCGATATTTGTCACTGTTCTATATAAATGACTGAATTGCCTATATAATTCTAAACTGCCATTAGGCAGTGAAGCCACCTGAAGTGTTCGTTTGGCCATATTGCTGTTCAGAGTTGCAGTGTTCATATTGTTGCACGAACAGTATGGTGCAGATTTTTACATACCAATTCTGCAGCAAATGAGACCATGATAATTTATGCCGTAATGAGCTAAATTCTGTTGCATTTGGCCTGAAATATTCATTAGGAGATTCAAACCACAAAGTGAAATGAACAATACAGAGCATGGACCAGTGATGTGAAAGTGTGTGTTTATGTGCGTATGAGTTTTTTCTTTGATCCAGCTTTGAACCAGATTGTTGCGTTGTGTGTTTGTCTACTGTAATGAGGAGGTCTTTCCATTTCAAATGATTTCAAAGAGCCCATACTCCAAAATAAATTATGTTTGGCTAAGTCTGCCTGAATCACAGGGTTACCCTTACGTGCACTTCACGTCAATTAAAACACGAGCATTAGTACGTGTTCGACTGCTCTCAAACTTCTTTCCCCTGCTCCATTCCCCCTGTTTTTATTGCATTAGAGGAACATTATATAATTGCTTCTCTGAAATAAGGACAGAAATAGAAAGAAAAACAGAATGAGAGAGAGAGGTTACGACAGATAGACCTTACCTTTGACATTTTAGCTCACTGCTGCACATTTTCCGGACAGAGGCCTTGGACTCTATCACAGCTCATTGTTTTATATGTGTACCGCTGTAGGCACATTTCTGTAACGGCTCGCTTTTTTTTTCTCTTTTCCTTCGTATCTGTCTCTTGCTGGTGCCCACTAGCACTTGTCCTCCATCCTTTCTAACTTTATTACTCTATTTCCTCTCTTAAGCGTGAACATTTGTAGTTTAGCAGCCAGTATATCACTGAAATATGCCACTTCCTACAAATTAAAAAATGGAGGAGATTTTGTGTGTGTGTGTGGATCATGGCAAATGTGAACTGCGATGAAGTATGGACATTATCCTCTTTCATACTGCTTGAAACTATATCTACTCTACATTGCACACTAAGTTTTCATGGCATGGTGCTAAACAAGTACCATATTTTCCATGAATACATTTAATAATAATAATAATAATAATAATAATAATAATAATAATGTTATAACATGTATTTATCTATTTATTTATAGCATCATGGTCCTCTTTTGCACTGGTATACCATGCAATCTATTAACAACAATAACAAAAATAATAATGGTTATAACTTTTATTATTATTATTATTATTATTATTATTACTATTATTATTATTAGTAGTAGTAGTAGTAGTACATTTTTGAGTATTATGGTCCTCTTTAGCACTGAAATGCCAGTGTAAAATAATAATAATAATAACAACAATAATAATAATAATAATTATAATAATAACAATAATGGTTATAAATTTGAATTTATTATTATTATTATTAATATTATTATTATTGTTATATTAAGCACATTTCGATCCTTGCTTCCTGCCTTGCATGTGCTCCAACTGTGTATTAGTATGAAAAATAACAAAACCTTAATTTGTAAGAACAACACTGCCATTTAATGAGATAAATCTATGTAAATATCCGATTTGAAAATGCATGTTTGTATTGTTTACGTTTTTTAACACAAAGTTTAAAAAAAATAAATGTCTGGTAATCATACTTTATCTGTTATTCACCTCTGATTAGACTAAGCGAAGCATACGGAACAGGAGCGTATGTTCCTCCCATCTTCTTGCTCATTAGGAAAACGGAAACTTAAAAAGCAGTTGAGTGGCATCCCGACATAAGAATTCCTAGAAATCTGCTTCTATTCAGGTCAGCATGAATATTTCATAAGAATTAAATAAATGTTTCTTAAGCATTATCTAACTGCTAGCTGCACTGAGCTTACTTGTAACATACCATAATAGGCCACTTTCCTCAATCTAACCAAAGATACAATCCCTCAGATAATAGAAGTTTATGCATGCAATCTTTACACATGTTCGTGGCAGCTGGTAAAACTGAAAAATGTCAGCTTTCTTTTATTAAAAATATATATATATATGTAGTGAATTTAGCTCAAAGAGGAAATATTAATAATTAATCATAACTCGTTATAATGAATTATAATATTTGGATAATTCAGAAGAATTTTCTTGATGAACAAAATTCACATTACAATCAATTGACCCGTTCGGCCAGCGAACATTCAGGGAAAATTCATGTGTATTCACAGAGAAACTATTTTCTTGGTCGCAGAAAATAACTTTGTTAAATACTAATGCATTAGAGCATGTAGCTTTGATCGGAAATCGTAAAGTGACATTTTTGCAATGCAGAATCAGAAACTCATGTAATTTGTGCACGAGAACTTTATTAACTACAGACTAACACATAACTAATCTAAACAACACATATACATACACACACACACACACATGCATCAGGCATTCATGGGAAGGTTAAAGTGGATGAAAAGGTAAGGAACGAGGGAAAGGGTGAGAGTCAGAGTTAACCATCTCTAAAAACCATCAGTTTCTAGTTCAAAGCACAGTGTACGATAGCTTAGATCAGACCAATGTCTAGTACCAACTATTATACTTGCATCTGAACTGGCTGTGGGACGAGGGTCTCGGGAAGCCTTTGAAACAGGTCCAGATGGTTCCAGCTGATGGCTGGAGTTGCCATTCCTTGAAACTCCGAGGTTGTCCTTAAGTTTGTTGTGCTCCGGATAGACCTCCATCCTGGGTGAGCACATGGCTTTGTGTGAAATGGGGTTTGCTGGCATTGTGGGATGCAGTGGATGCCACAATCCAGAGATGACGCTGTAGAGCAAGGAATGTCTGGTTGAGGACATTTCCATGATGATGAGCTCCAGGGCTGAGTGAAACCACGCTCCAGTGTTGCAGGTTTGTCTCTTTGTGGTCAAAGAGCCATTTTCCCCAGGCTTGGGAAATGCAGGCAACTCCATGTGTTGGCTCCCCCCCCCCCCCCCCAGGCCTAAGGCTGGAGGGGGCTTTTGTGTTGTAGCAGTTCGGAGATTTTGCAGAAGAGAGGCAGAACGGTGTTCTGAGCCCTTTAAAGTCTGGAGAGAGTCACACCTTCCCAAATGGGTTCGACCAATGAGAAGGCTGAATTTCTCAGCGGGAGGTTAGAACCTGGGTTCTCATTTTATGGCCCTTTGTTTCCGAGGCATGGCAGTTTGCATATGTAACTCCATAGGGGTTCAGGCCAAAAATACTAAGGATTCTTAGAACGTTAATATGTTGCACAGGTATACACAGATAATACACACCATCTTTAAGATAATCAAAATACAATTTCAACGAGACCAAACATGATTATACTACATAGAAATCTACCATAAAACATGCATAAAACAGTTAATAAAACAAAAGACAAAGTATCTGAACAGTCATAACATACATAGTGATATATGGGCTATGTGTGTTCATTCACAGAAGGGTTTGTCTGTGAATAAATAGGGAAGAGTCCATTTCTATGAGCATAATGTCTTTCCTATGTGGGGAAGTAAGTAAAAGTTGCAGTCTGCATACTTTGACATCGTAAAACTGAGGTTATCAGTGGTTGCTATGGCGACTGAGTGTTATTTGCTTTGGGGATTGAAAACCAGAACTCCACATTTTGCTGGCTCGCTGGTTTTAGAGATTATTTGTTAAATGTAACAAATAACTGTATGTCTGATTGGTCCATATGCTACATATATATATATATATATAAGCAAGAAATAATCAGCAGTCTTGCATCATCTGTGCAGTAATAACCAGCTGAATGCAGATTGTCCAACTTGTTGCATGACTACATTACCAAAAAGCTTAAATAGGTAGTAAAAGTGGCCAAAAATCAAGTATTTAATAATAATAATATTAATTATTATTAGAAACTTTCAGTAAAATAAAATATATAAAAAAATTGTTTTTTATTTCAGCTGTTTCAGTAACATTTGTCTTTTTCATTTAGTTTAACTTGATGCACTTAAAGAAACACTCCACTTTTTTGAAAATAGGCTCATTTTCCAACTCCCCTAGAGTTAAACAGATGAGTTTTACCGTTTTTGAATCCATTCAGCCGATCTCCGGGTCTGCCATTAGCACTTTTAGCATAGCTTAGCATACATCACTGAATCAGATTAGACCATTAGCATCTCGTTCAAAAAATATTTTTAAAGGAAAAATATTTAAAATCTTTGGTCATTTTGACTCAGCTTGACTCTTCTGTAGTTACATTGTGTATTAAGACCGACAGAAAATGAAACGTTTTCTTTGCTGCCGTACCATGGGTGCAGCAGGCGCAATGATATTACGCAGTGCTTGAATATAGACCCCAGCTATTTTACTATTACCTTAGTGGCTTAGTGCTGGTCACGTTCGAAGTTACCTAGCTGGGGACTATTTTCAGGCGCTGCGTAATATCATTGCGCCTGCTGCACCCATGGTACTGCAGCAAAGTTCCCTGATTATTACGCCAGATAAGAGTATAGTTCCTATCCAAATCAGCTTTCTGTCAGACTTAGTACACAAAAGAGTGTCGTTTTAAATAGGAAAAATATTGAAAAAGATGCTAATTGCTAAAAGCTATGCTAAAAGTGCTACCGGCAGACCCGGAGATCGGCTAAATGGATTCAAAAACTGCAAAACTCATCTGTTTAACTCTAGGGGAGCCTATTGTTATATGAGCCTATTTTCAGAGTGTTCCTTTAACTAAAACAAAAATGGAAAAAATAAAGATTTATTCAAACTAAATAGACATTCAGAAAACAATTGAAATGATAAAAACACAATAAAATTACTAAAATTTTAGAGAAAATTAAATTCAAAATATTGATGAAGGATTAAATAACACCTTTAATAATTTAATAACACTTTTTCATCCACCTTCTTCAAATGGCCCGTCCCGGGACAAACTCACTGCATTGGTTGATATATATATATATAGCCGCCTCCACCTTTCCAGAATCTTACTCATGCAGACTGCGTTCACATTCTGTTTTTGGCTGCTTACAGAGCCTGGGGCTGTCACAGAGACAGGTGGGATCTCTCAAGACACCTATTTCAATGATATCTGTCAGTGATAGAGACATTTTATGTGTGACGTTTCTAAGAATCACTTGCGGCAGCTTTAGGGTGGTATATGTGGAAGTGCTACGGCCTATAGGAGGCAGCCGTTAATGTTTCTTAGAGGGAAGATGCTAATGTTAATGGTGCTAATGATAATTGGGCCTGTAACAAAGCCAGTTTTGTTTTACTATTTTTCTACTATTTCTTGCAAATATGTGTAGTTTCACTGGGAAGACCGTGTTCTGCAACACAGGAAAATGTGTGTGTGTGGGCGAGAGTCCTGAACTCTATAAGCTTGTTGATTAAAGTTTAAGTCCCTGATATCAACCCTGCCTTCCTGAATAAATCAATCTAAATACCCCAACCCACTCTTTCTCTCGCCTTCCGTATCTCCATGCAGATCTCAGTCGAAACAACAGCGAAGAGGAGGAATACAAACCAAAACACTGACTAAGAGAAACATGGATCTAGGTTTCTTTTTTCCGTTCTAAATCAGTTATTTATTTGTCACAGTGGAATTAATTTGTTGATGGCAAAAGATGGATGGCTTGCTTTCTTTTAGTGGACAGTGATGTATTTATGCAAAACACAATTGAGAAGAGAGAATAGTGAGAGGAGAAAAACAAAAGCTTTGCCAAAAACACAATTAAAATGCATAAATTAAAGCCATAGCCAGCAAAAGGCAAGCAAATGGAAAGGCTGCCTTTATTTTCCCCAATCTGGACAGGAAATCCTTTTAGGGCTCTATTGTCTGCTGTAAGGTGCAGTAAAATGACCAATGACTAAGATTAATATGGTCTCCCTGGAGCACTGATGTCTGTAATTACTGTATGCTCTTATGTCACATTTTATGTTATGTCCTTTTCTAAAAGTAGAAACGTCATGTATTTGTATGCACACAATGCTAAGAAGCTTTTGTTACTGTAGGAATGGATCAAACTGAAAGTGCCACTGAAAGTATTTTATTAAAGCTCCAGGAAAAAGTGCTGGCTACATTTCCCAGATACAGACTTACGGAGTAATCAAAATGCAACGTGAAGAAGTGCTAGTGTTTCAGGGTCGGATTAGACTTGTCTTGAGCAAAGTGATCAAAGACTACTTCCTCTCACCTAATAAAAGTTTGGACGAAGTAAACGGAAGTGGCACCGGCAATTGTGGCTTTTCAGTAGATTCATGTTTTGGTGTTTTAAAAGTTGTTTTCTTCATTTGGTTGGTCTTAAAGGGATAGTTCACCCCAAAATGAAAATTCTGTCATTAATTACTTCATGTCGTTCCACACCCATAAGATCTTCGTTCGTCTTCGGAAAACAAATTAGGATATTTTTGATGAATTCTGAGAGCTTTCTGACCCTTGCATAGACAGCAACGCAACTGACATGTTAAAGGCCCAAAAAGGTAGTAAGGAGATTGATAAAATAGTCCATGTGACATCAGTGGTTCAACCTTAATTTTTATGAAGCTATGAGAATACTTTTTGTGCTCAAAGAAAGACTTCAAGGTCTTATGGGTTTGGACAGACATGAGGGTGAGTAATTGTCACAAAAATGTCAAAATTTGTATTTTTGCGTGAACTATCCCTTTAGTAGTGCTGTAATAGTAGATTGACTTTATGTATGAAAAAATATGTTTACTTTTTTCTGTGTGCATGTTCCAGATTGGCTGTGCATTAGTGCTTGGGATTTCCAGTGACTCACATACATTAGATCTGTAGCGACAAGTCTATTGTTGTGTCTAATTTAGAAGGTTGCGCCCTCCGTAGGCCACATTTGTCAGCCGCATGTCTCATTTCAGAAAAGTAACCATTACAACAAAGAAGGTAAGAAATTACTGTAATTAGGCCTCAAAAGGAATAATAGGAATAGTAGTTGCTTTTCTGAAAGGAGATGTGCGAAACGTATGTGGCTGACAAATGCAAACTACATAGGGTGCAAACTTAAAGGGGACATCGGATGCTCATATTCCACAAGTTGGTATGATTCTTTAGGGTCTTCATGAAGTATCTGTAACATACTTTGGTTAAAATTCCTCAGTGGTCATGTAAAACAACAGTTTTTGTTTTCTAAGCTTTGTTCACAGCGACCTGTTTCGGTGCATGTTTCTTTAAATGATAATGAGCAACTGCTCACCCCGCCCCCTTTCTTTCATTTTTTTTGTGGATTCTGTGGCACGTTACCATCAAAAACAAATCTAATCCACTGCATCTCAGTAGCTCTGATGTCAGGAGAAAATAAAGCCTCTTATGTTCACTTTTACATCCAAATACAAAACACCTGCATTGCTTACGAGACATTAGCCCCTTTCATACTGTATTTACTGGTAAATCACCGGTAAATTACCGTCAAGAGATTATGTGTGAATAGGACCTTTTCAAAAATACTGGTAAATTTGTTGCCCCTTTAAAAATGAAACACAGCTTAAATAAAGTCATTCATGTCATGATTGAAGCCAATCATTCATTCAAATGAGTTGTTGAAAAATGCCAAGTTTTTCGGGAACAAATTGAATTCTTCAATACTACTGATTCTTCCAGGATTGAAACACCACCGACTGTGTTGCTCTGAGAGTTTTGTGGATTTGTTTGGAACTATTTCCACTGGCACAACAAAAACAGACAAGGTACATGTAATGAATAATGTGGAATGTTGTGCTGTTGTAATATGTAATGTTTTCTTATAAAGACAGTTTTCCTTTACGCCAACAAAATCAGAGAACAGCAACTGTTTGTGTGTGTCAGTGTTGTCTGACAATGATGCAACAAGTGAACAAGAGGTTTTCTCTTCACATCAAAGCGCCTGAGGTCGTGTTTGTTTGCCTTGCCATCAATTTTAATGAAGGAAGACACTTATTAAAGACTGGTTAGGCCTAAACACGAACACTTGATGTAATAGAGAGCTTACACTTACGGGAAAGAATAGAGTTTGATATTAGCATGTTATTAAGCATTAGAACGTCTAATATTATTGGATAAAATAATAATTTACACTATACACTTCTTATTGATAGTTTCACATCTTTAATGAGATCCGCAGTACATTATAATGAGCATTTCTATCAACTCATCATTTTGAATGTGTTTTTTTTTTATTTTTTCACCAAGCTTGTTGACTTAATTTGGCTTAAAGTGCCTTATGTGCCAGCATAATGAAATCTAAAACAGGTTTTTGCGTCAGAAGCACAGCTATGACTTAAAATACAGTCTCTGTAGGTATAGCTCAGTAGGTTTGGAACTGAGCCGTTGCGACAGTTATAAATACTAAAGATGACAAGCAGCCTCAAACAAGAGCTAATGCCAATTTCTTTTCGCTCAAATATGGCAAACACTAACAACATTGATTTTGTCTGAATCATCAATGACGTAAAAAGACCTTGTGGATGTTGAGAAATCAATCCATGCCATTTAGAAGCAATTCCACTGTCTTTTAGCACAACATTTGCAAAAAACGCTCCAGTTTACTCGCATTGCCAGACAAATTATAGTACACTAAAGATTTTGGTAATAGCGTTTTTTCCCCCAAAGGAAATGACATATTGATCAATTTAGCATGCTAATCGCTAACACCCTCATAAACTCAACCTGCATTGCGCGCAGGTAAATGAGCTGTGCGCTATCATCATCCATCTCTCTCCAATGCTTCACAGAAAAAGTTCTAGGACATACTGCTTAAACGGAGCATCATATCATTTCGGTTGAGCACTCAGTTGGATATAATATGGCGCTCTGTCATCTCTAGTTTACAAAAGTTAAAAGAGCCACTTAAAAGCCCCTTTGCTTTTTTTTATTATATATATTTTTTGTGTCGCATCACATTGTAGACAATTACTCGCCACTTCACATACTGTTTTTTGCCTATTATATGCCGTATAGTATGGAAGTAGGCATATTTGGATGCAGGGATTGATTATAATGGATTTTTGTGCTTTTGTTGTGTTGTTCTGTTTATGTCTAGTGTAGACAGGGTGTTTTTTTATCTCTCTTTCATTCACTTTTCTGTTCCTCGTTTTTTTCTGCCAAGAAGATTTTTTTTATGTTCTTAGAGACAATTTTGCCATTTATTTATTTTCAATGTATTTCAAGAGGCTTTCTATTGTAGCTGAAATGGCGTAATTTGCTTTTTCCAGACTCTGGCAAGCCACTAGTGCTAATAGGTTGGCTGATGGAGCTTTCAAGTTGTTTATTTGCAGAGTTGAATCACTGTAGCAGGTCAAAGGCAGATACTGGCTGTAGCTAGACTTGCCAGAAGTGACTTTGTTGTAGGGGTGGACACACAGAATACACTGTTGTGCAAAATAGCAGCTGGGTGCAATCTAACAAAACACAACAGAGCATGGGAATCTTTTTTCAGTTGTCCATAATTACGACAACACATTAAACATTGTAACAAGCAAATGTTACAGCTACAGTAAACACTCGAAACGCTAGTCCCACCCCCCAGGTTTTTCAGATTTATTCCAAAAAATGGAAATTTGCAGAAAAGGCCATCCAATATGTAGATGAGTTTGTTTCTTCATCGGAACAGACTTGGAGACAGTTAGCATTAGATCACTTGCTCACCAGTGGATCCTCTGCAGTGAATGGGTGCCGTCAGAATCCAAACAGCTACAGGTAATAGAAACATCACAATAATCCACAAGTAATCCACACCACTCCAGTCCAGTCCATCAATTATCATCAATAAGGCATTTTGACTTGAAAAATTTGCAATACGAGTCCATAATAATGCTTCCTCTAGTGAAAAAGTCAATTTCCTGTTGTCCTCTCACAGAAAAATCCACAGACATCTTTGTTTAGAACTGTTTTGGACTGTTTTTGTTTGTAAAAGTTTTTTTTTCTTTGCATATTCCTCTCCTGATTCAGACAAGATGGATTTTTCATTGGAGATAGCAATATTATGTATAGAGGACTGAAAAACACAGTTTTTCAAAAGACATTCATTGATGGACTGAATCATATGGATTATTTGTGGATTATTGTGATGTTTCTATCAGTTTTATTAATGTAAACTCTCATTCTGACAGCATCCATTTACTGCAAAGGATCCAGTTGTGAGTAAGTAATGTAATGTTCTAACGAAGAAAGAAACGCAGCTACATCTTAGATGGCTTGAGTGCAAATAAATCAAACAACATTTTCATTTTTGGATGAACTAACAAGAAGTTTATTACTTTTCTAAGCAATCAGGCATACAATTAACTTAAAAACTCCACTTACAAAAATATTATAAGCAACTACTCAAAACACCTTAAATGCATAGCAATTTTGGAGGCATTTTTTAATGACAAAGTAAAACTAAAATTTTTATGAAAACATGTAAAAAAATAATAATGATAAATGATGAGACTTTTAGACCATGAATATGTACATAGACCAACCCTAAAACAGCTGCTAAAAATGAAAATGATTCAGTGATTTGAATCATTCTGTATTGATGTAATGTTCTAATGAAGAAACAAAGGCAGATACATCTTAGATGGCTTGAGTGCAAATAAATCAAACAACATTTTCATTTTGGATGAACTAACAAGAAGTTTATTACTTTTCTAAGCAATCAGGCATACAATTAACTTAAAAACTCCACTTACAAAAATATTATAAGCAACCACTCAAAACACCTTAACTGCATAGCAACATAGACACATTTTTAAATGTAGTTTAAAACCAAAATTGGTTCATAACTAATCTGATAAATGATGAGACTTTTAGACCATAAATATGTACATAGACCAACCCTAAAATAGCTAAAATATGACTTTCTTCTTTCAGGTGAATACAATGGAAGTTGTAGGCTATTAAAAAAAGTCCTCGCTCTTCCAAGCTTAATAATGGCAGTGAATGGGTGCCGTCAGAATCCAAACAGCTAATAGAAACATCACAGTAATCCACAAGTAATCCACACCAATCCAGTCCATCAATTAACATCAGTAAGGCATTTTAACTTGAAAATGTGCAATATAAGTCCATAATAATGCTTCCTCCAGTGAAAAAGTCAATTTCCTGTTGTCCTCTCACAGAAAAATCCACAGACATCTTTGTTTAGATCTGCTTTGGACTGTTTCTGTTTGTAAAAGGTTTTTTTTTAAACTGCCAAAACAATGAAAATTATCCCATGTTTTGCTCACCCTCAAGGCATCCTAGGTGTATATGACTTTCTTCTTTCAGACAAATACAATGGGGTTTGTAGGCTATAAAAGTCTTTGCTCTTCCAAGCTTAATAATGGCTGTTGAGATTCTGTTGAGAAGTCCAATAAAATGCATCCATCCATCATAAAAAGTGCTCCACACTGCTCAGGGAGTTAATAAAAGCATTCTAAGTGATTTAATGCATTTATGTGTGAAAGAATATCCATATTTAACTTTCTAAACCCCAATCTCTAGCTTTCGCTGCTGTACACACGTTTACAAATGGACGTAGGCGTAGTGTAAGCTCTGATGAGAGTATGCTAGTCTTGTGAGAACCAAGTTTTGTTTACAGCAAAGGAAAGCCAGTCTCCTCTTGGCTTATATCGACATCCTCTGTCATATTTATTTTGTACTTCTACAACTCAAAAATATTATAAACCAAAATTGATGTATAACTCATTTTGAAAATGATGCGACTATACAGTGAATGTGTACACATAGCAACCCAAAAATAGCTGCAAATGCTAGAATGTATCATGTGTGCGTCTATAGAAAAGCATACGTGTCTACAAGTGTCTTTTTAAACAAGCTTGGCTCAGAGAGGGAAAGGTCAGCTAGGATTATGTTGTGAGCCATAACCTGTCGATATGAGATCCAAGAGATTTGTTTCTCCCTCTCGCTTTCATTCACCCTCTTGTTTGCATTTCCCTGTTTGTGGCTGGTGTGGTGCATAAGTAAATAAGTGAAGTGCAGGCTTTTAGAACCTCTCACGCAAACTCATTTTCAAAGTGCTGTTGCATCCTGCCAGAATGCGGTGGACTTTAAATGACTGACTATAAATTAGTAGATTATTGTTGCTTTTATTGTGGCCTGAAAACCAGAGTCAGAGTTATTCTACCGTTGTTTCTTTGTTCTGATGGCAGACAGGAAGTGTTTCATATGCAGAGGGAACTGCTGAAAGAGAGGACAAGATGTCGAGCTCTAGAGGATGAGCTTAGCAGTCCCTTGAATGTACACCGCTGGAGAAAACTAGAGGTATGGGCTTACATTTTCTTGTTGTTGAAACAGTTATATAAATAATACAGTCTTCCAAAATAGTTTGATTTTGCTTCTCTTTCTTTGTAGGCGAGTGATCCAAGCAGCTTTGAACTAATTCAGAAAATTCATGCTCTTCAGCGGAGACTGATAGCGAAGACTCAGGAGGTTGTGGAGAAAGAGCTTCTGTTACAGGTAAGATTCTCTAATTGGTGCTATCATGGAACGATCCTAGTGCCCCTTCTGCCTCGCAAATCATTGTCCCACCACATATTCATATCATTAGCTGAAGCTGAAGTGTCAGACTTTGAATAGAACATAGACAAATAGAAACCATATATACTAATGTTCAAACTACGGTTTGGTTTGTTTGTTTGTTTGACATTTATAATATGTAATGATGTAAATAAATAATATTCTATTCTATTCTAAATTTAAATACTAAAAAAATATATTAATATATACACTGAACCAAATTATAAACGCAACACTTTTGTTTTTGCCCCCATTTTTCATGACCTGAACTCAAAGATCTAACACTTTTTCTATGTACACAAAAGGCCTATTTCTCTCAAATGTGACCCTAGACCACAAAACCAGTCATAAGTGTAATTTTTTCAAAATTGAGATTTATACAGCATTTAAAAGCTGAATAAATAAGCTTTCCATTGATATATACATATGGTTTGTTATGATATTACAATATTTGGCCGAAAAAAACTATTGGTTGGAAAAAAAATTAAATATTGAGAAAACTGCCTTTGTTGTCCAAAGTTGTCCAAATTAATACAAAATAATTTTTGATATATTTACAGTTGGAAATTTACAAAATATCTTCATGGAACATGATCTTTACTTTATATCCTAATTATTTTTGGCAAAAAAAAAAAAAAAAAAAAGTCTATAATTTTGTCCCATACAGTGTATTTTTGCCTATTCCCACAAATATACCCCAGCGACTTATGACTGGTTTTGTGGTCCAGGGTCACAAATATTGTTCACAAATCTGTCTAAATCTGTATTAATGAGCACTTCTCCTTTGCCGAGAAAATCCATCCACCTCACAGGTGTGGCATATCAAGATGCTGATTAGACAGCATGATTATTGCACAGGTGTGCCTTAGGCTGGCCACAATAAAAGGCCACTCTAAAATGTGCAGTTTTACTGTATTTGGGAGGTTTCTTTAGCACCAAATCTGCAGATTTGAAATAATGAAGACTGAAATAATAATAATAATAATAATAATAATAATAATAATAATAATAATAATAATAATAATAATGGCTGCTGAACATTTAGCTGTCATCACAGGTATAAATTAAAATAGAAAAGACTTTAGATTTATTATTATTGTTTATTTAAATATTTCTATTTAATATATATTTCAAAACATTAAAAATAATATTATATAAGATAAAAGTAATATTTCTGGTAATATAATAATGATTAAAAGTTTATATTTTAAATTCTGTTTATCATTATCAACAAAATTCCAGAAAATATTGAGATATCGTCATTGGCGCACAGCCCTAATATGTACACAAGAAGCTGAAAGTCTTGTTTTTTCAGCATTTTGTACTTTTTCTTCAGTTAAACTTTTCTAAAATTGGTGTTTTTCTGTTATCATAATTTATAATGGGAAAACAATCTTGTATTAAAGTTATCTAAAAGTAAGTTACTGAATAACTTTTTTATTTTTGTGCCTGTAGGACTTTTGCACAAAGTGCCACAGATTCCACATAACCAGAAAGTCCACCATTAATTTTTACACAGCCTCTTCACCTTGCTTGTTCCATTATTGCATATTTGGACTAATTTGATTATGCTTTCAGCTCCTAAAAACAGTATTCTCTACTTTTACCATATTAAAGTCCATTTTACAGAATTCTGCAGATTCTATCTGGACCAATTAGTTCATTTTTAAAGTACTGTAAACCAAGAAAGAGACACATATTTGAGTGTATGTGAGAGTCATTATCTCCCTGCTGTTCAATTAAATAATACACAACAAGCAGAGTCTATCATTTATAAGTTTAGCCATACAGTACTTGCAATATAGTCTAGAACCACCATGAGCCAAAGTCATTTTCCTCTCGTTGTCCTTGTCTATAGTCTAGTATTCAGAGGGCCCTCCATTATCTGTAATGAAGTGATCCGTGCTGTTCATTGCTCAGACTAGAAACAAATGTGATTTCTCAGATGCAGCAGGTGCTCGAGTAGAGCTTCTTGAGGGAACAACATTTGTTTACATAAATGCACTTGGAATCTCTGATTAGGTTATGAATGGAGAGACGGAGAGAGGTGCTGTTGGCGTGACTAGGGTTACTTTTTACGCTTTCTTGATTCTGTATTTGAGATTTTTAATTGGGTTTGTTTGTTTAAAGACTATAATAGTAGCACAAACGCAGCTAATCAGAAACGTTATAGAACTGAGAGAGGGAAAAAAAAATGTGAAAAAGTTTTGTCTGAAAGAGACAGACAAAATGTTCCTAGGAGTAGCTGTCCACTTTACTTTCACCATTACGAGATGGGTAGACATGGACTGTGATGTTCAGTTTGATGGTGTTAAGAGTTTTTTCTCACTTCGGATCTTGAGCTCAGATGCAGTGGAAATGATAAAATGGGCTTTCAAAATGCCATTAACATCAGACAGACAGCCAGTTTAAAAAGGTTCCTTTCACTGCCTGTATCAAATGAAGCTTAACAGACTGAATCGCAATCTTAGGACATGAGCAGCCGTTTTCAGGGATCAGATCATATCAACTTACATGTCTGATTTCTTTCAGGTCATCACTATGTTCACTTTTTTTTCCTAAACTCAATTCAGAATACACTATTGATATTTACACAAGCTGAAGTGGAGGGTATAATAGTGTCTCACCTTATTTCTATTAGACAGACCTTTTTGGCTAGTGGTAAGAGCTATGCAGTTTTTCATTTCATGTGTGATTGTTGACATTATCGACTGTATTGCAAAAACCAAACAAAAACACATTCAGAGAGTGCAGGCATATACTCCATGAATGAAATGGGTTAGACTACTGTGCATGCACATTTAGAGTTCACACTTTCACTGTGTGATTAAGTCTATTAAAATGCATTTAGAATTCCCCTAAAATTCAAGATAAGTGGGCAAAAATGCCCCTGTATGCATTTTCTCATCCAAGATATTCATGTCTTTCTCTCTTCAGTCGTAAATAAATAGTTTTTTGAGGGAAGCTTTCCAGGATTTTTCTATAAAGTAATATTTAAACACTTTTAACCTCAAATGCTCATCTTGTCTTGCTTTGTGACGCGTATGCGTAGTCTGTGCACTCCTGTTCAAGACAGGGTATGTTGAAAAACTCCCATCTTATTTTCTCCTCTGCATTCAAAATCGTCCTACATTGTTGTTTTTCCTTTTTTTGTAAAGGGCGTTTGACCTTCTTTGCATGTTCACTTTGTAATCACTGGGTCGGTACTTCTGCAGCGATGTAGGACGATTCTGAAGTTGGAGGAGAAATTGAGATGGGAGTTTTTTGACACACCCTAACTCTCTTGAACAGGAGTGCACACAGTACGCATGCACAACGCTGTAACGTGGTAGTCAAGACAACTGAGGTATGGATCCAAATGCAGGACTTTATTCAGAAACGTAGTCGAAACAGGCAGGGTCATTAACAGCAAACAGAAACATCCAAGGTAATCCAAAACAGTAATCTGATAAACAGGCGAGGATCAGGGCAGGCAACAGTAAATCACAAAACAAGTAAAGAGTCCAAGGTCAAAATACAAAGGCAAGGGAAGGAAACTAGGAACTAGAGAAAAACAATCAGCAAACTAAGAGTGTAAATGAGCAACGTATATACTAGACAAGAAGAAAATTTTTACATTTTAAGTTCAGTCAACTCAAAGTGACAACTTAATTTGAGTTGATTTAACTTAAAATTTTAAGGCAGCAGGGAAACAAGTTATTTTAAGTTAACTCAACAAATTGCAAAAATTTGTAAAAAATAATTTTTTTACAGTGTATGTATTTTCCATGTACAGAACTGTTATTTTTCAACTATGCCAAGGTAATTACAGTTTTCCATTCTATGGCACCTTTAAAATATTCTATTCTAGTCTAATTCTTATTAGTCTCCGTGCTTCTGTATGCTTGAAAAATTTGTTGTCTTTATATCATTTTTGGAATTCCGTTTGATGCCGCATAAATGAATCAGAATTACTTCAGTTCCAATCTGAAAATCAATGAATATGCCGATAGACTCCAGATGAAATGAACTCGTCTTCAAGGGAACATTGGGATGCAGTGCTAATTAGGTTAAAGCCGACTGCTCTACAACACCCCTATAACTCATTGTGTAATTATGAAGTCGCTCAGCCTGGCTCTGTGCATCGGCTCGAGCGCTGTGTGAGTCCTGAGCTGCCTTTGATGCTTTTTAAAAAAGCCCTACCACAGTTGTTAGACAGCAGGGCATTGTTGTATTGTTTTGTAGCTGTTTGCAGTGAAAATTGTGACAGCGTGTACAATATAGCACCGTTTAGGACACAATAGCAAAAAGCCATGGCAGTCAAGACAATGCTGCACTTCTGTAGACGGAGGACACTGGTGATTTAGAAACAACGCGAGACAGGCTCCATTTTGAATATAATACCCATTATAGATCTTGAAGTATTCACAAAGCAGCACTTTATGGCAAACAAAGAGCAGGCGCTGTTTTTCACAGTCACCGACTCTAATTGTTGCATTATTTGCGTTGAGGCGGTGCGATAATAAAAGAGGCACAGAACATATCATGTCAGTTAATATTCGTGCAGGCAAATCTGGACAGACGATTAGCGGTTAACTATTTATTCATGCATAGTGGCCGCAAGATATGGCCTGGTGACTCAGCGTGTTACCAACCGAGGTATGACAGGAAGGTCTGTTTTACCTGCAACAAACAGCTGAGTTTATTGTGCCCTACAGTTAATGTAATATAATACACCATGCACAACATATCACAGATAAGGCGGAAGGTCTGCGAAAGGTTTGCATCTGGTGCCGCAGAGTTAGATTGAGTTTTCCGAGTTGAAGTTTTCATTTGGGTAAAACAGAAAGGACACTGATAATGTATCGCAGGAGATCCAGCAATCAGAGAAAGGCCATGACTTCTTATTTCCGCTAAAGATTTAGAGAAATATTAATGTGAAATCCAGCGTAAGAATTATTGATAGCATAAGTAGCATAGAAATAGTGTTGACTACAGTTTAAGATATCTATTGTATCAGACCTGCAACCCACCAACTGAGACCCACTGCTTAGGTCACGAAGGCTTTCCTCCCCTTATTTGTGACAAAACTTGTGCCATGACAGCAGCAAAAAGAAAATAAAGTCATTGTGATTGTCAAAATTGTAGCTGTCAGGGGAGGATGTCTCCATCGTACGTCAGGTCGGAAGCCGGTAGACGCGCAATTGTCGTCCGAATTCTTTGGCAGAGAAAACTGTTGCGGGGGTGTGAAAATTGAGCGTGTTCCCGTCACTGTCAGTCACAGTGTGTCTTCTTCATCTCTGAATGGAGTGACACACAGAACATCTGTTTGCTTTTAAATTGCTCTCGTCTACAGATCGCGCTGAACAGGGACAGCAGAGCTACTCCGGTTACTTCAAGTGTTCTTCATGTCACATAGGCTTCTGTGATTATTCAGTCTGACATAGAGGAAATGAAGTCAGAATGAGGCTAAGCAACGTGACTTCCTGTTTGTTCCTCTTTGTTTGTTGGCAATGTGTAAAAATATGTCTTACGTAAGAGGGTGACTGTAGACATGCTGTTAAAAATGAGTTTGGGGGAGAGAGGTGGAAATGGAGTGAAAGGTAAAGAAAGTGAGCGAGATTATTGAGAGGTGAGGATTTGAAGGGTCTATAATGCAGTCTTTGGATAAAAGACAGATAGATATTTTTTGTCATTTCCCCATGGAGGATCATCATCTGGAAGAAGGTTTTACTGTAGATCATTTGATCTATATGTTTTACAGAGGCCTGAAGAATAGAAATGTTTGCATTTCTGCTCCATTTAGCATTATGTAAGGTTGAAGTCAAACGTTTGCATACAACTTGCAGAATCTGCTAAATAATTTTACCAAAATAAGAGAGATCATACAAAATGCATGTTATTTTTCATTCAGTATTTAGTTTTTATTTTGTTGAATGATCCACAGCTGTGTGTTTTTGTAGTGATAGTTGTTCATGAGTTCCTTGTTTGTCCTGAACAGTTAAACTGCCCGCTGTTCTTCAGAAAAATCCTTCAGGTCCCACAAATTCGGGTTTTTTTTTTCAGCTTTGTTGTGTATTTGAACCCTTTCCAACAATGATTGTATGATTTTGCAATCCATCTTTTCACACTGAGAACAACTGAAGGGCTCATATGCATACAGAAGGTTCAAACGCTGACTGATGCTCCAGAAGGAAAAAACGATGCATGAAGATGCTGGGGGTAAAAACTTTTGAACAGAATAAAGATGTGTACATTTTTCTTATTTTGCCTAAAAATATACATTTTTTTTTCATTTAGCACTGCCCTTCTGAAGCTACAGAAGTTACTGACTTGACCTTCAAATTCAAAACCCATGTGTCATTTTTATACAGGGTCCTTTTTTTTATAAATTCAATTATTTTCTCTTGTGGACTATATGTAAACATCTTTTATGTGAAATGTCTTACTCAGGTCAGTACTAAATAAAAAACAACAAGCATTCTGTATGATCCCTTTTATTTTGGTAAAATAATTAACATTTTGTAGATTCTGACTTGGTTCTGACTCTATATAAACCTGCTAGGGTCAGGCCATAGGTGAAAAAAATAAATAAAATAAAAATCCCTAATCCCTAATAAAAAATCCCATAGAAGCTGCAGTAAAATTGGAATTTGGACCTTCAACTTGTTGGCCACCACTGATGTCCATTATATGGAGAAAAATCCTGGAATGTTTTCCTCAAAGACCTTCATTTCTTTTCGACTGAACAACGAAAGACAAGAAAGACAAACTTACTGACCCTAAATCTTAGATTGTTAGTATTTCTTCTTTTAAAATAAAAGGCTAATCCACTTTATGATAACAAATATGTTTTTGTGTGCATTTGAGGAATTTTATTCAGCATTTTTAATGCAGTATTGAAAAAATGTGCATATGGATGAAATCCCAGTTAATTTCTGATGCTAATAATTGAACCTTGTAGGTTTCAGAAGAAATCTCAACAGTGCTACAAACTGCACTCAGATTTGCCAGATGGCAAGTCCTGCGATCAACAGTCTGAGAGAAGTAATTTGACAGAGCTTAACTTATTTTGAACTCGAAACAATTTAAGATCTGCATGCAGGAGGTGCCACAAAAGAATAACCTCGGAGCAATAAATCCGCTCCTCTGAGAAATAAAGCTTCGAAATGTATGTTGACATTATTCTTAGTGTTATATTCATGATAAATATAGTGAGACAGACAGAAAAAAGCGCGAGACTGAGGTACCTGTAAACGGGGTCTCCGTCGAGGACGTGTAACCGCATTAGCATTATCAAAGCTCAACCCACATAGGGCCGTGAAAATGTTTCCGGATGCTGAAGTGATGTACTCTTTGATAAAGCGCCATGAGTGCAGATGTTTGCGTGAAACAGAGTTGGTGAAAGGTGGAGTCTGAGACTAGGCTTGATCTCGGCCTTGTTGTGATCCTATAAAAGCCAGTGTATTAAAGTCCAGACGCCTCTCAGTCATAAATCATTTATTGGCTGACTTGCTCTCGATCACACACACACCCTCACTTCACTATTGATGAAATTATGAAGAGACGGCCACCGTGGCTGTGAAGAAACAGCGAAAAGAAAAAGGACAGAAAATATCTTGAGAAAAATACTGGGAGCTTCAGAGGAAAAATGTGTTAAGCTTCCAGCTTTGCAATAAATCTATATCGAGTGTGTGTGTTTGTGTGTTTATGTGTGTGTGTTTGAGACAAAGAACTGTTTTGTGGTTGCTGAGGCCAAGAGTGTGTCTTCATTTCGAATGCTGGTCCTTTTGATCATGAACGATCTTCTTTCAGTCGTCCTAAAGCCTCTGAATTTGTGATTTCTCCTGTGGCACATCATTTATATTCCATGGAAAATGTAGGGCCTTTATATTAGCGATCATTTTAGACACCAGACAGTCTGCATTTATTAGCATTGATGAGTTGAAACTGGTCAGTACTCCCTTTCTAATTAGCAACATTGATGATCCATATATGTGTGTGTGTGTGTGTGTGTGTGTGTCATTACATGGTCAGTGCTGCGATGGAGTGTTAGTTATCCATCTTTCTTTCCTCCACACACTTGGATAATTAACACTAGCTTACAAAATGAATTAGCTGTCAGTCCCCTGAATCTAGCTGGAGCTTTTTTTCCTGTGATGTGACACTGAAAAATAGCATCATTGCTTTTGATCGTACGACTAGCGGTAAAAGAGATCTCATGCTCTGAGCTAACAATGAACTAACAAATATCTCTTTTGAAGTCTTTTCAAGAGAAAAATAAGTATATTTAGTGACAGGTTTTTAACATATCAGAGATGTGATGTAGTATAGAGTTCCTCAAATTTGTTCAAAAATATTTAAACAGCAATATTTATATTAATATTTTATATTTTATTTAAAAATATATATATTTTTAATTTGTTTAAATTAAATTAAATTATAAAATTCTATAAAAAATATATAAACTGTATTAAAAATGCAATTAATTTCAATTAAATTTGGTGCTTTATGATACTTCATGTTTAAAATTAAATTAAATTCAAACAATTGTTATATTAAATAAATACATTAAAATGAAACAATATTAAAATTAAAAAAATTAAATATTAAATGAAAAGTTACATTCAAATATATATTTTTAATTTGTTTCAAATAAATTATTTAATTATATTAAACATTTAATTTAAAATTAAATTAAATTGAATTTGGTGCTTTACGATACTTGATGTTTAAAACAAATCAAATTCAAACAAAATTAATTAATTTAAAAATTACATTAAAATGAAATAATCTTAAAATAAAATAAATTAAATATTAAATATGACATTTTGTATTTGTTTAAATTAAATGATTACATTTATTACAAATTTATTTTAAAATAAATTAAATGTGGTGCTTTACGATACTTCATGTTTAAAATTAGATCAAATTCAAACTAAATTACATTAAATTACATTAAAAACATTCTAAATGATAAATTACTAAATTATATTCGAAATTATATTCAAAATTAAATTAAATGAAATCTGGTGCTTTACGATGCTTCATGTTTAAAATTAAATCAAATTCAAACTAAATTATAAAATTAAATAAAAAATTACATTAAAATAAAATAATATTAAAATAAAAGTTCCATTAAAATATATTTTTTATTGGTTTAAATTAAATTAAATTATAAAAAAAAAATCCAAAATTATATTACATTAAATTTGGTGCTATATCATGTTTAAAATTAAATCTAACTCAAACAACATTTTTATATTAAATTAAAAATGACATTAAAATGAAATAATACTAAAATTAATTAAATTAAATTTTAAATAAAAATGTATTTGTTTAAATGAAATTAAATTCTTAAATTTTATTACAAATTTATTTTAAATTAACTTAGATATGGTGCTTTACGATACTTCATGTTTTAAATTAAATTAAATTTAACCAAAATGACTATATTAAATTAAATATTAAATTAAAATAATTAAAATTAAATTAAATTAAATTAAATTTGGTGCTTTATGATACTTCATGTTTAAAATTAATGAAATTTTGTTTGACTTGTGTTGCAGGAGAAAGAAAAACTTTACGTCGAGCTGAAGCACATCCTTGCTCGACAGCCTGGTCCAGAAGCTGCGGAAAAACTACAAGTTTATCAGCGAACACTTCGGGAGAAGACCAAGCAACTAAAGGTCCTCTAAGAAACATCTTATCTTTTCTTTTCTTTTCTTTTCTTTTCTTTTCTTTTCTTTTCTTTTCTTTTCTTTTCTTTTCTCTGAAATAAAGTAACAGAATAATAAAAAGTAGTATTACAAAATAAATAAATAATTAGAAAATAGTTTATATATTAAGTAACATTATTAATCAAATTTAATTATTGATCTTAATATGTCCGCTGGACCCCCCATCCCACTCACTGAGGGCTTTTTTCTCACATAAATCATTCCTCCTCTCACTCCTTTCCCATCATCCTCATCTCCTTATTCCCCCTCTCACCATCACACAAAATGAATAATTAGTTACTTCAGCACTTAATTAAGAGTTCAGGTCCATCTGGAGACAGCAACCACTAATGTCATTTTTAATGAGTCAGTTCGGTTAAAGCTGCCTCGTCCTGTCCTATTAAATAGGCAAGAAGCAGAGATGAGAGCAGTTAAAAACTTATGAGTCTCTGCTGAGCCTTAGGTGACCTTATAATGTCCATATGGCATTGATATACGTTGATCTTTCAGCTGCGTTTTGATCAGGTTTGATCCAGGAAACTGAAAACGAGGCAGACCGCCCTTCGCAGTCGGGACAGTAGAAAGTGCTCGCTTACATTCGCCATTCTTTACAAAAATGGACGTAACAGACTTTAAAGACTCGAAACTCCTTAGCTCAGCAGAAATTCCACGCTGATCTATTAGAATATCTGCAGCGCGGAGTATAAAACTCTCTGGTGCCCTTGAACTTAAAAATAATGGCCCGAAGGTAGGCATAGGGGGGTTTGGCTTTCTGATAATTTATTGGCAAGCTTAAAATGAGTTACGCACCACGGGCATCACTGGCAAAGCTTTAAATAAACAAAGCTCAGCGTAATTAACATTAGAACAGAAGCCTTACTAATGAGCCAAACAGAAATATCATCCCATTCTTTGTTTTGATTGAAGCATGTCCTCTCGCTCCAGCCCCCTTTAGGAAATTAACATTAATTAACACCGGTCTTTTGACTCTCCATGCTTGTTTGGAAGATGTTTCTAGAGTTTTGTCTTTGTAAAATACCCAGTAGTCTGAATATTATTATACGCTGTATGAATAGCTCACAGCAGATGAAGTATTTTTGTAATTTGAAAATGTTGTGTGCCAAAAGTGCAGTTTTTGCTTGAAACTTGGTTAGACAATGCAAATTTTGGGCCAATTCACCAATTGAATCTACATCAAACATGTTTTCGTTGTCGCAGATTATAAAATAAGATGAAATGATAATGGTCCTAACTTGTGGCAGACTTGGAATTTATTTGGAGTTTATATATGGTCAAAAATACCTAGTGTTCAATAAATAAAAAACAATTTTTAAATAAAAAACAATTGCTTAATTCGTTCCAAAATAAATAAATAAAATTATAATAATTATATGTATTTATTATTATATGTATTTTACGTATTGTAAAATTTTATATAAAAAAAAAATATATATATTAATTTACAAATTTGATTATTATTTTTATTCAGTTTTGTTTTATATATATATATATATATATATATATATATAACATTATTCATTTCTGTAAATGTAATAACATTTAAAGTATAAAATATTTAATAGAAACATTTTAAATGCTGCCGTTTGCATTATTGTTCCCAAACTCTACAATAAATAATATAATGTTCACTAAAAAATGTAATAAAAAATAAATGATAGTAACTAGTGGCACACTTGGAATTTATTTATTTTAAAAGATTTTTTTTTTTTTTTTTTATTACTATAAAATTAATTCAAAAGAAAATAAAATTAATATATATGTAAATTATAGAAATACTGATTTAGAAAAGATTTTTTTTTTTAATTTTATTTAATTTTATTCAGTTTTGTAAATGTTAAAAAAAAGTTACATTTAAAGTGAAAAACAATTAATAGAAACATTTCATTTCATGCATCGTATTCAATAACCTTCCCAAACTGTCCAATAAATAATAAAATGTTCAATAAAAAAATTATGAAAAAAAAAAGTAAATACTGAATTAAAAAATAGCAAAAATAATTACTATTGTTAATAGCTAAACAGTTAGTCAAATAATACTGATTTGGAATTTGTTTATTGATGTTTTCTTTTAATTTAATAAAAGTACTTTATTATAATATTGATTTGGAATGGATTTATTGAAGTTTTAAAACTTATTTTATACAAATATTTTAGTGAATAAAATTCTTTTATTATTTTGCAAATGGAAAAAAAACATTTAAAGCAAAAAATTTCAATGAGCAGAAACATTTGGAATGCTTTTGCAACCCTTTTGAACCCATTGCAAATCGTCCAATCCAAAACCAGCTCTGCAGCACAGCACATCTGAGATTTCTTCATTTATTTCTTCCCCTCTCTTTCTCTCCTCTATCACTTTCTGTCCATCTTCCTCCTTCTCTTTAGCGTCTCTCTTCTGTCTGTTCCTTTGATTACTGAGCTCTGGGCTGTTGGGTCACCTGCACTATGTGGGTGGTTTGGAGCACATTGGATGAATGACAATTAGAGCTTGACTGATATGTGCAAAGATTGACGGAGATCAATGCGATGCCGCAGAGGAAATCACTCCGCTCCTTGCTCGGAGGGAGAGATGAGGTGACCGTGTTAAGCCGAACACATCCTCAGTGATAGATCACAACTGTACAACTAGGACACATTTATAGCAAAGAGGCGCCTACTGAAGGGTGAGCGCAGCTTTAGGAAACATTTCAAAGTAATTGACAAATGGGCTCTTAGACGTTCTGCAATATTTAGATGCTTTGCAACATAACTGGAAGCAGTGGATATAAAAGCAATAGGCTGCTTGAGGCTGTGAGTTACAGTGTTTTACCATGATTATCGGGCTTTATGTGGAGCACTTAATCGTGCTGAAATCACAAGAATGTATTGCTTTCATAAAATGATACTTTAATTAAAAACATTAATGTTTAGTATATAATAAAATGGAAAAGATTCCAATTAAATGAATTTAAGAAAAGTACCAAAAATAATCACTGCTATTAATCACTAAGCAATTAGTCTGTTTCAGACTAAATTAAACTAAAAATATATAGATAAGGCTATTTTTAAATTTCAGTTCTGTTTTTCTTTTTTAAAAAATCTCATTGTCCAGATACATTTTTTAATTGACATGACTTCTACCATTGCATATAATTCAATTATAAAGGTTTTGTGCAGTGTTGAGGAAAGTTTCTTTTAAAAGTAATGCATTACAATATTGTGTTACTCCCTAAAAAGTAACTAATTGTCTAAAAATCTGGGCAGGGCTTGTTTGTTTTTAACCCTCTTGCTTTCTTCGTTTAGGAGTCACTTACCTTCTTCGTGGTAAAAAATGGCCGAAGCCTTGAAATGTAACTTTCTTCCTTTTTTCAGGAAAATAAATGCAATACATTTTTGTTCAATAATATTTTTTTGATTATTAATTTATAATTTTGAGGAGATTTTGTGATGCTATGCAATATTTATACAATTTTAATAAGCATTTTTTTTCCCACTGGAATTAATATATATTTTTCAATAAATGCAACATTTCATATTAAAATAGAGTAAAATCATTTAAAATCTTTTTTTTTTTTTTTTAACTTGTGCCATTGGTGGCATTAAAAAATGAAAAACTTGTGTAATGTCATGCAACCTCCTGTATAGCTACCTATATACATATATACAGAGGCTTTCGGATTACCATTGGGGTTTTTTTAGACAGTTTCTTAATTTTTTTAGTATTCTAAAATACTACTTTTTTCAATTTTTAGATTAGATAATAGATTTTTGTTAGATAAATATCAAGTTAAAATCTCTCAGTGGCTGATTTGTAGTTTGTACCACCAAAAGATTCTCAGAATTCCCATTCATTTCCTTTGTTGGTCTTTTCTGACCACAAAGAAGTCAAGTGTGACTATTTTTTTTCATGACCCTTTAAAATATTCAAATCAATGTGTTCACATTGCTAATGTGACAAAAGTCACCAAGTGTCATCTCATTCCGATGTTTTCAAAAATATCCGGTCAAAAGTGACCAAAGAGGGCCAGAGGGTTAATATAAAAAGTAAAAATTTTTAGCAAATGTACAAGCCCTTTCACACCAAAAAGTGAAATAAATAAGCATAAGGCTGAAGGAGAAGTAAATTCACATCTGTACAGTAGAACTGTAGGAAAAGGAAGTTCAACACTCTTCAGCAATGAGAAAAATGAAGCACAAATGTTAGTTAATCTAAAATAAGTTTTGCGTAACTGGCATTACTTTTTTGAAAAAGTAACTGAGATATTTTCTTGTAAATTAAAAAGTAATGCGTTACTTTACTAGTTACTTAAAAAAAGTAATCCCATTATGTAACTCGCATTACTTAATGCAACCAAGTGCATTAATATAGAATTTGCATAGCACAAACATTTGTGTCAAATGTTTCTAATCAGATGCCAATTTTCAACAAGTTGGTATGACAGGGTCTTCATGAAATGTCTGCAACATAAAATTCCTCAATTGTCATATAAAACAACACCCTTTTAAACACCTCTGTTCACAAGGACCCGTTTAGATGCATATCTCTTTAAATGATAATGAGCTACTGCTCACCCTGCCTCTCTATTCTGTTTTTTGTATATTACTAAATTATTCCACTGCGTCCACGGTGGCTCTGATGTTGGGAGAAAAGGAACCCTCTTATTTTCACTTTTACATCCGAATACAAAACATTTGCATTGCTTACAAGACATTGTCACTACAGCTGCACGGAGAAAATGGTGGACGGCATTCAACTGGCTGAGGGCGGGAATTTGCAAATACAGCACAATCTGTTGTGACATCATACTACTCAGAAAAATCAAAACGGCTTGATAATTGAGAATGTTTAGGTTTTTAGGGATAAAAACAGGAGTGAATACATTTTCAGATTTTAACTGCACTAACAAAATCTGTCCACCCTTTCTTTTCTTTTCTTTTCTTTTCTTTTCTTTTCTTTTCTTTTCTTTTCTTTTCTTTTCTTTCACAGGCCCTAACAGCAGAGCTCAACATGCACGAGTCACAGTCAGAAGACTACAAGTATGAAATTGAACGTCTGGCCAATGAACTCCAAGAAGTCAAGAAAAAATACCTCGCACAGAAACGTAAAGACCAGGAGTACAGGTGAGAACGAAAGGTGTTAACCCAAAAGTGACAATTCTGTCATCATCTACTCACCCTCATGTCCTTCTAAACCTGTATGATTTTCTTCTGTAGACACAAAAAAACTACTTTTGAAGACTGTCGGTGGCACAGCTTACAACAATAGCTCATAATCTTAAGTCAGAAAGTCTGAAGTTTTAAAGTTATCCACCTTATTTTTCAATGCGGAAGTAAGCGTATGGCGAGATGTCCGGTTCATTAGCAGTAAACGGTTAAAGTTTTTGCTGTACAAACCAGTGTGCTCGTAATTAAGATAATACATTAAAATTATATGGTAAGACACACTAATTTGCAATATCAAGCAGCAAAATAACCTGTTTTGTACAGCTAAACAAATTGCTGGACCCGCATGAGACCGGAAACCAGACCCATAAAATTTACTAATGGCAGTGCCCACTCTCACAAGGAAAATAAGGTGGATATAGACTACATTTATGATGCTTGTGGTGCTTTTGCATCCGTTTAAAAAACTTGAAAGCACCAGTTGACAATTATGAGGTTGAGAAAATGATGACAGAATTTTCATATTCGGCTAAACGAAGCATGTAAAAACAACCAGTATTTTGTGCCAGTATTTGTGTGTGTGTGTGTGTGTGCCCATGTGGGTTGAGGTGGAAGATTTTAATCCCATATCAGCATAAAATGTAACATTATACACACAGTACCAGTCAGACTAGCACTTAAAGTGTTTGTATGTGTGTGGCGTCTGTGTATATCCGTATATTTCATGGTCCTGACAGAAAATGACCTTCAATATTGCCAACAAGCAGACAAGAACGGCACCCTCTGACATGGCCGAAAATGATACCTCAGATAACGGTGAGAAAGGAAAAAGGCATTTGGGCTTGGAGAGAAATCAATGAGCCAGTGAATTGGAAAGATTTCTCTCATTTCGTCTCTGTGTTCTCAAGAGCAAATCGTGACACTGAAAATTACAGAGTGATGCAAAATCGCTCTTGGTTACTCGCTGATTAGTAAGGACCCTGCCAAGTTCCACTGCTATTGGCCTTCGATCTAATGAAATTATGACTAATCATGGAAGCATGTATGTTGTTTATTCTGGGGAGTCTTATTTTCAGGCACTTGCTTGGGAGAGAATATGTTTTTTTTGGTTGACGATTAATTTGTATGCAATCTGCTAAACACTACTGTTACCCATATACACGCTTCTAACATCAATCACTCTTTCAGTCAGAACACAGAACATTGGGCCTTATTTCTGAGCAAATGGGTGTGTAAATCCATTATTACTTAAATGTCTTGTTGAATTGAATAGGACATTTTATGTAAGAATGTTTTTATGGCGATATAAACACAGATTAGTTCTGCAGGTGTTTCTTAAATAAGTACGTTAAGCCTATTAAGCTATTTTTTCAAACCATAGAGTTGAAGTCAAAAGTTTACATAAACCTGTTCATTATTTTAGCAAAACAAGAGGGATCATACAAAATGCATGTTTTTTTTTTATTTAGTACTGACCTGAATATGATATTTCACATAAAATACATTTACATATAGTCAACAAGAAAAAAAAATAATATAATAATAATTATATAATATAATAATAATTTATAAAAATTTACATACACTTGATTCTTAATACTGTGTTGTTACTTGAATGATACACAGCTGTGTTTTCTTTGTTTAGTGATGCTTCAGAAGGAAAAATTATGCATTAAGAGCTGGGGGGTGAAAACTTTTTGAATTTGAAGATCAGGGTTAATTTAACTTATTTTGTCTTCTGGTGAACATGTAAGTGTCTTTTGTAGCTTTTGAAGGGCAGTATTGAATTAAAAAAATATTTATGATATTTAGGCAAAATAAGAAAAATGTACACATCCTCATTCTGTTCAAAAGTTTACACTCCTGGCTCTTAATGCATCGTTTTTCCTTCTGGAGCATCAGTGAGTTAGAACCTTTTTGCAATAGTTACATATGAGTCCCTCAGTTGTCCTCAGTGTCAAAAGATGGATCTCAAAATCATACACTAGTTGGGAAGGGTTCAAATACACAGAAATGCTGAAAAAGAATTGATAGGACTAAAGGACTTTTCTGAAAAACAGCAGGCAATTATAACTGTTCAGGACAAATAAGGGACTCATAAACTCACTAAAAAAAAAAAAAAAAAAAACACTCAGCTGTGGATTATTCAGGTAACAACACAGTATTAAGAAGTATTATTACACAGTATTATTTCTTCAGGTAGAGGTTGGCACATCTATGGCAACAGACACAGATTGCATGGATTTGATTGGCCAGTCTCTGCCACCTGGTTTACAAGCACTATTTTAACTGGACAGATTTCCACTAGGAGTCTAAGAAAAATGCCTGGCTGCCTTTGTGTTTTGTCTTATTAAGAGTGAAATGAATAACATCCATCATCTCTGCTGATCTACAATTTCATAACTCTATCCCAGAGAATGACTTGATTTCTAATTGAGATGTATAGGTGAGTTAATGATTTACTTTTCTTGGATAAAAGTTCTATCAGTCCTCACAGTAGATTTATTCAGCGGGTTTGATCTGTCTATTAATCAAAGTAATGAAGCAGAAATACGTATACTACCGTTGAGAAAAATTTGGGCATCAGTAAGATTTATTAATATTTTAGGAAAAAGTTGCTTATGCTCAACCTGGCTGCATTTCATTCTGATCAAAATCCCAAGTAAAAACAGTAAAATAGTATTATTGTTTAAATAACTGATTTTAGTGTATTTTAACATGTAATTTATTCCTATGATGGCAAAGCTGATTTTCGACATCCATTACTTCAGGCTTCAGTGTCACATGATCCTTCAGAAAATCATTGTAATATACTGATTTGATGCTCAAAAAGCATGTTGAATATATTTTTAGGGAAAACTGATACTTTTCTGATCATTTATTTAGAATAGAAAATCTTTTGTAAAAGTATAATAGTTTTACTGTCAATTTTGATCAATTTAATGTGACCTTACTGAAAATTTTTACCACCACCACCAAAAACAGCAGCAACAACAACAACAGCAACAAAACTTGGTTTTGGTTTAAGTAGGAATATTCTAAAAAGTACTTGAGTATAAATGTTTCTGTTATCTTTTACTTTTTCCTCACATCATTTAGTAAAGAAATTGAATAATAAAATGTAAAAATTGGACCTTTTGTTTGTGTTACAAGCTGGTTTATCTGGTCAGTCAGCTGATCTCCCAGTCTGACCAGCCATAGAAACCAGTTTGTTGGCCTTCTAATATTAGCAAACAATCAGAGCCTGTTTTAAACCAGTTGTCTTTTTCAGCAGGGTTTGAAAATCTAAACAGAAGACACAATCAATGTGATCTTTAAATGTGTTTTTAGATCTAAAACAAACCTGATACCTTTTTGGCTTTATAAACATTGTGAAATGCTGATGAAGTAATGTGCCATGAGATTAGGTCCATATTGCTGAAGTCTCCCGCTACCCTATACTGGAGAACTGTTTGCGTATTTATCAGATATAACGTTCATAAGGTAATGAAATGCAATTACCCTGTCCATTTTACATGGGTTCCATATAGTTAATATAATGTTCCTGCAACCGTTTTCTCATAAAATGTCTAACAATATTTACCAAGTAGACTATGCTGCAAAAATCCCCTTTTGAACTTGTTTCTTTCTTCTTTTTTTGTGTATCTAGCTTTAAACTCTTTGTCTAGGCCAACCGCAGACATCGCTTCCTCCTCTGTTTTGAATTCTCCTGGCTGCACGTTTAAACATTGCACTTAAGCCTTGCTGATGGGCAGCATATTGATTTCCTTTTTCCCCTCTCTGACATCTCGTGAGCTCAGACCAATGGCTTAATTCTACACAAATCCCACATCAGTGTTTTCACACCAAGTAAAACAAGGCGTTCATAAGTAATGGAGATGGTCTTGTTTTCCTCACACCAGCAGAGGGATGAAGGCATTTAGCTGAAGGACAGGGATATTTAAATAGAGCGCTAAGTGATTCACAGGCCCTTTGAGACCAAACAGCTACTGTACATTGAATCAGCTCGGTTATAAAATACTAACACATTGATATCTAACTGAATCTTGGCTAAATTAGATTGTGGTTATGAATTGATTTTAAAGCGGTATAGACACTATATAGGAAAAACAGTATTGGCATTTCACAACACTATGCTGTCAGTGTTATGGGGTGATTATGTCTTGAATATATTTATTCACTCATTGTTAGTAGGTTTTTGTTTTTTTCAAGGGTAACCTGATATAGTTAAACTACTTTGAAGCAGTCACTCAAGTTGACATCAATTAGTAAATAGATTTCAGGTCTGTTCATCAATTCTAAAACAAACATGACTAATGTAAACTTTTAAAGGTCCACTCAAACAGAAAGACACTTTTTAAAATAGCCAATAGCATTTTGATTATATCACAGCTTGGGCCAGAGCCATTGAGCTCGGTAAAGCCACATTTGACAGCGTATGAGGGCCACAATCTCAATCCATATCGCTATAAAATATAGCATTTTGTGTAGAATTTAAATGGGTCTGGTACGGTTTGTGGTCTGCACCAATTCACGCATATGATACCCTCTGTGCTATCACGTCTTTGGGCCGGTTTGTTTGACACAGTGTGAAACCAGACTTCTTTTGCCCCAATGCAAAGGATTTACACTGACAAAATCATTCCCTATCCCCTATATCATTGGTCTCAAACTCAATTCCTGGAGGGCCACAGCTCTGCACAGTTTAGCTCCAACCCTAATCAAACACATCTGACCCAGCTAATCAAGCTCTTCAGGGTAACTAGAAACTTCCAAGCAGGTGTGAGTTGGAGCTGGTTGGAACTAAACTGTGCAGAGCTGCGACCCTCCAGGAATTGAGTTTGAGACCACTGCCCTATATAGTATACTACTTGCCATTTGCAATTCAGAAAATACTAATTCTATAAACAAGTGACCGATTTCACCTGCAACTTCAGCGTCTATTTATAGTGTAGGGGGCGGGGTGCTTCGATTCTAGAGAGCATTTGATTGGACAGAAAATTTGATGAGAAGCTGAAGTGCAGGGTGATGTCATCAAAAGTTAGAGACTGTAGGTTTTAAATGAATATGTCTTGTAAATGCAAACTTTGTCATTGTTTTGGGGCACATTACCTTACAGATAACCTTAAGGCTAACATATTCATATTAAAAGCCAAAAAAGTTCATGATTTCATGGGAACTTTGAAAAGAAAGAAGCTTTTGTAGTAATGTTGCCACCATCTACAATGTACTATAACCTGGTACGTCACAGGGTTGCTTGTCTTTCATTCACATTTACTTTTAACACAGTTTATGCTTGTTAGACAAGGTGAAGCATTACATTTTATTTGGATGGAACCCTAGACATGACTTGTGGAGGAAAAATGATACAATATTGTGGCTTTGAATTATGAATTTGTTCCTTTGACTTATTCAGTCATTCTCCAATTTTTTTTTTACTAATTCCTTCCATTTAATTCAGTGAGGGAATGCATTAATGAAATGTGGCTATTTAATAAGTCGTAGGAATGAGTTAAGTTGTAGGAACAAGTATTAATATCTATTTTTTTCATATGTCATGTGCAGGGCTCTGTAGTACAATTCAATTTCTCTTTTCCCGGCAGTGCAACGTCCAATATAAATGTCTTGCTCATGTGGAAGCTATAATTAGCTTTTCTGACCATTTACAAACAATGTCAGTTGCTTTGAAATATTGGAAGAACACAATATTTGTATTAAATTGTTTATAGTAAATAATAAGTGCTTTGGTAGCACTGACTGTTGCATGCTATGAGTGTTGCATTTGCACATTTTCAGTATAATGGATGAGACGGAGATGGTAATGTTTCCTGAAATAAGGCAGGAGATGAGAGGAACACACTCATGGCATCAAGGGAATGAAAATCTGCTTGCCTAGCATGTTTGAACCTTTCTGGTTAGCACATGTTGTAGCCCGTTTACATTCGTAATGGGCAGAAAATCTTTCATGGCTTAAAGCAGCAATTATAGGAACATCAATGAATAGATTTAGATGGGTCAAAATGAGTCGATGGATGGATTTCGATAGTTAAAAGGTTGAATAAATAATGAAGGACCTTGGTGTGGAAGTTTAACTGCTCAGTGGATTGCCATTAAGCCTAATACAATTGGGTTCAAAAGCATGAGACTGCTAGCGCAAAATTAATTTTTCTAATTTAACATTAAAATTTTCGATTTTTTCTTTCACATATTTTTTTCTCCAACCTCATATTTATCTGCTTTAGGGGTTCCTTTGTACGTCATTTCCTTTCCGTACAAGGTATTCAGATTTGAGCACATCCGTGACCTAGAAATAGAGCAGAATCTTGAAGATTTATGTATTTCTATTTGACATCATAACATTTCTTTGTTTTGAAATTTTTTGACTTTTTTTTTAAACATGTAAATAATATTTTGAATCCTGAAAAATCTCCTCGAAATGATGCATTTACGCATTTCTAGATTTAGCTTTTGGGAAGCTTGGTGAGTGTAAAAGGTTTAAACTCCAGTGCATATGTTGTGAATGGCATTTCAAAGAATCGACAATGGCATTATAAAGTAAATGAACACTCAGGCTCCCTTTGTTCCTAATAGCAGTCCCTTGCTGATCAAAAGCCTAGAGCTGTGTAATTTTTCTCCTAATGTTAATGATTGCATGGTTGCTTTCAAGACCAAATGAAATTCCCCTAATTAATTTTAGATTAAAAATAGTTGCCCCAGCCTTTTCCCCCCGTTATCAAATAATCTGTCAGCACAGAGCAGAAGCTAAAGCCACTGTGTTTTTGTTTTGATAGGTTCAAGTGTGTTTACTGTTCTGTATTCTTTCCTGTCCTGTTGGGTTTTATACCCCATCTTTCACTTAAAGACTTTTATGCTTCATGCTATTGTTTTCCATTAAATTTCTTTTGTCTCCCTCTTTTTTTTTCATTTTCTCTCCTTCGCTTTTCAGATGTGCTCACAGACCATTTAAAACTTAATCTCGACCAACCCTTTCTGTTCTCTCTGCTTGCGTGGTTCAGCTCCACTGAGATGTGGTAACTGGCTCCATCTGCTCCAAAACTCCAGAAGCCATTTTGGCTCACTCAGGACATTTGGATTAACTGCTTTAACCACACAATAGTAGTGTTTTTTTTTTTTTTTTTTCATACACCTTGGCTTCATGCAAAAAGTATGATCTACTTGTAAACATGAAGGTTTGGCAAGCTTGTGCCATATAAAATGTAAGCTAGACACCCACAGACATGAATTACATACACAGCTAGCATCTTACCATCTCACTAGATTTTGAAGAATAGCTAATCTGTAATAATAATAATATATATATATATATATATATATATAAACGCTGCAACTACCAACTCGGTGTGCATAAATCCATTAAATAAATAAATAAATAAAGGTCTAAATAAAAAAAGTAATTGTGATTTACTTGTCATAATTCTGACTTTTTTTTCATAATTGTGTGGTACAAACTTGGAATTCAAATGGTTTTTCTCAGAATTGTGAGATATAAACTCGTAATTGTGAGAAAAAAGTAAGAATTGTGACATTATAACTACTATTACCACTATTCAGTGTGCGTTTTCGTGCATTTTTCTTTCTTTTTTTTTCTCAGATCAGACCACACATTTCCTTCTTCGCATTGCTGGAAAAAAAAATCAGTGCAACACACTGTGCATAAATCCATTAAATAAATAATTAAATGTCTAAATGAAAAAAAAGTAATTGTGAAATTTTTTTCTTGCAATTGTGAGTTAGACTTTTCTTTTTCATAATTGTGTGATACAAACTTGGAATTCAAATGTTTTTTTCTCAGAATTATGCGATATAAACTCGTAATTGTTAGAAAAAAGTCAGAATTGTGAGTTTTTATTGCAAGTTTTATTGTTTTTGTCACAATTCCGACATAACCAACACGCTTCTCGCAATTCTTACTTTATAACTTGCAATTGCAAGTTTACATCTCACAATTCTGAGAAGAAAAAAGTCTGAATTTTGAGGTAAATAGGTAAAAGCGGTAAATAACCTTTTTTAAATGTTGTATTCAGTGGTGGAAACATGTTTCCATACAAAATGGGGGAAAAAAGAGGCAAGAAAAGTGCAGCGCAGACAATTTTGCTCTTTTAAGAACTAATCTGACCAAGTAGAATTTAATCAAAGAATAATAGAATTTAATAAAGAATAAAAAAATCCAAAATTACTTTTTGGATTCAAGTTACATTTTTCTTTTTTTCAGATCAGAACACACATTTCCTTTGCATTGCTGGAGAGCTCATACGGTTGGACATTTGAGTGCAAATTAAATATTGCAATATCAAGAAATAATATTGAGAAGGGAAGTGGGTGGCTAAGCCTTCATTTCTTAGTAGTGTCGGTATTGAACCGTGGGACCACACACGGGATTCATAGTCAGCCGAATTTTATTTTTGTACTACATTTATAGAACCGCAAAGAACACGTTGAGAGCAAAGCAAATAAACACTGTTTGCTTCCTTCTTGTCTCCTAGGGAAAACACGTAATAAGCTCCAAGCATTTTTTCAATCTATTGATTGAATAAGGCCTAACAGACCACACATCGAAACAGACCTTGCTTTTCCCCACTCTTTCGTTGAAGCGAAGGCCGTTTGAACGAAATGTCAGAACAAGCAAAAACAAGAAATCGATAGCAATTAGGAATATTTTAATGCCATTGCTCGATGTCCTAAATGTTATATGAAGTATTTGGGGTTTTTATTTTGGGGTTTTGGGACAGTGAGGTAATATTGCTCAAAGATTTCTTTTAAATTAGAGCACAGCAGTTTGTTATATGTGCTGAAATTGACTTGAAGAAATAAACTTGTGGTGTCAATTAACGGCTCTATGTCCCCAGACAGCATTTTATCACAAGCCATCAATATTTCGCTAACCACTGCAAAACAAACAAATCACTTACACTTTCTGACTGGGCCTTTAATGCTGCCTGTCATCAAATCATTCATTTTCAGACTTTTTTTTTTTTGTTGCTTGCTGAACGGAACCAAGAGAAATGTAATCACAGCTGGCTGGGCTTGTAAATTCTCTGTTTCAGATGATGTGCGATGAATGATGGTGTCTTGATGCCTTCATTTGAAATGAGAGAATAGACAGGAGGCAACCACGACGCTGACAAGTTCACAATAAATTGCATGCAAATGAGGACATGTGGATTATTGCATTCTGGGTAGCGAGTGAGTCGGGCTGCGTCGGTAGCCATGTTTATGAGGTGTGATGCAAACGAGAGGCAGTAATGAGAGTTGATCAAGCGTGACAAGGTGCAGCAACACTCAGCGTGCATTTAAGTAAATACGCAAATACAGCCCTTCAGGAATAACTTCTTGGCTTATAGTTGAGTGAGCGCTTACTGACTGGAAATATCTTGTGGAGGTTTGGTTGAGAGCAAAGTCAGAGGTTTTGAATTTTAACTAACAGCTGCCAGTTTTGTCAGTTTCCAATATGCAAGTTGCTGTTTGTTTACTTTTTGTTCTGGAGCCCCCTTTTTTTGGATTTCACATTGGTTTCACAAGATGTGGACACAAGAGTATACTATGCTGATATCTTTCTTTAAAGAAATGCATTTTTATCAGGCTCCTATGTATAGGTTTCTATGTAAGTACTGGTACTTCTGATTGCGCTGTGCGTGGGATTTTAGCGAGTATGAAGTATAAGTATTTGATGGACGTATAATATATGTCGAGAGCATTCACTCAGTATCGTTATCTCATTTTTGACAGAGATGGGTTTTAGAGATGGTTTTGCATCTGAACTCTTTATATACATTTCTGCAATACTAAAAAAATGAATCTATATGTACAAATCACTGTAGTTTTCAGTTGAAATGACCACTAGAGGCGATATAAAAAAATAAAAATAAAGCTTGCTGTATATTTAGAATAGAGCGTTGCATTGTTAATGGATAAATTAACTTAATATGTTGAAGTGTTGATTGCATGAATATATTTAACTTCTATGTTTAGCAATCAGTCATGAGTAAATGTGATGTGTTAAAGTAATGCTCGACAGGATTATAGTGAAATAAAACACTAATTCAGGGGTTCTCAATTAACTTAAATTATTATTTTTTTTTTTTAATCTCTAACCCTGATCTTCTGTGGTCTAGAGATATATTTTCTGCTTGTTGCCAATGACAAACACTCACACACACACACACACACACACACACACACGCACATTGATATATGTGTCCCTGGACCACAAAACCAGTCTTAAGTAGCTTGGTTGTATTTGTCGCAATAGCCAAAAATACATTGTATGGGTCGAAATAATACATTTTTCTTTTATGCCAAAAATCATTAAGTAAAGATCATGTTCCATGAATATATTTTGTAAAATTCATACCATAAATATATCAAAAGGAAACTTTTGATTAGTAATATGCATTGCTAAGAACTTAATTTGGACAACTTTAAAGGCGGTTTTCTCAATATTTAGAATTTTTTTAAGCCCTCTTCAGACTGTCAGCCCAAATCCGATTTTGTGCATATCCGGATGGAATCTGATTTGAATAACTGACTGTCCACACTATGTATCACAACTTTTCATATCCAATTTGTGTGTCCATAAGCGCTCTTTCCTTTAAGGAATGTGCATTGGTTTCTATGGCAATGCCGTTGCATTGTTATGCCAATGCTAAAAACAGCAATACAGTTTGCAATACAGACTCAATCGTGCTGCCGTCGCACTTGATTAATCTATTGCGTTGGATTATATTTCGTCTTCTGAGGCAGCGACATAAATGCAGGAAGCAGAATGTGCGACTTTACTCTGTGCTGCCATCTCTGCTGGTTTCAAAACTCAAAGAGGTGCGTATACTAGCAGTATTGTCTTTTCCTGGTTGACTTACAGTTTGCAACAACACAAACATGTTTCTGCAAACATATTTATTATGTTTTCCGCAAAAAATGGCTGACGTGTTTACGTTTTACATGGCGTGAAAACATGAAAAAGCTACGCTAAATCTGATCTGACCGGTCAGACTGAAACACATTTCTAGAAAGCCGAATAGGATTCCAAACCACATAAAAAGGTAGCTTGAATTGGATTTACACAAATCAGATTTCATGTAGTTCATTGCCATTCAGACTATCTAAATATGATTGGATTTCAATCGGATTAGCATTAAGATTCCAGGTTTTTGTCTGAACAAACCATACATGAATGGAAAGCTTATTTATTCAGCTTTCTGATGTGGTGTCTCAGTTTAAAAAAATTATTACTGCTTTTGTGGTCCAGGGTCACATATGTGGTACAAATCCTACTCAGATTGCATTTCTTGAAATCCATTTCAGAATGCTTAGATCAGATTTTGCATAGCGCTTTTGCCTATGTCACTTTTTCAAAGCTTATTTACTGACAGGTCGCTGTTTTCAAATACTTTGTGTGTGCTTGTTACGAAGCACTTGCTCATGGTATACGGCTATGCTTAACTCTGCGTGAGCGGTTAAATGCATTTGCATCTCAAAATGCTTTTATAATGCAAAATTACACAGTTATGTCTTATAGACAGGACAAAACATCTAAAATAGATGCTAAAATAGATCTGTGCATTGCGTGAATACAGCCTATTAGACCTGCTGCTGTCCGTGAAATAGTAAAACAGCAATAAAGCTGAGAAAAAGAGAAAAAATCATGTTGTTTATAGTTGCGGATTATGTTTTTGGGAAGTTTATGTAGACTTTTTTATCTTTTTTAGCCAGCATTAAGGTTAAGTAAGTTCATGTGTATTCGTAAAGCATATTTTTACAATCCATGTTGTTTCAAAGCAAAAAATCATACCTTAATGTCTTAAAGCCCTCAGTGACTGTGGCAACTGTGATAAGGGAATAAAAAAAAACATTAGATATATAAAACCTTTAGGTATTGGACAGAAAAACCAGGCTCCATCCTCCTGTAACATTAAGGTGAGTCATAATATATCTAACTATATTGCTACTACCGTCTCTAGATTGAAAAGCAGCATCTTGCACTTTAATTATGGAGGGAATCTTGGTATTTAGCCAAGTCTTGTGGTTAAGGAGTAGTCTACTCCAATCTGCTCTAAAGATTTGCTGAGTCATGGATGTGGCTGTAGCCACTTTTAGGCCATTACAATAAAGATCATGGTCTTATAGGAGAGACGTAGGGGGGAAAAAAGTGGAGTTCGATTAAGTGAAAGATGGCGAGATGGTTCTTGTCTGTCTAGAGCAACCTCCAGCTAAGTCTGTGTTTTTGTGCCAAAACATAATGCAAATGATCCTCTGTTGAGCACTGTGGAGAAATTACATTCCACAGAAGGCAGCTTTCAATGTCTAGCTGACATTGACATTGATTGCATTAGTATTCAGTTGATAGTAGATGGAAACGTGCCCAATGATGTTCAAAGAGGAATCATTTGTTTGGCTGTTTGCCTGGACTTTAGAGATTTGTTTGACGTCTCTGTGAACTTCATTTAAAGTGGGATCAGTTTCAGAAATTTCATCTGTAAAGGGAGATTTGCTTACATTGATACACAGAGACATAAAATTAGTCGAGAAGGGAAAAAAAGTTGCAATGTAGTGAATCAAAGTTTGATTGCTCTTGCAAAATACATAAACAGTCAGTGCTGGATTATGTGAAGGCTGTAGACCTCAAGAACTGAAAAACCATAACCTACTCTCCTGAATAGAGACACATTGTGAAGTCTGCTGGATTGAAGCTTTCTGCTACGTGGAGAGCCATGTAATTGCTCTCAGGTATGAGAGGTCTTGTTCTGACCTCATTCAGCTGAATGGGACACGTCCTTGACGTTGGAGAGGTTGCTTCTTTGAGAAGAGTTTCGCTTGGAGGATCAGAGTTTTGTGATGGCAGATCTGTATTGTTTTAGCAAAGGAACCAGCAAAGTCAACACACACACACACACACACACACACACAAACACATGCACAGCAGTGTGATTAAATACGTGGTATAATTTCTTTGCTACTTGCAGCCCTGTGTGGAATTTTTAAATAATGAGTGGCAGTGCCTTGTAGCCTGATTGCTATTGTTTGTGAAACTATTTTTAACTTGACAAGCTTTCTTAAAAATATGGATGCAGCAAGATGGTAATTTTTTTTTAAGAAGTGCATCTGCTAAATTAAAGTTAACGATTTTTAAATGTATTTTTAGCATGAATGTTAAATAGCACAAATAGACCCCGGTTCTCTGTTGATTTATTTGTAGAGGACTAAAATTACCAGCATGCTCCTCCCTAGGTGCGTTTGTTTTTTATTTCTGTAGCACGAAAGTTTAGAAAGCTATTTTAGAATTATTTTATGAATCCATTAATCATTGATTGCATCATTGAATGTAGGTATGAAAAGACGTTAATATGCGCTAACACGTTAAGTGTTCTTATCTTTCCATCGCCCTTAAATATTTAACAGAGCATTGTCAGTGAGAGTGTGTGAAGACCGGTTGAGCTGTCTGGAGGAAGAAAAGTGTTTGGTGTAAGATACTGTGTCATTCTGCTGATGAAAAGGAAAGCAAAAAAGTGTGAGAGGAATATTCACTACCGAATTTTCACTCCTAAAGATTTGAAACCTTCAGATTCCAGCCACACACAAATCACCGTCTGTTATTGATTTATAATCTCTAGAGCAGCCGTTTTTCCCTCCCTCCCTCTCTTTACTTTATTCTCTGTTTCTCTCTTTCCGCCTGCCTACGTGGAACTATAGATCATAATTGAATTACTGTGGTAGAGGGGACGTATAATCAGGCAGATGGAGTGAGCTGACTGATTTGAAAGACAGGCAAATAATCATATCTTTGGCTTTATTATTCCTGCCGGCATGGGGACGTATTGAGTAAACTCTGCACGTAGTGTAACTGCTTTCTGCATAATTCTGTATAATATAGTTATGTCCTGATTCCTAATTCACTGATTTTTAAACTTCCCGTAAATTGTTATTACAGTGCTGCTAAACATGCTGATTGATTTATTTGCTCCAATAAATTAATCATGCGTTTAATAAACAATAGATGGATGTAATTTGATGGAGGGCCATCGTATAATTAAAGAGCGTGACAGCGGGAACACTGCAGTATACCTTGTTTTTTTTTTTCACATAAACAAAATAACAGGTGTTAAATTGGGCAAAATGATTCAGAGCTGTGTTCAGGCACCTTTTATTCAAAAATATTGGCTGTTAAAGTGTGAGTTCTTTTCATTTCTTGTATGCTGTGTTAAATTAATTTAACACACTTAATTTTTTTTTTCCTCAGGGGTTCATGCATGTAGCGCTGAAGCCGAACTGTAATTGTTACGATTTTCAAAGATCGCCATTCTAACCTAAAAGTGATTAGGCAGACCAAACCGTAAGGCATAGGGACCTGAAACTTTGAGGGATGGTAGTACCCTCCTTATCTTCGCCACTGTGGCAAAATTTTTCGTCTATTTTGGAAAACTACTTTTGCGAACCAGTCCTTAGATTTTTATCTGATCTGAACCAAATGAGTGCAGAAACATTCTCTGGAAAGTGAATATCGGTAATTAGCAAACAAATTTTGAGTATTTGACTCACCGTCGCAAAGGGATGCCAAAGCATTCGAAAGAGGCGGGGCCACTTTTCCAAAAATGGCTATAACCTTTCAACGAAACAAGATATTTACACCTAAGTCGATGCAAATATGTGAGAACTCTGAGGTCACATTAGAAAAATCATGGAGTCTGGCCACTGTGTGGTGCTATAAAAGGACAAAAACATAAAAATGGCTATGCATCCGCAGTCTGGTTGTCTTGAAAATTCACATGCAGTGTTGAAGGTACCAGGGCTGTGTATTTCGAAAAGCATGGCCGCTATCAGCCAATGAATTTTGAGCACAGATTAGACAGGGTTAACTGATGCCAATCAGAATTTAACTTCAAATTTTTCAAGTGTGTAAACGCTTGTATATTGTGTAGTTTTTCCACACAAACACACAATATTCATATCATATTCTGAACAACTTTGCCTCAAGAACCACTGCTGTCAGTCACATCGTTTGTTAGTTATTCAAGATATTTAACATTAAACAAAAAAATTAGGTAACACTTTACAATAACTACACACTATGAACCATTAGTTAAACATTAGTAAATAGTCAATTCATCATTTTTAAAGCATTATCCCCACATTAATAGACAGTTTATTCATTGTATTTTCATAATGTATTATTGATCAATTAATAATTTCTAAATTAAGTATTATATTATTAACAGACCTGTTAGGAGTTGTCAGAGGTTCATAAGTTCATTTAGAAAACTAAATGATTAATAAACTTTAAATGCACATTTATACATATTACTTAAGCATACAATAATAGTTACTCAGTGTGTTAATAAATGCTTTATTAACACATATTCTTACTGTAATTCATGATTAATTCAGGTAGGTATAAAACATTTAGTAGTTGTCAGTTATATAAATATTCCTTAGACCTCCAGAAAACATAATTTAGCAGTAACATGAACCTAAGCCTCTGAAATCTAATATATATATATATATATACACACATATATATATATATATATATATATATATACACACACACACACATATATATATATATATATATATATATATATATATATATGTGTGTGTGTGTGTGTGTGTGTGTGTGTGTGTGTGTGTGTGTGTGTGTGTGTGTGTTATAATTTTTTGAATATACAGTATTTGATTTTCTATTTTAGCTTTTTGTTTATATTTTCATTCTTGCTTATTTTTTCTTATATATTCTTTAAATATCCTTTGGAAAAGCATTCACTTCACTTTCACTTTAGATGAGCTCACAAAATCAGTTAACTGACAACTACTAAATGTTTTATAACTACCTAAATTAATCATGAATTACAGTAGGAATATGTGTTAATAAAGCATTTATTAACATACAATTACTATTTCTATATAATATGTATAAATATACATTTAAATAGTTAATCATATATGATTAATAAAATATGAAGCATTTACTTACACTTTCTAAATGATCTTATGAACCATTGATGACAACTAAATAACTGGTTTGTAAAACTTAATTTAGAAATTATAAATTGATCATTAATAAAGTATGAAAATACAATTATTAAATACATATGTTTAAAAATCAAGAACAAAGCATTTATAGCTGCCTTTATAAACTGCTTACTACCGTCTATTAACGTAGAGATAATGATTTATAAATGATGAATTGACTATTTACTAATGCTTAGTTGTGCATAGTGTGTAGTTATTATAAAGTGTTATCAAAAATTATAAGAATAATTTTGTGAACTAGTCCTAGGTTTTTTGCTTAACCTCAAGAAAACCACTGCAGTACAATACTCTGTAAATCAATAATTAGCAAAAAAAAGCTGAACTTTACAATTTGGTTATATATAACAGAGTTTTTTACAAAATAGGCCTGGCCATATATACCCAAAAGCCTATAAATCCTAAACTAAAATTAAAAACTTCATGAAGCTAGATGAGCACATACAACATATGCATTTAAAGAAGCATGCCTTTTATGGAGATTGTGCTATAGGTGGTGCCATAACAGTTTCCATGGTAAATTACCTAGAATTGACAAAAATGCTTTTTGGCATTACTTTTATTTATTTCTTTTTTATTTTGTTTTGAATGGGTAATGCGTGTTTATTGATTATCGTAATATTTTGTGTTTCAGCTTATCTTTGTATATATTACCACAAGACATCATTAAGACAGTTTGGATCACTAAGGGTTCCCGCTAAAGTCCTGATTTATACCCTGTGTATAAGTGTTCTGGAAAGCACAGTGAGTAACATTTCAATGTCACTGGTGATAACGGCACGGGTCAGAGGACAGGAAGAAAACCTGTGGTTCTTCCTTAGTATCCCTCTGTGCTGGAAAAACGCTCAGATTTTACCCTACACGCTCACAACTGTGGAAGAAATTCACTCAAAATGACAGAGATGTTCAGGAGTTTGACCGTCTTCAGATGGCTTTGTTAATGCTTTCAATACAAGGTTGTTATTTAATGAATATGCAGCATTACAGATGAACAAATGTAAAATTATTATATGGTGTAAATTTAATTTGAACACTTTTTTTAACCACAATGAAACTGCATTTTAAATTTGAATGAAATACACTATACTGCTTAAAGTTTAAAATATTAAACAGCACAACTGTTTTCGACATTGATAATAAATTATAAATGAATGAATGAATGAATGAATACATATTTTTTTGAGCAGCAAATCGACATATTAGAATGATTTCTAAAGGATCATGTAACACTGAAGACTGGACTGGTAAAATGACTGCAGAACATGTTCGTCATCTGAAAATGTTGCTTTCAAGAGCATTTAAAAAATGTTTCCATCCCTAAACTTTTGAACAGCAGTGTCGTAACCCTCATGAAACTCCATCATTATTGACAGATTTTGAAATGCTTATGAGAGAATCCACTGCCTTCATCTCACAGCAACTGGCTGACACCCACCATATAGCATTTCTCAACTTTTTAATGTTCTCCCCACTTGTCGACCCCATAATCCCCTTCGTGAGTCAGCTCCAATAGAGAACGCGTTGGAAATGCACTTTCGACTCTGCGCCAGTGGACACGTCCGGTTAACCTGCTGCACAGCTGTGGCGCTCTGATATCAGCTACTAGTTCAAGTACACCACACTCATAACTAGACATATTGTTGAGTCAGTGTGCAGCTCTGACACAGAAGAGACCTGTGAGCTCAAGCATCTGTCAACAAGTCTGCTTGTGTTATAAAAGATGGGGATCATCGATAAAAGCTAGATAAAAACAGTTCTTTTACTGCAGACTGCTATTAGACACTTTAAAGGGTCATGAAACATTCAACAAAGGTGTGTGCTGCACATAATAGAAGATAATGGCAGCATTTGTTGATTTTCAGTCTAAGAGAAAACTGGTTAATAGCTTTTTTGTTATCTTCCGGGTTTGAATTCTTCATCATGTCAGTGTCACAGAATGTAATATTTTCTTAATTATCATAATTATTCATTAGACTGTGTGTTTTTATCCATTGAGAAGATGCTTTACTTAATTATTCATGACGCATGTGTTGATGTTGATCTCACCCCCTTGTCATCCAAGATGTGTCTTTCCTTCTTCAGTCATAAAGAAATTATGTTTTTTGAGGAAAACATTTCAAGATTTCTCTCAATATAATGGACTTCTATGGAGCCCCCAAGTTTGAACTTACAAATTGCAGTTTAAATCCAGCTTCAAAGGGCTCTAAATGATCCCAACCAATAAAGAAGGGTCTTATCTAGCGAAACGATTGGTTATTTTCTAAACAAGTTGACAATTTATATACTTTTTAACCTCAGGGTATTTCGCAAAACTCCCATCTCGTTTTCGTCTTCAACTTCAAAAAAACAACAACAACAAAAAAAAACTTTTCTACAACGTTGTTTTACCTTTTTTTTTTTTTTTTAAGTAAAAAAAAAAAAGATATAAAGTCACAAATCTGACTTTTTTTTCTCAGAGTTGTGTGATATAAACTCAATTCTGACTTTTTTTCTCAGAACTGTGTGATATAAATACTCAATTGCAAGTTATAAAGTAGAAATTGCAAGACAAACTCACAATTCTAAGATCCGGGTCAATAAGGTTAGGGTATGTCACAAAACTCCCATCTCGTTTTCGTCTTCAACTTCAAAATCATCTTACAACGTTGTTTTACCTTTTTTTTTTGTAAAGGGCATATGATCTTCTTCGTATGTTCAATTTGTAAACACGGGGTTGGTACTTCTGCAGCAATGTAGGATGATTTTGAAGTGGGGGAAGAAAACAAGATGGGAATTTAATTTAAACTGCATTTTGGAAGTTCAAACTTGGGGGCACCATAGAAGTCGATTATATGGAGAGAAATCCTGAAATGTTTTCCTCAGAAAACATAATTTCTTTACAACTGAAGAAAGAAAGACATGAACATCTTGGATGACAAGGGGGTGAGTACATTATCTGTAAAATTTTGTTCTGAAAGTGAACTAATCTTTTAAGGATTTGTTCATTTCCCAAATACAAATTTCCTGTTAATGTACTCATCCCATGTCATCCAAGATGTTCATGGCTTTCTTTCTTCAGTCAAAAAGAAAAGAGAAACATTCCAGGATTTTTCTCCATATAGTTGACTTCAATGGGGATCAACAGAAGGTCCAAATTGCAGCTTCAAAGGCCTCTACACCTTTAATTTCTTAAACTACTAATTCATAATGTCCTCCCAGAGCAAATCCCTTCCCTCCTACTTGTCGAAGATCAGGGTTTTTAATCATTAGAGAGATTGGTGGATTGTCGGTAGTTGTTTGTTCCAGATGACAATGATACTACTTGTCAAGCACATGGAGTTTCAATCAAAGCTCGTTCACAGATGTCTAGAGCCACATCCAAGAATCAGCATATTTCATCTTACCCGCAACATTCATTTCATTCTGTTTGTTTACCAGTGGGAGAAACAAAGGTTGGACGAGCTGTATGTTTGCTCGTGTTTAAAGCTTGTTGCCAAATGTCTTCATCGGCCCCACTGTGAAATTGCATTACACAGTCAGTGAATATTAATTTATGGCATTTGGTATTGGACAAACAAAGTAAGTGAGAGATGTGTGTGTGTTTGAGAGGTCCTGGAATAATAGTGTGTTGAACGAGAGCTCCATGATCACTGGAGCACAGTTGAAAGCGAGCTGGATAGTAACAGATGTTTTCTCCTGGGAAATAGAAAGAGTGTGTGGCTCTTTTTGTCTAGTGTGTGGGTGTTGGACAGGAGCGTAGGCTATGAGAGGACAGAGGAAGTGTATGTAAATGTGAGTTTGTGTGCGTCGTCTGAAATGTTTTTTGTGATTTGTTTAGATGTGGTTGCTTCACCTCTTAGAGGATGTTTATCAGTGGGATGGTAATAGAAAAACGTACCCAGCCGTGCATCTTTCTGCACTTTAAGGGGTCGTACGCACTCAGGATGCTTTCTTGTGCTTAACAGCCGTTAGACGAGTGCAATGGAATGGAACGTCTCAGGGTCTCGAGACATTTTAACAACTTGTCACTATAGTTATTCATAATTAAGACATAAATGTTATAGTAGTTTGTGTAAACACTTAGTACACTCAAGATGTTTGTCCAAACTGCCTGCTTCATTGATTTAAAACTAACGTTAGAGCACTGCATAAACATTATATTTATTTTTTTTGACATGTTGTTAAGCCTTTTATGCATATTTGTGCTTAAAAGCACTTTTTTTTTGCTATAATTTTCATATGAAGTGGCCGTTTCATGTGATATTTCAGGAATTTCTCAATTATTGTATTTTTTTAAGGTCATATGTAAGGAATATGTAATATTAAATAACATATTTAGATTTGAAATTTGCAAATAAATTTGCACATCTGCCTTTTTTCTCAGTATTGATGCAAACTCGCAATTCTGACTTTTTTTTCTCTCAAAATTGTGATATAAAGTTATAAAGTCAAAATTGTGAGATATAAATTCACAAATCTGTCATTTATTCTCAGAATTGTGATACAAACTTAATTCTGACTTTTTTTAAATTCAGAATTGTGAGATATAAAGTAGAAATTGCAAGACAAACTCGCAATTCTAAGAAATAAAGTTGCAATTCTAACTATTTCTCAGAATTGTGAGATATAAATCCACAATTATGAGTTATAAAATCACAAATCTGACTTTTTTTTTTCTCAGAATTGCATGATATAAACTTGGAATTGCGAGATATAAACTCGCAAATCTGACCTTTTCTCAGAATTGCGTGATATAAACTCGCAATTGCACTATAAAGTCCAAATTGTGATACAAGTTCGCAATTCTAAGAGATAAAGTTGCAATTCTGACCTTTTCCTCAGAACTGTGAGATATAAGTTCGTAACTGTGAGTTATAAAAGATATAAACTCACAAATCTGACGTTTTTTTTTCTCAGAATTGTGTGATATAAACTTGCAATTCTGATGTTTTTTTCTCAGAATTGTGAGATAAACTACTATTAAACTATTATTATGAGTTATAAAGTCAGAATTGCGAGATATAAACTTTTTCTCTAAGAATTGATACAAACTCTACGCAACTCTGACTTTTTTTCTCAGAACTGTGATATAAATTTGCAGTTGTGAGTTATAAAGTCAAAATTGCGAGATATAAACTCGCAATTCTAACCTTTTTTTTCTCAGAATTGAGATATAAACTCACAATTGTGTGTTATAAAGTCAAAATTGTGAGATATAAATTCACAAATCTGACCTTTTTTTAGAATTGCGTGATAAACTCGAAATTGTGAGATATAAACTGACAATTTTGAGAAATTAAGTCAAAATTGCATGTTATAAACTACTCACAAATCTTGACTTTTTTTCAGAACTGTGTGAAGTTATAAAGTTATAAAGTAGAAATTACAAGACAAATTTGCAATTCTAAGAAATAAAGTTGCAATTCTGACTTTTTCCTCAGAATTGTGAGATTTAAGTTCGTAACTGTGAGTAATAAAATCTGAGATATAAACTCACAAATCTGAATTCTCAGAATTGTGAGATATAAACTTGCAATTGTGAGTTTTAAAGTCAGAATTGTGAGCTATAAACTGACAATTTTGAGAAATGAAGTCAAAATTGCATGTTAGAAACTATTATTGTGAGTCAGAATTGCGAGATATAAACTCACAAATCTTGACTTTTTCTCTGAAAATTGATACAAACACGCAACTGTGACTTTTTCCTTAGAATTGATAAACTCGCAATTGTGAGTTAAAAAGTCAAAATTTCAAGATATAAACTCTCAATTGCGAGAGTTTATAATTAAACAAAAGTCAGAATTAATATAAACTCACAAATCAGAATTGCATGATATAAACTCGCAGTTGTGAGTTATAAAGTCAAAATTGTGAGACATATTGTAAACTCACAATCCTGACTTTTTTTTCTCAGAATTGCGTTTATTTCTCACAGTTGTGACTTTTTTCTCATAATTACAAGTTTGTATCTCGCAATTCTGACTTCATAGCATGCAATTGTGAAATAAGTCAGAATTGTAAGATATAAACCCACAATTTCTCAGAATTGAAAAAAAATCTCACAATTCTGACTTTATTTCTCAAAAGTGTTTATATCTCACATTTCTGACTTTTATAACTCATAATTGCAAGTTTATATCTCACAATTCTGACTTTTTTTCTTAAAAGTCACAATAACCTTTTTTTTATTTTTTGATCAGTTGCAGCAACAGACTTTTATACAACACTGCACTACCCCCCAAAAAAACTTATTTTGTGTACATGAAGACAATTTCAAACAGCACAGACAGAACTCAAGAGCTCATCTTATTGTGTGTGACCCCTAACAATGTATCTTTTCGCCCTCTGTCATCTCTGCAGGGAGAAGGAGCGAAATCTTGCCCAGGCAGGACAGCCTGTGATCCAGCCCCAGCGTCCGGATGGCCCTAGATTCACTGGAGGAGGCTTCAGCTTTAAGCAGCACAACAGGATGACACTTCAAGCCTTGGAACAGCAGTCCTGATGCCCGCCAGAACCCTCTGAGGACCCTCTTCACCCATCATCGCCTCTTGATAGAACGTATTTTCCTATTTATTCACCTCTATTGGTGCTGGCCAACTACTCAGTCAGCTGCTGTAAACCATGCACTATAGTCAGTTCTTTTTGTCTTCTAGAATAAATAAAGTCTATTATTTTCACTGAAAAGTTTCTCTTTCATTCTGTACTAAACACAAATCCACACACAAACACATTCTCTATTTGCCTCTCTAGTCCTCTGTCGCTCGCTGTTTGTCTGTCGCTCTCAGATGTAGTGTACTCTTGTTTTCTAGTGTGCAGGTGCTGTTGGCTGCCTAGTATATGACACTGTGTGTACTTGTCGCCTTATGTATTTATTTATTTATTTTTTTAGGAACGTGGGCTTTTTTTGTGGATTTGTGGGTATGTGCAATGAATTTTATTCTGGTTGGTTTAAAAGCCTACATACTGTAATTGTTTCTAAGCCATTTTGGACATACAATCACATACAAAACCTAGTGAACTGACTTTCTGTCAACAGCCTACATAAGCAGCATCCTAACTGAAACAAAACCTCATAAGTAACCGATTTGAAACGCTCTGCATAAACAGCAGCTCTTTGCATCATTTTTTTAGCTTTAGAATTCTGCTAAGCTTATGGCAAAATACTCTAATATGCATAAAAATACATTGGGTAAACAGAATATCATTATAATACACCTGAACTGTTTTTATCAATTTCAATAGAATTTTGCATTTAGCCTGTTGGTTGGGTAATGACAAGATGTTCTAATAAGCATAACAAATACTGGGTAAACAGTACTTTTTAAATAATTAGTCATTTCCATAGAGTTTGTTGTTAGCATGTTGCTAAGTTAATGTTCTAGGCCTAAAAAAACAAACAAATATTGGTTATACAGTACGTTTTTAATGAGACTGAACTATTTTCAATGATTTTAATAAAGTTTTGCAATTGTTATGTTGTTAAACTAATGACATGATGTTCAAATAAGCCTAAATAAAATAAAAAACCTCTAATACACATACAAAAATATATAGCATACAAATATTTTGGCAATTAGCCTTAAAAAAAGGACTGAACCGTTTCTATTGATTTCAGTAAAGGTTTGCATTTAGCATGTTGTTAAACTAATGTCAAGATGTTCTAGTAAACATACTAATGAGCTTACAGCAAAGCACTCTAATATGCATTAAAATAGATGCTTGCAGCTCTTAAAGGGACAGCAGACTAATTGTACTAAACGTTCTTTCTTGTGCTAAACACAACAAAAAATATATATTTTGAAAAATTTGTAACCAAACAGTACCTGGTACCATTAAATTTAATAGAAATGATTAAACAGATAAAGTTCAACAGAAAAAAAAAACTCATTCAGGTTTAAAACAACCTGAGAGTGAGTAAATGAAGGTATAAAAATAAAACAGAACTGGACAGAATTTACAGACAGGTGACAGCAAAGAGAAAAACCACTCACTCCTTTTGACTGAAGAACTTTAATACAGTTGCTTTAAAAAGAATCAATGTACAATTGATGTAGCCTACAGTATATAGTGTATAAGCATATAGGGTTTCACTTTTTTATATTTAATTCAATTTTGTGAATGCTACTGCTAAATACACCTACTGAACATTAAAAATAATGCACTGCTTGTCTTATTTGTATTATGTTTGTTTGTAATGTGTATCTGTGTTCTTATTTTTTAATAACATTAAAGACAAATAAGATTTTTATCTTCACTCAGTTTGGCCTAAATATCTGCCGTTCTTTTTTTTTTTAAAGGATAAATAGTTTGGCTGTACTGCTCAGACAGCTTGCAAAATAGTAAAACCAACATGACAAAGAATCACGATAAATTCATAAATCGTGATATTTCAGAAAAAAATCGCTATATGATATTTTTTGCCATATCGCTCACCCCTACGTAACCATGGCACGTTTTTATTACGTTGGTACAGGCTGCGTTTTTATTATGCTGCTTGAGGTATGTATTGTGGCTGTTCAGAATGCAAATATCTGGGGAGTGTTGTTAAAGATTAAAGCTCTACTGTGCTATCCTTACACCAAAACCAACCCTAAACCTACCTGATACCAGGATGTTAAATTTGTTGTGAAGACATAACATATTAATTAGGATTTATTAATCAAAACTCTGTACCTGTAAATCATACTTTGTGTGAAAAGGAATACAAGTTGTCTGAGTTTTACTGCCTCTAGTAACTGCAGTGATTCATACATATAGGTTTTTCCTCTCTAGTTTTGTAGAAATGTATTGTATTGAGTCAAATATAAGACGATGCTTTTTCTTGAAAATACATATGAGAAAATGCGGTAGTCTTATATTCAGCGTCTAGACTTTGACATGTCCATAATACACCCACAACAATGGGTGGCGCCAAATACGCGTTAAACGAGTGAACAACGCGATTGAAAACAAAATAAAAGAAAAGCTTACAGCGGCAGGAGTCTTGACTGTCATGTTAGCCTTATGGAACCAAACTTCCTATGTAAGTGATTTTAAAACGTAAGACAGTACCCAGATTTGAAGACTACAATAACAATTCACTTCTACTGTTAATGAAATGTTGGTAGGCTACTTTGAGATGGATAGTATTTACCATACTTTCAAAATAAAAACTAAGGTCGTGTTCACACTTGGCGTCTTTTTTTTTTAAACTGTTAGCATCTGTTTTACATTATAACCCTATGGAGTAGACCATGTTTTCAAAAAAGTCCTAAGCTTTTCTCGACATTCATACCATTGCAGCTGTTGTTATAGCAACAAAAGACGCCCTCAGCGTTTTTTTTTTTTTTTTTTCTCTAAAAAAGCGCCTTTGTCAACTTTTTCTTGTCCAAAAAGACGCCAAGTGTGAACACGCCCTAAAAAAAAGGAAAAACTATGCAAAAAAGCCTTTTAAAAAGCCTTTTTCCAAAGGTGGGTCGTCTTATATAGAGGCAATTTTTTCCAATGAGCCTGTTGTAGTGCATTATGGAACTGTGTTCTTCAGAGAACTTTCTCTAACATCCAATAAGGGGCACTGGATCTCCTGGTGTTTTATGTTTTCTGCTCCATCATGCTTTTATTTTGACAGCATCTCGTTTTCTATTTTGCTTCCTTGTTCTGGCCTAGTCCTGTTTATTTTACACCTGTTCCTTGTTTGCCCTCATTAGCATGTGTATGTCTACCAAGAGTTTAGCGTTGAGAGTTTAGCACCTGCTGGTAGTCTAAATGCTATATAAACTATTTTTCACTGTGTTTCACTATGTTTCACATTTCACTGTCAAAGTCATGTTTTGTTATTGATGGCCATTCAGCTCTGTCAAAATAAAAACAAAATGCAACATTGCATTAAATAAAAATAGAAATTTTACCAGTACCCAGATTACAGATCCTTAAAATCATTAAGTAAATTTTCCCTGTCATTACTCAAGGGCTTTTTGTAGCGCTATCAGCCAATCAGCAATGTAATTTTCCAGCACCTCCAAAATAACTAGTCACATGATGTTTCTGGAGTGTCTGTGAAAAAAGATGGCAGCATGCAGGCCATGTGCTTCTGAGCTGACATCCACTAGTTGACAATCTACCATTGAGATGAATGCTAATACTATTTTCTAGGTGTGTCAAGGTAATGCACATACACACTAGTGTTTGCCACTGATCCTTGTATAGTCTTGCACTTAAGTCTTCAAGTATGTGCTTGTATTGTAGTCCCTTTGGTGAATCATTGTGTATTCTTTGGGTTATTCTGGCTGCTTGTTTGTTGTTTGATATTTTTGGCTTTTTGCTTTGTAGTTTGTTCGTTTCAAACACTTGCACTTGGGTTCTATAACTTCACTCTGCCTCAGCTTTTGTTACAGAAGGCACACACAATCATGCTGCGTACCTTTTGAACCGGCTTCGTTTTGGAAGCGCACCTTTGATGCCTTAAAAGGCTGCCTACATAGATACCTCACTGGGTTTAGAAAAAAGAGCCATTGTTGACAGGTTGCTCAATTCTGTCTTGCAGATTACAGGACTGATGAGTCACTTGAACAGTACGAAACGTCAAGTGTGTCATTTGAGAGTTTCAGGTTTTGATGTGACTGAAAAATCGAATCATTTCAGAAGTATTCGTGTTTATTAATGACAGATATAATATAAGCATGTGGATGACTAAGTGAATTGGACACTTTCCTGTCTTTCCCTGTTGTTTCTGGACCCAGTTAGCTTAAACCTCATAGTTATTGAGTGCTTCAGTCTAAATAGCTGTCTTCAAATGTATATTAATGTTTTGATGTATTAGCACTTTCACTGAGGAAAGATTTGAAATTTCTTCCCAGTTGAAGCCGTAATCGTTTTTGAAGAGTTGAAATCTTTTAAAGAGACTAGATGTGCCATAAAATGGTTACAGCTAGTGCCAAGTTTATATCAAATGTTATGATATTTCGTTAAAGCGCACTAGCTGCCATTTAAAGTGAGCTCTATTCCCATCATCTATCAGTGGCTGATGATTGCAGCATTCATCTCTTTGTGCTTCATTATGACGGTTTTGTCTAGATCTGTTTTGGATTTTGTGATGTGTAGGATAGCTAAGAGAGAGAGACCATAAAGCCTCTTTGGAGCCCAGGGGAATAAAAAAGAGGCTCATTATTTATCGCCACACAACTGGGGCCAGTGGAACTCGCTTTATGTTCTTTCATGCAACGTCGCCATAGAGCAATGTCGTGTTAAGGCACAGGGACGGTCCCCCTGGAGTCGCCTCCGGTTAAGTGCCTTGATCAAGGGCAGGCTGGCTGAAGAATCGGCCTTTGCTGGCTTTGATCCTCCAACCTTTTGATTTCCAGTCCAGATATTTAACTGCCAGGCTATAGCAGAATAATGAAAGAGATTTGAAAATGTTTTAATGGTTATTATTATTATTATTATTATTATTATTGTTATATGGATACAGAATTGCAGCTGATGGTCTCTCAAGCAATAAATGATCTTTGTGAGATGTAAATCTGAGTTTTTGTCATAGCTACCTGTGACAAGACAGGATATTTTGTTGCTTAATGTTACATATAAATAATTATATAAAATATGCATAAATATATCCCTATCCACCCTTTTCATGATTGTGGAAGTCTCATTGATTGTTTCTATTCCAATGAACATAGGCCGTTTCTCAATACCAAGTAAGCAAAGTTTGGACTTGCGTCCTTGGTAGTTCGGACTTCAAGTTCGACTCGGGAGTGAAATATGATATCAACCACCATGGCCTCTTTTCGTTTTCATTTAAACATATTAATAGCCACAAAAATGACGTACATACATTACAATGAAACAAAATAGTATATCAAACAGCACTGCCTCTTTTCCTTTTCTTCAAAATATAAACCCCAACCCTCTTTTCATTTTCATTTTAAAAATATAATGTGCATGTGCACATATACTCTGATTATCTTCACCGTATGTAGCCTAATAAAAGGAAATATAACAAGCACAGCTCTGCCTTTTTTTGTTGTTGTTAAATACGATAATAGCCATTTTAAAAGTAAAGTATAAACTACGTATGTAATAGGAAATAAAGACAAATGCAAGCAATCAGTCAAAGACAGTGCTATATTACGATTGATAAATAAATAATTTATGAAACATAACTTTGTCCTCAGCCAAAACATTATGATCTGGAACAAATAATATATTCACGAGACCAGAAATTACCTGTTAGATTTACCCAAAACTAAGAACTACTGTCAGAAGGACTAGCCGTGGTGAGGCACTGTCGGCGGGATTCAGGAGCCCTGAGCTCCTGGTGATCGTCTGGAACCATAGACTCTAAAAAAACATGGATGTATTGTCAGTGACGTCACCCGTAGGTTTCTGAAGTTGGGCGGGGCCTGTCGTCGCCATTTTGGAAGCGTGTCACCGCGTGCCACTCCAGGAAAATAGAAAATGGACAAAGAGGCGGGACGTGGGTGGAGCTGAGATGTCTGGTTGCTGAAACCTCGCCTGTCTAACTGACGCGAAATTTAAACGTTACCGGCTTATTAAAATAATCCTGATAAAGTAACACCCTAAGAAAAAACAAATGCAATAACACAGCTGAGATGCCAAGTTCAGCTGCTGGAATAAGCACTCTTCTCGTGACGGCTGCCTGACACCTGTCACTCAAGTGGCCACGCCCTTAATTATGCAGAATTTTAATGCTTAATATAATTTAAATGGGTGAGTTAGAAAAAAATTCACCCCCCTCAGAGTTGTCATGAAGGGCAATACTAGCTGTAAAAACCAAAAACACTTTTTGTACCAGGCTGTAAACCTGTTTTTTTCTGTTATAAAGTTGAACATTTTAACACGAGAGTCTATGGGGATTTGCTCCCTTTTGGAGCCAGACTCAAGCGGCCAGCCGATGAACTGCAGCTTCAGTCACAAGAACACAAGTACAGACAAGAACGCATATTGATAAACGGCTATAGAGTGTTTTCATGACATTCATCAATCAGCCATATTGGCAGCACAGAGCGTAAACAATGCAGCTAAACTGAATGAAGCTCGCATATTTTGCTGATTATTGCTGCTGAAAATGGTCAGCTATTGTCATGATTTGGCCTGTACTAATTGGTTTAAACTTTTGGAATACTATAGACTGCTAAAAGTTATAACAAATCAAGGAGAAGAGTGCAAAAAACTGAGGAACGAAAGGCGTTATATAAATATATATAAATAGAAAATACATTCATGAGAGTAGTTTGTTCTCCATCTTTCTCTCCCTGGTTTCTTAATATTTACGTACACTGACTCATTGTATGTGTCTGCTCTAATAGCTTTAGAATTACAGTATAGCACAGCATTTCACATAAATATATTGAGACATATTGGAGCTGAACTGGACAAATTGTAATGGATACTGAAGTTTCCCTGTGCCCGTTTTTAATAGATGTTGTATCTCTTTGACACCATTTTTAGCTTGTTTGTATGCTTTGTGAATAATGATCTTCACCCCAGGGAGTTGAATTATTTTTGTGGTTGTCTCTGTATCTTTTGTTCGTTTTCACTTCCGTTCTTCCATTGTAATTTCTCAGGGGCCAGCCATTGTTTTGAATTCATTTATCCCACCGTTGCTTTGATCTTTAAATCTATGGCTCTGATATGTTCCTACAGCCTTTGGTTTTGAAATGCCAGTTTCAAATTTTTCAAATCGAATTACTGAACCCCAAGGAGGAGTATACAAATATAGAAAGGTAGTGGGTAAATGTTTGACAGCAAATGATTACAAAAAGTGCAAAAGAAGGCTATTCAAACTTCTTTTGTATGTAAAGGACTGCAGACGTGGATGCAGGCAGGACCACAATAAAAAAACAAAAAAAAAAACATTTGTGCTACTTAAAGTTGCTACTTATAATACAGTATTAATTACTTTAAAAAAAAATACTTACTAACCTCAAACTTTTACATTTTAAACTCCTTTTTTCTTTCAAATACCGTTACAGAAAAACTTGGCAAACTTTCTGTTCTTAGTTGTACATTGTCATAAATCAATGTTTCAGTACACCTACTGTTTAGGAATGATTAAGATATTTACTGTACACTGTTTCTCACCATGTCAACATTTATCTTCTCTGCCTCCAGTGCTGTCATAACATATTGACTCAGTACATTCTCAGTGTATAAGGCACAGGACCAAAGAGCTAACACATTTTTTACTGATTGGTTATACTCTACATGCTGTCAACCACTGGCAAGAGATTATGCTTAACAAAATATAGGCACATGTTGTGTGGCATGTGTGTAGGCATTGTAGCATGTTTTTAACCCCATTCTCTTTGCATTCAACATAGTTTCTCTCTCAGCATCAGCATCAAAGATGATCTTTTGCTCATGAGAGGAGCTTCAGAGAAGCTGTCTCTGCTGTTTGTTTCAGGATCAGGGCTTGAACAACATAATTTAAAGCTTGCTCTAACCACCCAAACTTTATCACACAACACTGTGAAATGTCTGTGCAGTTTTTCCATTCACTCAGGTGATTGTTGAACATCTGATAGAATTCAGTTGACAGCTGCAGTAATTAGTTTTTCTGTTGATGCAGGATGTTTCAGCTCTCATTCAAAAAACTTAGCAGTGAGACCGTACAAAAATCAGTTGTAATGGCTTTAATAAACAGAAATTTAATCTGTGAATGTATAAATCAGCTATAATATTATGGAGTGTTTTCACGACACATCAATAGTTGGCCATATTGGTGGCACTGAACGTAAACAATACCACTGAACCGAACAGCCCACGCAAATGCCCACGCAAATTTAGCTGATTATTGCTGCTGAAAATGGTCAATTATTATCATGTTTTGGGCTGTACTATTCAGTCAGATCGGTAAAAACATTTTGAGTGCTGTAGACTGCCAAAACTTATAACAAATCAAGGAGAACAGTGTAAAATGAGTGCAAAATGTTTTTCTGAGGAACAAAAGGTGTTTGTGGTTGGCCAAACTAAACCAGGATTTCCATGGCAAGAAATTTGACAACACTTGTGCTTGAGAAATATCTTATTTAATACTGCTCGTACTTTACCATCTATTAACTTTAGTTTGTCAAACTATTGCTTACTAAGCCATTCTCTATATAATTTAGCAGTTTCCACACTTTTTTTTTTTTTTTTTTGTGGTTTAAACAGCATAAATTAACAGAACAACGTATTCAGTTGTACATTACCTGTGCAATCAATACTACTGTTTATATCTGAGTATCTCCAAATTTAAAGGCAAAATATGTATTTTTTTTCCTTGTCATTGCGTGGCATACGAGTAATGTCATCACACCCTCGATTTCTGTTTTTATTTTGTAGAAAACATGAAAACACCAAAGACGCTTTAATGTTATACGTTTTATTAGATAGGTGACGAACGCACAGAGTAGCATTATGACAGAACTTTCAACACATTCAAATGTATCTAGTATGATAAAACAGCCCTGCTTCACCCCACATACGCATGACTGGAAAGGTCGGAAGCGTTTGACTATGGCATAGTAAAAGCTTAGCTGCTTTCAAGCTGTGTGTCATGCTCGTCTCTCGTTAGCAGTAGCTTCAGGGGCCTCGTTTCGAACCTGATGTCATGACAAAAACGTACCTGTGGGCATGTTTTTGCAAGATGCGAAATACATACCACCATGTACGTTTTGTGACACATTCGATGTGAAATGTCCACTGGTGCTAAGTGCAAGTTTTATCTGTTGTTGGTTTTGTATGCGTCACCGCAGTTCTGACTTGAAATGTCCATTGAGAGGCGCTATAACTCTAATACTCTGTGACATTTTAAAATAACGTACCATCTGCACTACACCTAAACCTTCCTGATGGTATGAACAAAAGCGAACGTGACGTAAAAACGCAACTGCAAGCATGCTGTTTTAGCTTGTTTTTCCATCTCTCATCCTTCAGCTTTTTCATAGTGACTCATTTTGCTTCTACAGCTTTCAGTCCAACCCTACTTCATACTACAGTGTTGTTACTCAAAGTTTTAATACATTAGCTCATCCATGAACATGATTTCTGCCCGAGTCCACACTCAATCACGGTGTCTATAAACTACGCTTTTGTTTCTTGTTTGTTTTGTTTATGCACCCTGTAGTGGTAAAAAATGACATACAGTGCCTTATTAATAATTTAGTATATTTGTGTATGTTTGTAAGCAGGGCCCAAAACTAACTTTTTGCCACACCTGCCAAGGGCCAGTGATGTGATAAAAGTTACCGGCCAATTTTTATTTTTTTATTTTTTTTTACTGGCCTGATATCTAAATGTGTATGTGTGTGTGTGTGTGTGTGTATAATACAATATATAATATATATATATATATATATATATATATATAACCATGATTAATCGGATATTTATATTGTCATAATTTCACATTGAACCTCCACATTAATGTAGAAACAACATAAAGATAGTATCTTTTATGTTTAATGGCATCATTTTACTAAGTAGTATTTAAATGCATTTTTCCTTAGTTTTACCCATTAATTGTAGACATTCAACATTGCAGTATAATTGAAAGCCATTATTTTACATCTAACATCTAACAGGCTTTAAAATTCATAACTTTTAATTTAAATGTAAAATTAAAAACATTTTACAACATTAACATAAATTATAAATTGTATATGCATAAACTATACAGATTAATCTTTTTTCAAGCTACAAAAGTATCAGAGCAATCAGAGACTAGAGCAGTCGAGTGATTTACATCAGTGACAGACTTCAGCAGGTTTCACTTTAAAAGCAGTGCGGTCTCTTTAAAACTTGATGCACATGACGCGGATCTGACACGCATTCGATTTTCTCCCAACTCTTTACGGTTATTAATTTCTTTATAACTCATTTAAGACTACGTTTATGAGAGAACTCGCCAAAACCGCGCATTTGGACATAACTGTGTGTTTTGAAGAGCTATTAATGCGCTGTCTGAAGCGGCTCAGCTTATTCGTACAGCCGAACGTGCAGCCTTTCAAACTATATTTAACTGTACCGTTTAGGCGGCATAACCAGATACGTGTCGCCACATTCTCGGGTTATAAAGGATAAAGAAGGGAAAAGTTAATCTTTCGAAAAATTTTACCCGCCAACTGGCGACTTACACTGTTACATATACTAGCCAACGCCGATTTTTACTTGCGATTGGATAGTGTTAATTTTAAGCCCCGTTTGTGTGTGTGTGTGTGTGTGTATATATATATATATATATATATTTGTCACACTAATGTGTATTCGAATTGTAAATGTTATTTTTTTTCTTTTAATACACATTTGATGTCGACTTTACAAGTTCCTTGCAAGAAACCTTTGATAGACAGATAAGTAGTAACTATCCCTGCAGCTTTTAGAAGCCTTTGTGCTATTCTGCTTCTAGCACCAGCTCACAATGCCGAATCAAAAGAGGAACACAAACCAGACTGTGGATGATGCTGAAAGAGAGTCATTCTAATGACAATGAGCTGCCACTGAAATGGAACTGTCCCATGCTGGCTGCCTCTGTCTGCTGAGAGGGTCGTTAAATGCAACTGGTACTGCTGCAGTTTTTTTTCTCTCTCCCTTTCTCCCTCTCACGCTATCTCTACAGGGCGCTCGGTGGAGTGAAGTTAACAAGCTGTGCTCACAGACAGTGTACTGTACAAATGGAGGTGTGTGTGCATTTATGGGACATGCGGGGCTCTTGTTGAGTCAGACGCGTTTCAGCACCGCAGGTTCTGTGTCTCTAAAGGCGTCAGATTAGGAGCTTCAGTCCAGTTGTGTTCTTATCAGACGCAGCATCTGTATGAATCAAGAGCACCTTATTTCTTAAAAGCCATTCAGCTTTCTTTTAAAAGAGTACTCACTTCATTAGGGGTAATGATTCTGTTTGCATTGTTGGGAGAAAGTTTGATCGGACCAATTACTCCTGCTGTGGAGCGACTGGAATAATAATGAGTTAGCGAGAAAGAGGAACAAGGGACTGAAGGAGAGAGAATAAAAGTTACAGAGTGAATGAATGTGGTAAACAACCCCATATGCATGCATGCATGCAAACATGCTCGTTTGATAAAGCAAACAGCAAGTGAGCTGGTTTAAAGACCTCCCGAAAGACCTCATCTCATCAAAAACCAGAGTCAATGCATAGATTGACTTAAGGCCAAACGTGTACAAATACACACCGCACAAGTGCAGCAAGTCAATGCATAATGCTTCTATGTTGTAGTATTTTTGATGGGAGTCTATGCTTGTGATTATTATTGTTAATTATTTACATGAAAAAATGTGTTAGGAACTGACTGATTTGAATAAGCAATAAGCAGGAGTAAATGGAATCTGTATCTGTTTTGCATTTTCTGCACTGGTTTAATTGGGAAATCTTCTGCCAAATTAATTAATGTAAAAGTAGACAATAGGGAACAGTGAGATGTGATCAGATGTGTCTCTCCTGTCATCTAGCAATATAATGTCAAGCGACTAGATTTGGAAAGGGCCCATTGCGATGCACCTGAGAAGCATTTTTATTCTTAGAAAAATAAATGTAGTTATATAAAATTTCATGTTAAAAATTCAATCATTTTTGCCAAAATGGTAGTTGTGTGGTAAAGTGTTTCAGGTACAAATAACATGTAGCTATAAAATACAATAAGAGTTGGGAATATACAGAGCTCTGCAAAAGAGAAAAAATAAATAAATAAATGAAAAATAGGCTACGAATTAAGATTTTCCCATATTCATTATTTGTATGCGAAATACTTTTTTTTAACATGTGTATCCATCCTATAACTGATCAATACATGTTGATATTGTACTAAATGTAAAAGATAGGCATGTATTTTAAAACTATATTATTATTAAACAAAGAAAGTACACTACCAGTCAAAATATTTTGAACAGTAAGATGTTTTTTTATTTTTTGTTATAAAGAAGTTATTTCACTCACCAAGCCTGCATTTACTTGATCCAGAGTGCAAAGACAATACAATTTTGAAGTATTTTTATTTTTTAATATAAGGGAGGGGAGGGTATTTCCCCCCCTCTGGTCTATGCACCCCTGCCTCTGCTGAATTATTTTTATCCCCTGTGGGGATGAAAACGTTCTCCGAACTCGCTTCTATGTCCTGATTTAATTCAAATGATTCGCGACACACGTTTCAAAGTCCTGTTTTGAATAAAATGATTCACGACACACGCTTTAACGTTCTGTTTTGAATCAAATGATTCGTGACACGCGCTTTAAAGTCCTGTTTTGAATCAAATAATTCGTGACACGCGTTTTGAAGTCCTGTTTTGAATCAAATAATTCGCGACACGCGTTTTGAAAACCAGTTTTGAAGCAAATGATTCACGACACACGCTTTAAAGTTCTGTTTTGAATCAAATGATTCGTGATACGTGCTTTGAAGTCCAGTTCTGAATCAACTGATTCCCGATCCAAGTGGAGCGATTCGAAACAGTGAATCATTTTGCGACACAGTGGTTTACTAATTTGAAGTTTCAAAAAGCTCTCTTTATACGGTGTTATTGGCTTGCTTTATCTACAATTTATTCGTTGTTTGAAATTTAAATCATTACAATTAATAGGCCTAACTTACAATTGTGATCACGTTAGACAGTTTTCGTCGTATTAAAAGCATTTTATGACCTGACACTCATTACCAGGTACTTGCCTAAAAAGACGGGTATATAATATGCAGTGTTAACCTACAACATTACAAAAAAAGTGTAAAAAAAAAAAAAGTTTTCAAAAGCCTCTCTCTCTTTTTTTTTTTTTTTTTTTTTTCTCAAATCGCACCCTGGATATTATCATATGTACATATATACATTTTGCTATAGGGGTTTTAAATATTAGCTTATTTTTTAACGTATTTGTAATTTTTAACTTATGATAACTATTTTTTAAAGAAAGAATAAGCATTTTAATTTGTATTGGTGTTAACTTGTGTAACCTGAGAGGGAAATTTAATTCAGTAGGCTACTTGTTGGTATGTTAAAGCCTTCTATCTGGATTCCATTTAAATCTGCTTTCTCAGGGATAGTTTTTCCCATGATTGCACCCAGAATTGTCAAAGCATGTGATTAGACAAACAAGCTCAAGTGTGTTATTAAAGGCAGATAAAGCCCCTTTAGTCATTTTTCACCCTCTGTAATAATAATGCTGCTGAATGACACCCAGCATAATGTGTTAAAAGCCATACATATCTAGGACTGATGTCGATGAAGGGTACTTGAGCCTTCCTAATGAATAAAATCAAAACAGAAAATTTGTCCAGGTAATCTAGGTCATTAACCAGATCTGTTTTACATTCAGAATTGTGTTGTTAAAGCTGTTTTACAAAGGCTTTGAATGTGGCTCATCCAATCAGAATTTTTTCTTTATTGAATGCTTGTCAGTGGCCTTTTATTTTGTAGCTTATCACTATTGCAACATCACTATTGAGACATCTTATAGCACAGATAGGCGCTTCCAGTTATTTAGACATATCTTCCTTCCTGAAATCCTATCTCAACCATTTTCAGAAGGTGAGGAAAAAAAAAAGATTGTACCTAATAACAACAGGACAAGGGCGAGTACAGCAGTGCACGCATCTGTCAGCTCTTAGTGATTCTCATGTCCTGTGTGGTTTGGAGCAGAAGGTCATAATACCCGCACATGGGAGTTATCTGCGCTTCTTCTAATGGTGTTGAAATGCTGAATAGCAGAAGAGGTAGACGCAAACGGGAGCCAGTCAAATATCTCAGATGGCATGTGACAAGCAATGTCATGCTGGCCATTAGGATACAAATAAACAAATTTCAGCTGGGACTCAGGGAGGGCTGGAAGGCCCCAGAAGATTCGATCGTCCATCTACTTGGGTAATGATTTTCCTCCCAGATCTAATTTGGAGGCTGTGGTACGCTGGACCAAACTGGTTTCTTTGGACAGGAGTGTCATGTCCTTTCTCAAGTGAAAATGACATCTGTCTAGCTGTGTTGACGTCAAATGTTTGTGATTTGAAAATAGACCTTAGAGGACTGCTGCACTTGAATACATAAAATATGGGTCAATAGCAACCAAATAAATCTGTGTTCCTGCTTATAGATCATACAAGAGAATGTATATTTTCTGAGAAAAAATTGGAGCATGACCATTCTATTCTATTCTATTCTATTCTATTGGTTAAAAAGCTAAATAGTTATTTATTATTATTTTTTTCCAGAATATAATATTCAAACTTGTATAAAAATTATGTAATTATACCAGGATAACGTAATATTAAAGTATATTATATGACATACACGCGCACACACACACACACACACACACACATATATATATATATATATATATATATATATATATGCATACTTATTATTTTTTTTTTTAATACAATTTTATTTTAATTCAATTAATTAATATAATATATTACTAATTAATATATTATATTATATTATAATGGTTGTTGTTTTTTTCAACACGGGTTGTTTAGGCATTGATATATTTTGCATTTATATTATACATTATTTTATTATGTAATAATATTGAATAGGTAATTAGTAATTAATAATACTTACTTGTAATAGTTAACACTCTCTCCACCAACTCCCCCCCCCCCCCCCCCAAAGTTAAATTATTGCAAATATTATATACCAGCATTATGTGTTATTTTATATTATGTTTTACATTTTATCTATTTTTTTATCTGTATATCCGTCTATATATCAGTATTTATTTATTAACAGGTGTTTTACCTGTATTAAGAATTTTATTTCATTATGTTGTGTACTACGAAATGACTAAACTTATTGTCCCGAGAAGAAAATTGACAGTAGGTTTTCCTTTGTGTGTGTTTCTAAGCTGAATGCTTATGCAAGTGACTTGACCTGTAATACTGTAGAGCTGTTTTACAAACCCTAACATTTGCTGTAATTTAATAATCCATACTTTGTTTTCCATTCGGCTGTTTAATGTCCAGTCTGAGTGTGGCTTTTGTCTGTAAGTGCTCATCAGGGCACTCAGCAGGTTTGACCGGTGAGGAAAGAGAAGGAAAACAAGAAAGCGAGAAAGCTGACCAGCCCATCAGCTCGACAGGACAGACAGACTGAGATGGAGGCAGTTACAGAGAGGCATTAACACAGAGCAATGGAGAAATTTTTCCTGGGAAAGGGTTCAGGTCACTCTGCTCTCAGTTTGTCTGTATTCAGCCCTTGAAAAGCTGCACCGTTTTAAAGAAAACTGGACTAGCCATATAGCTTTCACACTTAGAAAAAGAGGTATAAAACTGTCACACTGCCAATATTCCTTCAGAGAGTACTGTGTTCTTTTAAAGTATCAATATTTACCTTTACAAGTATGTTCCTATTTAGGGGTAAATAAGGTAAAAAATGTATATTTAAAATAGATTTTGGCCAAAACAAATACATTTTTTTTTCTCCTGTATATGTGTGTATATATATATATATATATATATATATATATATATATATATATATATATATATATATATATATATATATATATATATATATATATAATTTTTTTTTTTTTTTTTTTTTTTTTTTTTAAAGCACCAAAAGCACAAAGCTTATTGCTATTATTAGGTGGCTGGCACACTGCAAATAGGCCTAATGAATGCAATATAAATGAAATATTATTTCGAAGCATACTGTCCCTGTGTGTATAACCCATGGTATGATTTCTGCTAATAATCGGGAACTTCTCCATTTTCATACGCAGGCTATACTTTCAAAACATTATAACTTTTACTGCTACAATTTAATTCTCGTAATTTCAACATTCAAAACAATTTCATAACATTACGACTATATTCTTGTTATTTAGACTTTCTTTAGACATTCTTGTAATTTTTACTTTATTCTCAGAACTTTTCAACTTTATTCTCAAATTTTCGACTTTATTCTCAAAACATTTTGACTTTATTCTCATAATTTCAGACCGTAACATTTCGGCTTTTATTCTTGAAATTTCGCCTTTCAGCTTTATTCTAGGAATTTCGGCTCAACATTTCGACTTTATCCTCAAAATATTTCGACTTTATTTTCAAAATCTTTGGACTTTATTCTCTTAATTTTGACATTATTCTCAAAGCTTTTCAACTTTATTTTCATAATTTCATATCAAAACATTTCGACTTTATTCTCAAAACTTTTTGACTTTATTCTCGTCATTTCGGCCCAAAACATTTCGACTTCATTCTTGTCATTTTTTTGACTTTTTGACTTTATTCTCAGAATTTCGACTTTATTTTAAAAAATTTTCAACTTTGTTCTCAAAACTTCTGGATTTTATTCTCTCAACTTTTAGACTTTTATTTTGTCAACTTTTTGACTTTATTCTCGTAATTTTGACTCAACACTTTTCAACTTTACTTCTTGAAACATTTTGACTTTATTCTCAAAACTTTTAGATTTTATTCTCATCATTTCAACTCGAGACTTTATTCTTGTAATTTCAATTCAAAACTTTTTGACATTATTCTCGTCATTTCAACTCTAACATTTTTACTATATCCTCAAAACTATTCAACTTTATTCTCAAAACTTTTCGACTTTAATCTTGTAATTTTTTTTTTTAATGTGGCACTAAAACGCATCATACTTTTATTATACTTTTTCTAGGGCTGGGAAAATTGATGCTTTGTGAATCGAGAAATGATTCAGAATCGATTCTGAGGTTCTCCGAATGCATCGTGATTCTCTCTCGAATCGATTTTGAGCTTTGTATAGTAGAAAGCGCTGTACTCTTCTTGCTTGAACATAAAATAATTATTCATAAAGTTCAAAAGGGTTTAAGTGATTTACAAGGATGTTTACATAAATTTAGTATCAGAAAATCATTCTGAGCCGAGGCACGTTTACATGACTCAACCGCTCTTTTCATGAGCATTTGAGTGTGAGGTTGAAAACTAGATCGGAGCTTAGTTCAAAACTAAACTCAGAATCCATTCCAGAGAGAATCGTGATGCATTCAGAATCGATTCATGAATCGCGATGCATCAAATCCCTATATTAAAGTAATAAATGTTTGGAATGACATGAGGGTAAAATATTCTTTTAATCTAAATCTGATTAACATCCCTGCGCTTGTTAGAGCAGTGCATCGCAATGTGTTTCCCCCCCACATGGCAATAATCTGTCATAAATGCAACAGCTCACTTCATTACCATATGCTAATGGCCATCTCACACATCAAATCGTTTGGTCCTCTCAGCCTGCCCTTTACTACAGACGGGCTCCTGAGGTATTTCTGTCCATTTCTTAGCAGGACGCCGCTATTTGCCTTCAAGAGAGTAGCAAATAGCCTGGCTATGGTGAGAAGGGTCCAGTGGGGGCAAGATAAAGTCAGGTCAAAGCGCCCGACTGTCTCATTGGCGATGGGTGTCCCTGCAAAACCGCAGGAGCGATAGAGATAAGAGAAACCGGCGTCGCTCTTTAGCACACATCTGCAGGTCTGTATGATTGTGCCTTCCAGTGAATTAGATATGACAGCAACTTGAGGAGGAAAAAGTGGCTTGGAAGACTTGAGATAAAAACGAGGAAAGAAGGAAGTTTGAAGAATGAAAAGAGAAGTCTAGGATGAAGGAAGAAGCAGGAATGGATTTTCAAGGCCTTTGGAGCTCACTCACTCACACACACACACTTGCTACATTTATGTTGATAAAATCAGACCTTGTCAGACAGCTAGATTTTGTACAAACTAGTGAATCATTTTGCAAGGAGGAAGATACCACAGCCTGGCCAGAAAAGGCTAATATGTGGCAAAAGGTGGGACACTCGCTTACTGTCATAAGGGAATGTGTGTGTGTGTGTGTGTGAGTGTATTTATGAGTTTTAATATATATATATATAATATATGTGTGTATAGTATACATTAAGTATATATTCAAATAGAAACTAATGTAAATAATATATATTTATATAATTTGCTGTACATATTATATTTATAGTCTTAGTTATTATTATTATTATTATTATTTTATATTTAGATATTATTTATTTTATACATTATATTTTTATTCTTAGTTATTACAATGTATTATTATTGATGATATCAATAATATTGATGATGTCTGCCACTAGGGACATCAATGCAAGACAAATCAAATGATTTTGATATTTTACTGAATTGAATTTACTGTTCCATCCAAATATCTAGTATTTTATATATTATTATATTTATATATCTATTATCATATATTTTGAAAAGTCAAATAATTGTTTAAAAAATGTGATCTCTTCAAAACATTTAACATTTTGAATTTCATTTTCCACACATAATTCAAATTATATGATAACATATATTTTCAGTATTGCACAAACAGGATAAAAACACTGTTTTTCAATGACAATTTACTGTTGTAGTAAATATTTTTATAAATCTATAATATATATATATATATATATATATATATATATATATATATATATAATATTTTTATACTTGATAAATGTTATCATGTCATTTGAATTTTCAAAGTACTATGAAACATTTTACACAATAAATAAATACTATAAGGTATCTGCCACCAGAGACAACAGTAAAGCCCATGAGGGAGGGGAAAGAAAAGTTTAATTTAAGTAGTAAAGAAGTGGACAGGAATGGTTCTGCAATGTTCTTCTGAGTCTTCAGTATATCCATTGCCCTCTAGAGAGGATCTATGGATGAACGTCTTTCTTTCCTGCCTCAGAGTGGATTCACATTGATGGTGGCTCTACAATCACTCCTTCATCCCACCATCACTATATACACTCAATCCTCTCCAGCACTCGACTTCTGTGGGTCGATAGGATTTTGGAAGTTGTTCCAATTTAAATGCAAATGCCTTCCCTCGTTCTCTGACCAGTCGGCACTGCCGTATCCCCATTAACTTTTGAGTAGCCTTCAGTGTTGTTAATGGGATGCTTACCTTGTCTACGTGACGCCTCGTGCTCCAGACCTTTCCCAATTGAATTCCACAAATATCACTTTGCATTCTACATGCGGAGTCACTGTATACGGTTCAGTATTTATGTTGTTGTTTTTGCTATTGTTCTTGTTCCATCTGAGATATGCTAAAGGCAGCGGAGATGTGTCACATATGATAAAAGCGTAATGTAAAGCAACGATAATGATAGAGAAATGGCCATTTGCTTTACAACTGTCGCTCTCACAATTGCCTTTTCTCGCAGTCTCTGAGCAATTGTAAACCTCCAAGTTCACTCAAAGAATTTCCTTTTCCCAATCTCGCAGTTCAAAGACGATGTAATTTGGCCTCCCCTGCAGCAAGGGAAAATTGTTTCAATTAGCTTCTAAACGGCTTTCTCAGAAGCTATTGACTCGCTGCTTTTTTTTTCGTTTTATGTGAAGACGACACTGAGGGTTTTGAGATGGTCTTAAACGTATATGTTTTTAACGTTCATCTACACTTTGTCAGCATGCTGGTCAATCGCAGTGGACACAAGACGGGTTGAATGAGATGTTAACAGTCGTAGTCCACATTGCTTAATTTCAGTGACATTTCATGTTAATTACACATTTTGTTGTGTCATACTCCATTTCCTTTCCTCTCTATTTTTTGAAATCCTCTTATTCAGTTTAAGCTTTTTTTGTAGATAATGCAATCTTTGGATTTTGTATGTGGACTTTTGCTAAAAAATGTTCCACATACAGTTGAAGTCAAAAGTTTACATACACCTTGCAGAATCTGCAAAATTCTTAATACTGTGTTGTTGCCTGAATAATCCACAGCTTTTTTTGTTGTTGTTGTTGTTGTTGTTGTTGTTTAGTGATAGTTGTTCATGAGTCCCTTGTTTGTCCTGAACAGTTAAACAGCCCACTGTTCTTCAGAAAAATCCTTCAGGTTCAAACTCGAATGCTTCAGAAGAAAACACGATGCATTAAGAGCTGGGGGTGAAAACTTTTGAACAGAATGAAGATGTGTACATTTTTTATTATCTGGCCTAAATATCACTTTTTTTTTTATTTAGTACTGCCCTTCAGAAGCTACAGAAGATACTTACATTTCCCAGAAGACAAAATAAGTTAAATTGACTGATCATCATTTTCATCTGAAGCATTAAGTGAGCGTTTGTAATAGTTTCATATGAGTCCCTCAGTTCTCCTCAGTGTGAAAAGATGGATCTTAAAATTATACAGTCATTGTTGAAAAGTGTTCAAATACTGAAAAAAAACAAAAACAAAACCAAAAAAAAAAATAAAAAATGTGGGAACCAAAGGATTTTTTTCTGAAGAACAGCGGGCAGTTTAACTGACAAACAAGGGACTCATGAACAACTATCACAAAAAAACAAAACAAAAAAAAAACAAAAACAAAAAAACACAGCTGTGTTCACAGATCATTCAGGTAACAACGCAGTATTAAGAATCAAGTGTATGCAAACTTTTGAACAGTGTCATTTTTATAAATTCAGCTATTATTTTCTCTTGTGGACTGTATGTAAATGTCTTTTATGTAAAATATCTTATTCAGGTCAGTACTAAATAATGTATGATTCCTCTTATTTTGGAAAATGATAAACATTTGGCAGATGCTGCAAGGTGTATGTAACGTTTGACTTCAACTGTAAGTTTAAAGTAGTAAATAAGTTAAGTCTTGGGTGTGCTGCCTATTTTGACTTTTGTAAACATCATGCATTTTAATACATTTAAGACAAGTCTCCTTTTGTTGCATTTGAAACTGTAACATCTGTATACTGCGATTTGGTCTTGCATTTGCATGCTGAACTGTGATTGATCTTTTATTCTGCACAGGCAGCACAGAAGCTGTTGATTCTTGAGCTCTGACAGAAAACAAAATGTGCACTGACTGTCATGACAACGGCAGCATTTGAGGCTCTGATGCAGCGTTTCACTTATGCAAAAGCGCCACCTAAATCTTAAGCTTGCCAAAACTTTCACACCTGTTCTTTTGCTGCCTTTCACAAAGGTATTCTTGTGTAAAAGCAAATGCAAATCTAGCTGAAACTAAGAACTTGTGATTTGCATAGAGATAATGGATAGTTGAAGTCAATATGGTGCTAAATATCGACACACTTTCTTTATTGGAATTCTTCTTGGACTTACTGTGCATAACGCAGGTCAGTTGTCACCATACTGTACAATGACTGGATTATTGGATCAATTATTTCTGTTTTTCTTATACTAAAGCATTATTAGTGCACCATTATTGTTCTTCAACAGTCAATATGGTGCAATATGGTTTATATAAATGTGACCCTGGACCACAAAACCAGTCATAAGGGTCAATTATTGGAAACTGAGATTTATACATCATTTGAAAGCTGAATAAATAAGCTTTCCATTTTCCAATCTGTAGTTTGTTATGATAGGACAATATTTGGTTGAGATACAACAATTTGAAAAACTAATATCTGAGGGTGCAAAAAAATAACAATATTGAGAAAATCACTTTTATAGTTGTCCAAATGAAGTTCTAGCAATGCATATTACTTATCAAAAAATAAGTTTTGATACATTTACAGTAGAACTTTACAAAATGTCTTCATTTACTTAATATACTAATGTTTTTTGGCATAAAAAAAAATGTTGACCCATACAATGTAATTTTGGCTATTGCTACAAATATACCCCAGCTCTTTCTTTCTTTCTTTCTTTCTTAATGCCTTTTCATTAATGTATTGTGCATGATTTATCAGTTTATTTAAAAAATAATCAATAATACATTTTATAATATAATTAGAATTTTCAGTGTATTACAACAGATGTTACTGGTTTTCAATTACAGTTTATTCTTCCTGTCTATATAACATTTTATATTTTGTATAAGATTCTAATTTAATAAATATTTAATATATATTATTTATATACACTGATATTCAAATGTTTTTTTTAAGAATTCTCTTGCTCATCAAGGCTGCATTTACTTTAGTAATGCAGCCTTTAGTAATAGTTTTATATTTTAACATGGTTTAAATTTTATTTTAATATGCTGTTTTTTGTCGTTGTTGTTGTTTTTTTTTTTTTTTTTTTTTTTTTACTTTTATCATCAATTTTGGAAATGATCGTGCTGCATAATTTAACACATCTTTGGTCTTTCAAAAAAACAAAGCAAACAACATATAAAATATATATACTGCCGTTCAAAAGCAGTGTGTGTATATATATATATATATATATATATATATATATATATATATATATATAGGATTCAAAATCATGCCATTTGGCAATTACTTGGCTTAGTAAGCGAGGCTTGACGCTTGATGCTTGCTGATCGGTATCAGTCCATTTCCTCTTTGGCATGTTTAGATAAATGATTTCAGTTCTGCAGATTTATAGTATCTGTCAAATATGAATGTGTCACCCATATCTAGATAAATCTGCGGTTTCTGAAGCATACACTCGGTGCACATTTGTGTTGTTTATGCTGCAGTGCTTAGAGTTGCACTTCAGTGAGTGTTTCTCTCTCTCTCTGACCTCTGACAGGAAGTAGGTGATTTTAGAGACATTAGAAGATTGTCTAAGTGCTGTTAAAAACACCTCTCTGAATTGCTGTAAGTTAGCCTCCTGCGGGTAAATTACTGGGCCCTTATAAACGCTGCCGGACGAGAGAGGAAATTACAGCAGATGCACTGCGTCAAGTGTCAGTATGCCACATTCTCAGAGTCATAATGCACATAAATAACAAATTAAATCAAATGTATTGCAGGGTATTTGATTTCACAGATGGGAGAAAATATGAACATGTTTTTAACCAACAACTATCAGCCTGTATTGCAACAGATGATGTGAATATATGACACTTTTCAGTCACAGTTGTGTCTTTTGAAAACATGTAAATTTAATCAATCTTTTTTTTTTTTCCTCATCACATTTGTTTTGTTGACAGTCTGATATTGTAATGCCACCATTTTCATGAATGCATAAGTCTCGCCCAACTGTAACAATGCTTTACATTTCCAGTCTCTGGTGTTTCTAGTCAAATTAACCTATTTTCTGCCAGTAATATAGTGTTAAACGTATGAAAATGGTTTTAAAAAGCACATGGCGCCATAGTTTCATCACTTACCGGTATCGCAGTGACCACAGATGGCATGAATCGACATGAGGTTACCTGCATTGAAAACAGATGAGGGCATGTAGGTACAACTCCCGATCGAAGTTTCCAAGATTTTGTCCACAAAATAACAAGAGCACACAACATTTTAACACATTATTTTTATTATTTCACACACAGTATTTTAACTCAAGTGCTGCAAGCCATGCTCGTTTTCTTTTGTCATTGTTTATGCAAGGCATACAGTTCCGGATACAAACAGATTTTCTGGTACATAAAACAAGTGTTTTACAGGAATACTTTAAGCGTATTGCTGTTAGTGTGACATCCAACAACAGAACAGCTTAACACTGAGTGCATTTTTATATATAAAAGTTTTAGTTTACAGTGCATCCAGAAAGTAGTCACAGCCCTTCACTTTTTCCACTTTTTTTTTTTTTTTTTTTTTGTTACAGCCTTATTCCAAAATGGATTAAATTCATTATTTTCCTCAAAGTTCCTCAAAGAAGTTTGTCTGAAATCTTTGTCTGAATCTGCAGATCTATTAAAAACAAAAAACCTAAAAAAAAAATCACATGTACATAAGTATTCACAGCCTTTGCCATGACGCTCAAAATTGAGCTCAGGTGCATCCTGTTTTCACTGATCATCCTTGATGTTTCTACAGTTTAACTTGTGTCCACCTGTGGTAAATTCAGTTGATTGGATATGATTTGCAAAGGCAAACACCTGTCTATATAAGGTCCCACAATTAACACTGCATGTCAGATCACAAACCAAGCCAAGGAATTGTCTGTAGACCTACAAGACAGGATTGTATCAAGGCACAGATCTGAGGATGGGTACAGAAAAAAATCTGCAGCATTGAAGGTCCCAATGAGCACAGTGGCCTCCATCATACATAAATGGAGGAATATTGGAACCACCAGGACTCTTCTTAGAGCTGGCCTCCTGGACAAACTGAGCAATTGATTGAGAAGGGCCTTGTCAAGAGTGGTGACCAAGAACCAGGTGGTCACTTTAGTTGAGCTCCATGATCATATGTGGAGATAGGAGAAACCCAGCTCTGCTCATGACCTGCAGAGCACCATCCTAAAAGTAAAGTGTGCTGGTAGCTGTTTTTCAATGGTAGAGATTGAGGGACTTGTCAGAGTAGAATTAAAAACTCAACACAGCAAAATATTGAGATGGCCTTAATTAAAACCCAGTCCAGAGCATTCAGAACCTCAGACTGGGCAGAAGGTTAATCTTCAAACAGGACAATGACCCTAAGTACAAAGCAAGAGTGCTTTTAGACAACTCTGTGAATGTCCCTGAGCGGCCCAGCCATAGCCTGGGCTTGAACCCAATCAAATATTTCTGGAGAAACCTGAAAATGTGCATCTGCCCCCATCCAACCTAAGAGAGCTTGAGAGGTGAAGAGATGGGGAGAAGAATGGCAGATAATTGCCAAATGATGATGACCAAAGCTTGTAGCGTCATACTCAAAAATACTTGAGGCTGTAATTGGTGCCAAAGGTGCCTCAAGAAAGTATTGAGCAAAGGCTGCAAATATTTCTGTACATGTTGTGTGTGTGTGTGTGTGTGTGTGTGTGTTTAATACATTTGCAAAGATTTCAAACAAACTTTATGCATGTTGTCATTATGGGGTGTTGTTTGTAGAATTTGAAGGAAAATAATGACTTTGAAATTTTAGAATAAGGCTGTAACATAACAAAATGTAGAAAAATGCAAGCGCCATGAATACTTTTCCGGATGTCTTTTTCACCCCGTTTATCATGGATTTCTATGGAGACTGGAACACAAGAGTAGGGCTGTTAGATTCTTTTGGAATAGAGTCTGGACTCGATAGGATTCCAAGAAGCGATTCCTCACTGTTGTTTTCGATTCTTATTTTTTAGATCAGAGAAACCTAATTTCACCATGACTGCAGGATATAAAGCTAGTAGAAAGTAGCCTTCTCATAATATGAAGCTTTTTGTAAATTGTGAATTAATATTATTTTTTTTTGTCTGTATTGCCCATTAAATTAGTCATAGCCCACAGCTCAGCGGTGGACATGTGTCTATTGCATGAATTGGCATTTATTGACGCTTTCTTTCAGAATTATCATTGACTGATAGAAAGGTTAAAAAATAGCATTTTATTTAATATGGAAATAACCCTTGATTACGTTATAATCTATTCTGTCACACAGCGCAAAATTGTGGACAACATAAGCCTGTTCTACCTTAAAATAACCTGATCTACAAACAAATCTGACTACTAATCACTATTAGTGAGCAAGAGGCGAATTAATGGGTGCTTCTCAAATGGAAGGCTGCATCCTCAAACTCAGACAAGCTCAATACTGACTTGTTTTCATCCGGTTCATTTTCGTGAATCAACATTCAGCGACATTTGATGGCGTAGCATCCGAGATATGCAGCCTTTGTAGGATGCAGCCTTCCATTTGAGAGGCACCCATAAATAAGATTTGTTGAAGTGAAAACGGCTCTGAATGAGGAGTTGATTCCCAACACCTTGGAATTGATTCCCAGCCCTACACAAGAGCATCCAAACGGAGGTTGGAATCCAATGGCGGCGCTCAACGGTTACTCATAAAAAAGATGGATACTAAAACATTATTAGTGCACTAATACAGTTCAAGTTTGTTTATAACTCCAGTTCTTTTTCAGTCTTTTTCGCCTTGTCGACAATCAAGTAATCCTTTATCAACAAACATTTACGTCAGTAATTCCGTTGGCGAGATTAGCACCGAACAGATGTTTATTTCTCTGCTATGTTGCACGACTCCAAAGGCCTCTTCTGTTTAAAGCCACATCATTAAACAAGGAGGAGACTCTGTCTCTCACAGATATCACTTAAAATAGGTCTCGCTGTGGATTAGCCATGGTTTGTGTTTGCATGTTACTGACTCATGGCTGAATCACATCCACATTGAGTGTCAAATTATTTCCCTCCTCCTGGTTGAGTGGTTCGCCTGAAAAGACATTCAGTCGTGTTTGTGGAGATGATGACGGTCCTTTTACATTCCACCTGGCATGACAAATGCCAGATAAATAATAAATATTTTGAAGACTGGGTTATCAGTGCAATTTAACTATTGAATAACATGAATTTACTAAACTGTTGCGCCACGGTAGAGTTTGGCGAGAAGCTGCGTCTTCGCTGTCCACCCGTATTTAAGTCAGTCATTCTTTTCAGCACAAACACGCCCCCATTCAATGTAAATTAGGCTCTTAGTTTGTGCCTTATTCAACGGAGGCTTTGTGAGAGTCCTATTTGCCTGGAGCAGTTAACGCTATTACCACCCGTGGAAAGCAGGCGGTAACGGGAATTTTATTTAAGCCACATGCACCGTTTTTTTTTTATTTTATTTATGTTTTTGGATCTAGAGAGCAGTTATTCGTGAAATGAGTGTTACACGTATATCCAAACACCGTCACAGTAAAGTATGCCAGATCACAGCTGTCTGCGCTATCATCCACAACCGAGCACTCTAGAGGATTGGGAAAAGCATATAGTTTATGGGAACGCTTGCACCGTTACCTGATTTGCATAATTGCTTTAATCAATTAGTCGTTAAACAGTTATCAGTGGGAGGAACTTCATTCTTAATGATTTTCCCCCTAAATCAATGTTTGTAGTTTAAGAGTATTTGAATTGCGAATTGCGGTTAATTTAATGAATATGATTATAGTTTTATTCATGAATGTTGATTGGTCAATATTATATTCCAGCTGTGATAAAATACGCAAAGTAAAAGCAATGATGAGAAACACATTCATCTAGCTACAGTAAACAGTAGGAGTCATATATATTATTTAAGCTGAATACATAAGCTTTCCATTGATTTATGGTTTGTTAGGATAGGACAATATTTGGTACAACTATTTTAAAATCTGGAATCTGAGGGTGCAAAAAATCTAAATATTGAGAAAATTGCCTTAAAAGTTGTCCAAATGAAGTTATTAGCAATGTATATTACTAATCAAAAATTAAGTTTTGATATATTTACAGTAGGAAATGTACTAAATATCTTCATTGAACATTTTACTTAATATCCTAATGATTTTTCGCATAAAAGAAAAATCGATCATTTTGACCCATACAATGTATTTTGGGCTATTGTTACAAACATATTCATGCTGCTTAAGGCTGATTTCGTGGTCCAGGATCACAAATGAACTTATGTGATATTATAGTATAACTTCAATATAAATTAAAGTATAAATAATTAAAATAGAAGAAAAACAATCAAAATAGAAGCATTTTACTAGTCTTGTCAGACTTTTGCACCCAAATTTTCTTCAAAAACTGCAGGGTGAATATATGGAAGAATATTAATTTGGGTAAACACAAAAATATGTACAGTTGTTCTGAAAAGTTTACATACCCCTTGCAGAATCGCAAAATGTTCATTCTTTTAGCAAAAGAAAAGGGATCATACAAAATACATGTCTGACCTGAATAAGATATTTTACATAAAAGACATTTACATATAGTCCACAAGAGAAAACAATAGATGAACTTATAAAAATTACCCTGTTCAAAAGTTTACATACCCTTGTTTCTTAATACTGTGTTGTTACCTGAATGACCCACAGCTGTTTTTTTTTTTTTTTTTTTAGTGATAGTTGTTCATGAGTCCCTTGTTTGTCCTGAACAGTTAAACTGTCCATTGTTCATCAGAAAAATCCTTCAGCTCCCACAAATTCTTTGGTTTTCCAGCATTTTTGTGTATTTGACCCCTTTCCAACAATGAGTGTACTGAGGAACTCATATACAACTATTACAGAAGGTTCAAACACTCACTGATGCTCCAGAAGGAAAAAACACGCATTAAGGGTGAAAACTTTTGAACAGAATGGAAATGTGTACATTTTGCCTAAATGTCATATTTTTTCATTTAGCACTGCCCTTCAGAAGCTACAGAAGATACTTGCATGTTTCCAAGAAGACAAAATTAGTTAAATTTACCATGATCTTTAAATTTCAAAAGTTTTCACCCCACGGCTCTTAATGCATGTTTTTTTTTTTTTTTTTTTCTCCTTCTGGAGCATCAGTGAGTGTTTGAACCTTCTTTAATAGTTGCATATGAGTCTCTCAGTTGTCCTCAGTGTGAAAAGATGGATCTCAAAATCATACAGTCATTGTTGGAAAGGGTTCAAATACACAAAAATGCTGGAAAACCAAAGAATTTGTGGGAGCTGAAGGATTTTTCTGATGAACAGCAGACAGTTTAACTGTTCAGGACAAACAAGGGACACATGAACAACTATCAATAAGCAAAACAACACAGCTGTGGGTCATTCAGGTAACAACACAGTATTAACAATCAAGGGTATGTAAACTTTTGAACAGGGTCATTTTTATAAATTCAACTATTGTTTCCTCTTGTGGACTATATGTAAATGTCTTTTATGTAAAATATCTTATTCAGTTCAGTACTAAATAAAAAATAACATTTTGTATGATCCCTCTTATTTTAAGAATTAACATTTTGCAGATTCGGCAAGGGGTATGTAAACTTTTGAGCACAACTGTATATTGCATTGATTCAATTGCATTAATTTAATGCTGCTGTACCTTATTGCTTAAATATAGAACAGCCTTTTCAATGATAATGGAGGTTGTAGTACATCTGCCCTGTTAGCTTACCTCATACAGGCCATAACTGACAGCGCTTTTAATGTAGAATGACCCTAAGAGGTTAATCATAATGAACACAGACTGTTAGTCATCCAGCCCAATGAGGATGACCTATTCCCACAGGATGCCCGATCCATAGCTTTGGTATTTGCATACTTTTTTTGTAATTATCTCAATCCAGTGCCATTGATTTTTGGGCTTGATATCTAATTGGAGGGCTGCCATTAACGGCATATTTTAAACGCTCGGCTTGCAGTATCGCAGTATCATTGATATGCAAGGACGTCCAAATTCAGCATCTGTCTCTCCTCTTGTAAATCTGAACATCCCCTCTTATCGCTGCATTAGCATTGCAGCCATGTACGCTTTTGTGTTATTGTAGCCGCAAAGTCTCGGTTTATTTCCAAACGGGCCCCTCTTACCGGGGAGGGGTGGAGATAAGCTAAGCAACCGTGATTTGACAGCGGAACGTATAAGCGGCAGGTCGTGAACAGAGGAAGCGAGCGTTTAAAGATGCATCACACAATGGCCATGAGGTCAGAAAAGGTTCAAACAAAGCAATTTTTGCCCATAATGCTATAAATCAATAGAGACAGACGGCGGCTTGCTTTTGTGCGCAGATATAAATATATAAACGGCCGAGCTGCCACACTGCTGGGTGCCTATTAATACGACGCTATCCGTTTGAAAGGGTTATCAAAAAACAAGAATGGCTGGCTGCACACCAACACAAACGGGCTGTGCTTCCGAGTGCTGTGAGATTGGGCACCCATGACTCACTACATATGGTTAAACGCCAGCGTGTGGGAGAGCGGGAAGCTTTTAGCTTAGCATGTGCGACCTTGATAATCTCTTCCCCGTGTTCGAATAGAAATTAGGTCTCATTGGACGGCTTGTTTGCTTAGCTAACTTTAGCCTTGGCTTTCCATTGTTTTCTGAGGGCCTGTCGTGAACACTTGGAACAGGCTGAGCGAGAATATAAACTGCAGTCAAAAGCTGTTTAGCTTGAGAGACGTAACGAGCGCAAAATAAGTGCTCTTCTATGCAATATTAATCTAAATCGTGAATACGCAGAGATTGAAGTTGAATGGCCTGCTTTTAGACACTCAAGCCGTTAGCATTTTTGTCTCTCGAATCAAACAAAGATATTTGTAAAGTCCCTCTTCAACGCCTACGTCTGACCAAATGCCAGCAACCGGATTTAGACAAGTAGGTCTTCAAGAATTTATCGCTTGACTGTTTCTATTTATGTGCTTAACATGAAAAATTGGGGAAGGGAAGCTGGTTCGGCGTCGGGTTCAAAGGGGCAAACCCCACTCTGCTGGACCTAGATCTGACGAGATTCCCAAGAGCTGTTGTGTTCCTTCATGCAAGTAAGACCTCCTAAAATGTCTAGCAAAGAGTAATGGGCACTGCTTCAAAGAGCGCTAGGTTGTTTTGACCTGTAATGAATTCCTTGACTGGGCAGGAGATTGGCTACTCGGCTCAGACCCGTGAGAGAGCGAGGGAGAGAGAGTCTCCATTCCAGTGCTGGGGAGTTAATAAGTCTTTTGGGGTCCGAATATAGGCTTCGAAAGGTTAGCCTAATTATAGCCAAGAAATAAAAAGGTCAAAGTTCCATGTTAAAAGAACAGGAAACACCGCTACTTAAGTAACCAGTTTGCTCTCGTCTGAAGCACTATCAAATCCTTTTACAAAGGTGAGTGCACTTTAAAGTGAAAGTATACAATTATTTTTAATGTTTAAAATACACATTTCAGCTTAATATGCAGAGACAATTATAAGTATGCCATTAGTAGGATGTCGTTAGTGAGCATTCCAGCCAGACCAACATCACAACGTTGGCTTAAAGGGATAGTTCACCCAAAACTTCTAATTTGATGTTTATCTGCTTACCCCCAGGGCGTCCAAGATCTAGGTGACCTTTGTTTCTTCAGTAGAACACAAACAAAGATTTTCTACTCAAACCGTTGCAGTCTGTCAGTAATATAATGGCAGTCAATGGGCACCAAATATTTGAGAATAAAAAGAAACGTACACAGACAAAACTGATGATACACTGAAGTCCTTAGACACAAAACAATCGGTTTGTGCAAGAAACTGAACATTATTTATTTAATTTTTTTACCTCTGATCCACCGCAATGTTTTGTTCTGTTTTGAGCGCATTCCCAACAGTCTGCGAGTGAGGAGTCAACGTGATCTGGCATAGTAGAGCATGCGCAGAAGCGATGCTGGTGACTCATGAACACGCTCAAAACAGATGAATTGGAGGTAAAAAAATTAATTACTGTTCAGTTTCTCGCACAAACCAATCGTTTTGTGTCTTAGGACATCAGTGTATTGCAATGACCCGCAGGGTTTAATTTGGTTTTGTCTGTGTATGTTATTTTATTTTTTATTTTTTTTTACTCTCAAAGATGTGGTGCCCATTGACTGGCATTACATGACTGACAGGTTTGAGTTAAAAATCTTTGTTTGTGTTCTACTGAAGAAACAAAGTCACCTACATCTTAGATGCCCTGGAGTTAAGTAGATAAATATCAAATTGAATTTTTTGGGTTAACTATTGCTTTAACCAATGGCAAGTCTGTTGAGGCGGAGCTTCTGCTTGCCCGAACGACAGTGTTTGAGAAACTTATTAGAAAACACTTTTTTTTATTGATAGTAGTATAGGCATTATACTTTGTGATAGGCTAAGGTTTTATAGACACTAATGTACTTTCATAACTGACAAATATTTCATCATAGAAAAGGATACATTGTAAAATACAAAAATGTAATATATATCATCTTTTTCTAATTTGCCTAAAATGTGTGGGTTTTGTTTTTATGTTGTTTTCATACTTGCTGAAGGTAATGACTAAAAAGTAGTTTGACCAATACCAAACATTGTACAGAATCGACCAGTCGTGGCATGCAAGAAGGTCAAAGCTGGACATTTTACTTCACCCTAATTATTGGGTTGTTAGCACCTTTATGAAAATTCACTTTCATGTGTCAGAAAAATATTCACCCCAGACAGTGTTGGGAAAGTTACTTAGTACATGTAATGGATTACAGATTACAAGCAATGTTGGGAGTAACGCGTTACAAGTAACGTGCGTTATGTAATCCAGTCATTCTTGAGAAGTGGGACAAAACAGGGTGCAAAATTGAAAAAATAAAACCATGTACTCAGACAAATGAAACCACATTTATTTATCTTATATGCACTAAGATACTGAACTATGCTTTAATACAACCTCCCAACCTTTCTGTTTTTTTAACAAAATGTGCTTTTTAACTTGTACTGTGTAATATAATTTTATCTTTATCTTTAACAGCATTCTAGATGTATTTAATATTTCAAAACACATTCTCAAGTTAGCAGACAGATTACACTAACACATGTGACCAATAATTCAACAACAAATATTAAATATCATTATGAAATATTGTCAAAATATTCCTCTGACAGAGCTGACAAATCTGACAGAGTTGACACATCTGACGGTGGTGACCAAAACCTGAATTTGTAGTCATTTTAAGTAACAAATGCATTGAATCAGTCGATTACTGTGTTAAAACAAACACAACAAACAAGAAGTATGTTATTGTTTTTGAAGCTTCTATTCAGGAGTCACATTTAAGTATTTTGATATATCATTGAAACACAAAATCTTATGGTGGTGACATCTGACGGTGTTGACAAATTCATGTTCATGTAGTAGCCATTTTGTTTTTTTCTATTGATGCTAGAGGCTAATGGAACCTGCTTCTGGAAAATGAAATGATCTAAATATTTCAAATAATTTCCTCAGAAATTGGAAGATGGTGTTGACATATTACGGTTGTGACACAGGAAATATTAACATTAGAATTTAAAATATTCTAAAACTATAAAACTTAGCACAGTCTGTCTGACACTGATGTACTCTGCAGAGGAGCACCGTGGCAGTGGGGTACTTTAGAGTGACAGCTGCCCATGATATTTCCTGATTTTATTACATTTTAATTAATATCTGACGGTGTTGACAAAAAGTGAGGACACAATTTCGAAACCTTATTAAACATACATGTGTCATTGAAAAACAACCTTGCTTTGATATGATATATTATTAAGTGTTGTTTATGATAAAACAAGCTCTTTTTCATCATTAAAATTTTTTTTTATCCATTTTATAGCATATGAATGAATGAACCCTTCTCTGTGGACACACTGTTTTAGATGTAGTGAGAAGACAAGAAGTGTCATAGATTTCACATAATAATGTTAAAATTAAACTGAAGGGTATAATTGTGTTAAATACATTCTATTATTAATAAATATATTAATAAAATATTTATAAAATATGTTTATTTTTAAAACTAATAGCAGTTATAATTGGTGGACATGTTTTGTCCCACTACTCAAGAATGACTGAATCACATTTCTTTTATCAAGTAACTAGTAAAGTAACGCAGTAAAATACTTTTTCATTTACAAGAAAATATTTGAGTTACTTTTTTGTTTCCCTTATGTATTTAATCCAATTTTATTAACCAGTGTCTTTACTGCTGACCTTTGTTGATCCAATTCAACCATACTAATAAGCAAAACTTACTTTAGATTAAATAACATTTGTGCTTCATTTTTCTCATTGCTGAAGAATGTTGAACTTCCTACTTTCCTACAGTTCTGCTGGACAGACATGAAATTACTTTTCCTTCAGCCTTAGGATTATTCCTTTCACTTTTTGGTGTGAAAGGGCTTTTACATTTGCTAAAAATCAAACTTTTTATATTAAAAACAAACAAGCAAGCACTGCCCAAATTTAAAAAGTAACGCAAAAGTAATATAATATTTAATAATGTAATAATTAATTTAATATTTTGAAAGTAACTTTCTCCAAAACTAATTACAAGCTCCCCTATTTAAAATGCAATATGTAGTGTAACTATTTAAATCGCTTTATTAATGTAACTTATTTTATTTTCATTACTTTTTGATTACTTTTCTAAATTTGTAATGAAATAAATTTCTAATGTTTTAACTGTTATTCACTTTCAAACATTTAAACTAGGCAGGGTTAAATTTACAGTAATAACATTGATTACTGTCAGACTTTCAAGATTCTTACTCTCTTGTTATAAGACTATAATAATTTAATTTTAAAAGCACAGCCACCACAAAATCAGACTTTAGCACTTTTTTTTTTTTACTTCGAGATTGTTCAGAGGTTAAATACTGATTTAAAATCATAAAAAAACTGTAAATATTAATACAAGACATATTCAGATGTAACCCCCTTTGCAATTGTTAAAATTTTCATAACTGTAATTTTAATTGCACCTTTTTTTTTCCCCTCAGTAACTGTAACAGAACACTGACCCCAAATAAGTTTGTAATGTAACATTTTTGTAATTGTTCCTGGTCACTTCTGTTGAACTTGTTCTTTATTTACAGTAGCTCAGTCTGTGTTTCTGTCCATCTTATTGAATTTTCCACTCTCAGCTACAAAGAAACATGTCTAAACCTGATGACTAGCCACCAAGACTAGCACTGAAGCCCCAAAGTTCAGTTTCATCAAACTGTAGAGTCATTCTTCTAAATGTCCCGAGACACTCTTTGGAAACTTCAGGCAAGATCTAATAGGCGGCCATGAACATCCACTTTTTGATTACACTCATTTTATTAGTCAGATTTATAGGTGTTCCTCATTTTCTGTACTTTTGTAATGACGTATTTCACTGTGCTTCCAGCTATATCCAATGCAAAGCCCTATAATGTCTTGATCAGCATTTCATCCAAGTATCTTGTCTCATATCCACACTTTTCCTCCAAATGTAGTTTTTTTTTTAAACTAGAAAGTGAACTGATTTTTTTTTTTTTATGCTTAGTGTCTGCGTATGTTGATGAAATAAACACAAATGCTGTTGTCGCAGTGCATTTTACACAGTTTAAAAATGAATGAAAATTAAATTAGATTTCTGAAATTCAGTATTTCACCCTCAAATGCATATTTAGATGCATTTTGTGCCGTTTATTCACAGTAGCATATTTTGTATTCTGGTTGTCCTACTCTGCACATTAAATAGTCTTATATTCGCACATTCTAATTGATCTCTCTGTCTCATTTTTGGGGTACAAATTAAGACTGTCTGCCTGAAGAGACTCTTACCTTAACAAAAGTGCTCCATGATCCTATTTTTCCCTCCAAATTATTCTCTTTAAATTAGGTGTCTTGAGACAGACGAGGTGAGGACTGCAGATGAAAGGCCAGCACCTTGGACAGTTCCTGCCCGAGTTTTGTGCCTGCTGGTCAAAATGAATCACATTTAAGGAGAATGTTCTGGAGTGAAATATCAGGACAAGAACAGCTCATGCTGCTGTACAAGCCCATTTGAGATTGTGAAAAGTCTCATTAGCAACAAATAGCAATTAACCTCTATTTATTATTGTCCTGCTGTTTATTGTTTCCTGATTATGTTTTTTTTGGCTTTTGTTTTTATTCTGTTTTGGTTAAGTAAAGATTCAAACGTGTAATTTACCAGGTGCTGAAATGGTAATTGTTATTTAGTGGATAAAGGGGCATATTTAATGGGCTGTTGTGAAGCTATCTGTTTTAAGTTAAATTATACAATTATTCAAAATAAAAAAAAAAATAACAAATATAGGTGGATATACCAACCCAGTAAATGTAATTATGATGTAAATTGTACAATTACTATAAAATACACTGTAAAATTACATAAAGCATGTATAAATGAATTACTTAAATCATCCAGTTGACCTAATGTAATAGCATTCAGTTTAGGATCATTAAGATATTTTGTTTAAAAAAGTAATATTGTGAAATAATGTACAGTTTAAAGTAATGTTTTTCTATTCTTCAGAAATCATTCTAATATGCTGATTTATTACTTATATTATCAATGTTGGAAACCATTGTGCTGCTTTTTTTCCCTCTGGATTCCTCGATTGAATAAAAACTAAAAAAAAAACTAAAAAAAAAAAAAACAGCAATTATTCAAAATAGAAATCTTTCCTAACAATAGAAGTCTTTGCTATCACTTTTTTTTTTTTTATCAATTTAACACATCCTTGGTGAATGGAGTATTAATTTCTTTCAAAAAAGAACTGACCACAACATTTTGAAATTGTAGTTTTATATTGTTACAAAAGATTTCTGTTTTAAAGAATCCTGAAAAAAGTACCCCAAGTTCCAACAAAATATTTAGCAGCACAATTGTTTTCAGCACTGATAATAAATCAGCATATTAGAATGATTTCTGAAGGATCATGTGACACCGAAGACAGAAGTAATGATGCTGAAAATTCAGCTTTGCATCACAGGAATAAATTCTAATTTAAAGTATAATAAAATAAAACACACTATTTTAAATTACAATAATATTTCACAATATTATTTTTTCCTGTATTTTTGATCAAATAAATGCAGCCTTGAAGAGCATAAGAAACTTCTTTAAAAACAAACAAAAAAACATTAAAAATCTTACTGATCCCAAACTTCAGAAAGGCAGTGTATGTATAAAATCATTTATTTAGTTTTGTAGTAGTGGTATTTGCTTTTAGTTTTATTGGCATTTACTCAACTAAAAAAACATAATCGTATATATTAAAACATCTACAATACTCAAAAGATAATGGAGGAAAAAAAAAATTAAGAACTTCTATCAAATGTCCCCAAAAATGCTCATGCTTTGACCAAGATTACATAAATTATTCAAGGGCTTATGGGTATTCTCCATAGCTGCATTTCTGCACTTGATCATTTGAATTATTAATAATTAAATTATAAATTGAATTGATTTTGAAGTCAAAGAACCCCGTAGAGTTGTGATATTTCAGTTATAATTTTAAGATGTGACATTTCAAGCAAGGAGGACAGCTTAATTATTTGGTAACAGTTTGTTGATATTAGATTTTCAAGTCAAATGTTGTACACTTTCACTATTTCTCTTGCTTTCCAGTACAAATAGAAAATAAACAAACAAGAGTACAAATAAGAAAAATAAACAGGCCTTCCCTTAACTTTTAAATTACCTCATTTGCAGACCTTTTCTTTTCTTTCAGATAACAAGCCTTAAGTTATGGAGTCATTTTGCTTCTAAAGTAAGTACATCTTGTTTTTAAGAACGTTTATATATTTGTGCTGGAACACTATGTTAATGAATTAAACATTATTGTAAAATTTCATAATAAACAAATAAAGCTTAAATCCCAAAACTCTAAATTTGTTTGATTTGTATAGTTGTTAGTATTTTCAGTGCATGACCTGTGATGCTGTTTCTATAAGGATATACATTAATGACAGACACAGATCTGAGAAAAAAAAACAAAAAAAAAACAATTTCCTCAACATGTAGTATTATAAGCTTACTTCACAGCCAGGTTTAAGGCTCTTTTTGATATTCCCTTTGCCTGTAAACATGCCTGGAGTAGCTGAGAGTGCATTCTTGAGACATGATTTGAGTGCATTTCTCCCGCTGGTCAAAACGGTGATGAATTTAAAGTAGCCTGGGTTCAGACGTGCCACACTTTCCCAAACAACACGAATGGATCTCTCACCCTGACAATAGCTTAGAACTTGCCGTGGAAATAACAAATAGAGACTCCACATGGTCACAAAGGCTAAGGCAGCAGAGAATTGCTTAAAGGAAGCCTGATACCACAGCAGAGAATTATCTATCACAGATAAGGAAAGAAATGCTTATTTCCTCAGTTTACTATCTTAAGTGTCAGGGTTTTGTTTGTGCATGTGCAAGGTACTATAATGAAGCAAATCAGGCTAACTGTAAAACCTGGCTAACCTGTAGAAGCAACTTTGTTCAGCTTGTGTAGACTCGTACTGTAGGGTTAAGCGAATTACTCATTAACTGGAATTAAATATATGGTGTCAGAGGTTGAACTGAATGATTGCAAATGCACTTTGCACTCCACTTATTCCAAATGGAGTACTAGATCTGAATAGCGCTGGAGGGAATATACGGTTTCAGAGACATGTGGACATTTTTGCTAAACCCGTTCTCATTGATTAAGTTCTTGCTTGAAAAAAGCAGGAAATGAAAGTATAATTTAAGGCATGAGTTTAAAAAGGCAGAGGTCAATGAAAACAGTGCAGATTCAAAGCAGGCCAGCATATACAGTGACATTAATATTTATGCCGGAATATCAGTGAATTTCATAAATGCTCCGCTCTGTTTCTCTTCTCATTTCTGAATGCCCACCCCAGGACGTCATGCTAGCAGAATTTTTGTACATATATCGTCTGCAAAAAGTTGTGAATAATTACTCATTGTTATTTATTTATGTTTTTAAACAAAGTATGCATTTATTTGATCACAAACCACAGTAAAATTCTAAAATAGTATTGCAGTTTAAAATAACAGTTTTCGATTTTAAAATGTCATTTATTTCTGTGATGCAAAGCTGAATTTTCAGCATCATTACTCCAGTCCTCAGTGTCACATTATTCTAATATGCTGATTTGGTGCTCAAAGAAATATTTCTAATTAATATTTAAAACCGCATTTGCTGCCTAATATTTTTGTGGAAAAGGTTTAGGGTAAGAAGACAATACTTATAATTTTATTCATCACAGACAAATTTAATTGGTCAAAATGAATAAGTAAATAAATGCTGGTTATTGAACTTTCTATTAATCAAAGAATCCAGAGGGAAAAAAAAAGTGTTTCACGGCTTTACAGCAAACCTATTTCAACATTGTTAATAATACAAAACTTTATTAATAATTGAGAACAATTGAGCACAGAGTGATTTCTGAAGGATCACGTGACTGAAGTAGGGCTGACGAGAATCCATGAAATGCATTAGATAGTTTCCTAAGGCTGCTATTTTGGCGGCACTGAATGTAACCCATGCTTCTGGGCCAAATTAAACTTGCATATTTTGCTAAATATTACTCCTGAAAATGGTCAATTATTGTTATGTTTTGGGCTGTACTAATTGGTTGGACTGGGAAAAACATTTGGAGCACTATAGACTGCCAAAAGTTAGAACAAATCAAGGAGAAGAGTGTAAAAAAAGAGTGTCTGAGGAACAAAATGCATTTGTGGTTGGCCAAATTGAACCAGGATTTCCAAGGCAAGAATGACAACATTCGTGTTTGTTTTTATAATTTCCGGCCAGGTAGGCGAAATATTAGGCTGATATCTTAATTAAAACTTTAGTTTGTCAAAATATTGTGTCCTGCTTACAAAGTCCTTCTCTATATGATTATGCAGCTTCCACATGTTTTTCCATGGTTAAATTAGCAGAACATCGTTTACATTTGAGTATCGCCAATATGGTCATGCATCCAGGTAACTGACCAAATCGTGACAAAAGTCCATACACTGTAGAAACCCATTTAAATCATAGTAAAGTATAATACTATTCTGAGTTCACAAAAGCTATGATTTAATTAAATAGCTATATGTGATGCAGGTTCAATATATATGCTCTTTAATTATTTAGCTGTGTGTAGGTTATGTACGCGCGTTTCAGAGCGGCTCAGTTCACAGTAAATGCTGCTCCACACAAACAATTATGATTAACATGTGGAGCGTCTTAAACTCCATCTCTGCATATTGACGTGAGTTTGTGCTTTATTATAACGTTCATCTGGAAACACAAATATTTGTAAGGTAAATATATAATTTCTTAACCATTAGAATACATCATTCTCTTTCTCAATACGCTGTTTCAGAAACCCATTTTCAGTTTACACATTTTGTTGTCCGTATATTCAAGAAATAACAGTGGCTTTAGCATTTCTGTTGTAAAGAAATGGCCAAGTATTAAAGATTAAGTGGATATTTAAAATAAATGTTGTTTAGTCAATATTAAACAAGGATTAACTTGAGCAATAAAGTGTAAAAACAATCGGCCTCTACAGTCATTTGTCATAATTCATAATGTACATTAGTTTTATTATTTATAATAGGATATGTAGGCTATATTCAGTTTTGTTCAATAAAACCATATGATTACTTGCTTTTGATTCTTTATTTGAACCAATTATTATTATTATTGCCTCATTGCTATTATATACAGTGGTAGCCAAAAGTATTAGAACACTAGTATTTTCAACAGCTATAAATGGTTTTAAGTCAGTTATTTCTCTTTTGCTGTAGTGTGTCTGTAGAAAACATAAGTTACATTTCCAAATATTCATTTTGCCATTAATAATCCAGTGAGATTTTTGTTTGCACAAAGAGTCTGACAGTGCTCCACACAGAGACCTGATCTCATCATCATCCAGTCTGTCTGGAATGACATGAAGAAACAGAACAAACTGAGACAGACTAAATCCAGAAGAACTGTGGCAACATCTCCAAGATGCTTCAAGAGACCTACCTGAAAAACTACACGCAAGTGCACCTAGGGCAAAAGCTGCTTTAAACGCAAAGGGTGGTCACAACAAATGTTGATTTAGTTTAGTTAATAGTTTATTGATGAAGAAAATGTATTTATGACAATATTTTGATAGCATCCTCATTTTACAGCATTTTTACACAAGAGTCTTTGCATTTAGGTTTTCTTGAAGCACAGCTCTTCTGGATTTAGTCTCTCAGTTTGTTCTGTTTCTTCATGTCATTCCAGACAGACTGGATGATGATATCAGATCTCTGTGTGGAGCACTGGCTGTTGTCAGACTCCTTGTGCAAACAAAAATATCACTGTAATATCAATTATTACAATTAATGGCATAATAAATGTTTGGAAATGTAAACACTACAGCGCACAACCAAAAAAAAAAAAAAAAAAAAAGAACAAAAAAAAAAAAAAATGACTGACATAAAACCATTTTTAGCTGGTGAAAATACTAGTGTTCCATGCATTCTAAGTCATTTTAAAGGCTATTGTTTGCTTAGGTCTATTTTTATTACATAAAAACACTGCATTATAATTATCCGATTACTTGATTACCAAAATAATTGTTAACAGTGGTGATCAGTAACAAAGTAGGTGACTTAAGGTTGATTGGGACACTTTTTCCAAGTCATTTCAATGAAAAAGTGTCCCAATCAACCTGAATTCACCTAGTTTTTATTAAGTACATTTTTCAAGTATCTGTACTTCACTGGAGTAGTTTTATTTTGAGTAACTTTTACTTCACTACATTCCAAAGCATTAGATCGTACTTTTTACTTCACTACATTTTATAAAACGTATTGTTTATCACACTCTCCGAGACGCGAAAGCGGTGTCTAATTCATGAACCAACCGATTCTTTTCAATGAAACTGATAAATCAGTTGGCAAATCGCACCAAACGATCCATTCACGAATTGGAATGATCCGATTGCAGGTGTTCTCGAGTCGACTACGTTTACATGCACCCAAATAATCCATTTGTAATCGGATTGATGGCTCAATCGGATTGAAAAACGTTCATGTAAACACCTTAATCAATCCGATTGAGCTCGATCGGATTGAAAGGGGTGGTTTATTCCTATTCTAATCCGATCCAACAGCAAAAAATGACCATGTAAACGATTGAATCCGACTACTTTCTCAATCGTATTCAGAAGTCTCTGGGGCACATGCGCAGTGCAATGTTGACATGCATTACGCAGTGCGCAAGTTCACGTTTGGCCGAGTAAAGACCGTAAAAGATCACAAAAAAACTGTTGCTGATTTATGAATGTGTATGCCAACATGGCAAAAGTAATGATGAGCTCTGTCACGTCCATGGTTGTCTCCACAAGTGTGATTGATATGACATCACAGGCAGAGCGCGTGCGCAAAAGTTTTAATCGGAATGTATATAAAACGCATATAAACTGATATTTTAATCAGATTACAATGTTAAGAGTACATGTAAACAGATCTGCAATCGGATTCAATTCATTCGGATTGACGAAAATTGGTGCATGTAAACGATTTAAAATGAGCTAGTCTCGTCAGTGAACTGAATTCACAAGTAAGAATCTTGTGAGCGGGCGTGCGCGCGACTGATGCTGCAAAAGTAAGTTACCAATGTCGAATTTTAGGATTAATTATTGTAACTGAAAATCATATTTGGGTCAAAACTGTCAGTTTTTTGTGAACGAAATCTGCTGTAAAGGGCGACCTGTTCAAGCCCACTGAATTGCTTCAGTAACGTCAGTGTATTTCAAAAAACATTATCTCTATGTTTTATGTCAAAAAAACGAAACAATAAAATAACACAGATTAAATGAAATAACTCATGCACGTTCATTTTCCCCGCTGCTGTAACGTTAGCAGTTTTATTAAAATGCTAAGCATAGCCCTATGTGACGTCTTTTTTGTTATTATTCAACGGTATAGGCAAAATTATATTGTTATATTGTTTGGATCAACTAACGTTAGCCGAGTAGATAGATATGAATGTTTATTCATAACCCTACTGAAAATAAGACCATTTTGTGAGCTGATGCTAACTGTCTAGCTAACAAGCTTGCTGGTGCTAAGTTAAGGTCGTTTTTAGATATTATAAGTTCAAATATTTTTGTTTAACCACCTAGATGGATTACATATGAGGGTAAAATAAAGAATGCGATGTTCAGAACATGGTAACTACAGTAATTATAGGGAAGTGATGCCCTCTGTCAAGGGTGTTTTTACACCACAGACAAGGTTTTAGAAGAAGGAAAAAAATCATTATGAAAATATATTTATATTTTTCGTAAAGTGTTCTTCCTAACTTTAGGCCTTATTCTCATATAACTGTGACGTTATATCTTGACCCCTTATAGTTATTTTGTGAAAATCACAGCTCAAGTAAAACTGAAAAAGGAGTACTTTTACTTTTACTGGAGTAATATTTTATTATATGTATCTTTACTTTTACTCAGGTACTTGATTTGTGTCCACCACTGATTGTTAGTGACAGCTCTACACTGAAGACTAGCGTAATGATGCTGAAAATTCAGCTTTCAACAAAAAGACAATAGCAATTTGAAATTGTAATAATATTTCACAATAGTATTATTTTGACTTATTTTGATAAAATGAATGCAGCTTAGTGAGCATTTGAGACTTGTATTCATGAAGATCCCCAGTCACAAACGTCATAAATATTACAAGGCTTTTCTATGCTGGGTTAACAGCTTGTGGTCTCAGTTTATATATCACACATTTGTGGAGGTTTAGCTTTCAAAGGTGTCTGGCTTTTAGACAGCACTGTCTTTTTGAAAGCTGTGAGCTGACATCTGTAGCACACTTGGATTGGTTTTAGTTTTGGTTTTATTTCCCAAAGCATCTGTTAGGGACCTTGGGGAGGAAGACGGGGGGTGTCTGATCAAGGCTGCTTGTACGTTTCTTTAGCTTCAGTTGATTTTCACTAGTGTCTGGATGAAGAAGAGGGCAGGTTTTCAAGCATTTTTTCCTCCTTAAGCAAAAAGAAACACTTTGTCATAGGCACTCTCTCAGAGACAAAGGAAAAACGTGCCATAAATAATTCAATATAGCAAAATAACACCCCCTCTCCTTTCTTTGGCTCGTGCTTGTAAGTAAAACTAAGACAAATGAAGAATGAAAGGCTGCGGTGATGAATATTTCTCTCAGAGCGATAAAGAAGTTGTCTTTAAGTGCTCGTGAACGCTGGTGCACATCATGTGTTCTGATGACAGTTTGGTGCTTGTTTTTATAAGACAGTATAAAAGCAGTAGCTTGACATTCACTCTGCCAAATGGGGTTCTGAAGTTAAAATCGCAGGAATGAAAAAGTAACAGCCACTGTAATTTAAACACTGATGGAAACAAACTTCCATGCGCTAAGTGCCTTTGAAGCATCCAGAGTCATATGGTGTGACGCTATTAACACAAAAATGTAATAACATATGATAAATCAGTCAGGCTTTACTCCATTCTTATTTTTTTTACATGAAGGGTGCAAAGAGAACAACAAATATAAAATATGAAAGAATATTTTTGAAAGGAGGAAAAAGCATTTCCTTACACGCCTGCTGTTTTTTTTTTTTTTTTGCCGTTGTAAGATGTGAAACGAATAATTAAAGGCTGCCTGTTAAATTATTGAAGAAATAAAAACTTTAAGTGGGTGCAAAAATTATTTGCACTTTCTTATAAGCCACAAATATGCTATTTTATTTAAGAAACTTTTCTTATTATTAATCTTGAAAACTTGAAAAACTTTATTTCTTTTTTGTCAGGATTATTTGATGATTTTTTTTGTGAGCATTTGTTTGAAACGCACATTTTTGGTAAATAACATCAGTCTATTTCATTGCTTTTTCATTTCGTTATTATTTATTTATTTATTGACAAAGAACGAGTGTTGGTATTCAAAACCCCCAATATTTTCTCGTTTCTATAATATATAACCTGCTGCATATATTTGACTGCTAGGTTTAATAAAAACACTCAATAAATAAATAAATATAATTTTATTAGAGTATACGCAATACGACATGACATTATGATTGTAATGTATTATTCACACAGATTATTTTCCATCAGTACCCATGTTCAAACAATCCTGCTGAATCTAATCATCTCTAACATTTTACACATATCTTGATTTGAATTTCCAAGTAGTCTGTAACACAGACTAAGATGATTCTTCTCTTTTATTGATGTCTTTTATTAATGATTTGAACATATGTGACTTATGCTTGCGCTAAAGCCTTAATGTCAGGTGGTCCAGCTTTTATTCTACTCATCATAAATCTCAATTCAGGACTGATTATATATTCCTATCACTCTTCTTAATATCCTCGTGTGTTCAGGCAGAGATTATGCCCATCTTACTTTCTTTTTAATTATTTTCTCATTTTTTCTGCATAAGGCCTATATGTCTTAATGACAACCAGCAGACTGTGAGGTGGAAGTTTAACACTTCTTTACTTGCCAAGAAAACTCTGAATACTCAGTACTGAATGCTGGAGATCATAATGCCCAGAAGCATTATGGGAAACCGCAAAGTGCTTTATTAGGGTGAACTGTATTGCATTTTGTCCAATCTTTCCATATCACAGAGAATAAGAGACTCTGATCTTGAGAGTAAAATAAAGTTGCTTGAATATAGCAGCCACATTGTTGATCTCTCAAAGGAAATAGCTACCTTGCTTATTGCATTGAAAGGCAAATAGCATTCCCTCTCCACGTTTAGAGTTGCATTTATTTTGCACAGTGCCGAGTGGCATTATTATGTGGATAGAGAAAAGCAAGGCAAGGCTGCTCGCTCTCCGATTGAAGTATGAAGAATCAAAATCTACTATTTCTGCAATTAGAGACAAGGTTGGTCAGGTGCTCACAGACGTGAATGTCTTTAAAGTGTTATTCTTGCTTTTACCAGTCGAATGTGCTAATAACCCTCAGCACCTATCAGCTTGCCTCTGTGGACTGAATGTGCTTGGATTACTATCAACTATTGTTAATTAAGTTTCCTTGCTGCTCCTATATCTGTGGATGCATTTCATAAAGCTTACACTTCTACTATACACTGAAAAGTCACCCGGTTTTTAGGGCACAGAGCTTTGCATAATTCTAGAATATCTACCTCCTGTTAGATGATATTGTACATTGTTACATTTATCTCCCACCTTGTGATGGAAAAATACAGAGTGTAAAGGTCTTGTTTTAGAACAGTAGGTTTGATTTGTGGTGCTATTAACAGACAGTAACAAAGCTGTAATCTTTCAATAATATGAGACATGTTTAATTGAGTTGGTGTGTGTGTATATATATATATATATATATATATATATATAATATATATACCAACTCATTACAGCTGCAAGATTAATCCTTAAAAGATTGCGATTTCTGATCAGACACCTATGGGATCTTATTCCGGAATGACGACGATTCAGCGGTGTCTATTCCGACTGTTTCACATCATGCTGCTCACGCTCCACTGACGCTTATAATGTAAAACAGGTGTTAAAGACATTCAAATCCGCATTCATGTTTCTGCTGATCCATAAAGAGCAATGCAAACAGTCTTTTCAACCACATAATGATCATAATTTCTGTGTTACAGACATTTAAATAACAGCAGTACTGAGATAAAAGTTTATAGTTTGGGTATAAACACTTATTGTCTACAGTAAGCGAAAGTATCTTAGCACTTGCATGTAACGCTTATCCTCTTCCGTCAGGAGGTGGTGACAACTGCATGTTTAAAAACGTATGTATCATTGAATCATTCATTCAGGAGATTTAAATAGTGAAACAAGTCTTAATCAATTGAGACATTGACTTCATTAAAATTTTGATCAAATATATTTTTTAAAAGACTTAGGCAGTGAACATTGTGTCAGAACCACTAGTAAATTACGTTATTTTGTTTAGATTTCTAACCTTTTTTTCTTCAGAATCGTGAGAGAATTATGATCTCCAATTTATTAAATAAATCGTGATTTTCAGTGCAGCTTTAGTTTACATGTTCATTACTGCATATAATTCATTAAAATAGAAGTTTAATTTTATAAAGTACAAGTTCATATCAAAATGCACCTATATTTTTTTGCATTTTGTGTTTTTCAGTTGAATAAAATATTGTTTTTCCCAATATATTCCATAATTGAGGATTTCTTTAAAAAAGTAAAAAAATCTTGTCTCGTTTTCGTGAACCCAGTCTTGTGTCTCATCTCATCTTGTGGGATAAGTGTCTCGTCACACCCCTAAAAATAGATTATGATTTAAGCACAATTTGAACCATTTTATGGAATTTAGGATAGAATAAGTTTGAATCATTTCTGAACAACTTTTATATTCTTATCGCTTTTACACTGCAATGTTAACTTGTAATTTTTTTTTTTTTTTTTTTATCTTTATCTTTTGTAACAATATAAACTACTGTTTAGAAGTTTGGGGTCGGTTTTTTTTCTTTTTTAAGAAATTAATACTTTTATTCAGCAAGGATCATTAAAGGTTTAGTTCACCCCCAAATTTAAATTCTGTCATTAATTACTCACCCTCATGTCGTTCCAAACATTAGGAACTTCATTCATCTTCAGAACACAAAATAAGCTTTCTGACCCTGCATAGACAGCAACACAACTGACAAGTTAAAGGCCCAGAAAGGTAGTAAAGATATAGTTAAAATAGTTTGCGTCATCAGTGGTTCAACCATAATTTTATGAAGCTAAGACATTTATGAAGCATTCAACATTCTGTGTCGAAGACTGACATGGAAGAGAAGAAATTGTTGAATAAAGTCATTTAGTTTTCATTGCGCTCAAATTATTCTATTGAGTAATCAATCACAGAATCAATCACAGAATCACAGAATTTTCATTTCGGTGTAAACTATATAAATTGTTAAAAAAGTTTTAACAGTGACAGTAAAAACAAGTGACAGTAAAAACATTTTGATGATATAAATCCATTGTTTTAAATTATAATATCACAATATTACAGTTTTTTTCTGTATTTTTGATCAAATAGATGCAGTCTTGGTAAGAATAAGAGACTTAAAAAAGCACATTAAAAATCTTACTGATCTCAAACTTTTGAACAACAGTGTGTATGTGATTTTAGCCTCATTCAAATGCATCACATTTTATCATCGAATGCCTTTTTGTGCAAAACTGCAGACTACAGTACAGTTTCTATAGTTTCAGCAGCCATGTTAAGCGTGTTCCCTTTAGCAAACTGAAATTTGATCGATGTTGAATTAAAAATTAATCAGGAAAGGCTGAATTCATTTGCCAAACACTCAGTAGAAACTAAACTTTTCTCAGAATACAGACTTCAACAATGTCATCATTGACTTTGCCGAATGTCAGTGTGCATCTTGATTCTATAAATTGTGTCTGCTTCCCATGATAAATGTAATGGGTGCCGTTTTCCCCCTCTGCGGGTCTATTTCAGCACAGTTTCTGTGTATTAAGTGAGCAGTTTGCATGAAGCTCAAATGCAGGCGCAGAATAGCTCATCCAGATTCAGACAGGCTGATCAAATAAGTTCCGCATTACATCGAGAGGGCCCTAGGGGGAAGTTGGGGGATATCCTTTTCTCAGTGTGTATTCCCCAGCTTGCTACTAGCAAATAAGCCTGTTAGCAACACAGCAATGCTGAGTCACACAGCAAAGGATTCAGAAAATAACGTTAAAACGTTGGCTTTTTCCACTTTCCATGTTGTTGTGTAATCATAATGTCATTTCTGAAAGATTTTAATGAGATTTTAATGAGAACTAGCATCAGTTGAAGGTGTGAATAGCAATTGTAGACTTACTATTACTGTTATCACTTACACTGATGTTGTATGATGACCTCAGATGTGTTTGCAAACACCGCCACAAGGGCAAGAAAGGCAAATTGTTGTTAAAACAAACAAAGCCATTAAATACAATGACAAAATACGTCTCTGACATTGATGGGAATTGCTTTTCAGTGCGAATCTATTTAATTCATGAGCTGCTGATTCTGAGAGCCCAGGAAATCGTGACCTTCTTTTGAGTGCTGAGGGAAAAAGTTTCTTAATATGTACAACAGCACCCTACTAGTCGCTGAAATCGGCGAGTATTCCATCAGATAATATTATTTTGGCCTCAAGGATTTTGTAATATAGGCATACTGTCTTTCTAAGTAGTGAATCACCCTGTCAGTTAAGTAATGTACACTTGGTTTCCAGTGCAAAACGCCCTAAAGATCGCCTCGAAATATTATTTTCTTATATTCTGGTTGTCCTCAGAGAGCGAATGTGAGTAAAACTGCATTTTATAAGCAACAGAAGAAATTCACACTGGAGTCGGATATGTCAAGAGCGAAACTCTTCTTTCAAACGCACCGGGAAATTAAGACAGGGACTCAAAACAACCCACACAACCTCGCCAGAGGGTAGAAAGCATCCTCCAAATCCACAAAGTAATGAAATAACTTTCCAGACAGAGGAAGAAAGCTCAGGAAAGAGCTGTAGTTAGGAGTTACCCTATAGTGCTGATTTAAGAACGGTTACGCGGTTTACCTCACGATCGTTAGCGTTGGAATTGTGTTAGAAGGACGTCTGGTCGAAGATTAGAGCAAAGTGACTTCTGCCTCGGCTTTTGCAAAGCACATTCGGACATTTAGACTCTTTCCTCATTTAAGGCCTACTTAACTGAAAATGAGAGACGTTCCCTGTCAAGGTTGGGTTGGCAGTGCCCAATGATGCCTTGATTGAGCTGTCGATTCCATTAGCAAGCAATTGGCCAGTCGTAGATTTGTATTGACAGCTCAACTGACAACTCTATACAAGTGAGGAAGGTTTCAAAAATGCCTTAGACTGAAGGATAAAGTTTTAATAAATCATCTTTTTTAATATATTGTAGAATCTAGACTTCAGAAATGGTTCTTATCAGTGTTGGGGAATGTTGATCTGAAAAATAATGTGAATTGATGTTGTACTATTTAATATAAAAGTGTGAAAAAGAAATGTTACTTCACTAAGACTCTCTTAATAATATATATCTAAAGTTAGTGATCAGTAAGATTTTTAATGTTTTTTTTTTTTTTTTTTTTTTTTTTAAAGAAGTTTCTTATGCTCATCAAGGCTGCGTTTATTTGATCATATTATTTTTAATGTTTTTCTGTTTTAATATGCATTAAAATCTAATTTATTCCTGTGATCAAAGCTGCATTTTCAGAATCATTACTCCAGTCTTCAGTGTCACATGACCCTTCAGAAATCATTCTAATATACTTATTTATTATCACTATGTTGGAAACAGTTGTGCTGCTTAATATATTTTTGGAATCTGTGATGCGTTTTTCAGAATTCTTTGCTGAATAAAAAGTTAAAGAACAGCATTTATTTAAATTGGATTTTTTTTTCTAACAATATACGCTAATGTTCAAATGTTTGGGGTCTGTACATTTTTATTATTTTTTTTTTAAAGGAATAAATAAATACTTTTATTCAGCAAGGATGTGTTAAATTTATTAAAATGTGAATTGCCAGCACAACTGTTCTAATAATAAATTAGCATATTAGAATGATTTCTGAAGGATCATGTGACACTTAAGACACTTAAGAAAATTCAGCAATGCATCACAGAAATAAATTAAAATAGAAAGGTAAATTAAAATAGAAAGCATTATTTTATATTGTAATAACATTTCGCAATATTACACTTTTGCCTTTGTTGAGCTTAAGTGACTTCTTTAAAAACATTGCAAGTCTTAAAAATATTTTGGTTTATGTATAACTTTGCTTCGAGTCTGTTTTTTTATTCACACGTTCTCAAGATAAAGTACGACCTTATTTTATGAACGTAAAAGACAATCTCTTAACTATATGATATGTGACCATTGTCAAAGCTTTGCCTGTTACTTTCTTATCCACTTTGAGCAGACTCCGTGTATTCTTCAGTATAATTTGACTTTTGAAAGATGAAGTGCTAAATGCATCCATAACTTCCAAATGTCAATGTTATGCTTGTTGCAATCATTTATTCTCTCTCTAGAACTCCTCCACAAGTCTGTTTCTCAGAATCAAGTTTTTATTTTAATCTTGTTTACTCCTTTCTGTAATTTTCCTCCTCTCTTGATTTTTTTTTTTTAAAGAAATGTCTTCAATTTGTTATTCTTTTCCTCCAGCTGTGTTCTGATCACAGCTCTCGATCAGGCTTTGTTCCCTCAGGCTACATTGACTGGATGGAGATACATTTTGACATGTCAGTGCTACCAAAATGGCCCTGGTGAAATGCAACCCTGGGGAGCTCACCAGCTGTGTTCCCCAGGCAAACAGAGATTAGATATACATTGATTCAAAAGCAAGCACTTTAAACAGAATTAAAATGGTGCTACTTTTGAAAAATGTTATAGAGAGGGTCAAAATATTTTATTTTGAACATCATAGGGAAAATAGTTATATAGAAAAGTCTGTTGCAATAAGCCAAAAATTGTTTTATGTAATGTATGAGTTTTGACCCATAATGAATCGTTGATTCATTCATTCATCTCATGCTTCATTTTGAGGATGAAGGTACATCATACAACCTGTTCATGTTGGCATCCACCACATTCTGCTGGCACCAAGTGGATGAATTTGTGCCAGAGTACCTTAGAGTTTGATTGGACAAATCGCCTTTGACAACAAAAGATATGTGAGGTGAATCCTCCTACATTTTCTAAATTGATAAGCCTATTATTTTGCCAACTATCAGATGTATTTTATATTTTGCATTTATCTTTGCTGACCAGAGTTGTGATGCAGGCAATGACTGATCAGTTGGGTTTTAAAAAGCAAAAAAGAAGAAGAAAAAAAAAAAAAAAGTAAAACTAGTCTCAAATCAGTTCTCAAAGGGCAGTTTCAACAAACCACTCATTTATCCTTAAGAGTTCAATTTATACAACCAAGAATAATAACGGCATGCATATTTTATTTGTTCAGCAGAACACTGCCCTCTTATCTTATTGAAAATATTCAATCCATAAACCACACTGTAAATGAAGTTGGCGCAAATCATTGGTGAATATCTGTGAAGAATCCACTGAGAATTTATTAGCGGCTTTTAAGCTTTGCCTTGTCTGGGTGCAAGACGTTTTACAGTTTAATTAGGAAGGAACAAGCGAGATAAAAACGCATGAGCACACATCATTTATGTAGAGGCTGTTGTGCATAGATTTGCGAGATGGCGGGCAGTCTGGTAAAGCACAGCATCTTTTTCAGTCTTTGCTGTACGATGTGATAAAAATACGTAAGAACATAAACAGAACTTGTTTCTGGCTTATATAATACAGTTAAGGTCACTTTTTGTGTATTTGAACCCTTTCCAACAATGACTATGATGTTGAGATCCATCTTTTCACTCTGAGGACAACTGAGGTACTCATATGCAACTATTACAGAAGATTCAAACACTCCCTGATGCTTCAGAAGGAAACACAATGCATTAAGAGCCAGAGGTGTAAACTTTTGAACAGAATGAAGATGTGTGCATTTTTCTTATTTTGCCTAAATTTCATATATTTTTTTATTTAATACTGACCTTCAGAAGCTACAGAAAATACTTACATTGTTTCCCAGAAGACAAAATAAGGTAAATTTGCCCTTATTTCAAAACGTTAATGCATTATCATTCAGATTGCAGCACAGTATTAAGAATCAAGCGTATGTAAACTTTTGAACGGGTCATTTTTATGAATTCAACAATTATTTGAACTTTATGTAAACATATTTGATGTGAAATGTCTTATTCAGGTCAGTACCAAATAAAAAATAACATGCATTTTGTATGACCCCTCTTATTTTGGTAAAATAATTTTGATAAAACATTTTGCAGATTGTGAAAGGTTTATGTAAACTTTTAACCTAGTGACTTGAATGTGGGAAAATTCAATAGCTGAGACCCATCCCACATGGTGAAATGTGAAGTGGCATTAAATCTATGCACGATTTGGGACTATAAATGTAAGAAGTTTTGCATAAAATTCATCAAGGGCACAGAAGGTGGAAGAAAGAGCTTCTCACATCACTGCTTAATGAAGTTCTGAAGATTCATGAAAATGTTTGGGCATTGAAGCTGAGAAGGACCAAAGGGGTGTGACTTTTTCCAAAGGTGTTTTTATTCGTCTTTAGAGCATCTTGGAAATTAAAATTCTGCTCAGACTGTCAAACACTCCCTCGTGAAAACGACAGCCCCGTGTAGAATACTTCGAAAGATAAATTCATCAGCATTATTTGCCAGCATGAGTTAAGAAATGCTCTGTTAGTCTTATGATCTAACACCTAAATGCATTGAATCATCGCCAGTGACTCTTCTAAGCGGCTCTGAACATTTACAGTTAAATTTTAGCTGTCAAAGCCGCCACTGGTAATGCACACTGTGACAATTATACTAAGTGTACTTTTGTTACCACACTTAAATGAACCTTTAAGAGCAGCTTTGGGTGGCAAAACACAATCCGGCTGCATAACAGCCAACTGAGCTTGTAGAAGCAAGACGAGCTGTATGTCCTGAAGAGGCCTAGATTGTCTGCTTTATTTTCAGTGAACGATCCAACATAGCGGAGGAAGTTATTGATCAGTCTGAGCACAGTATATTTTAAAAATGGGACCTTTGCAGCTTGTAATCATGATGAGAACAGTTGTGTTGAAAAACTGTGATTTCTTGTGTGAACTGCCATTTTATTGGAGGTATCAACCACATGCTCGAGCCATCAATAACCTGGGCTGTAAATCTGTTATATTGGGAAGTCTAGATCATGTGAAAAGGTCAGTAGCAAGGGGTTTACAGATCTTGAAGAAACGCTAGCAGTCAGCAAAAATAAATGCGCCTTTTTCTGATGAATGCACATTTGTTCCTCGAAATACTTATGCTGGTCATGACATTGTTTTTCTTACTTTCCCAATTTCGCAAAGATGCAAATAAAGGTGCACTTATGCATATACAGTCAGTTTCAGAATATGCTCTCATGCTTAATTGCCTCAGATTAAAATCTTATCTACTTAAATATCATTTCAGATCCGTATTAATCGCCTTTTCCGACACCTGCCTGCGAATACTCTGCCTCCTCAGCCCAGCTGTAATCTGCAGCATAATGTAACCAGTAGGGGTTAGTGTCGAGACAGCAGGAGAGGGCAAAAATCCATCTTCCTTCTAATTTGAGCGAATGTGTATCGTATGCTAAGCGCTTAGCTGTTATCAATACAATCTCCTCTGGTCTCCCTGGGCTGCAGAGGAGCAGAGAAACGTACTACATGTTAGGCTTTTTCATGACTGGTCATGCCAAATTATAGCAATTTATTGCATTTAATGGATTCTTAGAATTACAAAAATGCTTTATGAAATATTTATTTTTTTATGAAACAGTTTCACCCTTTAGAACAGGATTGTGTCCAATTTAGCAAACTTCTTGGGCCAATTTTGTAATTATAAACTAACATGCACTTGCACACTTCTGATTCTCTATCATAGTTGGAACTGTTTTGGTATGATATTTTCATGAAAACTAGATATTCTTAACAATTTTTAGTATTCAGTACTGTTTTTAAATCTCAACTGCGTATGTGCTTTCTAGTCTCCACCATAAAAGCAAGACCTGACCTCAACACACACAGACAACATAAAACAGCATGTGATCATCTAAAACTCCTCCTGTCTGTGCTAAAGAAAGGCATCCCACTGTTGCAGCCCATGTGCGCTGATGTGTGAGGCCTGTTGGTTATCCTTGCTGGGCTCCTGCAGTTTTGTCCCTGTCAACATAGAGCGCCTTGTCTGGCCACAGCATCCTCGCACGCGTGGATGACAGGAGAATAAATGCCACTGCTGCGCGCATGCACGTGCCAAACCTACAAGATCTGTCCCCTCTTAGTGATGCACAAGAAACAACACATTCAGGAATGTGGGTTTAATAGAGGGTTTGCGCTTATGTCATGATTTGGTCAGTTACCAGGATGCGCCGCCATATCAGCAATACTCGGATATGTAAACCACAGCATGGATTGCACGTTTAGTATACTAATGAATATGTTGTTCTGCTAATTAATGCTGTCTAAACTATGGAAAAAATATGTGGAAGGTGCTAAATCATAGAGAGAAGGACTTTGTAAGCAGGAACGGGCGCAATATTTGGACAAACTAAAGTTAATAGGTGGTAAAGATACGTAAGAGCAGTATTAATGAAGATATTAGTCTAATATTTCTTCTACCTGACTGGAAATAATAAGCACAAACACAAATGTTGTCAAGATTCTCCCCCTGGAAATCCTGGTTCAGTTTGGCCAACCACAAATGCCTTTTGTTCCTCAGACTCTCTTCCTTTTGTTATAACTTTTGGCAGTTTATAGTAGCCTACTCCAATGTTTTTCCCCGTCCGACCGATTAGTACAGCCCAAAACATAACGATAATTGACCATTTTCAGAAGAAGTAATCAGCGAAATATGTGTCACTGTTTACATTCAGTGCTGCCAGTATGGCTGATGACACCTTGTGAAAACACTATTGTGGGCTGTCCAAAACAGTCATCTTAAAGGAAAAGTTCACCATAAAAAATTAAATTCTGTAGTCATTTACTCGAATGACTTCTTTTGTGTTCCGCAAAAGAAAGAAAGCTCATGTTCAGACTTTTTTGATATTTGACAATAATTGACAATTGACAATAATTAATTGACAATAATTAGAAGATGTAAAGCTTCAAAAACAAGGCAAACTCACCATAAAAGTACCAAAAAAGGTAGTCCACATGAATTGTGTGGAAGGGTAGGCTAAGTGTCAAGTCTTCTGAAGTCATACATTAGCGAATAATTGCCTGGTAATTCTTCACTTTAGTGAGGTGCTAACCGCTGCGACTGAATCACTGAATTAGTGAGTTGAACTTGAGAACCGAGTCAGTTCTCATGAACAAAACCATCCCGGTCTATAAAGTGAATCAACAGATTCACTGAAAAGATCCACCTCCAAACAAATGCTTCGTGAGAGTTACGATTGACACAATGACATAGTAATCGCTACGGCTTCACAAGACTCAAATCGTCTAAACTAATTTTACGGGGTTTTCCCCTTCTTTTTTGAACCTCGATATCTTCAATTGGTATTAATTGTCAATACGTGGAAATAAAGCGATTTCCGATTACATGCAACTTGCACATGCTTAATAATTATTATATAATAATGTTATTGTTGTTGGTACTGAATTTAGTGTTTTATGTAATAATAATTTATAAATATTGCATATGTAGGTACATTAAAAATGTTGAAGTGGTAATCCAGCCCAGGCGGATTTATTTGTGCATAAACAGTAAATGCTTTTATAGCTTGAATTGGTATTTATTGTAATGCAATTCGCTAGATATAAAAATAATAGACTTTCAGCTGTAATACGCACGACGTCGTTATGCCTAACTCTCTCTCTCTCTCTCTCTCTCTCTCTCTCTCTCTCTCTCTCCCTAGACGCAGCGGCGGCTTGGCTTGGATTCAGTACCTCCCCTATGTGCTGCCTTACTCCATCATCACATCCCTGAACGTGAGCGGTGTAGCTGAGGAGCACTTCTTTAAAACCCGACACTTCGCTGGAGTTGCTTCCCTGCGCGTCTGAGAGTCGGAGGGAGGGGAGACGCATTCCCCAAAATCTCTTCTAACGATGGAGACCCGTCTGGTTGTATTCCCTGGCGCTCACTTTACTCTTTCTACCTGGCTAATTCTTTCCTTCTTGTATGTTTTTCCGAATGTAAAGGCAGATATAAGTTGCGCGCCATGTATGTCGCCAATGCAAGTGAATTACGCAGGGGATGAGCATCTGCGCGACCCGCCTGATTCTGGGAAATATCCGAGACAGGATCAAAAGAAACCCCAGCTGATCACAGTTCTTTACCCGAATATTGGAGTACCTGCTGGACGAGAGCTGGATGGTTTTCCAGGGATCGCGCCGAAACAGGAAAGAAACGCAGAGGGGATAAACTCCCGTGCGTCTTTGGGGAACTTCGCCGAGTCCGCTTTAGACGAAGAATTGTTTTCGGATGAATATGTGAAAAGTGAATCTGAATTGGAACCCGAGGACGCCGCATTAGGGAGACTTAAAAGAAGCGTGCCCGAGTTTCTGGAGAACGCGCGGAGCGCTGATGCCCGCTCGGAGGAGCAGAGGAAGACCTCCGGTCTGCGGGTGGACGGACAGAGTAAACGCACCGAAGTTCGCTGGAACAGGGATGATGAGCATGATGCCAGAGTGTCGGATTCCAGACCAGACGAACCCAAACTGACCAGCAGCACTTTTGCTCTGGCTGGAGACTCCGCGCACAACCACGCAGTCGTGTATTGGACTGGAAAAAACAGCAGTGTAAGTCCGCAACATCCTGTACTACTTTGCAGTAACATAATACATGCTATCTAGCACATGCTGTCTTGTTACGCTTTCAGGGTTCTCGTCAACTTAGTTGCTGTCACTGTGAAGGCATGCACATGTTGTTTTGAGTCTATAGGGTTTATGATAGAATGATCATCCCTCAAACATCCCTGCTGAAAGCATCACCTCAAACCATTATAAGCCTGATCAGGCTTGGTTTTACAAGGGTTCTGGCACTTTTCAGCTTGGAAAGACCCTCTTAAAACAGCCAAGACCAGCAGAGATAATCTAAATGTTTACAGAAAACACCTGTTCAGAGTGTTAACCACCTGTTTGTTAAAAAGATCAAGCCCAACAGGACCTCTAGCAATGAGCTGGAATGTAATTTATAGTATAATTTATATATATTCAGTTTAAATAACCATTCACCTTTGGGAGTTTATTTCTAAATTGCCTCAGTTAAATCAACTAGAGGCGAAGTCTGCAAATATGCCTTTGATGCAGTTTCTTTCTGCACTGTCTGTATTTTTTCCCAATGAAATGATTTGCTTTTAGAGCAGGTTGTTGGCTAGAGCCTCCTGGCTGCAGTGCTGTCTGTGTTTTTGGATTGGAGGTTTTTTGGATTGGCAAGAGAGGAGACTTTATAATACTTCACATCTCAATAATTCAGAGATTCATCTAGTCGGTTTTATAGTCAGAGGCACATCAAATAACCTTGTTCTTAAATGCTGAAGTTAAACAGAACTGAGGACTTGCATTTAAGCAAGCCTGCATGCCTGGATGTTTGGATTTTGTTACAGACAGGTGGTGTTTGATGAGATATGTGAGTGAGTGAGATGTGAGTGTAAGAAAGGAGAAAGGCAGGCAGATTTTCTGTGCGATTTTTCTTTTGTGTTTAAGCTGTTTTGTTGTGGTGCATGTCTGTTATATTATATTTCAAATCTTTTACTCAGAATTCAGTTAAAATCCAAAGCATGATGTGTTAGCAACATAAGCACCACTGATATTAAAATAGTACCATAGTAACAGGTCATCTATTTTGTAATAGCAGGTTGAATTTTTAACTGATGAACAATGAACAGTATGCTGACTAAATGAAGGCAGATTCTTCCATATGACTTCCGTATTGGTTGGGTGCTGCAATTAACATACTAGGTGTTAAAGGAGACGGCCAAGATTTTACAGAAGGAATCAGCAGCTAAAGGATTTTTATGGAGAAGACCAGCTTTAAGGAAGGTTTTCTTAACTTAATGTAAAAAATACATTGCTTTATATTTAAAAAAAGCTTTCAAAAACATAATTTCATACAGAAAATGGTTTAAGAAAGATGTATGAAGGCTGCAGCCACTGATTAAGTATCAGCTTTTGCAATTCGACTTGTAGTTAATGTTTCTATTTGGCTTTGTCAAACTGATCCTAGAGCAGTAATCAGAAGCAACAGGCAGTGGATTGACAGAGACATTTCTACTGCGCATTTTCGGTTTAAAATGGCCCTATAATTTCTCCAGCAGTGCGAGGTAAAGTTCTGAATTAGACTCATCCTTATCAAATGAACCACCTCATCCATTATTGTCTTTCTTTGTGACCTGTTTGCGCAGAAAATACAATAAATCAAAACGCATAGTCCAGTGTTTTCGGGCCCTGTCTAGACATATTACATCCAGCTTTATTAACTTGTTTAGTAGCTGTCAGTGAAACAGCCACAGCAATTTTAGGCAAGGGTTACTGCCCGCCAGGTCCCGTCCCTCATCCCTGCAGCTGTAAATCTCCTATAATTATCTTCCGGACTGAGGCAGCCATTTTGAAAGATTTTGTCCTGTTCAGGGACTGCCTACTCAAGCGTGTTTTCCCTGCTTGCATGCCTGCTGGAGAGCTTTGTCTTCATTGGCTGGGGGTTTTATGAGAGATGAATAAAGAGTGCAAGGGCAGAGTGTGTTATTTAGATTTTTTTTCCCAGCAATGTTTCCTAACAATAATGTTATTGTTAACCTAATATTTGCAGCTGGCTGTTCTCAATCACTGCACCCATGTAGGATATGCTTTACCATGTTATTCAAGAGGCACTGTAAACAAAAAAAAAAACAAAAAAAGTAATGTTTATTTAATTTTATTTAATTTTATTTTATACATTGAACTGTCCCCAGCATACGATTTCAAAAGTATCCCAAGATTCGCTTCAATAAGTTTGTCTAAACATTTTATAATATATATGTCTCTCCATTTTGAGAGATATTTTGGCTTCAAAAGGTGTTCTGAAAATGTGGAGAAAAGGATCCAGTCCACTGAAGCTTATCACTGGTGTTTTGAGTTTTAAGCTCAATGTAATTTATTTATTTTATGATTCACGTATCCCATCATGCTTTTGATGTCATGCATTCAGAAGGAAAATGAAGCATCCGATTTGCATAAGATTCAAGTTGTAAGCCTGGCACGCATCAATGGCTTCTGATGTAGTCCTGCTTCACTGAGATTGGGTCATTCTTATAGACCCTGTTGTCATATGCTCCAAGGATCTCTTTGAAACACCTCACTGAAAGTCTAAGTATAAAATGCAAGCAGTAAATGGGCTCTGTCAAATAGCGTTTCCCTGAAGAGGTGTGCCGTTTCATTTGCGCTTTCATGCGATTCACTAAACACGGTGGTCAACTGCATCACTTTGGCATGGGTTTGTTGGTTTAAAACAGGACGTTTCCAACAGTAATCCAATCTAGTGCTGAGCTATGCCCTGCGTTTATCACCATATCTAGTTAGAATGTATTTAGGACCATCTGCTTGTTTTTACATCCGAATGGCTTTGTCAGTTTGAAGGACAGTGGAGGTTCTCTGATATGTAACCTCAGGGAATTACTTCTCTCCTGGTGTGAATCTCGATTGCTGTGTGAATTGGGAAAACAGCGTTGTGAGTTGTTGATGACTGTTCTAGTTTCGCATCTAAGGCCTCCTTCACTCCTCTGTCAAACCATCTGTTCTACTTGTATACAGTCTTTATATAACTGAACATGTGCTCCAGAAGTCCTGCCTGGAGGTATTTGCCCTCCTGTGTTGAATGATGTTGGCTCATAAAGGAGTTATTTACATTTTCGCAATGCATCCTTCTGGTTTCTGTCTTAGTTTGTTGGGAGGCTTCAGATAGGGTGGTGTTTGTTAGACACTTGTTGGGTATGACTAAGGATACTATCTGTGCTGCTTGTTCTTGACTTTTAGTTGTTTTAGTTAGTGCTGGGCAATATACCGTTTCAAACTGTATTCATTTTTTTAAGAACGGCATACCGTTAGACAGCGTCATGAATTGAGAGCAGATCCCTGTTAACTGCATACACTTCTGACTAATGAAAAACTTGTATATAACTATTAATAACACACAATTAATTTTCTAACTGGGCAAATAGCCAACTGTAAATGGCCATTAACAGAAGCCAGAGACGCTGAAGGCGAATGCAAAGAGGAGAAAATATTACAGGAGGAAGCTGCTGAAAAAAAACTCTGTAAAACCAGCCTAAACTGGTTGGCTAGTTTTAGCTGGTCATCCAGCCTGGTTTTAGCTGGTCAGCAGGCTGGTTTTAGAGGCTGCTAAAACCAGCTACTTCCTGATTATTCCAGGTAAGGCTGGTTTTAGCTGTTTTTTGTTTTTTTTTAATTTAGCTGTGATGAATGCAGATGAGAGCCAATACGTCAGTAATGTATGTTTAAATTCTGAAAATATATAAACAAGTATTTGTACACTGAGATGATGAAAATACGTCAGTATTGTACATTTTAGTGCCTGTAAAAACTTAAGTAAATGTACGTTTTGTAGAACCACATTTTATGTAAAATTAACATGAGATCACGTTGGAATGTATTTATGAAGAGAACTGACTGTCTTCAGAATAGTTTAAATGATATTTTCTTTTCATCTTACCTCCGTATAATGCATATTAGTATAGTATTTAAAAGGGCCGCACTGCTTTGTTTACAGTGGTAACCATGGAAACACTATTGCTGCTGTTGTGTAAGCGCCACCTGCTGTCAGAAAGTGAATCTGTGTATCATTTAGCCTATCTGCTGTTTCAGTTTCATTCAGATATGTTTTGTGTAGCATAATATCACAAAACTAAGCTCAGACCCTTTTGTTTTTGCTTTGAATTTTGAAATTATACAATCAAATTTACATTAAAAACTGCTCCTGCTATGTGTAGCCTGTTTGTTTGGATTGTGATTAAAATGCAGTTGTTCTGAATCTTTTTCATGCATTCTGATAAATCTAAAGGGACATCACCTTAAAAGTTGAAATGACACCAGTTACAAAAAAGAAGTGATGTATCTCCATGAAATATAGACCTGACAAGGCCTGTCATAACATTTGCTCAATTAACACCATGAGTTTTGCTTGTTTGGAAGATGATATTTTTGAAATTAAGTTATTTTTATTTTCCGTTTGGTATCTCAGAAATTACTTGCCTTTTAATGTGGGTTGTGCAATCCATCAATTTAGTTAAGATTGCTTAAATAGCTTTGACAGGTTAAATATATATGTGACCCTGGACCACAAAACCAGTCTTAAGTCGCTGGGAAATATTTCTAGCAATAGCCAAAAATACATGGTATGGGTCAAAATTATCAAATTTTTTTTTTTGCCAAAAATCATTAGGATATTAAGTAAAGATCATGTTCCATTAAGATATTTTGTAAATTTCGTACTGTAAATGTATAAAAACTTAATTTTTGATACGTAATATGCATTGCTAAGAACTTCATTTGGACAACTTTAAAGGCAATTTTCTCAGTATTTTTATTTTTTTGCATCCTCAGATTGCAGATTTCAAATAGTTGTATCTCAGCCAAATATTGTCCGATCTCAACAAACCATACATCTATTGAAAGCTTATTTATTCAGAATATATATAAACCTCATTTTTGAAAAATTTACACTTAAGACTGGTTTCGTCGTCCGGGGTCACATATATATGCATGTGTTGCATATGGTTTGATTGTTGCCCCATACTGTAATCTACCGTTTGAAAGTAAATAAAGCCATTAATACTTTTATTCATGCATGAAAGTGATCAAAAGTAACAGTAAAGACCCTGGACCACAAAACCAGTCATAAGTGTCAATTTTCAGAAACTGAGATTTATACATCATCTGAAAGTTGAATAAAGCTTTCCATTGATGAATGGTCTGTTATGAAAGGACAATATTTGGCCGTGATACAACTATTTGAAAATCCAGAATCTGAGGGTGTAAAAAAAAATAATAAATAAAATAAAAATAAATAAATAAATAAATAAATGAGAAAATTATCTTTAAAGTTGTCCAAATGAAGTTCTTAGCAATGCGTATTACTTATCAAAAATTAAGTTTTGATATATTTACGGTAGGAAATTTACAAAATATATTCATGGAACATGATCTTGACTTGATATCCTAATGATTTTTGGCATAAAAGAAAAATCAATAATTTTGACCCATACAATATATTTTTGGCTATTGCTACAAATATACTCCAGCCACCTAAGACTGGTTTTGTGGTCCAGGGTCACATACATGCTGTTTTTCATACTTTCTATTAATCAAAAGTGACAAAATATGAAGCCACACAACTGTGACAATTAGAAATGAGTATGAGTAATGATGCTGAAAATTCAATGAAATATTAAATAAAATAGAATACAATTCTATTTCATAATATTACAGTTTTTACTCTATTTTTGATCAAATAAATTCAGTGTTGGTGAGAATAAGAGATTTAATTCAAAAACCCCAGTAGTGTATGTTGGATTGTATTATGTATTATTAATAAATATAATGTTTAGGAATGCATATTAGATACAGCCACTGTTCAGTGGTTTGCTACCTCGACACTTGACTTTCAAGAACTCTTCAATATTTTAAGCACTCTTAGCCAGCCAAACACATTTAGTCACCAACACCTCAAGAATCGCAAGATAAATCTTCAACAACCTTGCACACTCCTGAACATGATTTAGTGCCACTAATGCATTGTAAAGCACTTTGTTTATTTAGTGTGGATGCTAATTACTAGTAAAGGAGGCTATGGAATGTCATAAATAATTTAGCTATCCTAATGTAGTATGCCCCCCAACCGCCAATTAGTGTTTACACATTTGTTTTCTGGCCCTTTTTTATGCAGCTGAGGTCCTCCTGGTGAGAGCCAGTGGTACAGCAGGGGATTTATTTCTAGAACTGACTTTGGACACCAAGTCTCGGCTGACTTTGTGAAGAAAATCACATTCGGCTACCTCCAAGTAATTTTTAGGATACACAATGAAAATAAGTGTGAAGAAGTATTGTTGGTAGTGTGGATTTTTTTTCTTCTTCTTCACTTTTAAATATATTCAAAGCTGGGATCAACAATTATGAAATACATGAATATTCCCTTGCACTTAGTGTCACTATCTTTTATATTCTGAACTGCAAAAATGTAATTTCCTTTCATTTACTACTACCATTTATAAGTAATCTCCCTAATATTCAGCACTCCGAGCTTTGTGTGCCACACACCACTTCCTCACCCATCACAAAAAGCATCATCTGCTGGATTAGAATTGCAGAGAGACAGTTTACAAGTCGCCTAAATGTAGCCATTATCTCCATTGTTGGGGTGCAATGAAGGCATAGTGGAAGGGCTGGGCTCGCTAGAGACGAGAACACTCCGGCATAATCACACGCTTGGCCGCTGAACCAGAGCAAGCAACAAGGGTGTCTCGGCATCTATCTGTCCCCCTATGTTAATTACACTGATATAACAGAGTGTCAGATGTGATTTGGTTTCATCTCTGTTGCGTTAAACACTTTTTTTTTTCCCCCACCGGGCTGCTCAGCAAACTCTCTCTCTCTCTCTCTTACAGACTGGCAGTGTGACAGTCTACTCTCTGAGGTAGATTAAAAAACTCTGCTATGATATCAAATACACATCTTTTTGAAATCACTTTAAAATGTGGTGCTATCAGATATATGTAAAACGAAATAGTGCTCTGGAAGATGTCTTAAAATGCAAGGAGCTCCGGTACATTTTGATCTAAACATCTAGGGATTATAGGCTGCACAATCCAGAATTGTATTCTGAACACATTCACTTTTTTTTTTTTTTAACCCTAAACGACTTGCATCATGTTCAACCACTATAGAGACATCAGAGCCAGTGGCAAATCCCAGAAGAACTGGCCGAGGTGAGGCTGCTCTTGGTGGGTTCATTAGCACTAAAAGCCCACTGACGCCCTGGAGCTCACATCTCCAAAAATGTTAAAGCAAATTTTCAAATAGACGTTATTAACAAACTGCATATTTGTGATGCGATCTGGGAAAACCCGTCGGATGTCGCGCAGGGACGTTTTCAGGAAATTCGAAAAATAGGTCGAATGACAATTTTTTTTTTTTTGTCAAAATTAGGTTTTCATTAAATTATTATTCTATAATATCTTGTCTATCATCTGAAAATATCTTGGCAAAATTCAGTTGTTTAGTGCAGTAAAATTGCGATTTATTGCATCAAGCAGAAATGAAAGTGTCTTTCTCTAATTATAAGACCGTGCTGCAGAGTGCTTTCCCCTAACACCACAAAATCCTATCAAAAATAACCTATCAAAATAAACCACGTAACATATTTAATAAAGGTGTCTCAATGCACATTTCCCACCAGTCCTGTGTAAACTACTGCACGCAAAGTTGTATTTATTTATTATTGATGTCGTGAAATGGCAGAGCGCAAGAGATCAACGCAGCTCACACAAACGATCTAACTTGCCTAAATCTGCTCAATCCTGGTGATGTCAGTGCCCTAAACAATGTTATAATCTCATATCCAGAGAAGGACCGGATGCGGAAGTTACTAAAGAGAAAGCTTGGACCCAGCTTTCATATGGTATTAAAACCCTAAAAAGGTAAAATTTCACCATGTGTTGGGTTTTCCCAGATCTCACTTTAAAACCGTTTTTCTCAAAATTCCTTTCCTGAAAATCATAGCTATCAGCCAACTTCAGATAGCTATAACTTTTGTTACGTTCAAGCTATGGACAAAAAAAAAAAACAGGCTTGAACCCAGCTTTCATATGGTATTAAAAATTCACCATGTGTTGGGTTTTCCCAGATCTCACTTTAAACCAGTTTTTCTCAAAATTCCTTTCCTGAAAATCATAGCTATCAGCCAACTTCAGATAGCTATAACTTTTGTTATGTTCAAGCTATGGACAAAAAAAAAAAAAAAAAAACAGGCTTGAACCCAGCTTTCATATGGTATTAAAACCTAAAAAAGGTAAAATTTCACCATGTGTTGCGTTTTCCCAGATCGCATCACATTTGAAGTCTAAACTAGTACATTCTCACCTAAAACACTATTAAAACTACATTCTGTGACACAAAAACATACTGGATTTGGGCATCCGCTATGACATTCGCTGTGAGAAATACAGCAAGCGAAGTGATACAAATGATCTGAAATTGAGATTCAAGGACCAGAAAGAACTGTTGTGTGGTTATGTATTTATCTGTGTGTGTTTGTGTGTGTGTGTGTGTGTGTGTGTGTGTGTGTGTGTGTGTGTGTGTGTGTGTGATGTTGTCTTGTAGCCCGTCTGTCATGTGGCAATGATGGAAAAATCCCAGATTAAGACGAGAATTGGATAAAGTGTAAAAATGTAGGTCATATACACAAGTTTTGCCAAAATATTCAATCTCACAAATGCATGCTTGCAAACGGCATAACAACAAGATCAGATGCCTGAAAATCTGACTTGGTTGAGAACATAAATGCACACAAAGAGTTCATCTGGACCTTGGTTGTGTCGTGTCCCCTCTCTGGGAGACTATGTGTGCCCTAAAAGTGTCTCTCCCACATACTTTAATCAGGGGAAAAGACGGATGAATAAGACATGACCGTAGATGGGCTACACACTCACAGTCAGCTCGAGAGAGTCTTCATGAAGTGTGTGTGTTTCATGTTCATTTGCAGCTTCATCGTGATGTAGACTAATGCTGACAGATTCCTCCCCAGAACCAGCAGTCTATCCGCACACTGTCTAATTAAAACTAATCTGCTAGCTTATCTTCACTGGCTAAAATCAAAATACACTACAGTAACATTATTACTGTTTTTGACAGCTTCACAGTCGACTCCCTGGCAAATCATATTCTTTGCTGGCGCAAAACACTGCACACAAAACAAGTTGAGTGTACAGTTTCTCTTATTCAGAAGGATTATGTGCATCATTTGCTGATGTGGTAGTGTGTTGGACCTGGCCAATGTTTTCTTTGTATACATAGAGAGAGAGAAAAAAGGACATCTTTTGCCAAGGAATATCGGATTCCGGCTTTAAATAAATTATAGCTTCAGTTAGTGCAACATTTGGGTCATTCTACAAAACAAGTGCCATTTGTTGCACATTATATATGTAAATGTCATTTTTGATGGACTATGAATAGTCAGTGCCAAACATTATTGCAATTTAAAATAACTGTTTTCTATTTTACTGTTTTCAACGATGAATTTCAGCATCATTACTACAGTCTTTAGAGTCAAGTGATCCTTCAGAAAGCATTCTAATATGCTGATTTGCTAATCAAAAACATTTTTAATATCAGTGTTGAAAACAGTTGCTTCATATTTTTGTGGATATTTATTTTATTTTTTTTCAGATTATTTGATGGAAAGTTCCAAAGAACATTTCGTCGCCTTAGAATTTTAAGGTTCTGTCTGCATTCTGAGCACTTTTGAGATATTGAGCTTCAAAGTTTTTGTGTCCCATAGACATCTGTAGATAGAACCATTTTTGTTTTCTAAAAAAAGGTCCAAAATGTACACAGCTTACATAAGAAACATCACATTATGTACATAAATTGTCACAGAATACGAATATGTGAATAACTCAATTTTGACAAAAATGTCAGATAGAACCTTAGAATTCTAAAGCAATGATTTATTTGAAATATTAACATTTTGTAAAGGTCTTTATTGCCAGTATTGGTCAGTTTAATGTCGAAGCCCGTTTCCGCTACCGAATAAAACAATTCAAAAGGGTAAATTGCAATTTTTAAATTGTCAGATTTCTGACTGTTTTTTCCCAGAATTGCATGGTATAAACTCACAGATGTGAGATTTAAAGAGAACTGAGAGATATAAACTTATCTCAAAATTGTGACACTTTTTTCTCAGAATTGCTAGTGTATATATATCTCTCAATACTGAGAAAAAAAAAAGTCAATTGCGAGGGGGAAAAAGTGAAATATGAGCTATAAGCTCGGAATTGCGAATTGCAAGATACAAACTTGCGTTTCTGAGAAAAAAAGTCTAAAGTTTATATCCTGTTATTGACTTTATAATTCACAATTGAGGAAAAAAATTTGCGAGATGAGATAACTCGCAATTACCTTTTTTTACTTCCATAGTTTGATGCATCCTTGCTGAATTAATAATAATTAAAAAAAAAACTAACTCACACTTCTAACCGATTTTAAAGTCCTAATGTAATTGCGAGGAAAAAAAAAGTCAGAAATGTGAGACATAAACTAGGAATTGCAAGAAAAAGTCTAAATTGTGAGATACAAATTCGCATTTGTGAGAAATAAAGTCAGAATTGTGAGTTTTGTTTTTGCAATTTACACTTTTTTTTCTCACAAAAAAGTCAAAATTGTATGATAAAAACTTGCAATTACATTTATTGTTTTTTATTTAGTGGTGGAAATGGGCTTCCATAGTTTTAATGCATCCTTGCTGAACTAAAAAAAAACTGACCCAAACTTTTAAATGGTAGTGTAAAAATATATTAAAATATGATGCTATCTCACATAAATAATTTAGTCTTCAGATATATAATTTAGTTTGAGATTCTAAAGGTTATCAAAGTGTAAAAGGCACTTGTGTCAAAGAATGACCTGTTTGATCTTACTAAAACACCATGAGGTAAAGTGTGAAGCATAAAAGTGTTTATCTGTCAATATTCCTTGGTGTCGAACTGCGTTTTAACATTTAATGCTTTTGTAACCGATTTGGAAGTCCTAATGGAGACCGAAGAGGAGCTGAATAGAAAATGTGGATGAATTTTTAAAGGCTCTTGTTCTTTAAAAGTCTCTGTATATGTGGGCTTAGGTGTCTGCAGATGCCAGTGAAAATAGACTGAGTTTAAGAGTTCAGCAGAGCAGAATCTTGCGGCAGGGTTCAGCCACTTATCTGTGTTTTAAGCCGTGTCCGGGTCTAAAAAGAAGAGCTCTGTGTACTGTAGTGTGGTCTTTCTGCATCTTGTGAAATGCTTTTGGTAAAGATCAGAGAACTGTGTCAGAAGATTGGTATCACTATGGCAACACTGGCCTCTGTAGATTTTGGAACCATAAATCGATATCTCTTAATTAATTTTATTCTGTATTTGACCTATACTGTACAGCCAATTATCGTGTCTATATGTTTATGGTGTTGCCCACTCTGTTTTTAGTTTTACAAAACAAGACCAGTATGTGTGACAGTGCTCTCACAACTTTTATCTAACGTTTTTACGCAGAATTCAAATATAAAACACCTGCTCAGCTCTAGGTCATCACTGTGCAACAAAACCCCTAATGATAAGCATTGACACTGAAATTAATATGCTGAATCACTTTTCTTCTATATAGCTCCTTTTGAAGCAGGAAGTTGCGTGTGATATGGCAAGGCTTTTACAAGCCAGGAAGATTTTTTATTACAGCCTGGAAATGCAACAGTTGACAGCTTTTGGAGTTTGGCCAGGGTGTGGATTACAGCAGGGTTCTTCCGCATGATTTTGGCTTGAATAGTCAAATGTATATGTATATCGCTGTTCAAAATACATTGAATCAAAGCAGCTCTACAAAAATTAATGATGCTACTATTTGTTATACCTGAATGCCTAAGTGTCAAGATTTTTCTCTTTAGAATTTGATGAGACAGTTTTAATATGGTGCAGATATAAATATTCATAGATATAAGGAGGTATAGATCTGAAAACATGTGAGGTTGATGATTCTGAAGCTCACGGTCATGTGGATTAGATGTTGAAGAGTTAGATAAGTGGCAGGTAGGAGTTATAATTACGATGAAGAGTATATTGTATTTCTAGAGAGCGTTTAATTAGCCACAAATTCTACTAAAATTATGTCATCAATATTTTCATCCGATTTCCAGGAAGAGAAAACTAGGGGTGGGCAATATGACCAAAATCTTATATCATGGTCTAAGTAATTTTAATTTACTGTAACAATATCCATCCATCCATCCCTGCAACCATCTCTGCAACCATCCATCCATCCATCCATCCATCCATCCATCACTGCAACCATCTATCTCTATTACTTTTCGTTATTATTATTTTAAATCAGTGCTGTTGGTCATTGTTATGTCTGTTTGTGGGTTTTACAAATATTTCACCAATGAAAAGCATTAACTAAACCTTGTAATGACATTGGGTCCTCAAATTGTCAGTCAAACCTTATAACAATTCATAATGTAGTGCTGCAATGCGCAGTTTGAAGACAGACGCTGCCTTTGCACTGCAAGGGTAAATAATGAACTGATGTTTGAATAAGTACAGTGATTTTCCTTACTCAAGAAACATTGTAAAGGCTAATGTTTTTGTGCGTTTGAAGAGTGGAGAAGAGTCGTAGCATTTGCTTTCAAGGCCAATATACTTTTGAACATTTCAGATAACCTGTGCATAGCGGTTCATCTTTTATATCATGTGATTTTGGCTAGATGTATTAAACAACTAGAAAAACGGAGCGCAAAGAAAATGTATACCTGTAAATTAATAAAAACGTAATGTGATTAATTTACTGCCTCAGATGTCGCCATTCTAGTGACAGACAAAACTTTTTTTCAGAAAATGTCAAGTGCACTGATCATATAAAAAGGCAAATGTTAACTCTTACGACACATTGTTTAATTATATACATGAAAAAAGGTCCCCCTTTGTGGTGTGCCATGGGATTTTTTTTTTTACTTATCAAAACTGTGCCGCAGCAGAAAAAAAGTTTGGGAAACAATGGTATAAAGTAATCAAATATATAAAAATACTGCATATTCTTCTCTGTTTCTGAAATGAATATATTTCTCCTTATTAAAGTGATTTAAACAAGAGCAGTGAGAGATTTTCTCTCTTTTGTTGTTTGATTTACATGAATGACAGACAGCAGGAAAATTAGACTGCTGTCACTTTAAGAGCTGCCCAGATCCAATATACTGTTACATGTGCGTTTTCTTTCTCAGCTGTTTGCATTCACTTAAGACCTAAATTACTGTGTTTACGAGGATACTTGCAAAGACAGGCAATTTAAAATACAACAATGTGTGTTTTACCATTCAAGGCCTATAAAACAGCAAAAATAACTCTCTTTAATATTCTGAGCACAGTCTTCATGTCTGAGCAAAAGACTGTCTGTCTCTTTCCCTGCTGATTGTTTCAACGCCTTAAAATCCATTGTTTTTAACTGCAATGCTTAGTGCATGCAAGTGCTAAGTTTTCATGACCATGTGGCACACCAAGATCACACCGCGATAGAGACGATAGTCTAAAATCATAATGATTTAAATAACTTTTCCCACTGAAGTGACTTTGGTTCCAAATTCTTTTATTTTTCAACCTCTGTCCTACAAGAAAACAATATTTTTGGTACAATTAGTGATCAATATATTGGCTTATATTTGGTATTTTTTTAAATTATTGGCATAATGAAAGTAGGACTTTTATTTTGACAGTGATGAGAACACCAGCACATTTGCTTTAATTATTAGTATCCCACTAGTATTTCGCTTCACCCAAAAATGTGTGATATCCTCTAATAAAAATGGTGCATAAATGCCGATTTGTGTTGTCATTAGTATCGTTTTATAATAATGTAACCTCCATGCATGGAGGTTCTCTAGTCCATTCATTTGGCTTATTTTTTCTTCTTTTGGGCGCTGTTTCAACATCCTGCCCAGTAACAGTACCATCCAGGTCTTCATGTAAACAATTTTGCATGCAAGCAGATGGATAAGCAAATCGGGTCCTCGTACACCAAGAATGTTTCTCTCTGCGAACAACAGCTCCTCGCCGGCACATTGTGTGACTCGCGGATCCTAATCAACCCGATATAAATAATAAACAAGAGAGTCAGGGCTTACTATATGTGGTTATTGCCCATCTCTCAGAGTTCGATAAAGCAGGGAGGAAATTGCTTTCAGCCCTTATTACTTGTCTGACTGTCCATGTGCACCTGGAAGTTTCCAATCTCATCTAAACTCTGAGCCTCCAAATTCAAAGAAGAGAGACAGAAAGACAGCGATACAGCGAGAGAGCGTAAAGGAGGAATACATAGATGAATGAAAGAGGTGCCAAAACAAAGATGGAAGTGTAAGATGGTAATAACAAGGGAAAAGAAAACTTGTATTTGCCTAGGCTCTCGAAAGGCCAAGGATAGCAACACACGAACATGTTTAGATACATTTGTATCTGTGCTTGATTGTTTTGCCAGTTTAACACAGTCACTGAATAGCACTATGATTGTTCACCATGGTTGTTGCTATGACGATCCCTAGCACGTTTGCCAAAGGGAAGACTGAAAGAGTGAATTAAAAGTGTCTGATCCTTATTTACTGAGCTCCATCCAAAAAACACATTGCAGTGCAACATGTGAGAAAATTAACAGTGAGAGCTTTGGTGAATGCGAGTGGACCAGCTGCTAAAATGATATATATATATTTATCCAATATATCCATGTGAATGTGTGTGTCTCGATGGCTGTGATATTCCCTGGTTGCCTAACACACTTTTGTCTCTTTACCATCATGCTGTTGGTTTCAGTTCTCTGCACTCAGTCATTTCAGTTCAACCCTCTCAGAATGCCATTAAAAGTTCATAAAAAGCATTTAAAATAGATTTGATATGTGCCCAGTCCTTTGAATCCCCCCGCCTGCTTCCATGTGTGTCATCTCATCTAAATGAGACGGCTACTGTGGCTTGATAAGAAATTTGCGGTTCTTACAATATCTAACAATCCTATCTAAGACACAGCAGGGCGGAACAATTTGGGAGAACTTTGCACTTCAGATATTGTTCAGTAGTGAACAAGATTTCCAGTTAAAAGGTTGAAGAAAAGTGGTTAATTAAAACACATACTGGCCCATTTGCATTTCTGATGCATGCTTGGAACCGCTGCGATATTAATTCTCTTAAGAGCATGTTTTATTTGAGCCTTACCTCACTGTTAGCCTGTCAAGGCCAAGATTAGATGGATTTCTTTTTTCTTTTTTTTTTTTTTTACAGTATTTTTTATTTAATTTTTTTTTTTTTAGCTGTGACTTTGGGGTATATTATAAATTCTGTTTTATACTTTACTCCTTCCTTATAACCCATGACATTCTTCTGTGAAGTACAAAAGGAGTCACTGATAGCAAAAGTCCAATCTTTTTTTTTTTTGTGTCATAGAAGGTAGTTTTATCAGTTGTTTTTTAGGTGAGAATGTAGACATTAAATATGCGGTTTGTTAACTAAGATTTAGAACATTTGCATAGATGATTTTGGAGATGTGAGTTCCAGGGCTTCAGTGACCATTCAGTGCTCACGAACCCACCAAGAGCAGCCTTACCTCGACCACATCTTCTGGAATATGCCACTGGCTTTGATGTCTCTAAACTTAATATATTTGTTTTAGGTAAATCTAAGGCAGTCTTTGGTCTCATTAATCTATTATTTCTTTCCAGAGCAAGTTTTGGCTGAGGGCAAAATCTCATCAGGTTGTATTTCATAAATTTAATGCTGTATGTCAGAGCACTGCCTCTGTACTTTTGACTGAATTGCCTAACGACTTTTATGATAGCTTTTTTTTGTTTATTAAAAATGATTATTCAATAAGTAAGGAATAATTGATGATGGACCGTTGAATTTTTAGAAAATAATGCACACCTGAGGTGGTGATGCACAGTCTCTCAGAAGTGATCGGCAGCAGCGTTCATTTTCTTCAGGAACAGTGTCATTGTTACCTTGCTTGTAAAAAATGTCATGTAGTTTTTAAATTGTTAATCATCAGAGCAGCGCTAAGAACATTAGCACGTATGTTAACGTGTCTGCAAACTGTATGTGTATTCATCTGTATGGGAGAGAGAGTTTGGCCAGTGTTGTGGGTTTTGGTTATTTAGCTGTTTTAGGCTGTAACAGATGAAAGGATAGTATGACAAAGATATCGCTTTTCTTAGCAGACATTCAAACTAATGTTTTATTGTGAATATGACGCTGAGCTGAAGAATCAGTGCTGTATCAGATCACACTCGCTCAGTCCATCTCTGTCCCATAATACTCTCCTCTACATAATACAGTGAGGTTTTAATACAGTAATAAAGTAAGCTTTCACTGAAGTGACTCAAGGTTCCTTCGTTACTAGTTTTAAAGTGATGTTTTCGACTTGGTAATGTCTTGGGCTCAGTTGTTAAACTGTCAAACTAGTTCCCACAAAAGAGGGTTTTAAAGACACTCCATTGTCTCTCTTTTTATTTTTTGTTTCCACACTTTTGCCATCAAACTCTTGTATAAGGACAATATCACACTTGTAGCAGTACAACATGGCTTTGATTACCATATACCATTGACTTCCACTGAATTGAGGACACTTTTTATGTTTCACAGGACAAAGTCATGACAACATGAGGGCAACTTTTGATGACAAAAGACTAACCCTTTAAATGCATATTCATATAGTGTGTATTATCAAGGTTAGAGGTCAATTAATATTTACTGCTTATGCAAAGGGTAGGCTATAGCAGGACCTGACCTCTTTTGACTCAGATTTAATATATTTTAATAAGAATGCCTAGATGGCCTGTCTTATTAGCATACAATGGAAGTGTGCAAGTATGCAAATAGCCAGCTTTATAAATCTTTTAAAGCGCATAATTTTCCGCTTTTCTAGTTTAAAGTTCATATTCCCACTTATTATTCAGTGCTGAGGATACCGCCTTTAATTTCACTGGAAACCATTAAATTAGTAATTTTTCACCCTTCCTTCTCATTCATTTTAATTTGAGCATATTACAGAACAATAGGCCATTTTTGCTATACGCAGTATAGGTGACTTCATTTAGGAAACATTAGATACTTATCTAAGGTTTGAGAAATAATATTTGCAATCACAATGGCAATTGTGCCTAAAAAGCTGTTTGCTTTGCTAGTGAGGTTGGATCTTCCATAGATTTTATTATTTACCCACTCTTGTATGTCGTTTTCTATATAGGGACATAAAAGGAGATATCAGAAAGGTCAAAACCACTGTTTTCCATAAATTTAATATGTGTGTTGATCATAGTTACAGTATGTCTAGGGAACCAAGTGAACCAGGACTTCCGTTAGACCTTTCTTTATGTGAGTGTGAAACTAAGTTTGTGTTTCACTTGAGCAGAGGTTGAGCAAGAGCTGAGCAGAAACAAAGCTTTTCTGTATCTCCAGTGGTGGGGAGTTCAAATTATGTGAGCATGACTGGCACAAAAGGTCAGATCTGTGTTTTTTTTTTTTGTAGGTATGGGCATTTGTGTACCTCAGCGTTATGTACACGCCAATGAGCCAAAAGATGACCTCTTGAGCTTTTGTGGCTCATTGGTGTGCACATAACAGACACACAAATACACACAGCCGCTTCTTCACTTCTAGCTTTTTACAATTTTATTTACACTACCATTCAAAACTTGTTCGAAACCCAGTAGCCCTTTTGTTGTTGTTGTCGTTAAAGAGATTAATAGTTTTATTAAGTAAGAATGTATTAAATTAATCAAAAGTAAAGACATTTATAATGTTACAAAATGATTTCTATTTCAAATAAATGCTGCTTATGCAAACTTTATATTTATTAAAGAATCCAATAAAAATGCATCATGTCTGTTTCTTGAACAGCTTTGAATGAATTACATTAAAAAATCTATTAAAACAAAAATCTGTTATCATAAAATCTCACAATTGCCTAACCGTATTTGAAAGGCATTACAAGTTGTTACTCACAGTGAGCTTGTTAAAACTACGATGGGAAAGGGAGTCGTTATTATTTCTCAGCCTATTCAGAATGCTTCCCGGGGCTTGTGCTCTCACAAACACGCTTGTTGAGCCTTCCTGGGAGGATTTTTGTGTGGTAGCCCACAGACACATCCTGAGGCAGTAGCTTACATGCTCACTAGGGGGAGTGTGCAGCTTGGAGCTGAACAGCCAGGCATATTGTGCGCCGGTGTCTGTGTTCTCATATCTCATTAAGAGTTGTGATGGTCCTTTTTTTGCAGGCGTCCCATTTTCTACACCCGCTGAGCTGTTAAAATGGCTCCTTTTTTGATGGCGTCGCTCGGGCTGCTTTTCTCTTACATGCTCCTGAGACCGGTTTTCAAGGCAAGTAAAAAGTCAGCCGGTGCTGGTAGAGTGAAAGTTTGAGTTGTGTGCTGTGCTTTCACAAGAAGAAAGACATTTAGCTGAGCTCCCCATAATCACAAGGCTTATAGGAAATGGAGAGAGAAAGAAGCAGCATGTGGCAAGACTCAGAATGCAGACAACTACTACAGATTTAGTCGGGTTCAAAGCTTTCACGACTAGCACCACATACACCAGAAACGGCAACAAAACAATAACCACAGCAAAGCATTCTGGGAGCGGATGGCAATTTCGGCTCTTTTGCTGTGACGCTCGTGGCTTGAGGTTCTTTCGCTGTTTTCAATTGGTACATTGTAATATGCTTCATTAGAATTTAACACAGAAATTGAGTTCAGCATCACCACATTTTACCACAGCGGTCCGATTTCATGTCGGCCAGTCAAGACGACGGGCTCGACAAAAAATCCAACCTAGACTAGACACAGTGAGACGTTTGTTTTAGAAATGTCAGTTCTTCTGTGTCACTGTCGGCGCTGATGCAACAAATGCAATATTCATGAGCTTCCCCGGCACTCAAAGAGTCCTGAGTTGTCAACATGGGCTCAAAGGCCACTGGGCTGTTTGATCCCCCCTCCCTCCCACCGCGTGGGATATGACAGACTTAAGGGCTAGAGAAAGGCAGGTTAACCAATTCATGACCCTCAGAAAGTGCTTCAGTGACAAATCTGAGTGGTATCACTCTGTTTTGAGAGGTACTGCTATACCTGCTGAAAAACTTGCTGAAAGTTAGGATGAATTTTAATGGCTAGTGCTGATTTGGTGCTGAAGAAACTTGGGATACTATCCCATGTTGGGGCCAGTATCCAAAACACAACATATGATGGTGTTCAGAAAAGCTGGTCTTTAAAAACAGTTATGTTAAAGACATCATGTGCTGAAAATCATGTTTCTAAATGTGTTTACTGGTCTATCTGGTGTTTTTATTATACTTAAGCATTTTATACAGAGTTTACCAAAGACAGTCTCAAAAATGTGGTTTAAAACAGCCTGTTTCCTACCGTCGTTAACATGTAACCAAAGATGTCAAATTGTGAGGTAGGGATTTTCAATGTTGGGGGTAATGCATTACAAGTAACTCGAGTTGCGTAATCAGATTACTTTTTCCAAGTAACTAGCTAAGTAACACATTACTTTTTCATTTACACAAAAAAGTTACTTTTTGTTTCCTGTATTATTTAATCCCATTTTGTTGACCAATGTCTTTGCTGCAAACCTTTGTTGATCCAATTCGACCATGCTAATAAGCAAAACTTACTTTAACTTACATTTGTGCTTCATTTTCTCATTGCTGAAGAGTGCTGAATTTTCGTTTCCTACAGTTCTATTGTACAGACATGAATTTACTTTTCCTTCAGCTTTAGGCTTATTTATTTCACTTTTTGGTGTGAAAAGGCTTTTACACACTGCAAAATATGACTTTATTACTTAGTAGTTTTGTCTTGTTTTCTATTATAAATATCTACAAATTCTTGAATCAAGACAAATTTACAAGTAAAACGATTTAAGATATTATGTCATGTTTTCTAAAAAAGTTATAAAATTTTGTTAGTTTTTGCTTAAAACAAGCAACAGTATCTGCCAGTGGGGCAAGAAAAAAAATCTTGTTTAGCCATTGAATACATTTTTACTAGTTTGAAGCAAAAACTATTATTATTATTATTATTATTATTATTATTATTTTAAAAAACAAGACTTAATATCTTAAATAATTTTACTTGTCAAGTAAATGCATCTTGATTCAAGAAAGTTTAGATACTTATACTTAAGAATATTTAATATTTATATTTATAAGTAAGAAAATCCTTTTTGCAGTGCATTTACTAAAATCAAACTTTTTATATTAAAAACAAACAAGCAAGCCCAGATTTAATGCAGTAATGTAGTAAGTAATGCAGATGTAATGTTACAGTCCCCAGATATTTGAACTCTGAAGCAACGTAATAAAAACACAGCATTACGTACCTATATCAACGTAATACATATGTGCCAGGGTTTACGTATTGAACCTGTGTTTTAGTGCCACTAAGTGAACATTTATTTATGAAACTGCCATGAAACATGCAGTAAGGTACGTAAAAGCAGTGCTGCTAAAAAGTACTCAGAGGTACGTATTTTTATGAGACTGGGTTTGAAATATTCTTTTCTTTGGAGCGAAAGCAGTCTAATTTCACTTTGTGTCACAATAGCACGGAGCAGATCATACACGTGAATCAGTGCAGACCACAAAACATAGTGGACTCATTATATTTTATAGCAATATGGATGAGAACATAAGGAGAAACAGTTATACAAACAGCACAGATGAGTAAAAGTGATAACACCGGTGCCATTCACCAACATAAATGACACTATTTTCAAATTACATTTCCTCAGCATCATCATAATCACTTTTTTGCTTTAGGAACAGTTTCATATTGAATCTAAAGGGGTAATTTATTACACTGTAGCTGTCTTATGCTGTCAAATGCAGCTTTACTGAGCTCAGTGGCTCTTCCTCAAATGTTATTGGCCATTTTAAAAAAGAGGAGTCGGGCGACTTGGCTGTATGTGCTGACTTGTCTTCCTGTTTCAGTTGAAATTACGTTGACGCATAGAATAACACTGCACATTTCAAGCCACTTCGGTGGATCTCTAAGAAAGTTTATTTTTAGAAAGTAGCTGAAATGGTGAACGGGAACATGGTTTGTGTAACATTAGCAACTCATTATTAGCTGTTTGTTATTGTCAAAGCCAAGCCAAAGGCTAATGATATCAATTAACGTTATGTGTCCAGTGTTGTAGAGAGTAATGCATAAGGTGCATTACCATTCTGACGCATCAACTTGTAGGCGACTCTTTATAATTTGCTCTTCCTCTTCTTCTGAAACAATTTCTGGTTCAAACATATGGCTGCATTAATTGAATATTGCCACTTGCCATTGTGTGGCGTGAAAGTGAAAGCGGAGCAGGTAGTGTGAACTGTTGTGATTGAGTGTGGGCAGGAGCTAATTTGCATATTCATGAATATCTAGCAGAAGTTAAAGTAAAATAATGTTTAATGTATGTGTTTAGAAGAGAAAAAGAGCAAGATCTTATAATATGAAGTGAAAAAACATATATTGACACATGAAGAGTTCAGATGCAAAACCCTCTAAAAGTCACCTCGGTCAAATATGAGATAATGATACTGAGTGAATGCTCTCGACACACATATGTTTATCCTATACATAGGAGCCTGATAAAAATTTGTATTTTAGAGAAAAAACATCAGATGGATGTAGAGGCATTTGCATCTGAACTCTTCAAATACAACATTTTGGGTGACAGCTCACTTTTGTTATTTTATTGAAATAACTCTCTCTCTTAGCACTTATGTACATTTTTGTTATATTGTTAAATCAGTTGTAAATCCACTGGAAATGTAAGTTTAGTTTGTAAAACGTACTCCTCCTTTGGCGTAAAAGTTCTGGCAACCACAATGCTGCTTTTTTTTTTTTTTTGCAGTGTATTTTTTGCAACCTTCAGTACTGTGTGGTGAATGTAAGAAGACATCAGAAGAAAACAAATGGAGTGTTTTAAAAGTAAAAACGACTTTTTGGCTCTTTTTTAGACTAACAAGTGATCTAGCTGTGCACCCAAATCAGCTTCTCTAAAATGGATTATATAAAAGCTTGATTATAGTGTCTTTAATAATGTAAAAATGGTCAATAGTGAGCTGCATGTCACCAAATCAACAGGTTGACTCTTGTTTAGCGCAGGAGGTCAATCTCATGTCTTGCCTATTTTTCTCCAAAATGTCCAACTCCAAAATCAAAAGAAAAAAAAAAAATCTCATTTCAAACTTTAACTGTAGCTCAACAGCAGACACAGATAATTAGCATTGACAAGGTCATAGGTTAGATTCATTTTTGATCATTTTTTTGTGTTAAAAGCATCTACCAAAAGCATACAATTATAATATTAAGCCTACAATGTAAAAAACAGCAAAAATAGGGCACAATGTACTGTATTAATGTGAATAAATGTTCTGTATTAGTCTTAGTATTAGAAAATGAACTGTACCTGTTTTTTTTACCCCCTCATCATTTAATGATAGTTATGTTCTCTTTCTGCCTCAATTCTCATAACCATACTGCAAAAATGTTGTAGAATTGAGAATTAGTGTAAATTTAAGGTAGTATAATGCATACTGCCATGATGTCTAAATATGTAAGTTAAGTTTACATGAGTTTAGTTCAGTTTTCAGTGTTAAATATTACCTGGATATGTTTTCATGAGTATTTTTAAGTTACACTACTGCAGCCTAAAAAAAGTGATATAAGCAATATTTGGTTGCAGCAATTCAAGGGCAAGCATCTATCTCCCAAAATCTCCTGTAACATCAGCCCAATGCACAGATCTGCCGGCTGATAATGCGATCTGTATCTGAAGGGAAATGAACGGCTGTGCTGGGCCATGCAGGAGAGATCCAGACGAACATATGGAGATTTTGCAAATACACAGGAGCAATGGAGCTATCATTTCCAGCATCGATGCACACAGGCAGCATGGGAGAGCAAATGCAGCCAGCCGGAAAAGCTCCGATCTGCATACTCTGTGTTTGTGCACGTGTACGTGCGAGTCTGTGTTTACACATAAGCGCATACAGATACAGTCACAGTGTGTTCAGCATGGATGCAACTACAGAAGTGACCACTCACATGGACTTACCTCTCTCTCCTTCTGTCTCTAAGGCTTCCATGTTTGTTCCAACATCTAGATAATAAGTTCCTTTTGCCTCTAGATGCAACTCAGGTGGAAAATCAATATTTTTATCCAGCTAATCTGTGCTGTGGTTTTTTCCTCTTTCCCTTACTATCTATCTGCACTATCTGCACATCCGATCTATCTATAATTACACATACAAGGCATGAAAGATTTTACAATTTCCTTTTTTTCTGCTTTAGTTGGAATACTTCACCCTTGAACTAAGGAGCATGACAAAAGAGATAGTCTGCATTCCTCTTTCCTGGCTGTTCAGACTAGCATAATATATGGTAAATATCACAAAAAACATGTATTTAAGTAGGAGAGACAAGAAAATTAAACCCATTAGGAAACATTTCCCCCAAATTCTCATTGTCGTAATTTATAGAGACGTTTTAAAAGTAAATGCGCCCCAAACTGATGATTCGCATTACTTTTAATAGAATATTTTAAAACTAAAAACTAAAACGCAGCATCAATTAATGTCAGAACAACAAACCATGATAAAATTGGAATAATAGCATTTATTGTGCTTTACATTAATGAGAAGTGTCATGAATGTCTCAAAAGGTCCTAAAACTGCTGTTTCTTTATGCAAAATATAATATCATATTTCTCTTTTGATTTGGTGGTGAAATATGACCCCGAGATATTCTTGACAGGTTTCATAAGACTAAGCCATTAGAGAGTAGAGCGTTATGTCTGAGGATTTGTGAAGGATATAGTGTAAGATAGGAAATCTCAGTTATGCGGATCACTCAGACGGCACTATATAGACTATAAGGTCGGAGTGTTAAGTTGTGCTCTGTATGCTGATCAAGGGTTGCCTCTCCTAAACAAATCCTCTAGTCTGCCATAATACTGCTGTCTTACCACATTGTACTGCTTTTATGTGCATTATTTTTTTTTATTTTAGAAGTTTTGGTGATTTATTTATTTATTATTTTTTTATTGTGTTCCCTTTTTGTATTGTATCTTGTTCCCTTTCACAGAATTTATGCTCTTTGTGCTTTATGAGGCTGAGAGCAACTTTGCACAAACCTGCACCATGAAAAACAGGTTTTTCTTAGTGAAGCCCATTAGTCCTGTAAACCCACTTTTGGTGTGAATCTCATTTCAAAACATCAGCTTTACTAAAGCTAAAGTACAAAGACTCAAACATGATAATGGTTTCAAAAGGGACTTTTCACAGCACTGCCGTAGAGGAACCATTTTCCTCAAAGAAACTTACAGTGAACAGATCTTTTTGGCAGAGGCCATTTACACTAACTCTGCTCACCAACTTGGGTTATTTGGTAACCCAGCTCTGGGTAAATATTGAAAAGAACAGGGTTATTTAGACCCAGCTGCTTGGGTTAAATGTGTGTTGTTTTATTTAAGTCAGCTATTGTTTAAAAAAAATATTATATTGCTAGGTTAAAATGGGCTGGAAATAAAAAATCACACCCGTAACCTTATCCAGCATTAATTGACTGTATAGTGAAAAGTAGTTTCAACAGGTGGTTGGTGGGAAGGGTTTGGTTATTTAAGAAGCAGAGTAAGTTTAAATTTCTTTGGAACAACATGCACCAATCATTCACAATAAGACAGAAAATGTCTATTAAGAAATCTCTTGTTCATCCAGCCCGATATCACAGCAATTCATACGTATTTACGAGGTGGCTAATTTGTATGAATTCGTACGACCTCACTCGTACGAATTCATACGTTTTGGGCTAAATCGTACGTATTTTACGAGTTCCCAATTCGTATAAATTCATACAAATTCTGCCTCTGTCTGTGACCTTGAAGGAACATCTCGTCTTCGATCCTCCATCACAGAGTGGATGAAGTCTCACTAAAGCTCTTGGCTACACTTGACAGGTCCTAGTTCTCAGATGCGTAGGTGTCTCATCGTTCAGATACGAACATGATGATAAATTCAATCATTTTTGTTAGAATTTTTTTTTCTGCTTCGTTTATAACCCCACCTGGAATACGTGGCACTCTTGCAAACCTTATCAAATATATTTTGAATATTTTATGTCTCAATCAGGACTTTATGATTACAAGCATGATTCCCTCTTTTGCTTCATTTGAGTGAGCAAAGATGGGCCGATGAACCGTTTGAGCCTTTAGACATGTTTTCATTAAGACTAAAATGAGAATCCAAATAACTCATTTAATGCAGATTTCAGGCTTTAATTAAAACGAGACAGACATTTTGAGTCAGCGGAATTAATGCGAATACATGCTATTCTGTTGAGCATTTTAAGTGCAGCTCTGTGGCTCTCTTTCTCTCCTGCCAAACTAGATCTAGTCCCTTAGAGAGATATGCACACATCAATTATAACGCTGCATTAAAAGTCAGTCATGCCATACGTACCCTCTTAGAGACTGGCCGGTCACTCCCAAATCCTCCTCAGGCACTGATCCAATCAGAATCGGGGAAGAACGGGAAATGGGTCATAGAAAGAAAGTTTTCCCTTATGAGTGAGAACAGAGCGCCGGGTGATAGGGAGATTCTGGGAAATGTAGAATAGGATGAGGACACACGTGAGAAAAAGCTATTAGGCTGAAAACGGAACGAGGTGAGAGGCATTAAATGGGAAAAGCAAAGCAGGAGGTCTGATTCATGCGGAATGAGATTAACAATACATCACATGCTTTCCAACCAGGGTTATTATAGTTAAAATATAATAAAACTATATAATATATATATATATATATATATATATATATATATATATATATATATATATATATATATATATATATATATATATATATATATATATTAGTTTACATACACCTTTAAGACTCTGCAAAATGTTAATTATTTTACCAAAATAAAAGGTTTATACAAAATGCACGTTATTTTTTATTAAGTACTAACCTAAAAAGATATTTCACATAAAAGACGTTTACATATAGTCCACAAGACAGAATAATTGTTTCATTTACATTAAAAAAGACCCCGTTCAAAAGTTTACATACACTTAATTAAATACAAGGGTTTTACTGTGTTGTTACCTGAACTTTACACTTTTGTGTATTTGAACCCTTTCTAACAATGACTGTATGATTTTGAAATCCATCTTTTCACACTGAGGACAACTGAGAGACTCATATGCAACTATTACAGAAGGTTCAAACACTCACTGATGCTTCAGAAGGAAACATGATGCATTAAGAGCCTGAATTTGAAGGTAAATGTAACTTATTTTGTCTTCTGGGAAACATGTAAGTAGCTTCTGTAGCTTCTGAAGGGCAGTACTAAATGGGAAAAAAAAATGAAATTTAGGCAAAATAAGAAAAATGTACACACCTCCATTCTGTTCAAAATTTTACACCCCCGGCTTTTATTGCATCGTGTTTGCTTTTGGAGCATCAATGAATGTTTGAACCTTCTGTAATAGTTGCTGAGTCCCTCAGTTGTCCTCAGTGTGAAAAGATGGATCTCAAAACATCCAGTCATTGTTGGAAAGGGTTCAAATACACAAAAATTCATTCAGGTAACAACACAGCATTAAGAATATAATTTTTTTTTTATAAATTCATTTTTATAAATTCAACTATTATTTTCTCTTGGACTATATGTAGATGTCTTTTATGTGAAATATCTTATTCTGGTCAGTACTACATCAAAAATAATAACATGCATTTTGTATGATCCCTTTTATTTTGGTAAAATAATTAACATTTTGCAGATTCTGCAAGGTTTAGGCTTTTCAACTGTATATGACACAGTGGACTTTTTGTCACAGGCTAGTTGAAAAATTAATACATACAAGTTTCAATCCTATTGTATATGCTTCGGTATTTTTTTCTACATTACTATGAATGGCGACAACTTTGCATAGCAGACCTGCACAGTGGTCATGTGTGCCAGCCAGCACTTACTTTAATCAGAAATTCTTCAAAAACATGTACACTTTCATTGTTAACATCGTGACTGCTTTGAATTTGAATCTTTGCTTTGGCTCTGTAGGTCATATTCTCTTTCTGAAGCGCTTAGTTCTTTAAAATGGTAGGTTTCTTTGCTCTGCTGCTGATAGCCTGGCATTAGCTCTGTGAAACGTGATCAAGCGGATAGCTGCACTAAGATCCTCGCGGCTGGGCTGTGTTAGCAAGGCTTTGATGACATGCTTATCTGTTGACTCTCGGAGGTTATTGTGGGTGATATAAAGGCCAGGGTGTCCCTGGAGAGATGAGGAAGATGAAACTGTGAAGGCTCTCCACCTCTTTAGCTAAAGGTCCTGCGATTTTTCAAAGAGAGCACAAAAATATCACGAGTAAAGAAGCGTAAAATGGCTGTTCAAGTGTTTGCGCGAATGTTCATTTTTCCATCCTAAAGATCATTGATTAGTGAAAATCTGTTTACTGAAATCTAATATAACGAGCCCTTGATTACATTCAACTTGGTGATTTGTTCCAAAGGCATTTTAAATAAACATCAGTTTAAATAAACAACCTTCTAGCACTTTGAAATCCAAACATATTAGACCAAAATCAAATTTAAATCCATTTTAGGATTTAAACATTTTAAAGAATAAAAGTGCCACTGAGAAGTAAGTAAATAAAGATGAATGCTGTCGTTAAAACAAAAGGCAGGCATAATTTAAAATAAAAACATCATCACATTAAACTATAATGAGATACAAAACAGAAGCATTTTTACTAGTGTTTTATACTTTTTTTGCCACACATATGTGCATGTATTTGTTGTGTAATGCATTATTAGTTGTTTTCAGAAACACAAAATTATTTTATTTTATTTTCACCATTTCACACTTGTTATTACAATGGAGGTCACAAGAACCAGTAAAACACAGCAGTTAATGTAATTCACAGCACATTTCTTTTGAAGAATCTTCCCAGGAGGCATTTCTCATAACAGCAAGTTTTAAACTCATTATGAAGAGATTTTGGGAGAAATTATTTACGCTCATAAATTTGATTTCTTGTTAATGGAGGACTTATTATGCTAAAGACAACTGTAATGACTCTGTGATGCCTCTATGGAAATACGAGTTATTGTGTTTTAAATCCCTTTAATCAAATTCTGTTATTTCATAACTATCAATACAATGTTGACATATCAGATGATTCATGTGTCTTACATATTCTTATGTGAAGGATTACCGTTAGTATACTTCAGCTGTAATAGGAAATATCAGTTAAATATGTTAGGCTTATCTAAATGCATTTGCGTAGGCTTGAGATCAGCTTCAACAACGTTGTTTCACAGTTGGTCATCTGCATGTGATTTTCCCCTTTTGAAAAGCTTAATGATTGTTGTTTTGTTTGTTTTATAATGCATGAGGTTGATTCAAAAGGTTTTGAGTTTAAACAACAGTGATGCCAGCATGCTTCATCATCTTTTGATAAAAAAGATCTGGCCTCTGTAAAAGTATGTTATAGTAACAGCTATGGCTTTGATCTGACTAGTCGTAGCAATGACATTTTATTTTTCTGAACATTTCTAATGGGGTAACATAATCAATGATGCAAAACTGTCAAACTCCAAAAAATATATTTTTCCCCTCTCTCTCTTCAGAACTGATGCATTTCATCAGGATGTAGTCTAAATGCTGAGAAGGAAATCACCAAATGAAGTTAAATTCAGGAAATATCTAATTTATACAAGGAAATGCCAGTGTTGCAAAGCCACAAAATGTTAAAACTTTAGGCGTTTTTACAGTTCATAAGGTTAGGATATTTTATCACTAACAATTATTTTGGTAATCATGTAATCTGTTGATTATTTTGACGATTAATTGAATAATCTGACAATTAATCGAGTGGTCAGATAATTATAATCATTATTTTTTGTAATAACAATAGACCTAAGCAATCAATAGCCTTTGAAATTACGTAAAATACATATATAATAGCAATGAGGTAATAATTAGTTTAAATAAAGTAACGAAAGCAAGTACTCATATGATTTTATTGAACAAAACTGTTAAAACCCATAATGTATTATGAACAATAGAGCTAATGTACATTACTCATTGTGACTGCAGAGGGTGCCAATGTCCTGACAAATGTTTTTTACACTTTACTGCGTGATCTAATCCTAGTTTAATATTGACTGAATGACATTTACTTAAAATGTCCACTTGATCTTTAATGGTTGACCATTTCTTTACGACAAAAATGCTACAGCCACTGTAATTTCTCGAATATGTGGACATTACAACTTGTAAACTCAAGCGAGGGTTCAAACTTTTATTTTGACATTGCAACTGATGTATTCTCCTGTGTTTGCATAGGTATATACATAATTTACCTCACAAATGTGATGAAATGGCAGATGTTGCGTTCCCAGATGAACGTTATAATAAACTAACAGCAATATGCAGAGATGGAGTTAAATGAAGTAAATTCAGGAAATATCTAATTTATACAACAAGGAAATGGCAGTGTTGCAAAGCCACAAAATGTTCAAATGTTTAGGTGTGTTTACCATTCATAAGGTTGGGATCGGTAGGATTTTTTGAAAGACTTTTATCACTAATGATTATTTTGGTAATCGAGTAATCTGTTGATAATTCTGATGATTAATTGAATAATCTGACAATTAATCGAGTAGTCAGATAGTTATAATAATATATATTTTTTTGTAATAAAGATAGACCTAAGCAAACAATAGCCTTTAAAATGACATAAAATACATATATAATAGCAATGAGGTGGTAATTAGTTCAAATAAAGTATCAAAAGCAAGTACTCATGGTTTTATTGAACAAAACTGTTAAAAATGATGAACAGTTAGCATATTGAAAAAGATATTGATGTATTCTCCTGTGTTTGCGTAGGTTTATACATGATTTACCTCACAAATGTGATGAAATGTTCCCAGATGAACGTTATAATAAACCAAAGCTCACAGCAATATGCAGAGATAGAGTTTGAGATGCTCCATATATGATTTTAAATGGGTTTAATATATCATGCAGCCTTGGAAAACGGTCTTATAATGTGTTTCATGGATTTTCGCCTGTGGAAAGCAGCACTTCCGATATTTTGACTGTTACTGGACACAGGTAAAATGCAATTAAGAACTCAGATTTAATCAAGAAATCATGACAGCCCTATTTTCAGTGTTGAAATATATTTGTGCAATATATTTGTGTTTTTCAGGAGTCTTTGTTAATTAGTTCAAGTGAACAGCATTTTTTTGTTACATTATATTGTAAATGCTTTTTAATCGAAAATAATACGTAGCTATTTTTCATCTTACACTGAATTTGTTGAAACCTGTTTAGCATTCGATCTGAAGCAAAAGCTACACAGAAGAGTACTTTTTATTTCACTTTTAGTTCACATTTGTCCAGAGAATTGAGCCATTTAGGCAAACCCTGTATTGAATCAGCATGAGCATAAAACATAAGATAGAAATGCATGCAGGGTTTGCGGAAATATCATTTTCATGTTTTTTTTTTTTTCATATTATATTACAACTCATATTTACAGAGCGTTTTGAACGCAGCATGCTCGGCACTTCGAGGGCGTGTTGGTTATGCTTAATTTATCCTTTGTTATGTTGCCCAAACAAAATGAACTCTCCAGTGGGAGGGTTCTCCGAGACAGGATGCGCCCCTCAGGGGTTGGATTCTAATGAGACCTAAATAAATATATCAGCACATCATTAATTGCACCAGAGACCCCACAGAGATGAAGCCCGCCTCCGCGGCACCATCATCCTCTCTTCTCGCTGTGCTATGATTCATTTAGCTCGAGATTCACCAGTAGGGTATGCACTGCAGGTTCTGGAAATTGTGTTTTGCTTTTGATGATATTTTTTTTCCATAACAAAGGTGGCAATCAAATATTACTTTACTCCCGTGTGTGAGTGTGAGACAGGCATCAGTCAGCGAGATGCGTTGATATAATGCATTTCAAGTGCGAATATGTAATATAAGAAGAAACATTCTAGCTAATATTTCTCTCAGGAATGGAGTGAATACACGCATACAGAATGCAGAAAATGAGTAAATGTAATAATTCACCATAATATGTAGATATGAACTATCAAGCTGTCAGGTTTCATGAACTTTACTGAAAACTGAAAATGAGTTCAATACACAGGGTTTCGGTGTGTGTTCTGTGTCAGCACCATTGTTAAGTATTCATTGTGCGTCTTGTGAACTCCACAAAAGTGCAAAGTGTAGGTAGGAGCAACATCAGACAAAGCGTGAAGCCCCGAGTCAAACTAATCAGTGATCTCAACGCCTAGACGTTCCCTCTTTCTATTAGCGGGCAAAAGAGGCCAATTAGTATTCCTGGCTTGGCACAGGACAAGGCTGGGAACGCTTGGCACTGGATCTGACCGAGTGTCTAAAGTCTTTCATTTCAGGCCCATCCTCAGGCCGACTGTGGGAAGCTGTACAGAGGATCAATACACAGGCAGCATCAAGCATTTTCAATTTCAGCATATGTAACTTTCAACTCACGTATCAAAAGCAAAAGGTTCTTATCCACGAACTCTGATATTTAAGGATATTGCTTTAGTATCCTTAAACATTTAGTGTCTTTAACCCTCATGTTCTGTTTGGGATGTCAGAATCCCTGAAGTGCATTCATTGAAGTATCCTTCAGTGAGTTTTACTAATCGTATGAAAATTATATACAAAAATTCAACTTTAAACTTTTGCTTTAAATACTCTGTGTGAGAAGTGTTGCATTACTTATGTTTGGGGCCTCAGATATGGCAGATAAAATGAATGAATGCATTTTCATTTGCTAAGCTATTTAGTTAGAGGTGTGCAGCAAAGCCTAACTAACTATCTATCTAGGATGTGCGATATATATCATCTACTATAATATCATTATTGTTGTTAAAACCATATGCGGTTTGACATTATCTAGTACATCGCAAAAACTAAACAAAACCCAGAAAGTGCACACAAACACTGAGATGTAGGTTAGACTACTGCACATGCGCATTATAATTCATGTTTTCACTGCATGCTTAGTCTATTAAAATACATTTAGAATTACTCCTGAATTCAAGATAATGGGGCTAATATGACCCTGTATGACTTTGTATCATCTGATATAGCTAATATCCAGGGCTGCTAGTCGGGTGAAAGGTGATGACGATTATAAGGGCCCACGGCGGAGGGGGGGCCCCTGGCGATCTCAACTGCCTGGCTGATTTCAGCCTAAAAAGATGCACAGGACAGTTGACCAGCCACTGCTGCGCGTCATCATGAAAGCTCATCATTTGAACGTGTTTTAAGCCTTGCCAGTTTCAACATTCAAAACAGTTTAAAGCATTCAAACACGAGATGCAGAAAAACTCAACCGAGTACTCGCGCTCCGTGTTCGATGCGCAATGAGAGCCGCGTCTCACGAACAGTGCGCAAACACCGAACCAAGTTCTCCTTTACGTCCTCCTGCATCTAAACAAACAAATACAAATCACCAGTTTAAACATGCAAACACAAAAAGATGTGAAAGAGATGCACGAATTGGAGAGTATCCTTGGACAAAATTGTCGGTTATGTTTTAAAGGGGGGGGTACAATGGTGTTTTGTGTATTCAGAGTTGTTTACAGTGTTAAAGAGTTGGATTCTCATGCTAAACATGGCCAAAGATTAAAAAAATAATTTGGACGAATGACAGAGAATTTCTGTGTCGAAAATCTTGCTTCCGGGTTGGTACAAGTTTTGGCTGTTTTTTTTTTTTATAGTAAATCTAATGACGTGGACACGGTGGAACTCATTTCTCCCGGAAAAGCGCACCCGTGCACTAGGGGTTGCACTGACTAGTCGATTAGTCCAGAGGTCTTCAACCCTGTTCCTGGGGACCCACCATCCTGAAGAGTTTAGCTACAACCCTAATCAAACACACCTGAAGCGGGCAATCAAGCTCCTCAAGACTGTTTGAAAATTGCAGGCAGGTGTGCTGAAGCCGGTTGCAAATAAACTTTCCAGGCAAGTGGGTCCCTAGGAGCAGGGTTGAAGACCTCTGGATTAGTCGACTTTAATGCTCTGCCATGACACCTTAAGCTTGACGTTGACTAGTCACTGGTCCTAAATAGAGGACGCAACAGGACAATAAAACATTTACACTCTGCTTCCAAACAGTTAAAATGACAAATAAAACATTTGATTATACCATTTGGATGCTGGTAATTGAAAGGGAGAATGCATGTTTTAAACAGCTTAGGGGCCCACATGTCGCGTCTTTTGAGCTCTAAAGTTCTTTATTCCAAATCTAGACGGTCGCGGTGCGAGGCGCACGATTTTTCCAGTTTTTAATGCTGGAAATACATTTATGCTTTGCTGAAACTTCCGCATCTTCATGGAGAGCGCAAGTCATGGTTGCTTAGCAACAGAAGACGCCACAGGAGCGAAAGCTACAGCGCACTTTGGAAAGAAGGAGAAAGCTGCGCGCCTATCGTTTTCCACACGTTTTTTGGCGCGAGATGTGAACGGCCCCTTATTGTACAGGTAAATTAATCAACGTTCTACTCTAATGCGATGTGCGTTGTAACGTGCACACACATAGGCTATAGACAGTAATTGGTACATAAGCAGATCAGGCGCACACAGAATCATTTAATAGCGCTGAAATGTATTGTCAGCACTGTTCTATGATTTCTCAATAATACAGCTTATAAACCGAAAGGTTCTAGCATATATTTCTAGTAATTAAAACCCACAGCTTCACTATTAGTAGAGAGATGCTGCCAGGTAGAAATATTTCACACACACAATTACTCTCTCACTAATGCTTATTTATTTCTCACTAATCTTAGTCTATTTATCTGATTAAGAACAAGCGAAATATAACGACCCAAAGACAAAGGAACTGATAAAAATGATTATAGGAACAGTAGCCATGTGGGCTTCGTCACATAAATGTCGACTTTACAAATTCTGAAGTCGTTCAACCCCTACCACGCACACGTCGCCCATCAACGTGCTTCACTGGGAAATCGTCGGCAGCACTACATAGGATTTGTTTGAGAATGTCTCCAAATAAGTGTGTTTTTGGATGTGAGGGAAAGTTTATCGTGTTCAGCTTCCCAAAGAGCCCAGCATTATGCGAACAGTGGATGCAGTTTGTTTTTCCGGGGCAGCAACGGAGTGTAGCAAGTGCGTTTGTGTGCCATTTCAGTGACAAATGTTTTATAAACAAGGCCCAGGTCGACGCTGGATTTGCACATCGTTTGCTATTAAAACATGGAGTGGTCCCAGTGATAAAGATCCTAGTTATGTAAGTACAACTGCATCAGATTTCTGTCTTTTGTTGGAAATCAGCTTGACTCTTTAGCTCCGCCCACGGCACACCTCCAGGAGAGAATCGGAAAGCTGTACTTTTCTTTTATAAATATGATAAAACTAAAGACTTTTTAGAGATATTAAGGATGCAGTACTACTCTATAGTTACTCAAGGTTAACATGAGATTAGGTGAAACTGTGTATGTTATGTACCCTTTAAGTGAAAGTAAACAGAAAATGTGTATACATGTGTATTATATTGGATGCATTGTCTCTTAAAGTGACCACACCTAATTTACTAGCTGCTGTCTGTGCCCTTAATGTTGATCCAAGAAAATGAATGAAAGAAAATTAATAACTGCTCCTGACTGAATTACTTTGTAGTTTTAACAAGAATTAATCTATATTTAATTTGTACAGTGAAGACTATGCAATGCAGTTTTACATTTGATTATATTGTTTCTGTATCTGGACACCTACAAACTTAAAAAACTTAATTGTGTAAATAGCACGAATAAATAAATAGAATAAACATACAAATTAAAACATTTCAAACAGTGCTGCATCGAGGCCCCGCGAACTCCAGCTACAGCCTTGCTAATATCACATAAAAAGTGATGTTTTTTCTTTTTAGACACAACAGTTCTCGTCTTTGCTGTATTTTGACAAGGAAAGTTGCTCCAAACAAAGCCACAGCCAAATTATTTTGCATCTTTGCACATAAGCGGTGTTTCGTTACTAAATCAGTGAGCCGTTTGAATGAATTGGTTGAATTAATGACTCAATGACTTACCAAAGCAGTGATTTGCCGCCACCTACTGGTGATTTTATGTTTATATTTAAAGTAAATTTTGCCTTTTCCCTCTAATATGATTTGAAATGTCATTTTTTTTCTTTTAAACTAAAATATTATTTATACATTTGTAACTGCAAGTTAAATGAATTCATGTCCTGCAATAAACATCTGTGTAAATGCATCTAAATGCCACTTCAGATGCAGATTCTGTGCCACCTCTGCATTGCAAACACAAATTGTGTTGATTTTTTTTTTTGTTTTTTTTTTTTTGATTGGTAAAAGCCCTATAGTATCTTACTATCAGAATTTGTTGTTTACATTTAAAAATTTGACACAAAACTTGATACATTTAAAATGACCTTCTAAAGGTACCTTATCGGATTAAACTTATTACAATAAATGCAATTCATTTTCATTACTATTTAGTAGAGACGTGCGGCAGAGCCAACGGCAAAATGATTTGTATTTGTACAGTAAATAAAAGGGGTAAAAAGTACTCGGGCATCAAAGACTGTTGTTTACTTTGATTCATTTTATGCTGCTGTTTTTGCAGTGTGTATTTGCTGTCCTGAATAATGACAATGTTTCTAAAAACACTAGGGACCACAAGTCATTCTCAGCAAAACATGTTTTGAGTGTTTTTCAGTTTACTCTGTGCACTTTTGTCCATGTTTCATGTTAACTCCTAGGCTACTAATCAAATTTCATGTTTCCCTCTTAGCATATGCTGCGATTTTTGGATTTTGGGATTTAAAGAGGAAAGTTAATTTGTTGAGTTAATTAAAATGGTCCAATACACGTCGAAAAAATGAATAGGAAAAAAGTGGTGTGAGACCACCTGCAGGTTATTGGTCATTAACTCAGGTTCTCCGAAGACTGCTGGGCTGCATCGATATTGGCTAATATTGCTCACGGCTTCAACAGGACCTTATGCGCAGGGCCGGCTAGCTGTGGCGCTAATGTATTGGCTAAATTATTCTCACAGCCCACAGAAAGGAATGAGGGAGAGCTACAAAGTGAACGCAAGTGAAACTGAGCGTGTTTGAAGCTGTTGCTGAAGGGAGGCAACACAGCAGAAATTATGGTGAAAGAAAACCCACCATTTTTTCTCTTTCAAAGCGTCCACCCACATGCCGTGTTTCTCATCTAGGCTGTTTACTCTCTACCCTGGTTAGGATTGTGCAGTTTAGACCCCCTAATGGCCACATTTTCCTTACTGTGTAATGTTTATAAAAAAACAAAAAAACAAAAAACTAATGTGCCATTTTATTAATGTCAGTGGCTGTTAAAGGCCCAGAGTTGCAGGTGTACTGAAATCATGTTAGCATCACCTCGGTTATGGCCGCTAATAAAGCCTGAAGCATATGTGTGAGAGGTAATTCCACAAATATGTGTCTGCTGGTAACTGAACCAGACCAAAACATTGTCATAAAATTATTTAATAGCTTAATTTTATAATAAGGCTAACCATTTCTATTTTAATTGCCTCATATAATTACCTCTGAGATGAAATATAGCATAAAACCAGTCACTGTCTAAAGCAAATGCCAACAGCAAAATTATTTGTATCTGTACAGTAAATAAAAGGCAATAAAAGTACCCAGGCATCAAATACTGTTCTTTACTTTGATTTATTTTATGCTGCTGTTTTTACAGCAAATATTTGCTATCCTGAATACTGACGATGTTTCTAAAAGCACTAGGGACCGCAAACAAAGTCATTCTAAAAAAAAAAAAAAAGTGTTTTTCAGTTTATTCTGTGCATTTCTCTCCATATTTTATGTAAATTCATACTAATTAAATACCTTACTTTTCATTTCACGTATCCCTGTTAGCATATGCTGCAATTTTTTGGAATATAACACTCCTCTGGATGCGATTTTAAAGTGGAATGTTAATTTGTCGAGTTAATTAAAATGGTCAGTTTAAGGAAATTCAATGTCGAAATTGAGGGGAAAAAATGAATAGGAAAAAGTGGTTCTTCGAAGTTAATTATTTCTTCTTTTTATTGAAAGCAAATCCCTTTTGGATATGATATGTGATGTGAAAAGGGAGAAGAACGAATTAAGCAAAAGTCGGATTGAACTTGAATCACGTCAAAAAGTCATTGTTACGTGCTTTACCAGCTATGCCTCGAAACTCTAATTTAACAGTCATCTTTTGTAATGCTGTCTAGCCCAACTTCATGTTGGTAATCAGAGTTAGTCTAAAATTATGATTTTTTTGCATGATGAAATAGAATGCTGAAGGAAATTCTTGGCCTAATTCTAGTTGGCAAGTAATTTGAAGCCAATATTTTAAAATATGGACATGCTATTTTATTTGTGCCTAATATGTGGAAAACGTCAAACATTTCATCACATTCAGTTAGAAACCCAACAATATTTTCAATTCAAAATGGCTGTATTTAAGAAAAAAGTTGTAGTTTGCATCACTGGATATTATTGTGGGTTATTTAACATTTATTACTTGCTTACATTTATTACTTATAGGATTACTTGCTGTTTGCCTGGCCTGACGAAACATTGGGCCTCATTTATGAAATTAACGTACGACAGAAAACTGGGCGTACAGTCCTTTCTACGCAAAACTTTAATCTTATTTATCAATATAGACATGAGCGGTGGCTACGATCAAATCTCACGTCAGGTCTGAGCTTTTGAGTTAGCCTGAATTTGCGTGCAGCCTAGAAAATTTCGGAGAATTGTATAATGACAGCATTTGGTTGATTTAGATTATTTACCTGGCTGACAAACAAAACTTTTTTTTTATTCTTTTAGGGTGTTAGATTTGTATGCGCAAATGACAGCATAAACAACAGACCATGAGGATTCACACGTCTTCACATCACCCAACTGGCCGCACTTCGGTGAACGGAGAAAAACAGAAATTATAAAAAGAATAAATTAAATAAAGAGGGCTAGTCTACACGAAATGTATTTGTCTTAATTAATTAACAGATTTTAAAATGGAGAAAAAACAACTCTGCGTTTTTGTGACACTCTTAATGCATTTTATTTGTCTTCTTTATATCTTTATTAAATGTAACTGATCATGCAGGTGCCTCACGCACACATACACTACATTTCAGTGTTGCTAACTTGACATTTTAGCCAATAATCAAACTAAAATGCAGTCAACCAAACTTAAAAATTATTTAAAAGGTAAAGTCAGCGTGCAGCCCCAAAATAAAAATTTTTGTGCATGTGTAGGGTGTTTTACATGGATATTGGAACACAAGTGAAGTACAAATTTGTTTAGCAACCAAATTTATTCTTGTTCTTTAATACCTTTAAAGGGTTTGTTGTGGATTAAGGATAACTAAATAGGCTATAATGTTTATAAATATTTTGTTATATTTATTGGTATTTAATATAGGTATAAATGAATGTCATTGTTTGCAAATATAAGGTTAAAGGGTGTTTCAGAGTAAGATTTTTTTTCCTTCATGAGTTTACTTCCTCTTTTTGGCCAGGTTTTGTTTCTCTGTGTCGTAAACTCTAGGGGGAAGGCTTCTAAACCGGGGTGTTTTTATGGGCATGATATTTAAATGATCCGTTTCAGCCACCAAATTTATCAACATGCGATAATTTGTATGACGGGATTTTAATGAATCACACGTGAACTCTGTTGTAAGTTGATTTGTACGCTCGAATCTACGCTTGTTTCTACGCTAGATTGATAAATGAGGCCCATTGTGTTTTTAATAAACTTGGAGAACAGTGGCAGCGTGCCGATTTTTGTTTATTGACAGTTGAGTGTTTCTGGTGAAGTTTTTTGGATGTGCGCATACTGTAATTTTTCTCTTTTGTTCAAATTATTAAAGGTCAAAGGTCAAATATTAAACTCTTTGCGCTGAAATTGACGGTCTGCTTCTGTGAACAGCAGTGTTGGGGAAAGTTACTTTTAAAAGTAATGCATTACATTATCGAGTTACTCCCTAAAAAAGTAACAAATTACATTACTTAGTTACTTTTTATGGAAAGTAATGTTACTTTTGCGTTACTTTTTATATTTGGGCAGGGCTTGCTTGTTTGTTTTTTCGTAAGTGAGATGAATTAATGTATGTTCACATTTATTCTAGAACTAAATTAACATCTTACCCCTGATTTCTCTTAACATGGGAACAGGAGAGCTTTTAATCAAAAAATGGCGGGAAAAAGTAACTGCCGTTATTCATTTGAAAATGTAACTCAGATATTTTCTTGTCAATTAAAGAGTAATGTGTTACTTTACTAATTACTTGGAAAAAGTAATATTATTATGTAACTCGTGTTACTTGTCATGCGTTACCCCCAAAACTGGTAAACAGTAAAACCTGCCTACTCTGATTTGATTGGCCGTCTCAATCATTTTGAGTGATTCATTGATTCGTTTCAAATCAATACTTTAAATCCAAGTCATTTGAGTGTAACTAGCAAAAATTCACTAGCTGACTGTACATCATCCATTGCTAATAATCAACATTTATCTTACTTTGTCCACCAATTTATATGTATTAATGCACTGAACTTGTTGTAAATCATTCTAAAATTCTTTGTGGAGGATATGTGACACTGTCTGAAAAATTTGTGATGCTGCCTTAAAACAGAACGAGTCATTTTTTAATAATTAAATTTGCTGCCTTTTGAAATAGCCTTCCCATCAGGAGTGTGCCAGCGAAGCCCTAAAATGCTTCACTTCACTAGATATATGTATCTCTCCAGAATTTTTAAGAAGGCCAGAGAATCTTGATACTAGTCTGAATAGAACTAGTGCTTGCTGTATTCACAGGTGTTCCTGTTGCTTCTACCCCTGTGAAGTAAACATTGAGAAGTTGCACAGGCTCTTCATTTGAAGACAAGGGGGGGGCAAGGTGTCCAGTTGAGATTGATCGTCGAGGCCAGACGGGGGTGGACTTGTTTGATGAAGTATTGAATGTAATACGTGACCAGGGGTGGCCGCAGGTTTTTGATTCCATGGTAGGAGACCAACCTCAGAAACATCATATTTGTTTGTTGTCACAGAAGTACAAAGACGGACTTTACATGGTTGAGAGTTTATATTGATGTTTGACATACAGTTTTAGCCACCGGTGTGTATGGCTGGGCTATTGGAAATCCTGAAAGGTGGGAAGATTGCATTGTGAAAATGCATCTAAAAGATGTAATGAAATGCTAAACCAGAGATCAGCAGTTCTGCTACATGCTGATACCTTCTACAAGACCCCCAGAGCACTCCTTAGACTGCAAAATGCAACGTAAATAGATCTTCCCCCAATTCCACCTCATAAAAAATACATTTGCAACTATCCTGGCTTTCTTACATCAATTTCAGTATAAATGAATAAATATGTGGGGTAGAAAAAGTCTTTATTTGTTCCAGACACACACACACACACACACACACACACACACACACACACACACACACACACACACAGTGTGTAGGCAGTGTAATGGTTTTTTGCAGAGATTGGTGTGAATGTGTGCTGCTCTGTTCTGCCTGGTGAACATCATCTTGCTCTTCATCTTCCTTGTCAGCCTCGTCTTCCTCCCAAGGCGTGTCCGAGAGGCCTTCCAGTAGCCTTTGCACAGCAATATTATCCTGAATGACAGTCGCAATTTACAGTTACTTGGACATGGCAAACTGCAGTCCATCAGATGATTTATTAAGGTTCTTCAAACAAAACCTCTACCTTCCTCCACTCTACTCCACAGTGTGCCTGTGGCTGTCATTTTAGCCCATCCGTGGGTTCTTTTGCGGCCCTGTTGTACATCTTTTTTTCGGGTAAATAAAGTGTCAAGAAAGGTTGATTTAATGATTTTCTGAAAGCTTGTTACTGCTGTGGGATAACTTAAAGAACTGTTAATTTAAAAGACCGTTAATCTCACAAGTCTGACTTTTTATTCCCCTCAGAATTGAGATATATATATATATATATATATATATTATTTAAAAGAAATACACTACAGACTGACAGGGAAGCTGGCAGCAAATAGGTTGTAAAGGGGGACCTATTTTCTCAATGTTGTCAAGTTGTTAGTAGCAGCATCACAGTTGCAAACAGCTTGTTTGTAATTCATCCAGATATTGTTTACTGCAAAGTAATATCTATAATTAAGTCAAGACCCCCTTGTTTTTCATGGGCAGACAGCCTTACTGTATAGTGTGCATTTTAGTTCTTGAAACGTAATAGCCTAGTTTTTAAATTTTAAACTTTCAACGATTCAGTATTTCATACAATTATATTTCTGTAGTTCAACTAATATTTGGGGATACATATGATTACATTGAAAGCATTTTTAAACTGTTCCGCATTTAATAGATGCTCTGTCAAAAATGACTTTTTTTGACATTTTAAGTGATTGTCAAAATGAATTAAAACAAGACACGTTTATTTTACTTGCGTTTATTTTTTTTTTCTTTTCACTTTTACATGTAAAAGAAGTGGAAACATCCGTTCAATAAGACAAAATATTGTCATTTAAAAAAAGTTTTAAAATCTAATGTTGCTTCTCAAGGACAGTGAAGTGAATGTATCTTTCTTCAATGCATTTTAGATACTTTAACTGGAAAATTAGACAAAATTACTGATTAAAAAGGATTTTTTGGCAATGCACACCCTTAGACCTGCAGATAAATAGCATTCTTGGACTGCATTGAGCTGATTTCTTCTGTGCAAGTGGCGATATGTTAGTTTGGGAAACATATCTCCACTGTTAAGCTATTAAGCAGGTGAGAATGATTTTGATTTTCAAAAGATACATATACAACTTCAACACAATCAGAATAGACCTTTCAGGAGACAAGTTAATTTCTCCTCTTGATTAAAAAGCTCATTACATGTACTTGATTAGTTAGTGTCTCTCTGCACTCTTAGAAAATAAAGCTTCCAAAAGGGAATTTTCACAGTGATGCCATAGATCGAAGAACCATTTTAGGTTCCCTAAATAACCTTTACTGTTCTTAAAGGATTAGTTCACTTTCACTTCAGTTCAATAAAAATTTTCTGATAATTTACTCACCCCCATGTCATCCAATATGTTCATGTCTTTCTTTCTTCAAAGAAATTACACAAAGAAATGACATTTATTGGCAAATAAAAATTTTTTTTAAACTGACAACTCAAAAACCTTAATTTCCTTGCAGCTGAAGAAAGAAAGACATGAACAGCTCGGATAACATGAGGGTAAAATATTACATGAGAGTAAAATATCAGGAAATTTTTATTCTGGAAGTGAACTAATCCTTGAAATCGCTTTAAAAATAACCTTTTCCACTATAAAGAGCCTTTTGTTCGATAAAAAAGATTCTGTGGATGTTAAAGGTTATTCAGTTCACTTGTTTGTTCATCATGAATGTGTATTATCATCAACAACCATTATTTTATATTATATAAAGTCTATCAGGTCTTGTACACTATGATAAACCTCTAAAATTCAGGGACTGCACATGTCTGTGGAAAAATCAATGGCTAGATTACCAGGAAAATGTCACATTACGCTGAGCTTTTCTGAACTTTGTGTCCTCTAATTCTTTTGCACTTTTCAGCCCTTTTTTATTAAGTGACCTGCCCCCTATACAGGGACATTTTGGATTCTCTCAGTTTTCGCTCAGAATTTAATTTCTTCATAAAGTATATGATTATATGCCCGCAGCTGAACATCCGCGTGTTCAATTTGTGCCGAAGCTTTGATTCTGACCTTATTTTCAACAATTAGTTCCTAGTGACTGTTTTCATGAGGACAAAATACAGTAATAATGAAAGAGAGGGGGGAAAACTTTAAGATAAGATAACATTACCCTTAACTCTTGTTCTAGCCTCTCTCTTATTTAAAAGTGAATCAGAGCTGCAGGATGTGCTGAATACAGGTTAAAAGCACTCCGTAATCTCTCAAGTTTCTGCTGTTCTGCTTTTCTGTGTCCCTTAACTAGTGTCAGATCATAGTGAACTGTTAACGTCAAAACTTTCAGAGCCTCGTCTCTCTAAAGTCCAAAAGCTAAAGGAGCCGCATCAGTGGAGGCATTTAAATAGGCTGAACCTAAATATTTAACTGAGCTGGAGCTTTGTTAGATCGCCTCTGACAAGACCCCTCATTAAATAACAAACTGAGAATTTGACAACGCCAAAGTAGGTCTCGTCTCATTCTGCATCTAAATTCAGCTGCTGGTTTCATTTAGTGCGTTACAGAGCTAGTGAGACATGTGACATTGTCCCTTAAAAAGGAACCTATTAGCAGTTGTGTTTGCTGATTTTGAAGCACAGTGTTGGTAAAAGACTATTAAATGTGACTTTGCTCTAAGGAAATTCTCCAGTGGGAACTGCGACGTTCACGTATTCCAATTACAGTTTCCTTGCCTCTAAAAGAAGTGCTGAAATGATTGCATAGGAGTATTTAGTCAACTTAAGTGGTTCTTTTTAAACTTTCCTCCATCAGATCACTTATTTTTGGATTGTTTTAGGCTATCCATATACGTTTGCCATTAGCAAACTTTTCCCCACTGCCAAACGTCACTTAAGATGCAAGCTTGTACCTCAGCCCTTAAAATTTGGCACCTACATTGTCACAGAAAACTTTCAAAGACGCCTTTGCAGGCTGACTGCAGTCAAGAGAAACTGATGGCAAAGTCATGTTCCAACATCAGCCATCAAATAAAGACGAAAAGTGAGAGACAAGTGGAGGAGCTGTTTTTGTGTTCCAGCAATTCTCACATAAGGCTTCTGATACACTCTGTCAAAAGTGTTGAGAGTTTCAGGGCTCTGCGTGCAGAAATTTCCGAGCGTTGCTGGTTAATTGGCAGTTCGGATAAGGTCTACCCCACATAGCGAGGACGGCTCAACAGCTGGAGCTTTCAGGGGATAGAGAGGGATTTGGGCTTTTGTTTTATCTCTTTTCACCAGCCTTAGTCCTGTGGGTCATTTTGAACTCTGTGATTGAGGGCGACTGATAGGCTATAATCAGTCAGCGGTGAGAAAAACTACTTTAGAAAGTGGATTTTCAATTAGCCATCAGATGGGCTTTTTAGAATTTTTTTTAAAAAGTATAAAAAAAAAAGCTCTGCACAGTACTTTCCATGAATAGGATGCAGAACTGTTCAAAAGGACTTATGTGCTTAACCTTAAAGGATTAGTTCACTTTCAGAACAAAAAGTTACAGATAATGTACTCACCCCCTTGTCATCCAAGATGTTCATGTCTTTTTTTCTTCAGTCGTAAAGAAATAGTTTTTTGAGGAAAACATTTCAGGATTTCTCTCCATATAATAGACTTTTATGGTGCCCCCAAGTTTGAACTTCCAAAATGCAGTTTAAATCCAGCTTCAAAGGGCTCTAAATGATCCCAGCCGATGAAGAAGGGTCTTATCTATAGCGAAACTATCATATATTTTCAAAACAAATTGACAATTTACATACTTTTTAACCGCAAATGCTCGTCTTGTCTCGTCTCTGCGATGCGCATGTGTAGTCTGTGTGAGCTGGGTCAATACAGTTAGGGTATGTCGAAAAACTCCCATCTTGTTTTCGTCTTCAACTTCAAAATTGTTAAAACACTGTTTTAACTTTTTTTTTGTAAAGTGGCGTTTGATCTTCTTTGTATGTTCACTATGTAAACACTGGGTTGGTACTTGTGCAGCGATGTAAGGCGATTTTGGAGTTAAAGACGAAAGAGGAGACAAGACGAGCATTTGTGGTTAAAATGTATATAAATTGCCTTTTTTTTTTTAAATAACCGATCGTTTCGCTAGATAAGACCCTTCTTTATCGGCTGGGATCGATTAGAGCCGTTTGAAGCTGGATTTAAACTGCATTTTGGAAGTTCAAACTTTGGGGCACCATTCATATCCATTATTTCTTTACGACTGAAGAAAGAAAGACATGAACATCTTGGATGACAAGGGGGTGAGTGCATTATCTGTAAATTTTTGTTCTGAAAGTGATCTAATCCTTTAAGGTTAAACACATAAGTAATTTTGAACTCATTTTTGAATACTTTTGAACAATTTTGCATCCTATTAAAAGTACTGTGCATAGCTTTTTTTATATTTTTTATATTTTTTTTTCTACATTTTGGGTTAAAATACATTTTAATAGCCTTATTATTATTATTATTATTATTATTAAATGACATAAAATAATACAAATTAATTAAATACATTTTTAAAATACTTAATTAAATAGCAGATTTTGCCTATATTATTCAATATTAATGATCTACTTTAATGTAAATTTTCTACATTTTAAAAGTTGGGGATAAGTACGATTATTATTATTACTTTTTTGGATAAATTTCTTATGCTCATCAAGGCTGTGTTAAAAAAAAGTAATATTGTGAAATATTATTATGATGCGAAAAAACTATGATGAATTTATTATTATTATTTTTCATTTCCTATACATTCAAATCTAATCATTACTCCAATCTTCAGTGTCACATAATCCATTAGAAATCAGTCTAATATGCTGATTTATTATGAATTTTGGAAACAGTTGTGCGACTTTTTTTTTTAGAACCTGTGATACCTTTTTTCAGGATTCTTTAAATAAAAAGTTAAAAAGAGCAGCATTTATTCAAAATAGAAATCCTTTCCAACAATATACACTACTGTTCAAAAGTTTGGGGTCAGTACATTTGTATTCTTTCATTTTTGAAAGGAAATGAATACTTTTATTCAGCAAGGATGTGTTAAATTGAGAAAAAAGTGATAAAGACATATTTTGAATAAATGTTGTTGTTGTTGTTTTGAACTTTTTTGAAAAAAAGTTTCACAGGTTCCAAAAAAATATTTGGCAAAATTGATAATTCTAATAATAAATCATTATTTTATAATGATTTCTGAAGTATCAAGACTGGAGTAATGGCTGATGAAAATTCAGTTTTGCATCACAGGAATAAATTATATTTTAAAGTATATTAAAATACAAACCATTATTCTATATTGTAATAACAATTTACAATATTACTGTTTTTGTTTTTCAAATTTTTTGATCAAATAAATGCAGCCTAACAACATATAACATGGTGGTTCTGAAAACATTGCTAACAGGAACGTGAAAGTAATTTGTGGAAAGTGCCACAATTTGATCACCCAAGAATCTATGTATCATCTTTGAGGTTTTTCGGTCTCGAACTTTGTCTCCTGTGTAGCTCGGCTTCAAAGGCCATTCAGATCAAACTGTTTGTAGGTGGGTTGGTATTTTTAGCAACATGTCATACCCAATTCCTTAGGCCTCATCTTCTCCAGAGGAAGACGCTTAGAAAGCCAAAATCATTACTTACTTTAACAGGTAATATGTGGATATAAAATAAATACAGGTAGTAAAACAGATGAGTTCACTACTAGTCGGTTAAGAGCTCTCCACTGTGCATCAGTCTCAGTGCTGCTGTTGGAAATGGCTCACTAAGTAATTCATCTTTAAACTAAAATATGTGGCAATCATTTCTAGAGATCATTTGGTTTTGTCAGATATTGCGTATCTGTGTGCATTAGGTACTCTTGTATGTATGGACACCTGCGGGTGTATAAAGCAGCGCTAAACCTGGGTTTCAGAACAGACTCTTTTATCCCTCTCAGCTATTACATGGATCATTTACCCCAAAACACGATACCATGTGCCATGCTTCATTTTACTGACACTTGCCCTTGGAGTGAACCTACAAAAAATGTAAAACTGATCAACTCACTGAGCAGGAAGCCTCAGCGGTGCTGGTTGAGTGCTGGTGGAACCTAATTTTTTCCTGATTAACCGTTGTAATGTATGTCTCAGATTACTAAATCTGTGCCTAGGCAAATTGAAAGCTACAGTAGCACTTTTTTTGTCAGGTGTGTGTTGTGGGGGATAAGACAACTAACTCCCTCTTTCTTTATATATACACATCCATACTGTATGTCTATCTCTCTCTCTCTCTCTCTCTCTCTCTCTCTCTCTCTCTCTCTCTCTGTGTAATCATGTGTTTACTTTGGCTCCAAGTTTCAAGAGCAGGCTGTCTCTCCTCTTGAATTATACAGACTTTGACCTCAGAGCTCGTATTTCAGAATTTTTAAAATGTATCCTCCTAGGGCTAGTGTTCTTTGTGTATCTCTATATGTGAGTGTGTTTGCATGACTGACAGATTGAAGGAAGGACAACACACTATTCATTCAGTCCCGTTTCTTGGGACACTTGCAGAGGGAGCAGCGGCAAAGAGCAGTAAGAGACAGAGAGAGAACACAGTGTTATAGCAAGACAGAGAAACTGGCAGAGCACACTGCAGATTTTGTTGTGCCAAACACACCCATTAAAGTTTTTAATTGGTAGGGTAGAAACATTTCTGCAGCTCTTTTGTGTGTTTGTGTTTGTGTGTGTGTGTGTGTGTGTGTGTGTGTGTGTGTGTGTGTTAGATAGTTAGATATGAATCTAATCAAGTTAGTGTTTTTTTTTTTTTTTAAGCATTTTACATTTATTCCAAAATAACTCAAGGCAATAACAATTTAAATAATATACTTTATTTCTGAACTTATGTTCAGCTATAATAGTTAACTTTCATCATCATCAAAGCTCAGTTAATATTGGTCATAGATACAGACAGGGGCACAGCCATCATTCTATATATACATAGATTTCTGTCATGACAACTCTCAGAGGGATTGGCATGGTACTGTACATGACAACGTTAATGTATTTGGTCTTGGCAGAATAGATCTGCTACGCTGCTGCTGCTGTGGCAGAGCAAGTACTGAGACTTGCTACTGCCAATACATCCACAACATGCTGTAAGCATGTAAGAAAAACTGCTGCTGCACATATAACATATGAATAACCCCCATAGCATACATGAATCACCTCATAGCAGATTTATACAGGTGGAACTGGGGAAGGTGGAGGGTTTCTGAAGCATGCTGGAAACTGCTACATCTAGCATTAGTCATATATTTGAATGTTGAGCAGTGAGCTCATTGGCTACTGATACAGGAGAGAACCAATCGGCTGTGCCATGTGATTATGATGTCATGTTGTCAGATTGAGTTAGACTCTTCTGACTGCATTCTAGAGTCATGCCATATGTATATAACATTTCTGTTTTTTTTTTTTTTTTTTTTTTTTTAAGAATTCTCTACTACTCACCAAGCCTGCATTTATTTGATCCAAAATACAGCAGATTTATAGAAAGTAATACTTTTATTTAGCAAGGATGCTTTAAATTAATCAAAAGTGATGATAAATACATTGGTAATGTAATTTAAATGCTGTTCTTCTGAACTTTCTATTCATCAAAGAAGCTTAAAAAAAATCTACTCTGCTGTTTTCAACCTATTATTATTATTATTATTATTATTATTATTATTATTATGAATAATAATAATAATAATAATAATAATAATAATAGATGTTTTTTGAGGAGCAATCAGAATATTAGCATCATTTCTGCACTCAAGACTGGAGTAATGATGCTAAAATTTTGCTTTGAAATCACAAGAATAAATTACATTTTGAAATAGGACATTCAAATTGAAAACACTTATTTTAAATAGTAAATAATACACAGTACAATACAAATACATAAATGCTGGCTTGGTGAGCAGAAGATACTTTTTAAATGAATAAAAATGTTACTGTTCAAAAACTTTTGCCTGGTATTGTGTGTATATAGGCAACTTTAATTTTGATATAATTTCTAGCTTTTAATTGGCTAAGAAATCAGATACACTGCTGGACAATAACCATTAATAATGATTTATTTATATACTACAAACACATTTTTATTTATTTATTTTATCACATAAGGCAGAATATTTTTTAGACTGTAATAAATGCTATGTCAATTAATACTGCATACTTATTACCTGAAGATGACTTGGAAAAAAAACAAAACAAATAAACCATACATTGTCACAATCGTGTGTTTTTCTGTGAAAACTGTTTTCATACAGGGATAGCTGGACACTTTTGACCATATTAGGGATTTCCTTCGAGTGAGTATGAATGGAACACAAATTGCATGGGGTGTTTAGCGCCCCGTGATGTTCATATCGCATCATTCTGGGTATAATTAAAACAACAGGTCATGCACAGACTATCCTGTCTCTTTGAATTTAAATCTATATTTATTCACACCGGCCCTTGAAACCCTTTATAACTGAACACACTTGCCTGTGATATTAAAAGTGGGGGGGTCTCCCATGTCCCCCGCGTAATCTATGCCCTTAGACACAGAGATTCACATTAAATTTCATTAAAATGATTACTCACTAAAAACACAGATCATGTTTTTTTGCCATTTTAAGTCTTATTTTGACATAGCAGTGGTTATATATAAGTGGTTGACTTTTTAAAATTAGTCTTCCCATTAATGCCATTATATTGTAAATTCAAACTGATTCGTGAACGTGGAATCGCGCAAACACAAGATTTATCGCATGAACCAATCACACCCGAGTATAACCAGTCATATCCAATCATATGGAAATGGAGGCATTGCCTGCACACTTTAGGTGGTCTGTTAAAACTCAGTGGGCTCAGGAAAGTCAAGTCACGGACTCCCGCTGTAATTTTACCTGTTGGTGTCACTGTTGGACAATGTTTCTTAATGATTTAAACACTTTAATGTTATATTTTGTAATTGTTTTTATTTTTTGTGCAACAATTCTTTCCTCTTCCAGTATTTTGAGTATTTTGTTTATCTTTTATGTTATATTTTGGATTAAAATAGCATTTTTGATAATTGCAGCTTTAATATTTCATGCAAATTCGTATCATAGAATGGACAAAGACTGGTGGCTGAAAAAGCGCAGTCAGTGTTGACAAAGTCCGTTTTACCAAAAATGTGTATAGTGCAGTCTGGTTTAAATGACAGTTTATGTCCCAATCTGTCATGGCTTTTACCCAAAATTTACTGGGGTCACTTCATACAATCTGACAAGCAACTGAAAAAAACTGCACAGTCTGCACCCTGTTTCGGTCTTGGCCTCAGATGCATGCAAAATGCATAATATTCACAGACCGTTTACTGACCATCTGATGCATTTTGCATGCAAAACTAGAAAAAACATGTGAAAATAGAAAACTCTCAACTGCAATACAATAAAAATGACTGATTTACATCACAAAGGATTAAAAAAAGAACTTTTCTAACTTATTTTGCCAGGTTTGTGGCTTCAGATCATTGAAAGATATACAGTTTTGTTTGAGGCATACACTTTAGTAGCACATAAACTAGTCAGAGAGAGAAATTAAAATACGGTCAGGGTATTATGTGATTCAGTTTTTTAAAAAATGATGTTGTCAGTACAATAATATTTGCTTTTCAGCTTGCTAAGCATCACTTGACAGTGTATGCCCTTTTCAAATCACCTGGGACTCATTTTTGCTTTTTAAAATCATTTCAGCACCTTTTTCTCTTCAACTGCCCACAACCATAATTGTAAAAACGCAATAAACACAAATAAAAATCTGAACTCAGAACGAACATAGTGCTGTTTCACTACCCATGCAGAGCAATCTAGCAGCGCTGTGACAAATTATGCTAATTATCATGGCGCTTCAACCCAATGCATCAAGACACTTGATTAGCAGTGAGTGAACTTTATGTTCCCTTTCCGCTCGCAATAATGCGCCAATCGAGCCGGGCGCCGCAGTGAATCCACCGCATGTCCCTGCGATCATTAGTGGCTAGCAGCTCATGCTAATTGAGTTTATTCAAACCGTCTACCTTATCAAATATGTATTCACTGAAAGTAAGAACACAAGGTGCCTTGACGCGATGATAGTGAAGACTATCATTAATACGTTTATGTATGCATGTATATTTGCCATTAATATTAGATTGAGGTGGTTAATTTTCAGTGTTGCTAGTTTGCATCAAGCCCATGTCAGTCGGCCTTTCTTTTTTTTTTATGGTTAGCATTAGAAATGCAAAGTCACATTCTCAATTCCATTTTCTTCTCATCATAACTTTAATTAGGAACTCTGTGGAAATGAATGTGAGTGTCAGTTGGGGTAGATAAGAATTGTGTCAGATGACATGGCGGTTTTTAGTGAAAAAAACTCATTAGTTTCTACACACTTTTGAGTGATCCAAAATGCGAAAGTAATTTAAAAAGTGACTTTAAGTAAAGGTTTTGTTTATTTTGAATTGGGACTCTTCTGAAAAACAACATAATGATCCTAAATGTAATTGGTGACAGTTTTCGAAAACATCCATATAAAATGTCTGTACACACACAACACAACATTTTCAAAATGCATCCCTTCTTATAAATTGCATCTTGAATTCAGACACAATGTATACAAGGAGATGAAACCTATGAAATGCCTACAAATATCTCTTTATAGCTCAGAAGAAGGGCTACAAGCATCATCAATGCATCAAATTTAAGCTCTTAGAAAACGTAGTCTTGGTGCAGTTTTGCATGTGATTTTTTTTTTATAACCTAAAATGCTACTCATTTGCACACATAATTGTATACATATTGTGTATCACAATTGTGATTGCCTATTTATCTTGAATTAATTAAACTTTTATGAGCTACAAAATGTTTGTTCTTCACTTTTGATGTAGGATAAAATCAGTGGAATTTAGGATCAATGAGACCCAATAAGTTTTTTTTTTTTTTTATGTATATGAGCCTTTCTGAACAACACAGTGATGCTGGTCCGCCGGATTGACCAGCACCAAACCAGCAGGTTTTATACATCATCTTTTACAGCAGTAGGGATATATACACAATTTTTTAAAACCACAATGTTCATGGCCCATTTGTTTGTAAGCACATCAATTTCTACAGCCATCTGTGTTTTGTTTCAGTGGAGAACTCCCTGAGCGTTCTCTAATGAGCCAGGGATAATAAAAATGTTCCTGTAACATTTCCATTTTTTAAGTGGCCAGAATTTTTCCCTTTGAAAATGTCCTCAGTATTTTTTAGAATTAATTGCTAGTGCCATGGTTCTATTGAAACTGCTTCCACTTGTGTAAAAAATGCTGTTTAATGTAGTGTTAAAAGGATAATTTTGTTTATATAAGAACAGTTGGTACAAGACAAACTGAAGAATGACATGAAGACATGAAGAAACTTTAATTGGACAAGTTCTAGTTCAAGTTTAGTTCTACAAAACTTGTTTTGTTTTTCTAAGACATTTGAGGACGAACAACAGACAAATGTATAGAGTAAATAATTAAAAAAATTGACTTTTTGATCATTTGGAGGGAAAAACATCTCAATGACATCTTTAAAGATATGGATGTAAGATACCTTATCGGCAATTAATCTGATTTGCAGTTGATGGTTTCATATTGTGTTGTCATGCAGAGAATATCAGATTTGACAGTTTAGTGATGAGCTATATTTAACAGTATTACAACACACAAAGTTTGCAAAAGCAAACTTTTATCTGATTTTACATTTATGCTTGTGTTAAGTACAAGCGAAAAATGCCGTTTTTTTTTCATGAACCTGTCAAGTTTGAGATTTTAGGCTTTTTGTTTTTTTTGTTTTTTTCAGACTAGTGGAAAGAAAACATCCAAAAGACACTGTTAAGTGTTTCTTTTATAGCACTTTTATCTATTTGTGTCAATAGATTTCAATTACAATACATATTTTTAAAGGCCGTTTTCTCAAAGTAAGTTTTTTTTTTTTTGTCCTACACTGAGCCATAAATCTCCACTTCAGTAGCACTTACACTTTACATTTTTATTCCAGTCTATATTCAGAACGTTTTTACAGAGGCATTTGTTCATATGTAATTTGCCTGATACAACATTTTATTCCACAATCAGAATCAGAATCAGAATGAGCTTTATTGCCAGGTATGTTTACACATACTAGGAATTTGTTTTAGTGACAGAAGCTCCACAGTGCAACAGAATGACAGTGACAAGACAAGACACAGATAATAAAAAGAACATTATACAAATATACAGAAAAAGTGCACAAAAAGCAAATACTCAATATACAATTTAAAATAAACTAAAATAGACACATTTAAACAATTTACTATGTACAGGTGCAAATTAGAAATGTAAACAAGTATGCGTATTAAATAAATAAATGAATGTATAATAGCGTTGTGTGTTCCACGTTTATTTTTCAAGTGTTCCCCCCAAATTGCGAAAATATATCAGTATTTTCTGAATTATGGAGTGACAAAATGAGATACCCAAAATTCCCTATGTAAAAACATTTGACTCTGTCACAATTATTAAACAAGAATTTTGAAACTGACTTCATCCAGTGTTTTGATTTTTGTACTAGAAATATATGCAAATTAGCACATATTTCATTTGCATGTTTAAACATAATATTTTGGAAAACTTGTAATACACATTTTTTTTGCAATTATCAATGTTATTAGTTTTAATAACTAATAACTTTTTTTTTTTTTTTTTTTTTTTTATTATTCACCTGCAAGTGTCTCGCCTTAAATCAAATATAAATGAGCCCTCACACTAACTTAAATTTAACAATTAGGCATCATGTAGCATGAAAGTATTTCCATAGAAAAGACTGTTTATAGACTCCTTATCTGCTTTGTGCAAGCAGGACCTGAAGTGCATTTAGGCATGAAAAGGCACTAGGTCTCGTAGCACCGTGTAAAGTGTTTTTTTCATGTAATGGATTCATTACTGTTCTCTTCAAATCCAAGCCTAAGGCGGTGTTTAGTCACTTCATTAAAATAGGATACAAATGGACGCCTCTATAATTTCTGCTTCATTTGTGTCTGAGTCTGAGAACATGCTACTCGCACAACCTTACGAGTTTGAGCTTTATAACTTACAGTAAATGGAAAATGTATTTAATGATAAGTATGTGGGAAATCACCAGAGAGATGTTCAGATGGGTGCCTAAAATTTGACTGGCCACCCTAAAATTTTAACCAGAGGCAAGACCTTCATTAAAATCATATATAATCTAAGAGCAGGAAGCAGTGTATAGCCAATGGGGTCCAAAACAATATTAAATCCCACTGACTTTATTAGAATCCTTGAAAAAGGACATTTGTTCCACAAGGTTTAGAACAACATGGGAGTGAGTAAATGACAGAGACTGGGGTTAAATATAGGGTTTTGATTTTGTTATGTGTTGTAATGAGTGAAGACCAGGCGTTGAAAATTATTACTTTTACTGAGTGGTCATTGCGGCTGTCATTAGTGGTAGAAAGCAATGGCTGAAATCAATATGCGCTGCTCCCAGGCGTGCATTCTACTCTATCAATAGCTTTTTGTTTCCCTGCTTCTGATATGCTGCTGAAATGTTGTTTTTTTTTAGAAAACAGTGACAAATGTGTAAGGATGTAATGGATAGGGTCCTCCTCATAGGCCAACCCAGTCAAAAAAGGCTGGATACACTACATAAAATCACAAAATTGGCTCATAATTTGTCATTCCATTAAATCATAATGTGAAAAGAAATGTGGATGTGGATTTTTACCAAACGATTTTGCATTCACTAATGACTTAATTCTTTATTTTTGAGACTAGGTTGAGTGACATTCTCAACCATTGGTTTGGCCTCCCACCATCTTCCGCCAAATCCAGTTGCTTTACCTTTGAAGAAATGCACGGTGTAATGCTGTCACTTCCATCTGCTCTGAGCGGCAGTTTCCAAAGCTTTTCCTCCTCACATTCCTGGCATGGATTGAAGAAACTGGTTACAGAAAGCCAGCTTGGAGCTCTAAATCCAAAGCATTGCAGTTTGCAGATGAACAGTTTTATGGATTTTCTTCCAGAAATACCAACTCAAAGACTATAAGACAAACGTTTGGCATTATCTTGAATGCACGGCTAGACATGCAATAGCCTCTAATTCTGCTGATCTTGTTAAGTTTCTGAAAGCATAAATGTAGCTTATGTTTTAATGCATATAAAGCTTGTTGATATGCTAAGAATCAAATCAAAGCACATTAACGTTGCATCCCTTTTCAAGCTAATGAGCTGTTTAACGGTATGTGCTTTGAAAAATATATACTATTATTTACCAGAGCTACAGTCAACATACGTGAACACTTAAGTCATATTTTAAAAGTAAAATATACAGTGACTTGCGAAAGTATTCATACCCCTTTTTTGCTGCCTTATGTTACACTGTTTTAAATTACATTTTTTTTTCCACATCAATCCACAATGTCGAAAACCCTGAAATAAGTATATTGCATAAGTATTTACACTCTTAGCTCGTTATTTAGTTGAAACCCCTTTACAGCCTCAAGTCTTTTTGGGTATGATGCGAAAAGTTTTGCACATCAGGATTTGTCAATTACCTGCCATTCTTCGCCTCCCCTCTTCACAGCAGACTTTACTTTTGCATCAAACATAATGCTAGGAATAGAGATTCATCAGACCAAAGAATCTTGTTTCTCACAGTCTGAGGGGCCTTTATGTGCAAGTGTGTTTTCATGTGTCTTCACTGAGGAGAGTATTGAGCCTTGCCACAACTCCGTAAAGCCCAGATCGGTGGAGTGTTGCAGTGATGTTCGTCCTTCTGTAGATTTCTCCTATCTCCATGTATGATCATGGAGCTCAACTAGAATGACCATCAAGTTCTTGGTCATCAGTCTAACCAAAGCTCTTCTCCATCAGTTGCTCGGTTTGGCCAGGAGGCCAGCTCTAGGAGGAGACCTAGTTGTTTCAGACTTCTTCCATTAAGGGTAACGGAGACTACATGCTTCTGTTAACCTTCAATGCAGCACCTCAGGGCTTGTTTTTTTTTTATTGATATGTATTTACAACTGTTAGACGTTTTATTAAGACGTGTGTCTTAAGCTAAATTTCGGTTCCACTTGTGCATTGGAATTATTTAAGTTTTTTATTTTTATAAATTAGCAATTTTTTTATTATTTTTTTTGCTTTGTATGGAGTGTAGATTGATGTGGGGTAAAAAAGTAATTAAGAGCAATTTAACATAAGGAAGCAACATAAAACATGAAAATAAATGAATACTTTTGCAAGGCACTCTATTCAAGAAAGTAAAAAGGCAAAAGCAAATCTGTATACATATCTTGACACTGGTTGAAAGTCAAACATCTAGCTTTATTTGTTTGCAAAACCTGCTTGGTTTGACATTTTGTTAATTATGTATTTAAGTAAATGACAATGTACATTGGTGTAAAACATAATTGAAACAATTTGGGTTGATGAGTTTGAAAAACAAAAACAAATGTTGGACACACCACTATCAGGTTCAGAATGTGTGAAAAAAAGACTAGAACGTGTTAATTCAGCATACTGATGCACAGAGGAGGGATCAATGTCTAATTGACAGCATGTAGTTAGGACCATCTGTGGTTAGCCTGTGGTAAGTAGAGGTCATATGGGTAGGTGGAGGAGAGAGAGATGTGGAGATGTACCAAGGAGTGGGTGTATTAAGTGAAAGATATAGGGCGCTGAACATAGCCCTGAGGTACGCCAGCACTGAGAGGTTAATGAGGAAGGAAAACCTACTCCGTTAGGCACAGTGAAATTCATCAATGGAAGAATAAATGTAATGTTGGGGGTGGAGTATAGAGGTGGGTTGTGCAGGGAAATGCACACTAGGGAGTTTTATATAGTTGCTGCTATCCGTCCAACAGTGTTTACATTTTCTGAATCTGCATTTTCGACATTGGAAGGAACTGAAGCTTTAATTAATCTATGAAGAAAAAAAAATGCTGTTCACCATGAAGGTATTAAAAACAATTATCAGAATATTAGAAGCTCATTTGCAGCCCATGGTCAGATGTCGTCTTCATCATCTCTCTCCGCAGGCTTCCTATAATGTGCTTTGCCAGAAAATATGCAACCAAATTAATCCAACGTCAAGTGGTATTAATCTCCTCTTGGGCCAAGCTCTGAAAGATGAATCACAATGTTTCACACACACACACACACACACACACACACACACACACACACACACACACACACACACACGTTTTGTTTCCATGTTTTATGGGAACATTTAATAGGCGTAATGGTTTTTATATGGTATTTTCCATTGCCCTACACCTACCCTACACCTAAACTTAACCCTCACAGGAGAGTGTGCATACTTTTACTTTCTCAAAAAAAGGAAAGGAAAAGGAAAGGATGTGACATGTGGCCAAGTATGGTGACCCATACCCGGAATTTGTGCTCTGCATTTAACCCATCCAAGTGCTCACACACAGCAGTGAACACACACACACCCCTACCGTGAACACACACCCAGAGCAGTGGGCAGCCATATTGCTGCGGCACCCAGGGAGCAGTTGGGGGTTCGGTGCCTTGCTCAAGGGACTCCCCTCAGTCATGATATTGAAAATGGAGAGAACGCTGGTTATTCACTTCCCCCACCGACAATCCCTGCTGGACCTGAGACTTGAACCTGCAACCTTTGGGTTACAAGTCAAAAGGTTGCAGGTTCAAGTTCAAAAACTCATTTTGTATGATTTATAAGTCTGTTTCCTCATGGGGACCTCACAAATGTCCCCAGAAGGTCAAAATTTACTAGTTTTACTATCCTTGTGGGGACAAGGATAGTAAAACACAAATCCTTATTTGGTCCCCATAACGTGATAAATACCAGGTACACACACACACACACTGTGTTTCTATGTTTTATGGGGACATTCCATAGGTGTAATGGTCTTTATACTGTACAAACCGTATTTTCTATCGCCCTACAGCTATATTACACCTAAACCTACCCCCCACCGGAGGCTGTGAATACTTTTACTTTCTCAAAAAAACTCATTCTGTATGACTTACATGATTTATAAGCCTGTTTCCTCATGGGGACCTCACAAATGTCCCCACAAGGTCAAAATTTACTAGTTTTACTATCCTTGTGGGGACATTTGTCCTTTATGTAAAAATTTGATCATCTTGAATGTAAGTGCATATTGTTTTTTAAGTGATTATGTGTTAGTTATGTATGTGTGTGTTATAGTAGATATTTTACCAATGACAGATTATTTTCAGGGCTTTCAACAGTGTGAAATAGATTTGTTTTTCCTTTGCTGCTGCAGGGAGTTTTAATCAAGGAGGTCTATGATATCTCGTGAAAGCTGTCTGTTAGTATTCCCATTCGTCTCCATGCCAGTTGCGAGGCTGCTTCCAGGGCTATATGCGCCAACCAAGCAACTGCCATTCAGATGATTAGAAATACTAATGGATTGCAATGGAAACCAAATACAAAAATGGGCAAGGAAGCAAGGCCAAGAACATCCTGAACTTTAGAAAAAACAAACATCAGAGACATGATGTACACATACACACAAAATTCCTTCACAACGGGCAGACCGTATACTTCAGTTGTTTACGGTTGCCAAAATCTAGTTAATGAATGGCTGAGGAACAATATGAAAAAAGAACCAGTTTAGCCAAAGGAAAGATTCAACCTTTGTCTTCAGAATGTCTGCAGTGGTTTACATTCAGTTGCTTATGTTATTCCAGAGACCTTGTTTTGAGTGCAGAAGTCTGGAAGGAAGGTTTTCATGCCCTCTAAAGAGACTGAGCTGATCTGATATGAGATTTTTCTTCTTGTTTACTGGTGGATGGCAAAAGCATTTGGCTAGTCCCTGTTTTAATGAAACATCCTCATTTTAATGAGCTGCATAAGTACACTTTGTTTATTTGTCCTTCATTTGACTGTAAGACGAGTAAACTGAATTTCTTTCTTTCACATTAGTGCTGTACATCAGTGGTTCTCAACTGGTGGGTCATGATGCAAATGGGTCGTAGGTCTGTTTTGATAGCGTTGTGGACACCAGGGAAAAACAGTGATTTGATAACAAATGTAATTGGCTTATCAACTTTTAAAGGGGGGACCAAATGCTTGCTATATCTTGTCAAAGCCTTATGTCCATGCAGAACGTTTGATATTTTTATATTAAATCTATCACTTAATAGAATCTAACTAAATTAGGCTGATGATGGCATAGACAGGCAGCTAAAAGCCTTTTAATCCTCTAAAACCGTACACAAAATGACTTCATGAAAAACAGATTCACTTATGTTTGTGCCAATATTTATATATTTATATATTTTGGTACACTGATTTATTGGCCAAATGTATCAAAATTCCAGGAACATTCAGAAGCCAGCTGCTCAAAGTATAAAGATGCAAAGGCAGCTGAGAACCACTGATTTGCATAATCTTATCTACCTGAATAAAGGTGAAACAAAACAGTGCAGGGAATAAAATATGGGAGATATGTATTCTAGCTGCGAGTTTTATCAGAAACAAGTTCTACGATTAGTGGCATCGTTTAGTTTGTACAAGTAAGGACAATGCCAAAGTCAACACCGTTCATAAATTAGGTGATCAGAGATATGCAATTACATTTTCTGGAAGAAACAAAAGCCTGTTTGCAACACAAAAGATCTGTGTTTGAATAAGACAAAAAAACAATTATGGATTAACTGCAGCGTAACTAATCCCAGTTAGCTCCCGGGACTAGTGCACGGAGAGCATCGCAGCCGACTTTGGTGTGTTTCAATAGAGGTGAAACGATGCTTGTCTGCATGCGTGCTGTATCCCCCAGATGGGACTTTGAATTAAGTGGCATTTAAAATTTTGTCCTACACGCTTCCAGTAATCTTTCTAGGTTACAGTGCAGATATGGAACACAGGCTTTCTGAAATATCACAGCAGTGCAAACAAATATGTTTCTTGTGTATCTGTTCATAATTTAATGGTCAGAACTCGCTGACATTTACAGCGTTGATGATAAACAATTTATCAGTGATACTTTCCTTGATGTGACTGTTGTTCAGTTGTGTTGAACCTGAGGTAAAAGAACAGAGGAATTCTGCTTTACTAATACGTTTAGCAGTCCTGAGGATAAAATGAAAATTCTGTCATTAATTACTCACCCTCATATCTAACTCCATAAGACCTTTGTATATCTTCAGAACACAAATTAAGATATTTTTGATGAAATCTGAGAGCTTTCTGACCCTGCATAGAATAATTAATTTTATAAAGCTACAAATATACTTTTGTGCATAAAAAGCACAAAAATAATGACTTTATTCAACTATTTCTTCTCTTCCGTGTCAGTCTCTGACCTGCGTTCACAAGAGTACCAGACTGCCGTCTATGCAGGGTCAGAAAGCTCTTTTAACACATGGACATGGAGCCTGAAGTTCACCCTCGAGAGTATCACAATGTACCTAATGGTAATGCTTTTTTTTTTGTTAACTTATTGTTATTTGTTCATATATTAAAGTGATAGTTCACCCAACAATTAAAATCCTGTTATTAATTGCTCACCATCCTGTTGCTCCAAACCTGTAAGACCTTAATTCATCTTTGAAACACAAATTAAGATATTTTTGATGAAATTCAAAAGCTTTCTGACCCTGCATAGGCAACAGTGCAACTCATTCAAGGCCCAGAAAGTAGTAAGGACATTGATAAAATAGTTCATGTGACATTCCTCTGATTGTAAACCAGGCAGAAGAAGAAATTGTTGAACAAAATCGTCATTTTTGTTTTTCGTTATTCTCGCAGCTTCATGTCACATGGACTATGTTATCTATGTCCTTACTACCTTTCTGTGTCTTGAACTTGTCAGAACTACTTTCGGATTTCATCAAAAAATGTCTTAAATTGTGTTCCGACTATGAACAAAGGGCTTATGGGTTTTGAATGACATGAGGGTGAGTAATTAATGACAGAATTTAAATTTTTGGGTGAACTATTTCTAAAAAATTGAAATAATTAACAAATATAATAAAATAATAATAATAATAATTATTATTATTATTATTATTATTATTATTATATGCATTTATATTTATTCCATGGAATGTCTGGATACTGAATTCTGATTGGCTGGCAGGTGTGCAGTAAAACTGTTTAATGCACAGGTAGTTCCAAGTCAGTTTAATCACTGTTCTATATTAATGCGGTGCTTTAATTGATGCACGCAAACACACACACTCACACTGACACACACTGACACACACACACTCACACACACACACACACACACACACAGATTAGAGATTGTGCTGCTCACATACATAAACTTGTTGTCAGCGCTTCCCCACAATTCTTATTAATAAAATAGCCTAGATACTAGATCGTTACATTATATCGTTACTCAGCAACAAGGTGGTAAAACTGCTGTTTTTGAATTAATTTGTTGTTTGTAGAGAAAACGCACAGACGCACAGCAGGCAGGTACACACATACAACTGTCATCTCTCTCTTTCTCCCTCTCTTTCTCTTGATCAGTCGATAATTAATTGAAATAAATGCTGTAATTCCTTCAAATAAATGTGATCTTACCGCACTATTTCATCTCTGTGTCTGATTTGAATCTGGCAGAATGATAGTGCTGATGAGCTGTAACTGATGAAAATAACCGTCATTTTTACCCATTCGGTCAAATATTGCACTGCAAAGAGCAATACTAGTTGAAACTTGTCTATAAATTTGCAAATGACCATGGAATAAGCGGGATAATCAACTCTTCACGTCGGGTGGTAATTAGCTTTAATCCACGGCAAACCGTTGATTATCCCTTACTTATATATAGTTATAATATTTATTTGTTTTCATAATCTTTCATTTCTTTTCTTGATGTAATCATGGCCACAATCAGAAGGGTCAGTGGACATTTGAGGCTTAGCCTAGACCTCTGTGAATGCAAATGGGCCTTCATTTGATTAAATATGCATTATGATACACTTTATAATAAATGCTGCAGTCTTACATCTTTGTAGGATAATTTTTAAAGAACCAATCAGTAAATGTTACTGAAATAAAAAAGGTTCAACTGACCTTATTCTCCGCCTCAGTCATGCCAAAGTTTTTATAACCATATTTACTGTAGTATTTTTTTATGTATTATTATTATTATTTTATTTTTATTTTTTTTTGCTGAAAAGCTTTTTGTATTGCATTGTACTGTATGCTAATAGTTTTATGTCATTGGCTCACTGGTTATTTAAAATTGTGTTTAGAAGGTAGCTTTCCAAATAATGTAATGTCCATGCTATTGTGTCTTAAGAAAATAGTTTTGCAAAAAATATTTAATCCCCAGAAGCCTCATCCATTGTCGCAGTAACTCTTACAGATTATCCGAACATGAACCCATAAAATAATATTAACCATTAATACCGTAGCCTACTTCTCAAATCCAATCAAATCCCAGTGGATAAAATCCACTGCTGGCCTACATTAGTGATGGGAGAAACGAACCTTTTCAAAACTTTGAAACCAATTGCTTCGCAAAATTATTCACCGTATCGCAGCGCTCATTGCAAATGTTTTATTCAAAGTACAATACATTAAATACAATAAAATTAATAGAATACCATTAAATATGAAGTGTCTGTATAATATGTGGTTTTCAAAATATTTTATATTAATTTGCTTGCTTGTTTGTTTTATGGAAAGCTTCTATATAGAGGCCAGTAAGAGACTATTAACTACTGTACTTCTCATCCTTTTAATTACACAAATGTCTGATTAAAAACGTCTACAAATTGATGGTTCACTGGTTTGAACTCAAAACATTTACATTTTCGAATGGTTTCGAAACAGTTGTAATGAAGCTTTGCGTACTGAAATCATGTGACTTTGGCAGTTTGATACGCACTTCAAACTAGAGCTGCAGGTAACGATTATTTTTATTGTTGACTAATCTATCAATTATTTTTCAGTTAATCTATTTATTATTTTATTATCAGTTGATAAATTTAGTTAAACTATCAATAAATAATAACAGTAACTTCTACTATTAATCTTATAATATTTTATTCAAACGTTTTCTCATAATTAATACTTTACAAAAAATTACAACAACAAAGAAAGAAAATAATACCAAGAGAGAAAATAAATAGTAACAATAAATAATTAATAAAAAACATAAATAAAAAAGGAAAGAGAGGGCAGTGATACAATACAATCAATAGCACATTATGGCTGCATTCAGTTATTGTTTGGGACTGACAGCAGTTGCTCACAGGTGAGAGACTTAACTTATTTTATTCGGCAGATTAAAACATGCTTGAATACATAACTGTAACTTTGGCGTGTATGCTACGCGACGGGTAGGATTAGGCTTTTTTTTTTTTTTTTTTTTTGCCGTACTATCCACATTTTCATGAGACCAGACTCTCACAACCGCATTCAGGAAAACTAGAGCGACAGAATCAAAAAATGGCGTCATAAACAACGGGAAGTTTTATCACAGTTGACAGCCCGCCTTCCAGTCGAGGCTTTTCCAATCCATCACACAGTTAAACAACTAACAATGACTTTAAATGCATTGTTACCGAGTGCAGACGAGCGCGTTTGGAGCGCTCAGCGTCTCAGAACTCGCGCAATCGCGCCCGCGGCACTGACGGCAACTCCAGTGTATCTTAAGATGAACGCGAATAATTTCTCCTTCTCCGGCTCTGTTGGTGAATTGCCCCGTCATGATTAATAGTCAATTCGATGTCTCGTGGTGTTGCGTTCATTCGGCGCAGGTTTGAATGCGAGAATGCGGTTGTGAATCCTGACAATGGAAAGGCTATATAACGTTATATGCGATTCTGACGGCGTAGCCTATAATAATAAAATGCTCTATGAACGCAACTCTATGAAGCGATGTTGCCATACTAGCCTTCACCTTCTGCTGTAGGGTCTTGTTTTTTGTTAAACATTACAGAAAAACAGACCTAAGTAGGGATAACTGCAGGCTCGCGCAATGGGCGTGGCTAAAGGTGCGACGCGTCGAGGCATTCCACGTTAATCGACGTATTTTCATAGCTTTCTCACAAGAGAAATAGTCTGAAGGAGTGACTCAAATGGCCATCAACATCCACTTTAAAGATTAACATATGGTGACAGATGAGCTGTTGCTCAGTGGAGAGTCAGTCTTGGCAGAAAAAAACCTATAGGTTTTCACTAGTCACTTTTTATATCTAAATAATGTGTAAGCATGGTTTCCTGTTTGATAATTACTAATAATTTAAAGACTCTTCTTCTCTGTAGAAGAGTCCTCTTTGTATTTATATTACAGAGACATCCTTATCAATTTTCACAAATAAAGACACTGTAAAGCAAGGCATTTTGAAAAAGTGATTATTGCATTCCCTAAATGAATTGTTTTTGGGAGGGAGATTGAAAAAAGCCATCAAAATTTGTTGGAGCAAAATGCTGCTTTCACTGCGTTGCCAGCTAGGAATCTGTGAAATGAAGACAAATGCAGATTTTTACTCATTTACTTGTCTGCGCCATATGGTGTACCTAGCACAGGTGAGCAGAAAGCCAGAAAAGCCAACCGTGGATGATGGATTGGATTAGGTTACGTAAAGCAAGAGAGCAAATAAACAAGCCACAAACAAGCAAGGTAAACGTGGAGGAATACATTTATTTTCTCATTATATATAGACCCCTATTGGAGAAGAGAAGAGGGTGTTACGAACACCAGGGTCAGGCTTTCACCTGAGGTAGCTTTGAATTATCTTTCTTACATCCGGAGGGACCAACCAGAGTTCTTCTACCTGCAGGCCAGATTCCTTGGCTGGCCGAAAGGTTAGAGTCCAAGGTCCTGGCCTTGGTTCTGTTTTCCCTCATACATGTAGGTAAACTGTACTCCAATGTGAAGCGCATGAGCGGAGGGAGATTCACTAAACATCCCTACAGTCGTCAACTGGCAACAAGCCAATGTAATACTTTGGTTTCCATGAGCAAAAATTGAAGCTGGGTAGTGGGGAAAAAAGAAAGAAAGAAAATTAATGTAGTATCATTCGTATCAGTGAATATAATTAAACCTTTTTAAACCATTTTTGTTTCGTGAAAGAGTGAAATCAATAACGCAAGTCAGCGAAATTTCACACTTGAGCGCAAATTATGTTTTAATGCCACTTTGCCATATCAATAAATAAATAACGATCGTTTCTATTCAACCGAAGACATGAAGACAGAAGATTGAATTGATGTAACACTGATTACATAATTGCATATTAGTTAGATATCCAAGTTTGTGTGTGTGTCTGTGTTTGTGTGTGTTTGGAATAGCTATAAAGCATTCCTCCCCCTGGCAGACTACGGCATTAATAAAACATTAAGGAGATCTGCTGGAGTGCTGATGAGATGGTGTTGTTAATGAGAATCATTTCATAAAGCCATAGATGCCATACATTCCAATATCTTTCAAGCTTTCAGTTAATGAAGGATCACTCTAGTGAATGTGTACGTGAACACTCCACTTGTAACAAACTGCTCATATTATTAGTTAATTGTTTCTTCCTTCAAACAATTGTGTTTTTGCGTATGTATGAGAGAAATAGAAAATGGAAGGAATGTATGACACAAATGTCAATGGAGAAGATTCAGTTTTGTGTTAGAATCTTCTCTTTTGTGATTGAAATCATCAGTTGCGAATATTTTAGTTTTTGTCCAATATTTTTTTGTTTTGTTTTGTTTGGTTGTTTTGTTCAGCTTTGTTTGTCTGTTTTGTCTGTTTTTGTTTAGTTTATCTTTTTTGTTCAGTTTTGTTTAGTTTTTTTTTTTTTTTGGTTTTGGTTTGTTCAGCTTTATTTTGTTGTTTTGTCTGGTTTAAGTTGTTTTGGTTTTGTTTAGTTTTGTTTTGGTTGTTTTGTTCAGTTTCTTTTTTTTTTTTTTTTGGTGGTGGTGGTTTAGGTTTCATTTATCTTCTTGGTTTTGGTTTGTTCAGCTTTATTTTGTTGTTTTGTCTGATTTAAGTTGTTTTGTTTTGTTTTATTTGGCTGTTTTGTTCAGTTTCATTTTTTTTTTTTTTTTTTTTTTTGGTGGTTTTGGTTTTTAGTTTTGTTTGGTTGTTTTATTCAGCTTTGTTTGGTTTTTGGTTGGTTGTTATGTTCAGCTTTTTGTCTAGTTTTATTTGGTTATTTTGTTCAGCTTCATTTGGTTTTGTCTTGTTTGGGTTGTTTTTTTTTTAGTTTTGTTCTGGTTTTTGTTTAGTTTTGTCTGGTTTGTGTTGTTTTGTTTTTTGTTTAGTTTTATTTGTTTGTTTTTTTCTGTTTTGTTTAGTTTAGTTTTTTTTTTTTCAGTTTCGTTTGGTTGTTTTGTCTGGTTTCGTTTTTGTTGATTTTGTTTTTATTTTGGTTTGGTTGTTTTTTTGCTGTTATTTTTTGTTTTGTTTTGATTTTTTGAGAGGTTTATCTTCAAACTAGTTATATCCTTTGATTCTGTTGCACAGATGTTGACATTTTTGACTGAACATTCTGACTAAACTGATTATTTCAACATCTTTACATTCTATTTTAAACTTAAGTGTAACATTGTTAATTTAATGTGAGTCTAGCTTTCTAATTAAATGTCAGTAGATTGCAAATAATCAAGAAGAGTAGATATTTTATATTATGAGAGTAATAGTTCTGTCAGGACCACTATCGTCAAAGATAGCTTACAATTTTAGGTTGGAGGTATGGTTCTGTTCTAGACAAACACTCCCTGACCATCCATGCAGTCTAGCATGGATAGGAGCAGGGAGAGCATGAATAACCCCCCTAGGGTAAACAGAACAGAACCAACATTAATGATTAATGTACCAGATAACAATAACATTGTAAGTGATTATTGTATGGAACAACAATTCAGCAAAATATTAAAATATTTTTCAATTCGAGAAATATCCAATGCCAGGTCGGAGGAGTTGGGGATGGAGGTGGGTGATTAGCTCCTGAGCAAAGCGATAGCTGCTGAATGATGACTAAATAGAGACCTTATAAAGGGAATTCTGATTGCCGTCATATTCCTATAGGTAGACGTGGATCAGCTGAGACCTGCCAGAACTAACGCTGCACTCCATTTGTTGTTGTTGTTTTTAGTAAGTTCATTAGTGTTTTGAAGATGAAGATTATAATGGTTAAATTAAAAATAAAGAATATAATTTCTAGATTCTATGGCTGGTGTAAGACTGTCATGTTCTCTCATTCTTATTAACCGAATCCTGACTAGGTAAAGAAATCCTGACCTTTAGTCATCATTATAACTAAGCTAAGCTCTGAGGACTGTTTTATTTATCATGATTTGTTGTGTTCCTCGGTCTTGGGCCAAAATCTAACACTGACCTTTATAAACACAGCAAATGCATGACGACGAGTTAGAACGAGACCAGTTACCAAACACTGGATTGATAATGAGGCTGCAGGCAGTTTATAGACTGATAGCTGATAAGAAAGAGAAATCCAATTGTCAAGGGACATCATTTGACCGCTAAGATACAGTCACAGCAGGACACAAACCTCTATAGTCCAGAGACATACAATAATGAAGAGTTGGATTTGATTGGCACATATAGGCTACAGGGAATATACAGAGCTATATGTACCACAGAGAGGAAATGTATGCCTACTGTGCAGACACATAGTTTGATCTAAGTTGTGTCTGAAACTTGGAACTTGAGAAATGTCTTGTTTTTCCGCCTGATGTTATATGGTCATGTGTTTTAGCCTTTCAAAGTACACTTCTTTGACCACTATAGACACATTAGACATGCACACAAAGGCTTTTTTGCAATATTATACCTGATTTGCAGAGGATAGCACATTTTAAGTTTACCTGTTGTTTTTATTGCCATTTTACTTGACAAAAAGTGACAGCCCGATTATGAATTTTGCCACCTAATGGACATACCAGTCAACCTTAGTGGTCAAGGCTTATTTCTCCTTTGGATTTGATCATGAACTGAGTTGATGAAATATGAAAGAAACAAGAAAAACTGGCTCATTTGAATAGCTCCTCGGACCAGTGTTATTTTTACGCAGGATTTAATGTAGCATAGTTTTTGTCTTTTGACAGAAATGTTACATTTTGCCAGTATTTTGTCATATAATATTCATTCATTTTAGTCAGTCTTGCTCTGGCTAAATGGCATCTAATATTCAAATGTTTTATACTGAAGTAGCTCCAGTGAGTCAGTCCTCAAAATGATTGACTGTGATTGGATTATTTGAAACAGTCTAGACTTTTTGTCTTCAAAAACAAGTACATTGGTATTATCTCTCTCATTTTTTGTCTCGTTTGGGGTTCAAGTGCTAAAAGTGATTGAGCAGACCAAAACGTACTTCGTAGAGACTTGACACTTGGAGGGATGGTAGTAATTTTTTTTCATTTGGTAAAATTTTAGGGTATTTCAGATTTTTGGAAAAACCTTTGCGAACTAGTCCTAGGTTTTTCGCCCGATCAGAAAACAAACCAGTGCAGCAACATTCTCTGGAGAGTAAATATTAATAGTTATCAAAAATAAAAATTGGTAAGTCACGTATGTAAGAGCTAAATCTGAGGCCACATGAAAAAAAAAATCAGAGTTTGACCACTTGGTGGCACTATAACAGGGAAAAAAATATATAAAAACAGCTATAACTACGCACCTGTTAGTCTGATTGAAATTGGTATGACATGTCTTTGTCTAAAGTGCCACAAGTGAATTAAAAAAAAAATAAAAAATCATAGCTGCAGCTAGTTTAGTTCATGACCCTGCTTTGGAAAAACAATTATGCTTTTCATATCACACAGAGAGGCGACACTTTGCTTAGTAGCAGTGCAGTTTTTTTATACTTGCTTGCTTATCAGCTGATGCAGAGATGGGTGATGCAGAGTAAAACAGACGGGAATATCAAGAGCGGCTGGACACATGCCATGCAACATCAAATAAATTACACTCTAGTTTCCTTAAGTGAGCCAGCAAAGTGGGCCCCCATGGAACAGAAGCCCATTTGAACCTAACATAGTATGCGAAGTGGGCAGAAAACCGATATGATGCAGCTCCCACACCCTTCCTCACTTAGCACTTGGTTTCGCTGTCTTCTGATGATATGGCTCACAACTCCGTAACAGCGGCCAGGACACACAAAGTGCTAAAAACAGACTTGCTTAAAAAGTGCCCCAGGCGCAAGCGTGCCAGATGTAGTCTGCATCTTTTATCAAAAATGAGCATCACAAAACTGCTGCATCTGCTCATTTGCGAAAAGCACACTGTCCACTATTTCTTTTTTCTAATACTTTACTGCTGCGCTCTGCACATTAGCCCCGTAAACAATGTTACACCCGCCAAACGCGGACGGACATTACAGAGAGTGACTGAGGATGGAACAGGAGGTGTGCGGATGGATCCGCAGAGGGGAGTTTTAGTACCACACCACAACAGCTGGGATGGAATGAGGCTCCCTCACAAACAGAACGTCCCGAAAGACAGGCTGTGTTCAATTATGCAGGAGACCGGCCATGTACAAACTCAGTTGCCAGTCACTACAAAGGGACAGTTAACTGTGCAAAGGCGAAGAGAGAGAAAAATGAGAGTAAGGGAAAATGAGGGGAACGCAGACAGTGGCTCTGTTCCAAAACTAGTGAGCTGTCTGCATTGGTGGTGTTTTAAAGGGCCATTCACACTAATGGAGAATTTCAGTGACAAAGCAGTAGAAGTCATTTATTTTCATTGAATACTGGAGATTTGAATTTAGTAGCATTCAGGTTTAGGCAAATGAGGCTAAAGTTGTGCAGTAACTGTTTAAAAGTTTGTATATATAAATTAAATGCTTTTATTTAACAATGACACGTTAAATTGATCAAAAGTCACTTTTAAGACATTTGTAATGTTAAGATTTTGTAATTAAATGCTGTTATTGAACTTTTTATTCATCAAATCCTGAAAAAGATGATTTCTACAAACATATTAAGCAACGCATCTGTTTTCAACGTTAATAATAAACAGTATTTCTAAAGCTACAAAACAGCATGTTTGACATTGAAGACTGAAGTAATGATGCTTTAATCATCTCAGGAATAAATTACATTTCAAAATATACTAAAATATAAATCAAATAAATTCAGCTTTGATAAAAGCATACCAAACCCAAACTAATGGCTGCTTGTGAATAAAGTCAACTTTGATTGGCTAACAACACATGGCAGTAAGAAAGAAAGGAGGTAAGGAAAGAAAGAAAGAAAGAAAGAAAGAAGTAGGGAAGGAAGAAAGAAAGAAAGAAAGAAAGAAAGATAGATAGATAGATAGATAGAAAGAAAAATAAGTAGGGAAGAAAAAAAGAAAGAAAGAAAGTAAAGAAAGAAAGAGAAGTAGGGAAGAAAGAAAGTAAGGAAGGAAGGATATAAGGAAGGATTTAAGCAAGGAATGAAGGATAGAATGTAGGAAGTAATTAAGTATAGGGAGTAAGGGAAAAAGGAGCAGGTAAGGAAGGAAGTAGGTAAGAAAAGAAAGAAAAAGAGAAAGAAGTAGGGAAGGAAGGAAGACATAAAGCAAGGAAGTAGAAATTAAGAAAGAAAGGAAGTGAGTAAGGATTTAAGGAAGAAAGGAAGGAAGTAGGTAAGTAAGGAAGGCAGGAAAAAGAAAATGGGTAAGGAAGGAAGGATGTACGTAAGGATTTAAGGAAGGAAGTAGGAAGTAAGTAAAAAAGGAAGGAAGTAGGGAAGGAAGGAAGTAAAAAGGAAATGGGTAAGGAAGGAAGGGATGTGAGTAAGGATTTAATGAAGAAAGAAAGGAAATAAGTAGGAAGTAGGTAAGAAAGAAAAGAAGAAATTAAAAAGAAAATATGTAAGGAAGAAAGGAAGGAAGCAAGGAAGAAAGGAAAGGATGGATGGATGTAGGTAAGGATTTAAGGAAGTAAGAAAGGAAGGAAGTAGTAAGGAAGGAAGGAAGTAGGTAAATAAGGAAATAAGGAAGTAATCATTTTATCTTTTGTGGTGTTGGAAACAAGCTTACATTCTTAATTTGACAGATATTATCCATAAATCACCCTTTGTGGAAAAAAGTAATCCCAAAATGAATTGTGATAAAATCATTGGGGGAAAAATGGTGGTTGATGCAAGAGGAATGTAAATAATAAATATACTTACATATAATATGAATTCCCACTAGGGGGCCTCAGTGATCATCCAGGGGGGCCTCGAGATAGCTTAAAATTAATTTATTAATTTGATTTAATACAATCTGTAACGAGGGAAATATGTTGTGGCTCCTTTAAGAGAAAGCGCCATTCTGTGAACAGTCTGCAGCCGTGTAAGCCATGAGCTCCACATGTGTGCGGTTCCGAGGTTTTACTTTTTATTCCTGTTGCTCTTTTAAGTTGTCTTCTTGTAATAAGTAACGCTGTTGCCAGGAGAATAAAGCTTGAGATGTGGAACGTGACCCGTGGGCGTTTGGCTGATTTCTGCTGCAACTTGAGTTAGTCGAGCTATCACTTAAACCTGACTCAGCGTGTTATATCCTTTACTCATTTTTATTATTATTATTATTATTATTATTATTGTGTTAAATCAAAACGATGACAGTGCAACCTCTCATGTTCTGTGATTGATTTCTTCAGACTGAGTGCAGCAAGCCTTATCGCACTGATAATTACAGAGACCAAACGGCGACTCAAAACTTTCAATCGCTGCACGCAAACTACATCTCTCGGCTGCATGAAGCAAACCGTTGCACTAATGTAAAGGTAAAGATGATCAGAGTAGTTCTAACAACAAACGTGCACATGCCTAATATATGACACTCCCGTATATCAGAGTCGTACATTATAGGAGCGCATAAGTCCACTATTGATTCACAAACTATCACTTATTTAAGAAAAAGCGTAAACTTTAACTTTTATTATTTTTAAAAGTTAGAATTGAGCAGAGGCTTTCTTTTTAAGGTTATAATGTTTAGCTTTAATTTAAAGTTTTTTTTTTTTTTAAATAACATGCAGTAGAAGAATAATTATGCAAAGCAAATGGTTTTGTTAATAAAAAGGGTTTAAAAATAAACACTTTTCTCTTTACTATGGAAGTACTGTATAAGAGGAAATGTCAGGCAAAATTGACCAGAGAAGGAGGGGGGCCGCAGAATAAAAAAGGTTGGGAACCCCTGCCCTATAACAGTGCTAAAAATCGATGTAATTTGCAACTATTTAACCCAATATTTCTGTATGTTATACATTTTTATGCCTGTTGGAGTATCACATTGTTAGCTTGGCAACACGTTAAAACAACTAGAGTTAGAAAGCACCTTAGAAAGATGTATGAAGACCGTAGACAGCATGGCAGCTTGCTGCATTTTGGAACAGAGTCAGGGAGTGAAAAAACAACAACTCAAAATCCAGAGAAAGAAGATGGATGTGTGCTCGCTACTTTTTCCATGCCTCCCAAACCGTAGCACTAATGATGTCTCACACTTTTGTTGACCTTCTGTCTTCTGTCTCTTACTCATACATACATACATACGAAAAGACACAAAGAAAATTTGATTCCGTCTAATATTCTTAAATGTCACTGACTCCCTCTAACTCCCACACTTTTTCACCTTCCCCAAAAGGCTGCAGCGCCGCTGGAGTCACATTGTGCCGACGACAACAACAACTCTGCCCCCGAATTCCCTCGCAGCGACCGTCAGAGGCCGTTTTGAACTTCTCTTTGGAGTCTCGGGCTTGACTGAAAGAGAATTAGATGTAATTTGATGGGCTGGTGGGCTGTGAATATTCCCGAGGCGAGGACAGCTGTCTTGCCTGGAGAACAATTGTGATGGATGGCAGGAGTAACCACAGAGACATATGGAAATTCTAAAGCATGCAGAGACGTAACACTCTGGATGTAGTCGCTAGCCCACACGCGCACACTCCGCCATGCTCTGTTTGGTTTTCATTTAGCCCAAAGCAGCGGGAAGGGAGACGAGGTAAAGACTCTTTCCCCCGAAAATCTTAACACGGCCAAGTTATGACAGATTGTTATGAATGAAGACGAATCGGCCGACTTTAGCCCTCACCCAGTGTGTGTGCGCGTGCAGATTTACTCCGAACAGACTGGAACATCCCACAATGACACAAATTACCTCAGACGCTTGTCCCGGTTTGTGTTTATACAGACTGTATCCTGGGAGCCATCACGGGGCGCTGACAGAGGCTGCAGGTACGCAGAGATAGACGCTTGGACAGCTTCTTTGGAGCAGGGGGCGGTTTCTCCCTGGCACTTCACCATATTTTCCAACCTTTCTGACTCAGCGGAAGTGCTGGAGGCTAGCCATTCACGAACATTGATCTGGCGGTGGCCTCGGGGGAAACGGAGACAGGGAGAGACAGAGGAAATGACAGATAGATGCAGACCCACCCTGAGAGAATCAGCAGGGGAAGGATAAAGAAATGAACAAGTGACAGTAGAGCGCATGTGAGCGTGTGTAGGTGTTTAAGAGAACTTGATGAGAAATGAAATTCTGTCATCGTTTACTCATCCTTTCGTCGTTCTGAACCTATGTGGATTTCTTCTGTCCGAGACAAAATAAGTTCCAGTGAAATACTGTATTTTCATAATTTTCTATTTGCCTGAAAGTCCACTATTATGTATATTTTGGTGTGATTGAGTGGCAGTTTCTCTCTGCAGGTGATGTTGCAGGATGTGATGAATCTGAAATACACAATTGAGTTTAGAGTTACAATGCGTCTCCTTCCATTTGTTTTTGTAAAAACAAACAAACAACAACAAAAAAAATACCATAAATGAAATATTTTGGTACTTAGTGGTAAAGAGGAGAGAAGTCTCCTTAACTGAACTGGGCTGGTCACACTTACATGTTCTCTTAAACTGAAAAGAGAAAAAGACATGATTGGAAACCAGTTACAGTTTAAAAAGTAAAAAAAAAAATTAGAAGAAAAACAAACAAAAAACATTTACCTGCTAAGCGTGTGTTGACAGTCTATGTAGTTGGATAGCTCAACTCCAGAAGATCAGTAATGAGACATCTTTATTAGAGTGTAGCCTGTATTAGTAATAAATAAGTAATAATAATAAAAAAAATAACAATATTGATTATAAATTCAATGTCTCTGTTACTTACGTAGTGGAGAAGAGGAGTATTCTCAGCTTAACAGAGCTGCTCACACTTGCAGTACATGTGATCAAAAAAAGAAGAAAAGAGAATGTTTGTTTGGAAACCAGATACAATTTTAAAGTTGAATTTGTATTTAAAATTAAGAATGAAATCATTTACCTATGAGTGTGTTGACAGTATGTGTAGTTGGATCACTGAGCTCCAGAAACTCAGTAATGAGGTGCTTTGACAATTACAAATTTCAAAAACAAAAGGGCGGGAATAAAGAACCCTAAACTCGGACACAAAGAACCATTTCAGCATTGAAAGGGTTCTACAGACATAACAAAAATGTAGATTTTCATCCAAATTGCACTTTCAAAGCTACCTTGCAACTTCCTGCCTAGGCATCCTAACTAAAATGGACAATCCAGGTTCATTGAAAATGTGTCTGTAGAGGCTGTTGCTTCTTGCGTGCTTTGCAACACTTCCAATGTGTTTCCAGTGAGTGGCACTAAAAGTGCATTCATTTTCATCCTAAACAGATGAACGTCAATCTGGATTTTTTTTTTACTCTGGTTGTTTTTTTTTTTTTTCACGAATTGTGAGTGGCAATAAAAAGGTTCTGCTCTACGCTAAACCTGATCTTAAAGGGGTCATATGATGCGATTTCATGTTTTACCTTTGTCTTTGGAGTGTTACAAGCTGTTCATGCATGTATAAGATCTGTAAAGCTGCAAAGATTAAAGTCTCGAACCCCAAGAGATACTCCTTATAAAAGTTACGATTCAGCCACACCTTCCTAAAATGGCCCCCACAAATCTACGTCACTGTGTGGAAAAGATTTGCATAATACCACTCAAATGTATAAGCAAAGAAGGCGTAACTTTTATTCTCATTGTAGTATTGTTTCACCAGCCACCATGTTGTGGAGACTGGAGGTGTACGATATTATATCTTGATATATTCTGGGATTTTATCGATAATGATAATTAGACAATATTTTGCTGTGTGTGTTATTGTGCTTAAGGACTACAGTGCTGACTTATCAAGAATATCGAAGACTAAAGTTTTTGATATTCTTCATATTCTGTGCGGTCAGTTCACAGCAGTGATAAAAAATATTATTTTCCAAAAAGTTTAAAATGATTTTTTACCTTTTATGGGCAATTCTCCCTTTGTAAAGCTATTTTTTTTTCTAAAAGTGTGCATCATCTTTTGAGCCTAATTCTTACATTTAATCAGTCAATTATAATAATAATACATTTAGGCTGTTACTAAACAAATTAAATCAGTATCAACAAAATTCATCTTTGCAGAAGTTGCATATAAAGTGGCATTTAGATGCATTAACACATGGTAATGCAGCTATATTTGAAATTATTTTAAAAGTGAAATGATACTTTGAATGTGAAATTAAAGTGTCAGTAAGTGTCAGTAAGTCGCTGTTAATAAGGGAGTCACTGCGATTGAACCGAATCATTTAAACGGTTGATTCATTCGGAAACTAAACACCTTAATGTTGCTCAGAGAACAACATGCAAAACAGTACTATGGCTGTGTTTGGAATGATTTTTGTTGGCGAAATTAAGCAAAAACAGAAACTATGCTGTCTAAAACGTAAGTCTTTTAATAGTAACTTCTTGTTTATTAAACCAATATAAAATCAATATTATATTTGTAGTCATGCTGATTTTTGAAGGAAAAACTGCACCCTTTCTTTTGATATTGTTTAACTATATGAAATGATCTAAATATATACATTTTCTGCCCCTATATCTTAAATTCTTTGAACATACTAATTGCATTTTAATAGACTGAATCATGCAGTGAGAGAATGCACTCATTGTTGAAACAACAATTACGATATTATTGCAGACGATATATCGCACACCCCTAGTGGAGACGCTATGTGTTTTGTTTTTGCGAAAGCACTTTGTTTGGTCTTCCAAATGAGTACACAACTAGAAATGAGTGGTTAAGTTATATTTTATAACAATGTTCCAGAACAGTACAACACAAATATTAAAAGTGGGCTGTTTCTATAAACTTTGCAAGGACAGTCTGGTGCTTCTGACTCGCAGCCTGTAAGTACTTTTTTATATTTAAAGAATTTGCTACTAACTATTCAAACGCAAGTTTTAAGCAGTAGATTGGTGCTTGTTGTTTGTCGTTCCTTCACAAATGCAGACACACGTGGCGCAACGAAACATAATACGTAAAAAGACAGTATGAGTTATTATAATTATGTCCTCACTGGATGCAACAAATGCCTCATTTAAAATGGGTTTTACTGTTATTGTATCATTGTGTCAGGACACAGCATCACAACATGGTAAGGAGCGTAACATTTCTGTCACATTCTTGAGGTATTCGGCCAATCATAATGTACTGGTCTGTACCTTGATGGTAGTTGAACAAATTCAGAGTTACAGGATTTCGAGTTGACAAAATCAAACCACTGCAATCTGGCTTTGTTGGTACCATGATGCTGATCATCAATTTTCTTTGTCAACTCAGGCTTTGATCCTGAGTTTGTGGAGCACATGCACGTGAATGTGTGACATCACTGGCAAATAGCCAATCACAATTAAGCCATGGTTAAAGGTTAAAGTTTAAAGGTTTTGCTAAAGGTTAAGAGATTGAAGAATATGACGAATATGAACAAATTTTAAAAAGTAAAGCGTTACATGCGATCTGCATATATTTACATTCATTTAAAATAAATGATTTACAATAACTATTAAACTAAAATTGCTTGTGTGTAATGGATTAATAATAATATAAATCATACAATTATATACATCATATAAAATAACTCTAAGTAATTATCATAAAACCCAGACCTTTTTTTTTTATACTAGTGACCTTTAATTTGGAGCAAGAGAAACTGGGAGAGTAACACTTGCAACTGAAACTTACCTGGCTAGCTTCATGGTACAGCCCCCAGGTGAGCTACCGAGCAAGTTTACAACACAAGGAAAGTACTACACTAATGGATATACTATAATACTAATGGAGCTGGTTATGCGATACAAACATCGAAATGTAATTTTTCACAAGTAATCCAATATGTTAAAAACATTTTGAGGTTATAACATAGTATTGTTAAAGGAATCATTTGAAAATACACATTTATTAATTGAGAATATGCTCTCTTAATTTCAATCAAGGAACAGGGTTCCCACGGGTCATGGAATTTCTGGAATATCATGGAATTTTAAAAGGTCTATTCCAGTCATTGAAAGTCAGGGAATTTAATATTTTTTTGGTCCAAGTCATGGAATATCAGGGATTTTTGTTTGTTGCTTTAAATTTTAGTTTCTGTTTATCAAACTGAACTTTTCTGTACCGTTTTTATTTATTTATTTATTTTATTTATTTATTTATTTTTTTATATCGCATTGTTTTACACATTTTGCCTATTTTTATGGTTGGGCTATTTTTCATTGCCATTTTATTCCCTATCCGCCCGTCAACTGGCAATCACTGAAGTCAAATGCAGTCACCAGGCTAAGATAACTAAGGCAAACATGCCAGAAAAAAATTAATTTCAAGAGCTTTGGCTACAAAATAACCACTTCAAATACTGGGTATGAAAAGTAGATCATAGAAAAGCAAAAACTAAATGTGCAGAAATAAAAAAACCTGAATGAACTTGATTACAAACCCTTACAAACCCCAAACCCTTACAAAAATCCTTCAGATTGTTATAAACATAAATTAATCTCTTTAGAAATATTACAGAAAAAGCCTGTTTCCGGCACTAAATAAAAAATAAAAAGAAGGTTATTGCGACTTATCTCACAATTCTTACTTATTTTCTCACAATAGCGTGATACAAACTCGCAATTCTGACTTTTGTTTCTCTGAATTGTGAGATATGAACTAGCAGTTGTGAAAAAAAAAAAAATTGCGAGTTATAAAGTCAGAATTGCATGATATAAACTCACAATTGAGAGTTAAGGCAGAATTGTGTGATATGAACTCGTAATTATGTGAACATATCAGTATTTTTTCTCCTCAGAAATGAATTTATATGTTACAATTCTGAGAAAAAAAAGTCAAAATTGCAAGATACAAACTTGCAATTGCAAGAAAAAAAGTCAGAATTGTGAGTTTTATCTTTATCTTTTTTTATTTAGTGGCAGAAACGGGCTTCCGTGGTTTTGTACTAAAAATGTCTGTAAACAAGTAAATAAAGCTTGCAAGTGGATTGATCCGTTAATTATAGGTAATGGAAATTCAGCTTTTTAGTCATTAAAAGTCAGGGAAAAGTCAGGGAATTTGACATTTGGCTTAGAGTGGGAACCCTGAAGGAATGAAAGTTGTTGTTTCACTGCCACTATAGCGTTCATCTCAGCTCGAAACTGCAGGAAAATGTATGTATAGGGACAATTTTAAAGCATGTATAGGTATGTTTTTGGAGCAAAAAAAAAAAAAGACACATTTTTCAATGAGCCTGTAGTATAGATGGGTAGATCGATGGATTTCTTTAGTATTTTCATTTACTGTATAAATACAATAATGCATTTTAAAGTCTATGTAGACATGGCTTTTTAGCTGGGTATAGCAAAATCACATAACCACAATATAATTGGCTCATACTGCCATGAAGGGGGGTCTTGCATAAAGCCTGGACCCCCTAGGGCTGCGGGGGTGTCCTGTATATCTAACTTGGAAATATTTTTTCAATACTTCCAAGTTAGATGTTATTTTAGGTTTGTTCAAGACTGCCTGAGGTCAAATGTAATTCTGCAGAGCATGGTAAAATAGAACAATATTTAGTTGTTTAGTGACTCTATAAAGTTGTGTCATACTGTATTTTAGAACTCATCTTTTTTCTCTGCAGGCATGCTGCAATTTGTGTCATTTTAATACACAATAACATTTGAGAAGGACATCCAGTCTGGACTGGAATAATTAAAATCATCAAATTATTTGTTTTATATAAAAAGAATCCTATTCTGCTGTTTTCTGAATGACTACTGAGATTTAAGTGTTTGGTATTTCATTAGAAAAGGACTAAATTGTTCACTTATTCTGTTGTGTGGGGGTATTCTGAATACTTTAACACAGCAGATGGTTAGATTGAAATATTTATTACTGTAGTATTTTAATATTTGTGGTTCATGTTATCTGGAGTCACAAGATGTCTTGTGTAATACTGCTTAAATGAAGTTTACTGAGGATGTTTGTCATATCTTCTCCCTTTTCTGTTTGTTCCATCCAGTTTTTAAACAAGGGTAATTTTTAAACGAGTACATACTGTATAAGAGAACAAATGTGTTAAGGGAATGTTCAAAACATTCATTAGATCCCTGGAAACATTTGTTAAACATTTCTCTGCAATGCTCTACACAAGCAAAATGGAAAACCCAGTCAAGTACAAGTAAACTAATTTTACATTTGGCATATTAATTGAGATGCATGGCCGCTGCGCACATCATCTGCTCATGGAACCATGGTCCCTGTCTTTGTCTCCATGTCTGCAATACGTCCACCCCACTATTTGTTTATTCCATGCTTCACTAGATAAATTTAATTGATTGATTTAATTTACATTCCAAGGTTTTTTTTTTTTTTAAACAATCAAAAGACAAATAGAAAAATGAAACCATGCAAAACTAGATTCTCAGTGAGGATGGATCATGAAAACATATTTAACCTTTAAATTCTGTTTTTATTATATGCAAAATTCAATTAAATGCCACTAACTGTTTTGCCCTCTTTTATGCCTAAAGCAATGTCATAAGTTACCTGTTTGTGTTTCCACAGAGAAATCTGTTGTGATTATCATTTGCATCAAAAATGATCAGCCTCATCTCATTTGTATTCACAGGTATTCATACCAAAAATATGATACTAATTCTGGTATGCAAACATTTTTGTACATTTGGGTAGATGCTGAAATGTGCAATAACAATGTATTTACAGCAACTCTGGCACGCAAATATTTATGAGGTTCATAGATTATTCAATATTAATTAAATGTTAAGTGCCATATTTATTGATGCGCACACCCACAGATCAGTAAATGAGTGAGATGCGCATTGCAACATTGTTGTCAGATTTCATACTCAGTGAGGTTAAGATTTGATGACATTTAAGTGGATTTCACTGCTTTTTATATTCCTATTTGAATTCTGTTTCAACAAAAAGCCTTACATTGAATAACGTTTATCCATCATTTATACATGATGAGAGCCTCTAAAATTGTATGTATGTATGTACAGCATCACATTTTTGTAAATATTTTATTATATTTTTTTCATGTTGACAATTACGGAAAAATTACTCTCTCCCCAGTTTCATGTGACTTGTTAGTGTTACCAGGTCTCTTATGTGAATGATGAGCTGGTGTGTTAAATTTGGTGTTATCACTCTCGTTCTCTCTTGCTGGTCACTGGAAGTTCAACATGGCACCTCATGGCAAAGAACTCTGAAAAAATGATCTGAAAAAAATGATTGCTTCTTTACATAAAGATGGCATAGACTATAAGAAGACTGTCAAGACCCTGAAACTGAGCTGCAGCATGGTGGCCAAGACCATACAGCGGTTTAACAGGACAGATTCCACTCAGAACAGGCCTCGCCATGGTTGACCAAAGAAGTTGAGTGCACATTCTCAGCGTCATATCCAGAGGTTGTGTTTGGGAAATAGATGTATGAGTGCTGCCAGCATTGCTGCAGAGGTTAAAGGGGTGGGGGTCAGACTGTCAGTGCTCAGACCATACGCCGCACACTGCATCAAATTGGTCTGCATGGCTGTCATCCCAGAAGGAAGCCTCTTCTAAAGATGGAGCACAAGAAAGCCCACAAACAGTTTGCTGAAGACAAGCAGACTAAGGACATGGATTACTGGAACCATGTCCTCTGGTCTGATGAGACCAAGATATTTGGTTCAGATGGTGTCAAGAGTGTGTGGTGGCAACCAGGTGAGGAGTACAAGACCAGACAGTCATGCATGGTAGTGGGAGTGTGTGGGGCATCCTCAATCCACCAGCTCTGTGATGTCAATATGGAGGAGTAGAAGAGGACAACCTGTGGCAACCTGTGATTCTCTGGTGAACTCCATGCCCAAGAGGGTTAAGGCAGTGCTGGAAAATAATGGTGGCCACACAAAATATTGACACTTTGGGCCTAATTTGGACAATTATGGGTGTACTCACTTTTGTGGCCAGCATTTTAGACATTAATAGCTATGTGTTCAGTTATTGTGAGGGGACAGCAAATTGACACTGTTATACAAGCTGTACACTCACTACTTTACATTGTAGCAAAGTGTCATTTCTTAAGTGTTGTCACATGAAAAAATATAATACAATATTTACAAAAATGTGAGGAGTTTACTCACTTCTGTGAGATACTGTATTTATATTTCAGTTGTTGTTAATAATTAGCATTGTACATTTGTGAATGATTTACATGTGAATACCTGTGAAACAAATGAGACCCAGACTGAAATGACAGATCAGGCCAAAGTGTTCATGACCAGTCTGGACGCAGCAAGGAAAAAATATAACAGGAAGTAATTTTTATTCCGTCTTATTATGTGCAATATGCTCTTAGCCTCCGGCTGCTTAAACAGGAAGTCAGAGAGCACAAGAAACAAAAAAAGGGCATTTAAAATCCATCTTTTATTCACCATTCAACCAAGCGGCAGTTTGAAGACATTTCCTCTGCAATAAAACAATAGGGGTTCAACGCATCATTCAGGGATGTGCAGAGACTGTCTCAGATCTGTGCCAAAGTTTTCCAATTATGCCATAGATATGGAAATCTGCTTTTGTACTCTTATTTCCTCTCATTAAACATGATGAAATGTTGATAAGAAAGAATCTCAACAGCTCCAAGCCTCTTCTAAGGTTTCATTTATCGAAAGCGTGGTTTAAGATATAAACTCAGTTTATGGTCTTGTGGTCTGAGATCAAATGGACAACACTATAAGCAGACATAGAAGCCAGTATGGACTAACAAACTCTGACCTGAAGAAAAAAAAATCTTTCACCCTGGGGAGACAAAAGCAGGGATAGAAATAGAAAGAACATGCTGTTTACTTCTCTTCTGATAACAAGCATTTGGAAGCTCCTGATACATCTACACATCTTATACATACTGTATGTAACTCATTCTTTTTCACAATCCCTGATGGCTTTATTAACACTAATGTACACATAACTGGAATTAGAACAGGGAGTGCAGAATGAGTGCTCAAAAACATCTAACATAAGAGACTCTGTTGCTGTAACACAAGAGCTTTAATGGTTGTTAGCAGATAAAAGCAGGGAGTTTTTTTTTTCTTTTTTTCTTTTTTCTGTAGGTTTCTACAAAATAGTATCGTGCAGAGTTTTGGGGTTTGTTTAGTTCAGAAATAATTGCTTTTATTGTACAAGGATGAATTAAATAAAATAAAAAATTACAGTTAGGACATCTGCAGTATTACAAAATATTAATATGTTCTTTTTATCTTTCTGTTCATCAAGGAATCCTAAAAAAAATGTATCTGAGTTTCCACAAACTGGTTTCAACAGTGATAATAATAAGAAATGTTGTTTGAGCAGCAAATCAGCATATTAGAAAGATTTCTGAAGGATCATGTGACACTGAAGACTGGAGTAATGATGCTGAAAATGTAGCTTTGCATCGCATGAATAAATGATGTTTCCAAATATTCTGAAAATATTATTTAAAATTTTTATTTAAAACAAATATTTTAAATGGTAACATTTTGGAATATTACAGGTTTTTTTTTTATTGAATTTGAAATAAATAATTGCAACCTTGGTGAATATGGGAGAAAAATCTTGCAAACTCAACCTTGGTAGAGTTTTAGACTCTTTATTATTATTCCAGTATTAAAAAGAGCTCCATTGGTTTATATGCCTCATTCAGAAAGCATTTTAGCCTAGTTTGGTTTTGTTACATAAACTATGAAAAGTACTGGAAGAACATTTTATTTCTCAGCGGTTGCTCTTCTCAGGGGACTTGGAGTTCTTGGAAAGCTTAGTAGTGAACTGAAGTTCCTTAAGAGAAACAAAAATAGAATGGTGATAAGTGTAACTCAAGAAATTTGGTCTTGGAAGAATATGATGAGAAATGTTAAATTATAATCAGTTTTTTGATTTCATCATTTGTTTTAAACACAATTTGAGGAATTGTTGAGATCTCTTCTGAAACATCTGAGATCAGTGGAGTCTCTGGAGAATAAGCAAGAGCCTAAGTCTGCATTTGCCGTTCACCGAATCTCATTGCCTAGGAGTAACATCTGAGAAATGAGAGATTTATTTTCTTCTCAGTGCGTTCTTAAGAGCTAGGGTTCCTCACCTGTGTTCTTTGTTAGTGGAAATTACTTTGCTGTAACTAACAACGTCAGACATGTGGCATAAATGTGAGGCTGCTGCACTTGTTTTCTTGTTGTTGTGTTGGAATAACGTATAAAATCAAATAGCTTATGGGGGGAAAAGGGATGGATAAAAAAAGAGGAAACTGTGTAAAACAGTTTATTTGAAGGCCTTTCTCAAAGCTTGTAGTTGTTGTATGGAATATTCTGCATCTATGTGGCCTAAAGGCATTAGAAATTCATGAGATGCATTGACTGTGTTCAGTATATTGACAGACAAAATAAATGTGCAACACATGATACCGATCAGGGAATTTGTGCGTGTTTGTTTAATGTCTGCTATCTTCAAAGTGCATAGAGTATCAAGGAGAAACTTGATTAGGCTTAAGTTCTGGCTAATAAGCTTTAATGGTTGTAATAAATTGTTGTAATATAGGCTGCTTTCTTTTCCACTTCCCTTCAAAACTTTAGAAATGGATTACTGCAGAGTCTGAGAGCTCCAGAGAAGATGCTGTGTTCTTTTACGGCTAGTGTTGTACAAATGAGCGTTTTCACACCTGTTTTGTGTGTGTCAGTGGACTTCTCTTGTTTTTGTTCCTGGTTTCTGTTGCACTTTAATTATGTTAATTTATTTATTTAATAAATTATTCAGTTAAATCTATTCAGGCATCTGTCCAACTACTTGTCTTGGCCGAAATTAACTTTTGCCACACTTGACAATGACAAGAGAATTGAGAACATTTAAATGTTTCTTGCAAACAAAATTTCTATTAATTAATTACAAAAGTAAACTATTAAACTTATTTATTGAAAGAAAAGTAAGCTTCCTACTATCCTGCCTCAACATTTTTTTTTTTTCGTTTGTTTTTGTTTTGTAACAACACAAAAAGATAAACTTTGTCTTCCTACCTTAACATTGATGCTTACATTTTCCTGTTTTGTTTTGCTGTGCTTTGTTTGTAACAACAATTAAACAAAAAGGTGAACTTTGGCTTCCTACCTCAACATTACTAAGCTGATGTTTAATTTTTTTAGGTTTTGTTTTGTTTGTAACAACTATTAAACAAAAGATAAGTAAACTTTTGGCTTCCTATACCCTATCATTGGTAAGTTTATATGAACTTAAGCCATTGATTTTTAAGATACTGAAAAAAAGCACAAATCTCAGGCCATGTCAAAACTTCTCCAGGGCCCCAAAAACCTTTCCAGACAAAGCATTATGAAATAATTTACTTACAGTTTGTGATGCAGCTGCAGTAAGATCTGATACTGCTTAATCTTTCAACAAATGTTTCATTTTGAACTCTCCATAACACTGTGCTTCGATTACAAAACATGCTTTGAAGCCCAAATAATCCTCTGACATGATACGGGATGCTATTAAAATAAAAACTATCCACTTGCTCTTTACGCAAGGATCTGTACAAAGATGCAAACAAGCTGTTTAACCAAACGCATCAAAGCGAACTTCTTTCACTCCATTTGCCCTATTGCCAAAAGACTCAAGGGTGTGGACTGTGTCCGAAAGCGAATGTGCATCTGTATACTGTATCCAGTGTAGACGATAGCGGCATTAATTGTAATTTCTGTTTGCTTTTGACTTGATGCAGCACTCTAGTTCAGTGTATTCAAGTGATTAGCCATTAATTGATGAACACCAGTGGGCGGGGCCTATGGTGGGAAGATGACTATTCGTCAGTGCCTTGCTCTGGAGGCTTTGTTTAAGCAAATGTTCGTGCCTGGGTGACATCACCTTGCACCTCATATCCAAACAAGCTGTTTTTGGTAAGAAGATCCTTATACAGTATGCCAAAAGATCAAGGCAAATTTGATTTTTCATATCGTGACCTCTTTAACTTCCTGTTTTGTTGTGTAAACAGTGCTGAGGATCTTTCCATGAATGCTGGCTGCTTTTAAATCCCTATCTATTACATCTTTGTTTAACAATTTAGATTTGTCTACAAAGCTCATTTCAAGCCTTTTGGAAGAATAAACCTTTAGATCAAAAAAGCTTTTAATATCATAAGAAACGTGTTAAACTGTGTCCAACCTTTTCACTGCCAGTGTAATTCTAGCTTGATTTGCTCACTTCTGAATCATTTTTTTTATATTCCATTAGGTTGTAATTCTTTAAAAAAATAGGTAATAAAAAAGGTAGTTCTTTGACAGCTAGGTGGAAATGAACTGTGGAACCTGCTTTCGATCCTGTCGGTGACATAAAAGAATAAAAACCACTAACTTGAGAGTTAATGTCCTTCCTCCACCACATTACTGCTGTTTCTTTGTGGAAAGCACTTAACCCCGTGACTCCAGGTGGACCGACCCTTCAATTACAGCATTGTAAGTCTCTTTAGATAAAAAAGCATCCTCTGATAGATGATTATGGTCATTTATAAATCTGCCAGGTGGACCATGTTGAATGTTAGGTTAAAATATGCAAAGAGGTTAGTCTCCTGGATGATGCTTTTGTTTTTTTCAGCTCCCACACAAGCGCATGAGTGTTCTTGTGGTAAACAGCCACCTGATAACGTGCGCACTTGAGAGCTACAGAAAAAGGCCAGCGCCGTAGTGCGTCCCCACTGAACTCTCTCTCTCTTACTCTCACTCGCTCTCGTCCTCTCGCCTCTCTGCACTCATTTCCTCCTTCCTCTCAAATTCAAGTGTTCTTATTAACATGCACAATTGAATTGCAAAGCATTAGCTCTGTTGGTCAAATTTAAACTAAGGACCAATCTACTTTGATGTTTTTTTTTCCCCCATCCAAGCCTTTGACCTTTCCAGTGCTAATTGGTTTTAACGAAATCACCCAAAGGAACATTGTATTCTAAATGGATTAGGAGCCCTTGGTAAGTTGTTTTATGAGCCTTGGTTTTTACACTGATTTCTTTCTTCTCCCCGCCCCCCTGTAAAATCAGATTTCACAGTATGAGTAATGTTGGTGTATAGTTGTATGTATAAAAGTATGTATAAATAAGAATCATAATCTTTTATCATGGGGTACTAGTTTCTCAGTCATCAACCAATATTACCTATTGGATTAGATGTTCACCTTTCTTCTCATGTGATGTTCTGTGCGTCTGTGGTCGAGTCTGAGGGGTAAAGATCAGTGCACTGGAGCTGAAGTAGTGACTCATAGGTACGGACCTTGCAAGGGCTCTCTGTGCTTGTCACACTGAATCACTGCAGACCAGACACGGTGAATCTGTTTTTCATACATTTGCTCTGAGGAGAGAAGAATTTTTAGGAAGTCTAACCTCATGTGAAGAGTTGAGTCATTGTGTTTTACATTTGTTCCTTCCACATGGGCAATTTCAGTCTTTCTTTTCCTGCTTTTTGTTGGTTTTTAGTAGAGGTTTATCCATTATAATCCACTGAGGACAGTTTGATATTATGATACATTTTAAGAGTTTCAATATTGCAGAATTAATCAAATGAAACAAAAACCCCATTTATATGGTCTACGTATGCTAATATGTTGATTTTTATGTATAAAAGGTTAGAAATAGAATTTATGAGTAGTAATAATAGTAATATATTGTAACCATTAATCATTAATGTTTCTGTTTATTTTTAGTACTTCATTGCCAAAATGATTTTAAGCAAAAAGTCACTTCTTTTTTGTTTAAACCAAGACCAAAAAAAAAAAAAAAGAAAACGTATGCAAAATAAAAGCAGCTTTACGAATAAATTAGTTGCCGTGGCCATGGAAAATATGATTTTTGTTTGCAAAAAAAACTATTTTCTTTTGTAATACTTCAATTCTTATGCGAATATGTGGCACTGAATTGAATCCATCATTTTCTATTTTCATTAAAATTTTTGGTAAAGTTTTGGTAATTTAGTTTTTGACATTTTTATCATTTTTGTTATTTTGAAATATTTTGTATTTGCAAAGATGCTTGTGGCATTGAATGGACTTTAGTTTTCCATTTTCGTTTTAATGTTTGGTGAAGTTTTGGAATGTTTTTGACATTTGGCAAATATGTAATATTTGTTCTTTTGCCAAATTGCTTTTGCTCTGTTTTATTTATATTATGCAATTCTTTATTTTTGTTTGCAAAAAACATAGATTTTTTTTTCTTAATACTTTCACTGTCATTTGCAAAACTTCAGTTCTTCTGCAAATATATGTGGCATTGAATTGACTCCATCATTTTCCATTTTCGTTTTCATTTTTGGTAATTTAGTTTTTGTGTTTTTGATATTTTTATTAGTACTTGTTCTTTTGACACATTTGTTATTTTGAAAAGATCCATGTGGCATTAAATTGACTCCATAATTTTGCTTTTCCGTATTCATTTTTAGTAACAATTTGGTCATTTATTTTTTTGTGTTTTTGACACATATTAGTTTTTGTTCTTCTGAAATATTTGTTCTTTTGCTAAATTATTTTGCTCAGTTGTATATTTTTGTTTGTTTTTTCTTGATACTTTCACTGTTGTTTGCAAAACTTTGCCTTTTGCAATACTTCAATTCTTCTGCGCATATATATATGGCATTAAATTGACTCCATAATTTTCCATTTTCATTTTATTTTTTAATAACATTTTGGTAATTTAGCTAATTCAGTTTTTGTTCTTTTGAAATATGTCTATATAATGTTTATTATTTTTTATTTCAGTTTTAGTTAATTATAATAACCCTATAGTCGTCATGGAAGGCCAACTATAAGTTTTATACATTTCATTAATTTATAATGTGTAATTGTCCAGTGTTTTATCATTTACATTTGCACTACAAGAAGTGCAAGCATTAGTCACAGATCCCGGAAGAACATAATCATTTAGATCTCACGTCACGCTGTCCTTGACAGTTGGAGCTTTGCTAAGTTGCCGTGCATCGCCCATCAGGTAATATCCCATAATCCTCAAGGATTCACTGCTTGATGGATGACAGCAACCAGTCTCCGTGGTAACACCTACTGGGCAGAAGTCATATCTCACAGCTGTAAAACAGACAACATATTCCCTTCCTAATTTCATCTGATTGATGCCTGGACGTAAGGTTACGCTATTAGTTACTTGTCTCCATTTCTCAAATGTCTAGTTCCCCCCCCCCCCCCCCATCTTCCACTGAGGTGAAAATATTTCCTATTAGCTGACAGAAGCTCGATGTGGAAAAAAGAGAGACATAATTAAGACAGGAGGATGTGGCAAGGCGTTAATCAAGCAGACATGCTGTGCGTATGTGTGTGTGCGTTTGTGTGTATGATTCATGTATGCATGTGTGACTCAGAATAAAAATTCAATGACACATGGAAAACCTTAAGTGATGCCTTTCCTCTTTGGGGAAATGGAGATAATTGCTTGAAAGATAAGAATGAAAAAGCAAGGAGCAAGCAAAGCTAATTGCTCTGATTCCATCTGAAGGGTAAAGAGATTTGAGTTAAGGCATACAAGATTTCTGCGCTTGAGAGATGAGTGTTTGTGTTTCTTGATGAGTGTTTAATCATGGCTGGGGTTCAGCTGATAAGGTCATGTAACTGTTAAACTAATTTTAGTTTTGTGATCACAATACAAAGCTACTGTTTCCTCCGCAACTGTAGTCACAACATTTTTTTTAGAAGTGAACAAAAAAAAAAAAAAAAAAAAACAAGCACAAACTTAGGTACTATGTTCAATATTGTTACGGCAGGTGAGGAAGATGAGGTAATACACTATGACAGGAACAAAACACATGATAAATGTAACTAAGAAAAGTGCACAGTGTAATCAGAGAAACAAACAAGAAATGGGCACAAAGGAAAACAAAACACTAGAAATTTAGGTGAAACCAGCTTAAATTCTATGAGAACTACAATGGTATGTTTACACAACAACAATTATACTAACAATTGCACTAACTATTGTTCTTTTGCATTTTTGAGAAGTCAAAACAGCATCAGTTCACACAGTTCTGTCAAAACAGCTCAAAATGCTGTATTATGCATGCCAGGCCAGTAGATGGCAACATGTAGTTTTTTGTAGTTTACATGGAGATGATACAAGCATCGACTTGCACTTTGAAACACGTTTTTAAAAGTTTGCATTTTCAAGCCTCCAAAAAAACGTTGTTCCAGATGTATTGGCTGCTATTTTCCATGTAACGGGTCGAAAAAATTTAATCATCATTTACCTATAATTAGATAAAATACCACCTGTCAGGGTGAGTAAATTATGGATTTTTTTTTCCTTGGGTAAACTATAGATTTCTGGGTAAACTGCCCTATTAAGAATGATATGTATTATTATGTATTATTAGCTATGTATTAGATACTTAGAAACACTAAGCTAAAAAATGTAAATAGATGCAATGGTGCAGAATAAAATAAAATACATAAACTTTAAAAAAAATAAAATGTTAAACATTAAAACTAATAATATTGTAGCAGTAACCTTGTAAATAATAACTCCGAAATTGCTAGTAAATTTCACAAATTATTACATAAAATTGTAAAGTAGCAATATTGAAATAGTGTTTGATAGTGATTGGTGAATATTTGATAGTGGGTAGTGAATTTGATAGTGAATATAGTGTTTGATAGTGAATGTTTGATATTGAATAGTGACTATTTGATATTTGAATATGTGATAGTGTTTGATAATGAATGGTGAATGTTTTATATTGGATAGTGAATAGTTAATTTTTGATAATGAGTATTTATTAATGAATTGTCAATGTTTGATATTGAATAGTGAATATTTGATAGCGTTTGTTAGCGAATTGTACGTTTTATATTGAATAGTGAATGTTGATAGTGTTTTGATAGTGAATAGTTAATTTTTGATCATGAGTATTTATTGAATTGTCAATGTTTGATATTGAATAGTGAATATTTGATAGCGTTTGTTAGCGAATTGTACGTTTTATATTGAATAGTGAATGTGGATAGTGTTTGATAGTGAATTGTAAATGTTTTATATTGAATGTGGATAGTGTTTGATAGTGAATAGTTATTTTCTGATAGTGATTTGATTGTGAATAGTGAATGTTTGCTATTGAATAGTGAATATTTAATAGTGTTTGTTAGCAAATTGTGCATGTTTTATATTCAATAGTGAATGTTGATAGTGAATAATGAATGTTTTACATTGAATAGTGAATGTGGATAGTGTTTGAGAGTGAAACATTCATGTTTGATTGAGTATTTGATAGCGAATTGTGAATGTTTTATATTGAATAGTGAATGTGGATAGTGTTTGATAGTGAATAGTTTGTTTTTGACTCTGTGTATTTGATAGTGTTTGATAGCGAATTGTGAATGTTTTATATTGAATGGTGAATGTTGATCGTAAATGGTGAATGTTCTATATTGAATAGTGAATGATAGTGTGTGATAGTGAATGTTTTCTTGTAAAACATATTCTAAGAATCTAGAAATATTTTTTTTGTTTTGTTTCAGCGATAGCAATATGGCTGCCCACTGCTCCAGGTGCGTGTGTGTGTGTGTGTGTGTGTGTGTGTGTGTGTGTGTTTACTACTGTGTGTGTGCACTTGGATGGGTTAAATGCAGAGCAGAAATTCTGAGTATGGGTCACCATACTTGTCCATGTCACATCCTTCCTTCCATAAAGTTATTTAGAAATAATATAATTTAATTTATGTCTAATTATATATTTTCAGAATTCAGAGGTTTTACTCTACTACATTGACAAATTGTTAGATATATTGCATTTCCAATTTGACATCTCCAAACCATTGTGCCTTTGTCCATCTTTTACCTTTCTGTCCCAGGAATGAGTGATCCTCCATAAAATAAAATGATAAGAAAATAGAAGATAGCATTGCAATTTCTATAGCTCAGTAATTAGAAAAAAAGTCACCTTTAAATGACTGTGTTGCACAGCACAGTCCCTAGAAATGAAAAAAAAAAAAAAAATTGGACAGTGTTTAACATAATGAGAAAGACTCTGGGCTTCTGCTTTGATTTCTGGGCACTGATGATGCAGAGCTTGTGAGGAGAGAGAGCGAGATTGAGAGAGAGAGAAAGTTAGAGAGCAGATGAGGGTTTACACAAAAGGGTTTTAACTTTTGTCTCACACTAAGGGCCTGCTGCCCGTACTCCAGGCAGTCAAATAGTGTTTGATTCACTCGACTTGCTCTAGAGGCGGCCAGGGAGAAGCAGATGCACCCTGGGAAAAGGGAAGTGGGCGTACAAGGGAGAGGAAACACTGGTCTGTGCATGTTTTTGCAGTTTATTTTACCCTTTTTGCAAGGGGACGTCAACAGGCTCTGACCTTACTTTCTGTTCTGCGAATGCATTTAAAAACGATGCTTATCTATGCACAAAATGGATGCCTGATGGTTGTCAGCCAGTCTTAAAGAGCAAAAACTGATTTTTGTGGGGGGCCTTGTTGCCATGGTAACATGCTCCTTAAAGAACTGAAGTGGGAAAGAAGTGGAGTCAGCGTCGCATATTACGTATAAATCTGTGTTGTTGATATATATGCCAGATAATGGGAATCAATGGCAGCCATTAGTGTGATTGAAGTGTTTAATTACTTTGTTTGATTACAAGTAAAGACGTGCATAAGCATCGGGACCACTTTAGGGAAAAGATGTTTGGAAAGATGAAACCCTGACATTAGATGTATGACTTGATCGTTATCATCCGGAGGCTCTGATGGAAATAGATTTCAAAGCAAGAAGCATTTGAAGAAATGAAAGTGAACATTATGATTCAATAAAGTGTTTACTTGCCACTTATTTCCACTTGTGTGATCAGTGTTGTGTAACTAATTAAGAGTATTACTAACTAAACTACATTTTTCATTAGCATAACTGTTGTCAAACTACAATTTGAAATTAGCATTTAAAGTAACAAGCTATTTTTTTTTCTATCAAGCTGCATGTAGCATGTCAAAAAACTCTTTATGTTAAACATTAAGAAATCTGATTTTTTTTACTAAATTGATTAATTTGGACGGTTCATGGTAATGTCAAAGAAATTATTTCCTCTGCCGAATACCACTGTTCACTGTGGCTTTTGTATGAATTAAGCTATTTTCTAGCTTTATTGGTTGTATTTACATTTACATTGGAGACACATTCATTAGATTTGTTAACTTTTTAATGAATGCATTAGAGATTAGAATTTAACAATGCACAGTATGTCAATAGAATTCATTAATCTACACTGGGAAAAATTTGGTGTAAAAACAATTTCCACTAGTTTTTTTAGATGTTACTATATTTTTAACATTTTCAAGTTACATTTATACATTTTCTTAGACATAATCCAAAATGTTTTATATTGCATTCAGAGTCTATATTATATCAATTTATTCAGTCCCTGGAAATCAAACATGGCCTTGGCTTTCTTAGTTGTATTTTGTTTTGTGTGTTTTTGTTTAGTTTTTAGTTTAGTGTGTTTCATGTGTTGGTTTTTTTTTGTGTGTGTTTATTTTGTTGTTGTGTGTGTGTTTTTTTTTTTTTATTTATTTTATTTTTTTTGTGTTTTGTTTCTTGTTTTTTTCCCCCCCTTTTGTTTATTTTATTTTTTGTTTAGTGTGTTTTGTATTTTTTTGTTTTGTGGGTGTTTTGTGTGTGTGTCTTGTTTTGTTTTTTGTTTTGTTTTGCCCTTCCTATCTTCAGTGTAGTTAGACAAGACAAGTAATTTCACTTGGCGACCATCTTTGAAAAGGGGCATGCAAGTACAGCTCTTTATCTCTTTGAAGGGGGAAACATAACATTCTCTAAAACTGTTCACTAACCTTTATAATTTTATTATTTTTGTTATTTAATTACTTAATTACATTTCATATTTGAAAACCAATGAAATTTGACAACAACAGTCTCATAAAGCTGGTTTCTTATGTTCTGAGCTACTAAAGATGCTGAGGTTTACTTAATAATAATTTGTTACATTTATATAGCGCTTTTCTAGACACTCAAAGCGCTTTACATTGTGAGGGGGGGGTCTACTCATCCACCACCAGTGTGCAGCATCCACCTGGATGATGCGACGGCAGCCATATTGCGCCAGAACACCCACCGCACACCAGCTTACTGGTGGAGAGGAGACAGTGTGATGAAGCCAATCAGAGTATGGGGATGGTTAGAGGGCCATGATGGTCAGAGGCCAATGGGCAAATTTGGCCAGGACGCCGGGGTCACACCTCTACTCTTTTTTGAAAGACATCCTGGGATTTTTAATGACCACAGAGAGTCAGGACCTCGGTTTAACGTCTCATCCGAAGCACGGTGCTTTTTGACAGTATAGTGTCCCCATCGCTATACTGGGGTGCAAGGACCCACACAGACCACAGGGTGAGCACCCCCTGCTGGCCTCACAAACACCTCTTCTAGCAGCAACCTTGTTTTCCCAGGAGGTCTTCCATCCAGGTACTAACCAGGCTCAACCCTGCTTAGCTTCAGTAGGCAACCGGTCTTGGGCTACAGGGTGATATGGCTTTTGGTTTTGAAGGGAATGTGCCCCCCCGATCTACTTAAATTTGTCTATGTTTGCGCGAATCATTCGTGTTGCAGCTTCAACTACAGAAAAAGTGAGTATAAGGGTTTATGAATCTTTGCAAATCATCTTTCCTAATAAAGTTTCCTAGTTAACAAGTTTTCCTAGGTCCTAATTCCTAGTTAGCAAGTCTCTCAGAAAATGGCTCATCATCCCATAGAGACAGAGCGCATTTAGGCCACGCCCACACTGAGGGGGAAAACAATCCAACACTCTTCATTGACTTTGTATAGCGGGAAGCCACCTCCTTGTCATTTCTGACTTGTAACAAAAAACAGAACAATGTCTAAAAGCTGCTATGTGACTAGGTGTACAGTAAACAAGCTAAAAAACCCAGAACTACATTTTTATAACCTGTTGACCCAAAAACAATAACATTTAAGGACACCAATAGTTGTGAATATAAGGGTATTTCACATTGAACCATTCAGTTGGATAATTTCTCCAGCAAAAGGAAGGTAAGGAAAAGGAGCTCTGACATAGACCAATAAAATTGAGTTTCTTAATATTTCTCTTCCTCTCAGGTTTACATAGGGTGGTGAAATAATCGTTTGACATGGTTAAAAATAATTATTGTTCCGTGTCACAATTAAGTTACCCTCCAATTGGCGTAGTTCTCAGAGTAATGTGACAAAAACTCCTTTTTTAGCTTGTTTACTGTACACCTTGTCACATAGCAGCTTTTAGACATTGTTCTGTTTTTTTGTTATAAGTCAAAAATGACAAGGAGGCAGCTTCCCGCAATACAAAGTCAATGCTGAGCATTTAATATTTTCACCCCCGGTGGGTGTGGTTTTCAGATTATGATGCATGTCGCTCTGTCTCTATGGAAAAGAGGGGCGGGGAGAGCATTGCTCGTTAGCATTTAAAGTGACATGCACCGAAACGGCTCGCTGTGAGCGCTGTGTTGTTTTACATTACCATTGAGAGATTTTAACCAAAGGACTTTTTATTAAGACCTTAAAGAATCATATCAGCTTGTGGAAAATGGCCATCCAATTTCCCTTTAAGTTATAACTTTAAACTATACATTTTAAATTATAAGTGAACTTGAAGCTACAGGTTTAAGATGATTATTGAAAGCAGTAGTAGAAATAAACATCCAAATTCCATTAGATCAGGTTTAGTGTTTCTCTCTATTAAAAGACTAAAGTTACATCTACTGTTGCTGCACTGACAGATGGGCTGAAGTCCACATTTTAAAGATCTGCTTAATTAAAATTTCTGCAGATAAGCTCTCCCTGTTCCGTTCTAACGAGCATTCATCACACTTGCATTGATTTTAATTATGAATACCCCAAGCTACATGTAGTTCCACTGTCTGTTGTGACACATTTTTGTGGTGATCTACATCTGTGCGATTTCTCTTAAAATGAAGGAAAACAGGATCTGAACAACAAGAACAGCAACCGGCTAAGCACTTTTCCCCCAGAATGCCATGGCAGTGAACTGCAGTAGCCTAATTAGACTGTGATAAGAGCCCTCAAGTCAAACTGTCACAGGGTAGCAAACTCAGATTTCTGTTTTAACATGGCCTGTTGCTCTGATTAGCATCTAATGAACAGTTAACGTGCTAATTAATAACTGTGTGGAGGTAACGCGTATGTAGTAGTGGATACTGGAAGACACTGTTGAGATGGCCTTAATTTGTTATATGCAATATTAGAGTGTTCCAATAAGTATGCTAGCGATATATCAGAATCAGTTTACTTAAATACGTAATATGTTGTTTGTATAAAGTTAAATTATCTGAATACATTGCTAATTTTAAATGGCCGTCATTCGAATAAGATTCAGAGTCCAGTTTTTATAAAATAAAAACATTTTGAGGGTCTTGAGCTCTGCTTTTGTTTTTGGAGGGTCTTGTTTCTTCTCCAACTGTGTTCTGTATAATTGCACTCTATAAAAATATTCTTCCCAGAGATATCTTGACTCATTTTAAATAGATCCCAGTTTCTATGTTTCATTTTAAGGTTGTGTGAAATGACACAAGCTGGCAAGAATTTGATTCCTCACTGAGTTATGAGGCAGTAAATGCCATAAATTACACTGAGAGATAGACAGATTATGTGTGTGTGAGAGAGAGAGACAGCATAGGGTATTCCATGTTCATTTTAATGAGAAATCCTCCTCATATTGTGTTAACAGCCATACTGACATAACTATACTATGTTATGAATAGCAATCTAGCATCACTGCATGTCATATGTCACTGTATGGATTTTTCTCTTGCCATATAATTGAGTTATATGGCATCACTCTGCTACTACATCTAAACGCTGACATGTTTGTTCTATATGTTATAATGCCAATACCCTGAGGCTGATCTATCTCTGTTTTCTGGATATTTGAGAACACTGAAAAAGGATTCGCTAAGAATGAATTGGGCCCACATATAGCGTCATTTATTTCCATGCAATGTCTTTGTTGCCTCAGCGCCTGTTAAGGAATTATGCAAATCAAGTAACGACACAAACACGTCTCAAAAAAATTAGAGCTGAATGCAATTTGCACAGTGCAATTCCCCATCTTGGTTGCAGAGGATGTACCAGACTAGCGGTGGCATACTTCACTGGGATTGGATAGAATGTCTTCACCAGCGTGATCCAGGCAAATTAATCTTTTCATTATGAATCAAACTGGCCCATGTACATATTGCATGTAGCAAGCAGGGGCTGTGACATTCAGAACTGAATTGAGAGTGCATTGTTTCATTTTTGTTCCCAGTTTAGTTTCTGAATTTGAATCGAGGTAGCAAATACATATTTGAATGCATGGAAGTGGAACAAAGAACAATCCTGCAGTATGGCTCATTTTTCAATAGAAAAAAAGGTCAAGATAATGGATGGAAGGACGGATGGATGGATATGGCCTAGATAGACAGATAGATGGTTAATTGATAGACAGATAGATGGTTAATTGATAGAGAGATGGATGGAGATATAGCCAGATAGATGGAGGGATGGGTGGATGATTGATAGGTACACTGTAAAAAAATGACAGTGAATTTAACAGTAAAAAACTCTAAAAATGCTACAGTAAAAACCTGTTAAATGGTTAACGGTAAAAGACTGTTTACAGTAAATAACCGTAAATTGACATTCCCAGAATTCCCCGCATTACTTTTTTTTTTGGGGGGGGGGGGGGGGGAATATCTCTTTCTTCTTAGCTTTCTTCTTAGCAGGTTTGTTCATTAGGGTTGTATGCTACATCTAATGTTGTTAAATGAATGTTTATTGCATTATTTCAGTTTCATGTGTGTTACCATGATGGTTTGTGTGAATGACACTGTGCACCTTCTATATATGTAAATATTAAAAAGCTGCTTGTGATGGGCTTTAGTTTATCATGTGACTTTCTCATCACCACCTGGTTTTGGTGGTTATCAGTGTATTGCAAAGGTATACAATTAATTTCAGTATTTCAATAGGATGGTACATTACAATTATATCAATTAATGAAATTATAGTATTTACTTGTAAATTTAACTGAAAACCGTAAACTGTGAAACATTACTACCGTATTTTTACAGTAAAATTCTGGCAACCACAGCTGCCAGTTTTATACCGTAAATTTGACAGATTTTTATATATTTTTTTTTTTTATACAGTGGGTAGATAGAGGGATGGTTTTAGATACATGATGGATTGGATAAATAGATGGACAGATAGATGACTGATAGATCAGTAGAGAGATAGATATAGATAAATGTTGGGATGGATGTATGGATGTTTGATTTATAGAGCGGTAGAGAGTATATTTATAAATGAATGGATGGATGGATAGACAGATTGTTGATAGATATAAATACATGCAGGATGGGCATTAATGGATGGGCAGATAGATGATTGATAGAGCAGTAAAGGGAAATAGATAGATAGTTATATGATAGGTGGATGGATGGATGGATGGATGTTGTAAATGCAACCAGGAAAATGGCCCTAGGGGAAAATTTACTTGTCAGAAGACTGCCCTAGTGGCTATTTCCTGTAACTACCTGCTGCGAAAGCCCCTGTGGGTAGATAAGTCCACCACTTCTGTTTTCTGAAGGTCTGTTTTTGTGTTTGTGGGCCAATCATGTGCACATGTCCTCTACTCCTGTTGCAACATCTACATCAAACATGTTGACGCATCAAGGCTAATGCTTTGCGCTAATCCATAGGGAGCAATTCAGTCCCCACCTGCAATGCTATTTTGACATGTTGCGGCAACCGAAACATTAAATCTCTCTTCTGCCGCAGAGGAAGACACAATCTGTTCAACGTCCGTTATGTCTCGGTGAACATTGTAAAAATGTCAGTGATGACATTTTCAAACATTTGTCTGTCAGCCGTCATTAACTTCAGGTGCATTTGTTAAAATCCTCTCGTGTTGATGAGTTAATTGTACAATTGCTTCTTGGCTGAGCTTCCCGACTTCACTGACTGTAATTCAACAAATTCGTAAACAGGCTTCACACTCTCCTGCTTAAAATGCAATACTTAATTTATGGCCGCACGGGTCAGCATGTAGTTGACCCTGGAGTAGCCTCCGGCTAACAGGAGATAAAAGAATTCAAGATGCTTCAAAAGAGATGGAGAGGGTGTTTGAGAAAGACAGAGGCGTTTTTCTAAAGAAGCCATTAGTCCCTTCATTAGTGGTGGGGCAAACCGCGTCACTTTCGAAATTAAGTTTGACACTTTAAATTGGTCTTTGTGGACATGGAAGATTTAGTTATGCTAATAATATTTCTGTTTGTCACGGTTGCTTTAATTAAAGTCCAATGATGATAATCCAAGTCATGGATAATTGACATTTCTTTGATTAATTGCAGGTCAATTGGGGTTTTGTGGAGAGCAGCATCACGAATGAGTAGTGTCTACTAGCATCATCATTTTACTAGTACACAGAGTAACCATGTGACAACTTAAATGAATTAACTAGTGGGTGAGCTTCTTGAATGGGACTCTGAGCCTCAACGATTGAAAACAAAAGTCTGAAAGATAAATGGATTATTGTTGTTTCACAAATGTAAATCTAATGATGTGCTCCAAACCGATTTATCAGGGACTGAGCATAGCTTGCAAACATTTCCTTTTCTGCAGCGGCTTATAAGGGCTGTAAGATTTGGTCTAAAAAAAATATATATATATATTTCAATCATTAAATATGCTATATATATTTACAGGTTGGTATCTTGTAATCGGTATGGTGTGAACAGACTTTTCAATACAAGACTATGGGTAAATCACATGACAAAAACAACCAATAACAAAACGCTAAACGAGATAAGGCAAATGAATGTGAACCAATGAGAGAGCAGAAGTTATAACAAGGTAATAAAGAATTAGCAAGAAGATAAACAAGAAGACAGTGAACCAATGAGCAGGAATAGTGGTCACATGACATTAAACAGGAAACGCATGATTGAAACCAAAGTAAAATACAAGACTAAATAGAGTAGAAATAGACTTGAAACCAAAAATGAAAATTCTGTCATTAATTACATTACTGCTGCATCATGATACAGTCAAAGACTGACATAGGTGAGAAGAAATTGTTAAATAAAGTCATTATTTTTATTTTCTTTGTGCACAAAAAGTATTCTCACAGCTTTATACAATTATGGTTGAGCCACTGATGTCACATGGACTATTTCATTGATGTTCTTACTACCTTTCTAGGCCTTGAATGTAGTAGTTGTGTTGCTGTCTATGTCTTGGATATCATCAGAAATATCTTAATTTGTGTTCTGAAGATGAACAAAGGTCTAATGGGTTTGGAACGACATGAGGGTACTCCTCCTTTTATACTCATATCTGCTTGTTTTGCTGTGGTTTTTTGTATATTATTTTGAGCACCAGTCATCAGAGGCAGATCTCTGCGTTATTTGTCAGCAAGAGTTGTGCTGATCAGCTTGAAAGTACAGTGCAGAATGGCATCAAGAGGCTGGAGCCTCCACATTGTGTTCGTGTAAAATGCCACTGGAGCTGAGTCGTCTGGGCTTTCACACAATAAAGAATAGAAGCCCAAAGGGACAAGAAATCTCTCTGTGTCTGTCTCTCACACTCCTATATTCAATTCATTCTTTCTTTCTTTCTTTCTTGAAAATATCTTGCATTATATTGCTAATGGCAAGGTTTTTTTTTGCTTCCAGCTGTATGGCTTTCATCCACTCCAAATACATATGAGAGTTTCTGTGCTAAGTTTCTAAGTTTAAAGAATAATTTATAAAAATACATTCTGAAAAAGATAAATATAGTTTATAGTAAGTATATCACTTGTAAGAAGATAAAAAGCAAATATCTCCTCTTCTTATGGTTTATATTGCAGCGTCTGCATATCTTCTGCTCTCTCCAAGATTTTTGATGTGTCTCTCTCTCAGTTTCTAGATAAAGTCCATATTTTCAAAAGGATTTTTCTCTCATTAAATTATTTAAAGTTAATCTATATTAAAATGGCCTTGGGGTCTCTGAACAGTGCATGAGAGTTCAGAGGTTGTGATTCTTTCCTAACCAAGTTGGGCAAAACTCCAATTTTCTTGAATCTGTGTGGCAGGCTGATCTTTCTTGGTTTGAACAATCTGTTCTCCATATTTAGAGTGGAGGTCATGAGCCTAGACACCAATTTTACATGGTTACAGATCAGTGTCCGTCTGTTAGGCAGCATGGCTAGTCTTGGCTTTTGCTGAAGGCACTTGGTTGTACAGTACAGAAGAAAAAGGGTTTGAACAGTGTATAAGCTACTTTTCCCCCCCTCATACATTTATTTTTTTTTTTGCACGTCTGATGACTTTTATCTGCTGAAACAGACACAGAGTAGCCGCTACTACCAACATGACTCAAAGTGACAGCATGTTTGTCTCCCCGCTTCAGGGAAGAGGCCTGTTTTACACTAGGCAAAGCTATCAAAGGAAAATGAATATGAATATGCAAATGAAACCCATCATCTCAAACCTACCTAGACCTGTACAGGAAACACAGCAGCATCTGACAGAAGGAAATGGCCGTAATTATGTAAAATGTCAACGTGAGGGACCATGTGTTGCAACGGTGACTTATAATCATGGCTGCCCTCTGTCAGTTGCTGTCTTCCGCCTTGCGTTTGTTAAGCAAATGTAAGCACTGAGTCCTTTATTAATTATATAACTGTCTGTCACCTGTGTGATGCTGCCCATGTATGTTCCTTTTGGTTTTAAAGGTAATTAAGTCATGGTGGAAGTCTCCCTTTTTTGAGTTTATTGACTGTGCTAAATTCATTTTGGATGTCTTTGGATGTCTACAGTTGAGAGTATGCCTTTGTATAAGATGATATGACTGATTATTTACTTTAGCTGATGAAAGCTAAAAGCATTGATAGCCAATCTGAATCCATCCTGCTTTAAAGAGCTCAAGTATTTAAAGCGACAGATGACAGGACCGCAGTCCTTGCTTATTAATTCACAAAATGTCATTGTCCATTGGGGTGGATGCTAATAAAGTTACCATTAAAGCTGTCTTTAGTTGTCATTGTTGGTATGAACAGGCCTTTAGACCATCTTACCCCACTTTCCCCTATGGCGCCACCATAAAGTAAAGAAAAACACAGAGAAAACACATTTTAAGCCGTTATCTTTCTCAGTGGTGTGCGCAGTGAAGCATGTCGAGGCGTTTCATGGGGTCGGCACTGTGAATGTGCGAAGCGCGTGCATGCATGAGTGTTTGACGTTTTGGATGGCTAGTTCAGCAGCTCCTGCTGTCTTCTCGCTGACCCTGAGGCTAAAAACTCTCACAGATCATAGAGCCCAAGGTCAGGGTTGAGAACTATCAAGCTCAATCCCACCCAGCTTAAGGTGTCGAAGACCGATTGAGTCTCGCCTGTTGACACAAAAGAAAAGTAAACACTACATCATGGAGGTCGGGAACAAACAATTGAAAGGCTTTTAGAAAATGAGCATAGCTATCCACCAGCCCTTAGACGCCAATGGCTTCTAAAAAGCTTAAAAGATGCTTTCTGGGCTTTACTGAGGAGTAGATGTCAAATTGCTGGTGTTTTTGGTACTAAATACTGAATTAAAATAATAATAAAAAAAAAAAAAAAAAACTTTGCAATGCATTGATGCATGGTTAGCTTATCTTGTGTGAATGTAAACAAGACAGGACAAACATTATTTGTACAGTATTGCATCAGTAGGTTTGCATGCAGTGTAAACACATTCTAATATACTTTCTGTGCTTTAATATTGCTAATATTGTTCAAACAGCAGTATATTGATCAAATGACAATATACAATGAGAAAACACCCATTTGTTCTTATCTGTTAAGTTAACACGCAGTGACCTCCCAACCTTAGCCAATAGCTGTGACGATATACAGCCATATCCACACTACTATTTGTGTGATATTGCTCATTTATACAGTAGTTCTTTCAGGTCTTCAAATCTAATTGGCTGAGAGGAGTGCGATATTCTAGTGATAACCAAACTTCAATCATTTCACCATCTGTATCACTCCGCTTGCAGTATTTCTCACAGTGAAATCCACTATAATTTTATAAATAATACTGTTTGTGTCACGGAATGTAGTTAATTTATTATTTATTATTTTTTAGGTTAGAATGTACTTGTTTAGACTACAAATATGAAGTTTGTTAATAAAGATAAGGTCTATTTGAAAATTTGAGTCAACGTTTTCGTAGGTGTGAGCTCTAGTGTGTCAGCAGCTGTTTATAAACCCACCGAAAGCAGCCTTACATTGGCCAGATCTTCTGGAATTTGCCACTGGCTCTGATGTCTCTATAGTAGTTAAACATGAGACATAATTTATTTTAGGTACATCTAATGGCAATTCTTTAGTCTCATTAATCTATAATTTTTTCCAGAGCAAATAGTTTTGGCTGAGAGCAAAATCTTATCACATTATATTTTATGTAAATTTAATGCTGTATATCAAGCGCTGCCTTTGTACTTTTGACTGAATTGTCTAGCAACTTTTATAATGGCTATTGTTGTTTATTAAATATAATTATTCAATAAGTAATATTTTATATAAAATAATAGTAATATGTAATGATAGTATTTAGTATCGTGTGTTCATGATGGTGATTTTACTTACGTTATTATGCTATTAGATGGCGACAGGAGACAAGTTTGTATTAGTGAATCAACAGTAAAGGCTTTTATATTCAAAGAGACTGAAACAGGGTTGTAAACAAAGTTATTTTTACTTTCAACAACACCTAAGACGCAGCCAACAAATGCACTGAGCAGCGATATCATTGAAAAACAGATGAAAGGCTAGTACGATAAAGATATCGCTTTCTTCAGCGAACATTTAAACTAATGTTTTATTGTGAGAGAGATTGAGCTGTAGAATGAATGCTGAATCAGATGCAGGTAATCACACTTGTTCACTCCATCTCTCTCTCACAATACTTTACATAATGCAGTGACCTTTTAACACAGCAATACGTTAAACTTTCAATGAAGCAACTCAATGTTCCTTTGTTACTAGCTCTAAAGTGACATTTTTTAAATTAGTAACGGAGGCTTGGACATAGCTGTTAGACACTGTTGTTGTTTCTGATGAATTTACACAATTATGCCATTAAACTGTTGTATAAACACAATATCACACTCGTAGCCATGCTATCTAGCGGCTTTCAGACTACGGCTGAATCACAGCCATGCCGATATACAGCCATATCGCAGTGCTACTCCTGTGATATTGCTCATATACATGTATGTAAAGTAGTAAGTGTTTATTTTCTCTTAACAAACTATGCATCATTAGAAAGGTCAAAGTCTTGAGAAATTAATGTTCTTTATTACTGTCTAAATTGAGAAATACTTAAAAGGCTGCACGCCTTTTTTATTTAATTAGTTAATGTTTCTATTTATATTCAACTTTTTTTATTTTCTCATTCTTCTTTTTTTTGATTGAAGATCATGAAATGTCATGAAAGTTAATTTTAACTCTTAAAAGATCTGGCACTGTTATTGTCAACTGGAATTTTGCTCCTGAACCTGTCCTGGAAATTGAAATATGTGAAGTCTTCTGTAACTCATTTTTGGCTCAAAAAAGAAGCTGTCTGCAATGAATATAAATGTGATGAAGAGGAATAAGGGTAATAAATAAGTCAGTGCATATAGATTTATTTGATTTTTGGTTTTCTTTTCACAGGTGATTCTGATTCTCACCAAGCTGTATGACTTTCACCTTGGCAGTGTAACGGAAAGCACTTTATGGAGGTGAGCTAAAGCTAAAATCTCTTCCTTTCTTTCCTCCCATCTTAGCTCTTTTCCCATTCTCCATTACACTTTTTATCCTATGAGTGGTGTAGAGTGGAGTTGCATGATTTTGCAAGATCACTTTAGGAACTGTTCCATCTCAAGCACAATTACACATCAGCAAGAATTTACAATGCATTAAACAGTGTTAATTGCATATTCACAATTTTATTTTATTTTATTTTATTTTATTTTATTTTTGACAGTTGTAATAATTTAAACTGTCAGTTGGAAAGTAGCTAAGTACAGCCTGTTTCTAAAGTATCTCTATATTTAGAGCAGGAAAAAGGCTTTGACGTTGATCCAAACCACAAAAGTCCTCTACAATCTAAATTCAATTTATTTTGTCATCCCTTTGTAATCCTTATTGGCTCTGTTAGATTCTCGTTTACTGGTGTTTTTGGACGCTTTGTGCTGTTGAGAGTGATAGGAGCAGCCTTATCTTTCACACGGTCAACTTAACACTTCAATTTGGACAGAGAGAAGCTCCGTATTGAGGTGCTTAAGTCTGACGATTTGCGATGACGTCTGATTTGAGATGACAAGTGCAGTGCTCTTTTCATGAGCTGCTGTAGGGCAGCAGGGTTTCAAGGTTAATGGGTTTTCTGAGTATACACTGAATGATTTTCCTAGTAAAAGATGTCTCATTCTATGTGCAATATAAGTGCAGGCTTTCATAGGTCTATATTACGCTGTAATAACTGTGTAGTTAAGCAATTACTATATGTCAAAACATAAAATTGTAATTTTCAAGTAAAACAGTATTATGGTAAGTTATTTATTTATTGATTTGATTATTTATTTTATTTTATTTTATTACTGATGCCCATGCAATTTAAAATAAAAGAACAATTAAACACAACACCAACTTCAAATCAGCGGTAACACAAATGCAAACACAAACTTGACTGTCATGATGATCACACAGTTGTATAGTCTAGCCTACTAAACCCTGCAGCTGTGTGTGGGCTCTATCATAATACATCACAATGACTGCTCCCACAGCAGTGAAAGTATGTATTGACAAAATGATGGCTCGCTAATACTCAGTTTTCCACAAATCAGGCCTCTGGGGAGTTCTGTGCTCATTTACACAGGCTAACAACAAATCTCAGCGCAACCCTGGTGTCGATTGCCATTTTCTTTCCGTGTCTGCATTTAGCTTTGGTCACTGACGGTGTTTCATGATATAATATACTTCAGGGCCCACACATCTTCATTCTTAATTGAGATCAAAGTTCAATTAAGATGGAGGTGGATTTTGAAGGAGCAATTGGTGAAGTTTAGTTCCGCTAGCAGAAAACTAGACAGCTGTTGACTTTTTGAGAAAGGTCAGGGCACGAGCATCGCTCTGAGAAACGGCGTGTCAGTTTTAATGAACAGCATGACCTTAAACAATGGAGCCGGATCAGTCATTTTTCCAGATAATATTCAAAGTGAACGAAGCCCTCTGTGTGTGGATGTGAAGGAAATATCGATGCCTGTAATAGAACTGACACTTGTTTTGCTCAAAGCACTGTACCTCTTTCTCATGCAAACATCCTGGGTTCTCAGAAGAAGAGGAAAGACCTAATACCTTATTTATAATTCATCAGCAACAAATAGATGCAAAATGGAACTCTTAAGTTATGAAACAGTGTTGCACTATAGAATAGGAATTCATTTAAAGGAGCAGTATGTATGAAATTGGTGCTGCAGTCCAAATTCTAAATATTGGAGAGTCTTTAGACTCAACGCTCACACGGGTTGCCAGATTGGGACACACAACGGAAGCTGGCACAATATTCAATGAAAGGCAATGTTTTATTTGCCTTTGGTAGAATCTGTGATCTCTGACCCTGTTTGTTTGCTGGAATCAGGGGCTGCAATACACTGTGTGTTCCACTAACTGGCAACCCAGAGTGTCGAAATCCTATTGGGTAAATTGCCAGTTGCCGGAATCTCACAGACTAAAACAAAAGCAGACATTCTGATACAAAACACACATTTCAAATTAAAATAACACCACAGCAATATAATAGCACCAATCAGGATTTTTTTCTTTTCTTTTCTTAAAGGGATATTTCACCCAAAAGTGAAAATTACCCCATGATTTATTTACCTTCAAGCCATCCTAGGGTTATATGACATATGATCCTTTCAGAGAAATACAATCAGAGTTATATTAAAAATGTCCCGGCTCTTCTAAGATTTATAATGGCAGTGAATGGCTGTTGAATCCCTTTGAATCCCAATAAAGTGCATCTATCCATTATACAAAGTGCTTCACACAGCTCTGGGGGGTTAATAAAGGCCCTTTTGAAGTGAAGCGATCTGTTTATGTAAGAAAAGCTTTCTCTAGCTGTCGTACACAACTGTGTTCAACACAGTTTCAGCTCGTGAATGCACATACCATAGTACTAGACATTTATAAAGTTTTAAATATGGATATTTTTATTACACAAACGCATCGATTTGCTTCAGACGGCCTTTGTTAACACCCTGGAGCCGTGTGGAGTACTATTTATGATGGATGGGTGCATTTTATTGAGCATAAAAATCTCAACACCCATCCACTGAATGTTTAGAAATTGTGCGTATGAAAAATGCAGATGACACCCATTTTATACAATGAAAGTATTTTCAGTTTGACCAGTGTATGTCTTCATAATGGTACAAAAATGTTCAGATGTTCAAATGTGCAGAAATTACGCAACAATATTTGCACTGTGTGAGTGTGAACAAAACTCAGATTCTATTCAACCTGCTCTAAAGCTGCATATAGTTGCTTCTGGACCACCAAGCTCTATTGTTTGCTTCCATTTGACGTTGCTGCCTAAGGGGGTCATGCAAGGGTGACTGCTGACAGACTTTCAAATTGCATCATTTTGGCAGCGGCAGGTCCTATATAGAGTTGATATTTCACAGGTCAGCGCGTGCAACACCAGTCAGACCTTTCAGAGCACGACTTACCTGATGTCCCTGACCTTTTAAAGAAGTCAGAACTTACCTCTCAGCGAGAAGAAAAACAAGAACTTTGCCAATGTTCATTTTCCCCAGGGATTCTCTTTGTGCCATCTCTTATTAGGGGGAAAAAAAAAAAAAAACGTCCAGCTCTCTGTGTGATCTTTGTGGATTTATGGAATTGACATATGCTTGACTTCCAAACAATGCACTCCGATCAGACAAGACAGACATTTATATTGCAGTGTGCCTCTGACCTTAAAATAAAAACATAAATACCTGAAATGTTGATACAGTGGTGACCAAAATGATTAGAACACTGGTATTTTCACCAGTTAAAGGTGGTTTTAAGTCAGTTATTTTGATCCTTTGAGTCTGATCTCATCATTATCCAGTTTGTCTGGAATGACATGAAGAAACAGAGCAAATTGAGACAGACTAAATCCAGAAGAATTGTGGCAACGTCTCTAAGATGCTTCAAGAGACCCTGCAAAGCTACAGTACTGTTAAGAGTTTTAGGTACTTGTGTAAAAATGCTGTAAAATGAGGATGCTGTCAAAAATAATGTCATAAAAAAGATTTTAACATTTGGTGTGACCATCGTTTGTGTTTAAAGCAGCTTTTGTCCTAGGTGCACTTGCACATAGCTTTTCAGGTAGCTTCGCAGGTAGGTCTCTTGAAGCATCTTGGAGACGTTGCCACAGTGAGATCAGATTTGTGTGGAGCACTGGCTGTTGTCTCCTTGTGCAAACAAAAAATCTCACTGGATTGCTACAATTAATGGCAAAATGAATGTTTGGAAAAGTAAACTGATATTTCTTGCTGACACGCTACAGCAGAATATAGAAATAACTGACTTAAAACCTTTTTTTTTTTTTTTTTTAAGCTGGTGAAAATACTAGTATTCTAATCATTTTGGCCACCACTGTGTGTGTGTGTGTGTGTGTGTGTTTGTGTATGTATGTATGTGTGTGTGTGTGTGTGTGTGTGTGTGTGTGTGTGTATGTATGTATATATATATATATATATATATACATACATGTATGTATGTGTATATATATGTATATATATATATATATATATATACATACATGTATGTATGTATGTATGTATGTATATATATATATATATATATATATATATATATATATACATACATACACACACACACACACACACACACACACACACACACACACACACACACCGTGGTGGCCAAAATGATTAGAGCACTAGTAGATATAGTATTATTTTATCTTATTGCTATATTTGACCGTACTTCATAAACCTCAGGATTATGATTCCAGATTTAATATATATAAGATTTATGAAAATTCTTCAGGCTCCCGCTTCGCCCCCTCTCCGTGCTTTCTGACGACGATCATAAATCACTAACGATTATTATTCAGAAGGTCATTTACCACACTCTATTTTTTTATTGATATTCTTACCTTTTTAATTACACTCTGGTGGGACTTCCCCTTATATCCTGGAGCCAACTCTAATTTAGTGTCTGTCATAATAATAAATTGAGAATATCATCAGCGCCATCAGCATGTGCTCACTAGACTGGATTTGCAAGCGTTTTTCTAGTTTCAGAAGCAGCCTCAGAGGTACTTGTTATGTTTGCTGTAATCAAATTAAAATCCCATCAACACACCAGATGTGTCAGAAATGGGAGTCAGACCGTTCCCTGTCCTGCTTTAGTGGCCCCAAGGGTCTTTCATTCGGAGGAAAATAGTCTAAATAGAGGAATAGAGTCATAACTTGACAGATAATCTCTGTCAACATAAAGACTGTAGGTTTAAAGGTCTCATTTTCCTTTTATCACGGCCCCAATTATTTATTATAACGACATATGTCATATTGTACTTGTCTCCAGAGCTCATCTGTTGAATCGTGCGTGCCGTTGATGAGAAATCTGGTTTCATAGCTGCTTTTTAATGTTTAATGTAAGTATGTCAGGAAAACATGCAACTGACTCATCAGTGCTGGCTGCTTCAGAGCAGGTCCTTAAGACCAATTCAGACCAGAAACGTCAGAAAATGGATGCAAGAACAGTTGCCATGGTTTGAAACCCTTATATAATTTCTATTTATCTAGTGCCAGTTTTGCTAACTTATTTTATAGGTTGAAATGAAATGCAAGGGCTGCGAAATTTACTTTTGCATGGTGTTTATATATAGCAGTGTGTGGACACAATCACCCAAATCAAAATCAAATCAAAATGATTTTATGATCAGTTTGACATCATATTGTTCAAGACCTGCCCTCAGCCAGTTGTACACTGTCCACCAATTTCTCCGCGCTGTTTTGTATTTGGATATAAAAGCAAATATAAGAGTCTTCATTTTCTCCCAACAACAAAGCCACTGAGGATCCAGTGAATTTGTTTGGATTTTTTTAAAGTAATGCGCCAAATACACAAAAATCAAAAGAGAGGGGTGGAGTGAGCAGTAACTCATTACCATTTAAAGAGACATGCACCGAAATGGGTTGCTGTGAACTGAGCTGTTTTTGGCAAGGTAAAAAGGGTGTTGCTTTGCACGACCACTGACAAATTTTAACCAAAGTATGTTGCAAACATTTCATGATGACCTTGGGCATCCAATGTTCCCTTTAAGTTTTAGGCTTTGGTTTGTGTTTCTGTGTCATTTAAATAGTGCTTTGCTTTTGTCATGACACTCAGAGGGTGCCTTGTTTTCAGTAGGCCACGCATACTAAGAATAATATTTCTGTACGGTTAAATACTTTAGAATTAGAACAAACCCATAAATACCATATTTAATTACTATTACTCCTAAAACATTTTCAGCACTGTCTTTGTTATTAATAGGGTGTTTTGGGTGTTTTCTTGTTTGTTTTTGGAGGTCATAAGGTGGTTACTTACTGGCAAAAGTCAAAAGAGCTCCACATCTCTTTGTATGTCTGTTATGTGTGTTTGTTTTTATTTTTTGCTTTATCTTGTTTTGTCGTGTTTTTGATTGGCACTTCACACTACCGTCTCCTAGATCAAAAATGTGAATTTGAGAAGTACATCTACATCTCAAATCAACAAAATTTTAGGGCTGGGAAAATAAATCTATGTATCGCGAATCAAGAAATGATTCTGAATCAATTCAGAGAGTTTCCGAATGGATCGCAATTTTCTCTCCAATCGATTCTGAGCTTAGTTTTTAACAGCAGATTGCACTACATGCTTTAGAAATAGCTGTACTCCTTACACAAACTTAACCCAAAACAATTGTTCATAAATTCGAAAAGGTTGGATCAAATTAAAAAGGTGTTTACGATAATCTTGCGTCATAAAAGCATTCTGAGCCTTAGCCAACAAGCTCTCTAAACTAGATTAGAGCGTCATCTGCTGTTAAAAACTAAACTCAGATTTGATTCCAGAGAGAACTGCTATGCATTCGGAACTGCATCAGTGCATCGATTTATTGTCAAAACCATACAAAAACCATACATTTTGAAGTATCAATCCATGTCCAGAGCATAAATGCTTTACAATAAAGTTTGAAGTTTTGTAAGACACCAAGTCCTGGAATGAATTTAGCTTAATGTAAACCCTATCCTCCTTAATTCTGTCTGCACTTAAACTAATTAACGAAACACATTAACAAATTTACCTCAATTACTTTTAAACTATCAATAAGTAAAATAATGAACTTCTAATGCATAAAGGTAATGGAACATTTTACAGCCTTAAATAGAACCACTGAACTAATGTCTTTCTGAAAAGCAACTCGTTTTAAAACTCTGACAGTGGGATGAGTTGCTCATCTTCACAGTGGAAAGGGAAACTTTCAGAAAGAGTTTGGAGCAATATTTCTTTCCACAGTTATAAGTTCAGGCTGATTGGATCTAAAGCTTCTAATTGGGAGAGAAAGCAGCAGATAACTGGGGAAAAGCACTGAAAAAAGAATGAAGGGATGCAAATGAAAACTTTCAGTTGCACTTGGAGGGTGGTTCGTTTGCAGAGCTCTGCCTTTCCGGCACCAGCCAGACTCTTGACTCCTTTGAAACGCACTAGCAAGTTTTAAGGAGCATGGGAAAGTCTGTATGAACATACTATCAAACACACCCCTTGAAAATGGAAGAAATGCCAGGAGAAAGGAAGGAGAGAGGAAATTAAAGCCCTAATATTGGAGTCTACACTTTTATTCTACCTCCCAAAGTCTGAGTGTGAGGAAAGGAACCGTACAGAAACAATAGCATCGGGTTGCTGCTCGTTTGCTGAATGATTTAGGTGTCACAGATAGAAGGAAAAAATCTGTTACTTTCTCTATATCTGGGCTTGATTGCAAGCAGAAAGTCTCATCTACAGTAATGAAAGCTTGTTTTCCATTAGCAGGGCTTAGCATGTTGCATCTTGTTGTTAAATCGTTCTTCTGAAAACTGCATGTATGTGATGAGGTATAATGGGCTCAAAGGAAGTGAGAAACAGGCTGGAGAGGATTATGGAAGGAATTGTCAATGTTCAGGTCACTTCTGTTAAAGGGTAGAGAATTCTGAATTATTCATGTAAGATTTTATTTTGATTTTTTTTTTTTTTTTTTTTTTTTTTTTTTTTTTTTTTGTGGTCATCATTGGATAATACATTTCCGAAAATTTCCGCCACTGAATAAAAAATAAAAAAGGTAATTGTGACTTTTATGTCACAATTTTGACGATTTTTCTCACAATTGCGCATTTTCATCTTGCAAATCTGACTTTTTTTCTCAGTCAGAGTCAGAGTTATAGCATGAAAACTTGCAATGCTGAGAAATGAAGTCAGAATTGTGTGATACAACTCTGACTTATTTTTCCTCAGAATTGAATGTGACTATAACACACAATTGCGAGTCAGAATTATAAGAGATATAAATTTGCAATTATGAGGACATATCAAACTTTTTTTCCCTTTATAACTCGTAATTGCCAATTTATATCTCACAATTCTGGGAAAAAAGTCAGAAATGCACAATATAAACTCGCATTTGCTAGAATAAAGTCAGAATTGTGAGTTTTTATCTTCCAATTCTGACTTTATTTCTTGCAACTGTGAGTTTATATCACAAAACTGAAGACAAAAGTCAGAAATGAGTTTATATCTCACAATTCTGACTTTATAACTTGCAATTGCTAGTTTATATCATACAATACTGACTTTATAACTCATTGCTTGTATCTAAGAAAAAAAACAGAATTGCAAGTTTGTATCATGCAGTTCTTAGAAATAAAGTCAGAACTGTGAGATATAAATTTGCAATTATGAGCACACATCAGCCGTTTTCTCCTCAAAATTGAATTTTATAACTTATAACAATTGCGAGTTTATATCTTACAATTCTGAGAAAAGTCAAAGTTGCTATTAAAAAAAATCAGAAATGTGAAATATAAACTCGCATTTGCAAAAAAATTCTTGCAATTGAGTTTATATCATGAAACTAAAGACAAAAGTCAGAAATTAGGTTGTATCTCTCAATTCTGACTTCATAATTTGCAATTGCTAGTTTATAACACACAATACTGACTTTATAACTCACAATTGCTTTATATCTGAGAAAAAAAAAGTCTGAATTGTCAGATATAAACTCGCAATTATGAGGACACATTAGTCGTTTTCCCCTCAAAGTGGAATTTTATAACTCAGTAAAAAAAAGTAATTCTGAGTTTATTTCTTGCAACTGTGAGTTTAAATTACAAAATTCTGAGGAAAAATTAGTCAGAAAAGTCAGAAATTAGTTTCTATCTTGCAATTCTGACTGCATAACTCACAATTGCAAGTTTATATCTGAGAAAAAAGTCAGAATTGCGCGTTTGTATCAAGCAATTCTGAGAGGAAAAATGATTTTTTTTATATATTTTATTTAGTGGCTGAAACAGGTTTCCATAAATATGTGTTTATTTTATCTAGAATATTTAAAGTTTCTGAATCTATGTGTTAAAGATGATTCATGGACACAGTTATTGGTTTATATATGTGCAGTAACAATTACTGTTATATGTTGGATGAAGTTAAAGTTAGACTCTCAGAATTGGGGCGGAAGTGTCATGATGTTGCTGATTGTTTTAATATTTAATACTTATTATAATTCATTTAGTTATTTAATAATTTCATGAATTACATATTCATTATTCATCATAACCCAAATAAATGGAACCATTTAATCTGAATTCAGTTTACTATCATGAATTTAAAAACTTTGGCATATATGATTCATAGAATTCTATAACACAAGTCAGATTTATTTCTTTGACTGGGGTGCTGTTTGATTTGTCTTTATTCAATTATTTAACTCTGTCAGATTGCATGCATTTACGAGTGGTAGGGCAAAATTTTGTGCTGTTGGAGCTAAATTAGCAAATGTTTCATTTATTTATTTTAATAATGTGTTGAATGAGCATCAAACATACTTATACACACTACTGGTTTTTAATTAGAATGATTTCTGAAGGATCATGTGACAATTAAAACTGAAGTAGTGCCTGTTGAAATGTCAGCTTTGCCATCAGTTATTACTGTTTTTTATTGTACTTTTGATCAATAGCTTTTTCAAAAACATAAAAAAGTCCTGCCCAGGGCCCTAAAAAACTCACAGGTCGACCCTATATGAAAGCTTTATCTTGTTCCTTTCCGCTGTCCATCCTCATGCCCCACTTTCTAGATATAAAGTCAGAAACAAGCATTTACACTTTCGCAGACCTGAATTCTCATGACCCGAAGATGTCACCTTACATCAGTCCCACTGTCCTGAGAGGATACGTCCATGTCTGTGCATCAGTGATGGACATATCCCTCTCCCCTCTGTATTCAGATCCACTCTCTATGCTGCGCTGTAACAGTTACCCAGAAGACAGATGCCTTAAACCAGAATTGGATTACACAAAAGACAGGGAGCTCATTGTCTCTCTCTTCCCAGCTCCATGTCTTGGATGTTGACATGCGAGAGATGATCCTGAATTGACCACAGTCTGATCCCCATTTAGTTCCCTCGCCAGCATCTGCGTGTGTGTGCAACCAATGTTTGTCCTTCCGGCTGCGACCAGAGAACGTCTCAGTCCTCATGCAAGAGTAATAGTGCCTTGTGGAAATGTCAAACTTTTATACTTCTTTTATTTTAAAGATTCATTTCTGAGCATAAAAGCTTTCTTGAAGATCATTGAGAGAAAAGAAGGGTCTACAGAGGATTTCTGCATGCTTGACAAGACGAGCAGTTGAGAAAGATGTTGAGTTGCTGTCTTGTTGTGTGTGTATGTTTGTTTCTTTTTTGTTGTTGTTGTTACTTTTAACATAAAAATGCAATATATAATATGTATAATATGTAACATGATCCTACTTGTTCAGAAAATGCCATTTAAAGATCAAAATAATTTAATTAGTTGATTTAATAACCTTGTCCTTGATTGATTTATATTTATATTTTTTTATTTTGTTAATTATTTTTTTATTTTATGCAGTTTATTTCTATTGATTTATTCTACATTTTTATTTTATTTAATGCAGTTTATTTCCATTTCTTTATTTCAATTTAATAACCTCTTCCTTGACTGATTTATATCCACATTTACAACTTTTTATTTTATTTATTTTATTTCAATGTACTTATTTCTATTTAATAACCTCTTCCTTGATTGATTTATATCTATATTTACTATTGTTTTTGTTATTTTATTGTTTTAATGCAGTTTATTTCTATTTATTTCAATTAAATAGCCTATTCCTTGATAGATTTGTATCCATTTTATTTATTTAATTTTAATATTTTATTTAAAAAAAAAAAAAAAGACACAAGCCAGAATTACTTATATTTTTTACTTATATCACAGTTCAATCTACCAGAGTCCTCAAGTCTCATCGTATTGCATTTCTTTCTTTCTGTGATGGTCTAAGTATTGTGATATATTGATCCGTTCTTCAATGAAGTGAGGTTTTATGCATTTATGAAGTTTATATGTTTTTAATGCATTGCTTGCAAATAATACATTGCTTTGCATGTTACACTTTTTTATCTGTATTACTAAACAAACAAGGTGAACCTATGTAAACATTATTGCACTATTAAATAAGCAGCTATTGATTTTTTTAGTAAGTTGACCTACCTAAAAATCAAAACAATGCTTGATCAATGCAGAATAATAGCAGTGATAATAATTGTTTAAAATATTGATACTCCACTTATAGCGAGTCAAAATCATAGCAGAAGAATAGCTTCACTATACTGTATTGATTTTTGTTTCTTCTCAAGTTTCAGCCTCAGACAGCAGAGTTGACCTGGCAAACTCTAATCTGATTGGCTGATGTTACACAACTTCCAGAATAAGGCCACAATCAGGGTTTTTTTTTTTTTTTTTTTCATCAGTCCTCGTGGAGAGTCATGTGACCAGATACCATGGATGTAGAACAAATGTTATCAAAATAGTGGCAAAACAATCACACTTTATACAGTTGAGGTCAAAAGTTTGCATACACCTTGCAAAATCTGGGGATCAAACAAAATGCATGTTATTTTTTCTTTAGTACTGACCTGAATAAGCTATTTTACATAAAAGACGTTTACATATCATCCACAAGAGAAAGTAATAAATGAATCTAGAAAAATTACCCCGTTCAAGAGTTTACATACACTTGATTCTTAATACTGTGGTGTTACCTGAATGATCCACAGCTGTGTTTATTTGCTTAGTGATAGTTGTTTATGTGTCCCTTGCTTGTCCTGAACAGCTAAACTACTTGCTGTTCTTCAGAAAAACCATTTAGCTTCAGGTCTCACAAATTCTTTGTTTTTTCTGCATTTTTGTGTATTTGAACCCTTTCCAAAAATGACTGTATGATTTTGAGATCCATCTTTTCACACTGAGGACAACTGAGGGACTCATATGCAAGTATTACAGAAGGTTCAAATGCTCACTGATGCTTCAGAAGGAAACAGAATGCATTAAGAGCCGGGGGGTGAAAACTTTTGAACAGAATGATATATATATATATATATATATATATATATATATATATATATATATATTTTTTTTTTTTTTTAGTACTGCCCTTCAGAAGCTACAGAAGATACTTAAATGTTTCCCAGAAGACAAAATAAGTTAAATTTACCCTGATCTTCAAACTCAAAATGTTTTCACCCCCGCAGCTCTTAATGCAGCAATAGTGTGTTGCAATACAGTATGAAGACAATTTGACTTATTTTTTGATGTAAGTACATAGTAGTTAAGACCTCCTAATATAAAGTGGGAACCAGATTGGATATTCTGCTGGTTTATCGACCAAAATACACAAAGTCCATGCTATTTACTCATTTTGGATAACCATGGTCCTAAATTGTATGCAAAAATACAACATGATATGCTTAGCTGTTTACATTTGGTCAAATCAGCCTTTCCCATCTGAGTAGGTGTTTCTTGGCAGCTATGTGGACCCAAGCACATCCTGTCATCCCATAATTCAAAGCTCTGGCTGTGAGAAACTAACCTCATTTTGCATTTTGACCCAAAAGTCAAGAAACTGGCCCAGACCTTTGAACTAAACAGAGTGTAGTGTTGAATTTAGGCAGCACGGGACTTTTATTATGCAACTAGCGTGATCTTTGCCCTTAATGAGCATTTTATTATTTCCAAATGACATTTAATTGCTCTTTTAAAGACTCTAGGGTAAGGGTCAGGACCTGTAGCGAGTTTTCTGTGCGCTTGTACTGAGTATGTTCGTCCCGACCCATTTTTGTGCTCCTTTCTCTGTGTTATTTTGGTCCCTTGTTTTAGTGTTTTGTTTTTGGAGCTCTCTGACCTTCACGTTGTCGGCGTGAAGAGCTTCGCTTCGACATTCATGCTAGACATCCTCTCCGAAACACCCGCAAATGCACATCTGCAGGCGAACTGCTGTTTTGTGCGTCATTGTTTTCTTTTTTCCCCCATCTCTGTCCTGAAAGATGTGTCTCATTTCTTGAGGTCACCTTTAGAGCATGACGAGAGATTGCGGGCCATCTATAAATGTAAATAGTGGAGTTCTATTATTTATCCACTTTCTGTTCCCTCCTTTTCCGCATTTGGCTTCTCCTCAGCGTCTGTCGGGAAACCCCTCCACGGCTTTCATCTCTTTCTCTCTCTGTCTATTTTCCCGAACACAATTCTCCTCAACACCTGCAGATATCCACCATGCTCCCTTAATGTGGCAATTCTCCAAAGTCATTTTCAATTATGCTTCAATGAGCTCTGTTATTAGAGCAGAGACGCTGCCGCCGACAGTCTGCCTGAGGCCCGAATTGTGTGAGCGTGTGTGTGATTGTCTCTGCCTATGTCTGAGAGGAAATTGAAAGGTGTATACTTGTGCCAGATTGAAAGCGTCTTTGTGTGTGCGAGGATACACGTTTGTCTTTGTCGCACTTTCGCGAGGAAATTGCTCAAGGCGGCGTCCCGCTAGCCGACTCGATTTCGGTTGAGGGTGTCACACCTACTGATTGTTTTTGGGTGACAGACTAAACGACCGCCTATGACACTTCTCTCCCATCCGCTGTCACGAGTTGCCAAAATAAGCGCAGGAGTACAGCGCAAACTATTGTAATAGACTGAATTAGGACTCGATTTGTAGAGTGACCTCAGCGTGCATGTATTTCTTCCTTAGGGACTTGCAAAGAAAGTATGTGTGGAGTTTCTGTGAGGAAGTTTTACATACAGTATGTTTAATAAAAAATAAATTCACTATATTGCCATAAGTATTGGGACACCCCCTTCTAATAAACAGGTTTGACTACTTTAGTAATTTGCATAAGTACTAATTGTAATGTTTAAGCATATAATGATATTCTAGGGAATTGTGTCCTAATTTTGTAGCAAAAGTTTGGACAGGACCCTTTTTTATTCTAACATGGCAAGGTTCATAGAGAAATGTTTGATTCAGTCAGATGGTCTGCATAAAGCCAAGTCCTAATCCCAGCTGAACAACTCTGGTGTGACTTTAAACATAGACCTTGAGCCAAAAACTCACAACACCAATCACTTGTACATACACTATATGGGCAAAAGTATTGGGACACTCCCTTCTTTAGAACAGAAAAAGGCACTTCCAAAACTGTAGCAACAAAGATGGAAGCATAATTCATGTATTTAAAATTGTATTTCCATCTCTGTTGCTTCAGTTTTGGAAGTGTCTGAAATGACTGTACCCATATGCACAAGTCATTGACATTTGGTCTAATTTTTCACCAGAGGTGTTCAGCTGGGATTAGGACTTGGTTATCTACATTTTTTTTTATTATTATGTACCATTTATTAACTTATTTCTAGCTTTTAGCATTGTGTTTTTGTTAATTTAATATATTTTATCACTATATCTTGGGACATTATTATTTATATACCATAGTATTTATATAGTAATTATTAATATCTTGGATTAGATTTTCAGTTTTTATTTAGATTTTATTTTAAGTGTAAGTACTTTTATTATTTGCTTATGCTATTTATTTTTTATGTTTTTCATTTCATTTTAATTCTATTCAATTTAATATTTTAAGTTAACTTTTATTTTTATTTTTCAGTTTTCATTTTAACTTTAAATTAGGTATTTTATTTAAAGTAGTATTTTATTTTTATTAATATTTTGAATTGTATTTTATTTTATATGTTCAGTTTTCATTTTAATTTTAGTTTAAATGTGATATTTACATTTAATATTAAGATTTTTTGCTTTAATAAGTGTAGTTAAATTTCAGTTTATATGAATTAATATAAATAATAATAGTAATAATATATATATATATATATATATATATATTATGTATGTATATATTGAATTAATACTGAAATTATAAATATATGAAAAATTATGATATTTTATATTATAATGTAATACCTTTTCAAATATTTAAAATTTCAGTTTTAATTTTAGTTTTATAATAATAATATAATAATAACAACAAAGCACTGATTTTTGTGAGGTCATTTACATACTAATGAAATATTTTTACTTTTTTTTCCTGACTAAAATGACAAACATTTTTACCAATTTTTTTGTGTTGATATATGTAGAGGTATTTGTTTGAGTGCTCCAGAATTAATCGCAATTCCAGCATGTACAAAAGCTCTCTTCTTACTCAAATGAGCACACTGATGAAATGCAGATTATAAAAATTTAATTTGCTGCCTTTTCCTCGGACACCATGATAGCAAACACATCCGTCATGTCTCCACCCTCCTGTTTCACTCTCTCTCCTCGTCTCGTCTGTGGTGTGCGGCCTTAGCAGAATGGATTTTCATAGTCATCATAAAACTTTCAGTCATGCATCTGGGTGTGAAGTCAGGTCTGGTTGAGCTCTGATGGAGCTGCAGCAATGCAACAATAGGATTTAAAATTAACAAAGGCCGCTGTGTTACTCCAGTGCAAATATTCCATCCTGACAGCATGCTGCTAACCGTCATTACTGAAGTTTTCTAAACAAGATGTGCAAATTAGCAGTGAGATAATAACTGGAGGGATCTATACAGAGATGCTCTGAATGTGTTCAGGAGGCTTTTAGTCTTTATAACACAACACGTTCTAGCTGTCACACACTATCAAGTGTCACTCAGAGTTTCAGCAAACCTTCCCGTCTCGTCTCCTTATTCTCCTTTAATATTCATCTGCCCCTGGTGGCATCCTCAGACAACAGCAGTCTATATTTTTAACCAGTCTTTTTGAACAAACTGGGGTAGTGCTTACAGTACTATACTTGGATGTTCCTTGACATTTTTAAGGTAGTTGCTAGGTGGTTTGAAGGCCCAGAAAAGAAGTGAAAACATTGTCAAAGTAGTCCATGTAACTCTAGTGGTAGCTGTAATTTTATGCCCCCCAAAATAGTATAATATAATATAATATAATATAATTTTGGGGGTAAAATATCCATTTCTATCTACACATCCAATTGAATGAAGTGACCAGAATGCTTTTTTATGCACAAATAAAATAATAAAATAAAATAAAATATTTTGGGGTGAACTATTCCTTTTTATCTACACATTAAATTGTATGAGCGACAGTAATGCTTTTTACATTTTTACAAATACAATAAAATTAAATAAATAAATATTTTTGGGTAATTTTATGAAGCAACGAGAATGTTTTTGTGATAGTTCACCCCAAAATATTATATTATATTATATTATATTATTTTTACACATCCAATTGAATGAAAGACCAGAATGCTTTTGTGCACAAATAAAATTAAATACTTAAAAAAAAAAAAGTAAATAAAAAATAAAAAATAATTAAATATTTTGGGTAATTTTATGAGGCAACGAGACTGCTTTTTAATAAAATAAAATATAAAATAAAATAAAATATTAAAGCAGGAAACATTTATTGAAAATAGCAATAATATTTCACAACATCACTGTTTTTACTGTATTTTTAGTCAAACAAATGTAGTCTTGGTAAACATGGTGTCTTTCAAAACATTCAAAGATATTACCAACCCCAAACTTTGGAAAATGAATGTATATTTAAGCAACATAAATATATGGTAATCACATTAAAAAAAACAATAAATTAATGTTGAGTAACTTCCAGCTGCATGTAACACACAGCCAATAGTATTTGTTTCTTAATGAATGAAAGTTTTTAAACAAATTGGTTGAATGAATGATTCAATGACTCACTCATAAACACATTCTCTTGTTTTCTTCCTGAATGCATTTGCTTTTTGAACAAATCAGTTGCGTGATTCAGTGACTCAATGACTCATTCATAGAGACAGACACTTGCTGCCACCTATCAATGCAGAAGTAAATGTTAACACACAGTAAATGTTAAACACACAACAGTCTCACTCTTAGTTATTTGGTGGTCCGTAGCAGGTTTTTTGTTTAAAATCTTCCCGTCTCCCTGTCTCCCTGTCTTGTCTCTCTGCCCCAAACCGCCACACAGGTAGTCTGTCAGTGCAGACACTTGATTTATGTCAGTGTCTACAGCCTGGAGTCAGATTAACCTCCACCTCACACACAAACTTCCTCCACCAGTGATTTCATCCAGCACAAATGGCATAATACATCACAACAGGATCTTAAAGCCGGCAGTGATGCGTCGTCCCTGCATTTCGCCCGTGTTCGGCTCACTTTCCGCCTTTGTGCCCACACATCCAAACAATAACCTACTGAATGTGTCTTCCCGTCCTTCAGGCTCACATTAGCCCCAGGGCTGCTAAAGAGAGAGAGTGTGTGTGTGTGTTTCAGGTCTCTCTACAGTCTCATTTTACTGGCATAAGTTCAAGTAAAAAAAAATGTTTCAGTTCAAAATCCTTTTTTCATTCGTCCTGGGAAATATAAGGTCAAGCGATTGATCCAATAGGTATCTTTCCCTTTCTTTCTTTCATTTTTCACTGCTCTCTACACCTTTGTGGTTTTTTTTCCCCTCCTGTGTTGTTGTCCGGTGTTATCAGAGCAAACACGGACACTATCTGCTGGTCAGCGGCCAGCTGACATCAGTGAAGTAGACCTTTGTGTGTGCTCTCAGGAACAGATCAGGAATCATTTCCGTTTTCCTAGGTGCAATCACACAGGTCTAAACAACATCTGTGGGGGATCGTCTTGATGAGCAGTGGTGGTCCACAAGGGAATTTTCCGGAGAGACAGATGTGTAAATTAATATTGATCAACCCCACACACCCTACATCATGTCTGCACTGGAAGTTACAACGAAGCACTTCCAGATCTTTCACTATTTTACTAATTGGACTCTAGACCTAGCAACAGTGAGAAGAAAGATAAGAAGAAGAAGAAGAAAAAAACATATATTACTGTTTTCTCTTTCTATTATTATTATTAGTTGAAAATGATTGTCCTGAGTTGATTTTTTTTCCCAGAATTCTTGTGAATTATTCTAGTGAATAGAAAGTTCAAAAGAACATTTATTTAAAGTAAAATTTATTTGTAACATTATAAATGTTTAATGTCCTTTTTGACTAATTTAATGTAATCTCACTCAAAAAATTTAAATAAAATACATTTCTTTTTTTAAAAAAAGTCATATATATATATATATATATATATATGTATGTTTAAAATGCTTTCAAAAAAATTTTTTTTCTCTGGTGCAAAGCTGAATTTTCAGCATCAGTACTCCAGTGCAAATCATCATTCAAAAATAATTAAAATATGCTGATTTATTATGAATGTTGAAAACTGTTGTGCTGCGTAATATTTGGATATTTGGAACCTGTAGTACTTTTTTTCAGGATTTTTGAATGAGTAAAATGTTAAAAAGAACAGCATTTATTAAAAATAAAAATCTTTTCAGTTAATATGATCCTTCTGTTTTTCATACTTTTATTCAGCAAGGAAGGATGTGTTAAATTGATAAAAAAAAAAGTGATAGTAAAGACATATATTGTTAGAAAAGATTTCTATTTTGAATAAATGCTGTTTTTTTTTTCTCAAGACATATAAATTATTATAATTATATAAACCAATTGTAATCAACTATACAGTATACACACTGCTCTTCAAAGGTTTTTTTAAAGAAGTATTTTCTGCTCACCAAGACTGCATTTATTTGATTAAAAAATACAGAAAAAAAACAGTAATATTGTAAAATATTACTGCGATTTAAAAGAGTGGTTTTGTGTTTCAATGTATTTTAAAATAGAATTTATTCCTGTTATGCAAAGCTGAATTTTCAGCATCATTACTCCAGTCTTCACTATCAAATGACCCTTCAAAAAAACATTCTAATATTCTGATTAATTATAAATGTTGACAACAGTTGTGCTGCTTAATATTTTTTTCGGAACCTGTGATACGTGTTTTTTTCATGATTCTTTGAACAGCATTTATTTAAAGTAGAAATCCTTTGTAACAATATACACCACTGTTCAAAATTTGGGGTCAGTACATTTTTTTGTCTTACTTTAAAAGAAATGAATACTTTTATTCAGCAAGGATATGTTAAATTGATAAAAAGCAATAGTAAAAACTTATGTTGTTAGAAAATATGCAGTTCTTTTTAACTTTTTAGAATGCTAAACAAAAGTTTCACAGTTTCCAAAAACAAAAAAAAGATAAAATAAAACAAATTTAAAAACAAAATTTAAAAAATTCAGCTTTTCATCACAGAAATAAATTACATTTTAAAGTATATTAAAATTAAAAATCTCTTATTTTAAATTGCAATAATATTTAATAAAATGAATTTTTTTATGCCATTTTTAGGGTTTCTAATATAGTTTTGGGAGTCTCCTACAATAGGTTTACATGTATGCGTGGTCAAACAATGCTTTAATTTTCTCAAAATATGCATTTAATATCACCTAATTTTCCAGCGATACTCAAACAATTTGTTTAAAGCAATAAAAAAAGATTCTGCTTGTCTAAACCCGCCTTTCCTAGTCTACTCTGCTCTGATTGGTCAAATGGCCCAGTCAGTTTTAATCAGTCTACTGTGTACATTGCGCATTAGAAACGATGCGCCCATTGTCGTAGTTTCATATTTTGAACGCTCAATAGAAAATATAAACATCTATTATTTATTATACTTACAAATTATAATTTAGTGACGCCAGCTGGTCTAAATAAACCATCAAGAATTAGAATTAGAGAAGCAGTCATCTGTAAAATGACATGTTTGTGGGCGGAGTCAAGTTGCTTGCGGCTGGCCAGAATTTAATATAAAACATAGGCTTCGAATTTCGAACGACTCACTCAAACTAATGTTTAAATAATGAACCTTATACTAAAGTGTTACACAATCATTTATAGTAGTACATTTACCATCAAATTGTTGAAATGTATGCTGTCTTGTACATATAATTTCTCCCTAATTTGAGGGAGAAACTATGGTCTAAACTGTGATCATTAGTAATACTTCTTCATTAATGCAAATTTATACATGGCACTGTCATATAGACATTGACTTATTTGGAAATTCCTCCATAACTTGGACTCCATTAATGTTTTAGCTAAATTTGAAAGTCTCTCGCCACCTGTTTGTTTATTTATTTATTTTTGCTTTTTCAGCACTTGTTCTGTTAACCACAAGCAGGCTTGATGATGCACTGAAGGCTATCTGGTTTGAAAGCTCATCACTGATAGTAATTAGTTATTTATAGGGAGAGAGTCAAATCTCATTTTTCTCCCTTTTGCCTTTTTAGATGCTGGAAATAAATGATTTTACGCCATTTGCATATCCATTCCGGTCAATTTACACATCAGAGGTATGTCGGGCTCCTCTGGATTTCAAACACCTAGGAAAAAAAAAAATGAGTTATACACTACCAGTCAAAAGTTTTTGAACAGTAAGATTTTTAAAGAATTATCTTCTGCTCACCAAACATGCATTTATTTGTTCCAAAATACAGCAAAAGCAGTAATATTGTGAAATATTTTTACTATTTAAAATATTTTCAGCATCATTACACCAGTCTACAGTGTCACATGATCTTCAGAAATAATTCTAATATGCTGATTTGCTGTTCAAGAAACATTATTATTATTATTATTATTATTATTATTGCCAATAATTAAACACTGAAGACTGCAGTAATTACATTTTATTATTATTATTATTATTATCGCGAATCACTTGACTCAGAACAAGAATTCAAAACGCGTATCGCAAATCATTTGAATTAGAACAGGAATTCAAAGAGTGTATCGTGAATCATTTGATTCAGAACAGGAATTCAAAGCACATATCGCAAATCATTTGATTCAGAACAAAAATTCAAAGCACATATCACGAATCATTTGATTCAGAACAGGAATTCAGAATCTGTATTGAGAATAATTTGATTCAAAACAGGAATTCAAAGTGCGTATCGCAAATCATTTGATTCAGAACAGGAATTCAAAGCGTGTATCGCGAATCATTTGATTCAGAACAGGAATTCAAAGCACGTATCTCAAACCATTTGATTCAGAACAGGAATTCAAAACGAGTATTGAGAATAATTTGATTCAGAACAGGAATCCAACCGCGTATTGCAAATCTTTTGATTCAGAACAGGACTTCAAAGCGCATATCGAGAATAATTTGATTCAAAACAGGAATTCAAAGCACGTATCGCAAATCATTTGATTCAGAACAGGAATTCAAAGCATGTATCGCGAATAATTCGATTCAGAACAGGAATTCACAGGTTCACGTGATGTTTTTTATCCTCACCGGACATAAAAATAAATAATAAGCAGAGGCAGGGATGCATATACCCTGCATATAAGTAAGGAATTGATTAAACAGTTAATGTTATCACTTCAGTTATTCAGTTTATTTTAAATGAATTGTTTGGTAAAACAGTGGTTTGTTTTTGAAGTTCCCTGCTGCGTTTGTTGTTCTTGCCATCCCTAGAGCCTGGTGCACATGTCTCCACATTGTTCTACATTACTGCCTCACCATCTGGCTTCTCCTCACAGACAGTCCCTAACGTGATACCTGGCCACCGGTCCTCTCATTTTCAGGTTCTCTTCATGTCTTTGTCCCCCTCTCTTGCGCTTTTCCTCCATTCACTGAAGTTTATGTCCAGTTGAGTTACATGTTGGCTTGCAGATCTGGATTCAGGGGAATAAACCCATTTTCACAGAAACAAAGATGGCACATAGTCAAACACTTGGAATCACATCTTTGCATTGGCTGTCTCCACACTGTAGAACACAAAGAGATTTTCCTGTTAAAATGCCATATTTCCCAGATGCGCTTTAGATGGTTTCCAATCTTCGACGTGAAAATAAAACACAAGGTATACAGCGATACCATACAAGACGCAAAATGTGCCTTCCAGCTATTGCCTGTGCTTCACCAAAGTGTGGCTGTCTCTGTGGCTTATGGTGTGAAACATTCACACACGTGCCACCGCAGAACAAAGTCTCTTTTTATTTTCCGACCTTAAATTCACACTGGGATTTGATGTGGCGTTTATTTCTCTCCTGGAAAGGTCCATGATATGTTTTTTAGGCTGTGTTAATGTCACCCCTGCTTCAGGCATATGCTTTTATTGGTCTTTTAAGTCTCCGACTTGTGTTTTTCCTCGTAACCTACTGTTTTTTGATGTTTGGTTATTCTTAATGGTTTTCTAAAGTCCCAGACGCGATTCTCCAAACTCGCGAGCAGGTGTATAAACATAATTATACCAGTCACCTCGACGGAGCTCTTCTGGTGGGAATTAAATAATTGAATAACATGACAAGCCACATCTTTTTTAACTGTGCGCAAGGACAGATGCTAAACTATAATTGCGGACAGTTGAGTCGATCCGTGTTGAATTCAGCTGGGTATAAAGAACGACGCACAAATGCAGGAAAGTATCACACCACTTATAGCAGGTTACTCTTAACGGCTCACACCCTCATAATTCAACTTCTGTGTCGTCTGACATCATAAAAATAATGATACCGCTCACATGAACATTATGAACATTATTCTTTCAGAATGTCATGAAAATATGAACCACCTTAGTCTTCTTAAATTAGAGGCTTATGATAAGACAAGATACTATGAGCTCATTTCCTGCTATGGTACCAGGACGAAAGTGATACTGTGCTTCATTTTCTTTATCTTTTTTTTTTTTTTTTTTTTTGAATCCAGTTAGCAGAGCCTTGAATCATCTTTTGCTTAAATATAAAACAAAAGAATCTCAAGAAGAGCACACACAATGTAACAACAATAGTTCTTTCCCTAGTATTTTTTTCCACTAGTTATTTCTTGTATAACTATAGTTAGCTGGTATCTATATTTAATAACTACTGAGGTAATGTATTTTATTGGATAATACAGTTGATTAAACACTTATATTAAAGATGCCATGCAATTGTTTTGAGAATTGGGTGCCATGATGTACATAATAATGTACATTACTTTATTAATTCATTTATTCTTCCTTGGGGGTGGAGTGCCATAAAGATGTTTACATTCTAAAAGGTAATAATAAAAATAATAATAATAATAATAATAATAATAATAATAATAACACTATGTATGTATGTATGTATGTTTTCTTACTTGGGGTGAAGAGCCATGAAGATATTTACATCCTAAAAATATTCATTCATTCATTCATTAATTCATTCTCTCTTGGGGTCGATTATGTTTACATCCTAATAAATAATAATAATAATAATAATAATAATAATAATAATACAATATAAACAATATTTCATTCTAAATATTTAATAAAAAATCCTTTCTTTCTTTTTCTTTCTTTCTTTCTTTCTTTCTTTCTTTCTTTCTTTCTTTCTTTCTTTCTTTCTTTCTTTAGTGTCTACACCCTAACAAATATAATAACATTTATTTAATTATTTATTTATATCTTACTTGGGGTGAAGAACCATGAAGATATTTACATCCTTAAATTATTTATTTATTTTTACATTGATTCTTTCAAACTAAAATGTTGCATTCATAATAATAAAGAATAAATCTGATGTCACCAGTGAAAAAAACATGTATGTATGTATTTATTTATTTACTTATTTATTTATTCTTACTTGGGGTGGAGTGCCATGATGATGATGTTTACATCCTACCAACAACAACAACTAATAATAATAATAATAATAATAACAATATACATTCATTCATTCATTCATTCATTTATTCTTCCTTGAGGGTGGAGTGCATTCTTTAAAAAAAAAAGTAATAATAATAATTATCATAAAACTAATCAATGAATGAATTAATTAATTAATGTTACTTGGAGTGGAGTGTCATGCAAATACAACTTAGGGTTGTGTGCCATGATTATGTCTACATCCTTAATAATAATAATAATAATAATTTTATTATAATAAAATTACCTTTAAAAAGATTACTATAATATGGGTAGTTTTTACTCTGAATATTGATCAGATGAGTCATGTTTTATACATAAACTTCATAGTAAAAAAAAATCTACCATTTGATACATTTCTACCATTGTACAGTATATATACTTTCAGCCCTGGCTCTAGTTTAATGTATACATTTCCTTTGTTTACTTCTCACTTTCCCTTTTGGTAATATCTAGAAGAAGTGACGGTCTCTTTACTGTGAATAATCCTTGTGCCTTTATTTTGCTGCCACTCCAGAATAAAACAGTATATAGGGAAGATTGCATTGTAATTTCACTGAAATCCATTACTGCCCTATTGGTGTGCAGGGGACCCTGGAAAGAGGCAAAAAGGAATTGAGCGATGGAAAATGGGAATCCTCCATGGTGCCTCAAATTAGATTGCCTCTGTTTGGAAGCGGCGTGTGGGATGTGTCTCCGTCTGTGTTTCTGAGACTGTCACTTTGGTATGGAGTCACTGATGGTGTTGAAAACACTATCGTCTAAGCACTATTGCTGTGAACAGCAAGCTAACGTGATGGAGAAGTATTAGAGCGTCAGGGAGGATTGTGTGGCTAACAGCTCATTTCTCCTACTAAATTATTCAGACTCGAAAAGCCGGGCCTATTCACTTGCTTTTGCTTTGGTAATATTTTACATGCAAGTCATCAGGAGAGCATAAATTTTTTACTTTGTGTTGGCCCCCAAAGATATTTGAATGTTTTTCTTGTGGGGCTGTCATGTGTGATATTTTTCAACTTCAACTTGTTCACAAGTAGTTTAAACAAAAGCGTACGTAACGGTACATGACAAGTTAGAGGCCAAATTCACTGAGTCATATGTTTTCTGAAAAAGAATGAGGGAAGAAGCTTCAAGGAGGATGCAAAAGCATTATTGAAGTATATTTGTTGAATATTTAAAGCCAAACAGTAGCTTTTGTGATGAACAGGCTGTAATTGAAGTCACTCAATGAAAAGAACCGTCAACTTGAACCGGGTGAGTCTATTTTGTGAATGAATCTATCGGACAGGTTTTGAACTTAAAATAACGATTCATAAATCAGATATTGCTCTGAAATATGTACATATGAAATAAGAATAAAATAGATTTACATATAGTCCACAAGAGAAAACACTAATTTAATTTACAAACATGACTCATTCAAAAGTTTACATCCACTAGATTCTTAATACTATGTTCTTACCTAAATGATCCACAGCTTTTTTTGTTTTGTGATAGTTGTTCATAAGTCCCTTGTTTTTCCTGAACAGTTAAACTGCCTGCTGTTCTTCAGAAACATGCTTCAGATCTCACAAATTCTTTGGTTTTCCAGCAGTTTTTGGTATTTGAGCCCTTAAAATAAGAAAAATTTACACATCTCCATTGTGTTCAAAAGTTTTCACCCCTGGCTCTTAATGTGTTTTTTCCTTCTGGGGCATAAAAAGGGTTCAAATACACAAAAATGGGGGCCGTTTAGGACAAACAAGAACTCATGAACAACTATCACAAAAAAAAAAATAAAATAAAAAATAAATAAATAAAAATAATAATAAAAAAAGCAACACTTATTTTGGTATAATAATAAACATTTTGCAGATTCTGCAAAGGGGGTGTAAACTTTTGACCTCAACTGTATATGAAAAGTTTAGATGCAAAACCAGCTAAATCCATCTGACATCTTTCTTCAGAAAATGCATTTTTATCAGGCTCCGATGTGTAGGTTTCTATGTAAGTAGTAGTACTTCTGATTGGACTAAGGGTGGGATTTTTGCACCAGAAATGTTCTTTTAAAATATTTTAAAATATATTTTGTTGACACAGTTTCTACATACAGTATAATGCCACATAAATAATCATAATATAGATATTGTTAACTTCTAGAAATTTTTACTTATAGCTATTGTCTTCAGTATTGATAGGGCAATGTGTCATATATTACATTTCCGTATGGGATGCAGCTTTTGTGAGACTTGGAAACACAAAAGTTGTCAGTTATTTTGAAAGAATCAGGCCAGTATATTTTTCAAAAATTCACATTATGTCTTCCTCGGATGAAAGAAAGTCATCGGTGTGGTTTGGAGCGACATGCGGGTGAGTAAATGATGACAGAATGGATATTTTTGGGTGAACGAACGTGTCCTTTAAGGCTTAAATAGCAACTGTACTAAGCATGTAGTGTTAAAGAACGTTATGTTCCCACAAAGAGGCTGAATAGGAGAGAGAAATTGGTGGGCGTGACATGGGCCACAGGCGTATTTCACTCGGTTGAAATAGGCAACGCTCAGGAGAAAAAGAGAGGTGGAAGCAAAAATAGAGATGGCAGGAATGGTGAGATAAAACAAGGGGTTGGAGGGGAGAGCGAGTTCAAGAAAAGGAAATCGCAAAGTGATGTGAGGCCTGCAAAAAAAAGTTCCATTAAGCTCTCATCACATAAGAAGCTCAGGAACCAGGTACAAGAAGTGGATTTTGTAGAGCTGACAGAAGAACTGTGAGTCTTTTTCCAGACCACCAAATATTATACATATGTAAATATATTTTTATTCAAAGGCTTTAGTTTAGTTTTAAGATTTTTAGATGTTTTTAAGTCGTAAAGTTTTAACATTTTAAGCAGCATGTTTATTTTATTCAGTATCCTAATAAAGCCATTGTTATGTTTACATGTGCATAATGCAGCTTTGGTCTCTCTATCGCCTTCTGTGGTTGAAACATAATATTGCAAGTTGCTTAAGAGTTAAGTATTTTCATCCTTCATCCTTAAACTTTATCCTTCATTGCTGTATATTACTGACATTTTTTTAATGTACTTGTCCAAAACCTCTCAGCAGCTCATGCTAGACAGCATTCCTAGTACTAAAATACTTTCATACCACTTTCATCAGAAATGTTTCTAGAGATCGTTCATTTGTCTCTTATCTTTGTTAGAAACAAGTCCCTGCTGTCCATACTCCTGTCTGTATTGCAAGACTGTAAATATCATTAGGCTTTCTAAACAAATCAGTGTATTCTCTGGATCAGTTGTCACTGTTATGCCCAGGGGTTGCGAGATGATGTTGGTTTTGCTATCTGTAGAACAAGGCAGAATTGCTCAGCATATGCTCAGCAGATTGTGTTTGCCTTAGCAAGCTTTTGTGCTCATCGCTGAGGATCAGGGAAATATAAATAGCCAGGAAAAAGAACAAAAAAGCTATGAAACTCTCTTATGAATTTAATTTGCTGAAATCTGTTCAATCGTTTGAGTTGGGCTGAGGTCCGCAAATTCCAATCTAGCTCATTTTGCTGGAGAATGTATTTATTTTGGCCAGGTCATGAATTGAGCATTGATATCCACACACACACGCACACACACACACACACACACACACACACACACAAAACACACAAAGGATATGAAATGCATTCTGAATACCATATTGAGAATTTTGCTTCTATTTGCAGATCCACCGATTATGGCAGCACTTATGAGAGGCTGAATGATAAAGTGGGAGTCAAGACCGTTTTGAGTTACCTCTATGTCTGCCCCACCAACAAGAGAAAGGTAAGGCGCCTACAGCCTACAGCCTTATTCTCTGCTTTCTTCCCTTTGAGAGACTCCATGTTCCCCTACTTCAAATAAAGTGTGTTATTTTGAATTATTTCTTTATTTTTCTGCTTTCCAACAGTCTATAAAAAGATACTAAAAGCACTAACCTGTGACTAACCTGAACAACCTGGAGCGAATCTGCTTAGCATAATGGGCCAAAATCACACTAAAGAGTGTGCAAAATTATATTATATTATATTATGTTATATTATACTGTGCTGTTGAATGTTTTTTAGGAAATGCATGGCAATGACACTGACCAAGCAAATAAACAGTAAATTATTTTCATGTTTTTGCCACTAAATTATGTTCGATGAGATACATAAAATATTAATCCTATACACACAAGAGCGTTTTAAACACAAAAACCTGAAAATGTCTATAAATATATTTGAGGGGTGGTAACCGTAGTATAATTGGAATAATTGCCTCTGGTTTGTTGAATTATTATATTATATTATATTATATTATATTATATTATATCATATTATACTGTGTTTTTTAGGAAACGCATGGCAAAAGTAGTTCCAGGCAGATCTTGATCGTATTACATATCACTTCGCCCAATGATTTCAGTTATTTCTAAGGTCCTTACAGCCTAAAATAGCAAAAGAACCACAATGACACGGACCAAGCAAACAAACAGTAAATTATTTCCATGTTTTTGCCTTTTGCCACTAAATTGTGTTTGATGAGATACGTAAAAAAATAATCCTACACACAAGAATGTTTTAAAGACAAAAACCTGAAAATATCTATAAATATAACATCGAAACAATATTTGAGGGTCGGTAACCGTAGTATAAGTGGAATAGTTGCCTCTGGTCTGTTGAATTATTGGAAAATAATGCATTCCATGTTGCCATGTTGTCCTCAGGTGTGCATTATTTTCTAACAATACAATGGCCCATTGTCAATTATACCCTTATATATTATATTATATTATATTATATTATATTATATTAGTATCATAATGATTTTTGGCATAAAAGAAAAATCAATAAGTTTGACCCATACCATGTATTTTTGGCTATTGCCACAAATATACCCCAGCGACTTAAGACTGATATTATATTATATTACATTATAGTTGTTTGTATACATGTATAGATTTTTTTGCTTGTTACATGTATATATTTTTACTTTTATTACAATATATTGTCCAAAATAATTGTCCAAGTTATTGCACCTTAATAAAAGTATTTTTTTTTATCTGATTAACAAAAACAAAATGAATATAGCATCTGAAACATTTCTTTAATAATGTTAATTTTTATAATTACATACATGACCGAAATTCTGTACAGTCAGGTTACAGTTTAACATAACTCAATAAACAGCATGTATTTTTCTTCAGAAATGATCCTGATATTCTCATTTAGTGATTCAGAAACATATCGTCTTAGCATGTTTAATTTATTATAGATTTCTAAGCAGTTTAAATTTATTTTAGATTTTTCAGGATTCTTTGAATGGAAAGTTCAAAAGAACAACATTTATTTGCTTTCAGAAATCATTCTTATATGTAGATACTCAAGAAACCTTTTCTTGTTGAAATTGGTGCTGCTTAATTAAGTATGGATTCTTTGTTTGAAACCTTTTGTAGCATTATAAAAGCCTTTACTGGCTTTTTTAATCAATATAATACATCCTCGCTTATTAAAATGTACAGCCGGCCCATCCGTATCCCAGAATAAACCACAGCAGCATCATAGTAGTCCTTCAAGCATCTCTTAAACTTTCGTCCCCATCTGCCCTCGGACCGTTCATTGGTCCCATTAGTACAATTTCCCATCAGAACAGATGGATGGCCTTCTTTTGAAAAGCTCTAGATGTTTGTTTACCTCTGCTTTTGTGAACTGTAAGTGCACAGTGGCCACGCACAGTGCACAATGTGCATCATCTGAAGGTATTGTTGTTGTTTAGCGGCTCTATGCACAAACTGGATTAATGCGCCGGCTTATTTCCCTGACTATGTGGGCAAACACAGTCCCATTCCAGAGAAAAGGATTGACTCTGGCAGATCCCATGGCTATTTTCAAATAGGGCTAAGTTTAGGCCTAACCTTTAGCACAACACTTTTCCATTTGAGAGATGGGCATGACATTTCCGCAGCTCTGCCTGAGCTCTTAAATGGGAACTTGCCAAGAATCCAAAATGCTTCGCGCGCCGCTCTTTTAGCACTCTCGATGGAGACGAGATTACATGCTGATGCGAAGATCGCAGACAAATGAGCCTGTTTATATTTCTACCACTCTATTTGTTATAAAACGCAGTTGATCAGCCATGACATGATTAATTTGAGACTGTGTGTCCTTTTCCTGCTGTTTACACTGTTTGCCCAGCGCTGACGCCAATCTCATTCAGCGGCAGGAGGCTACGTGTGGGCTGTTAACTGTGCGCTGCATGTAGATTAGCTCGCGCGGCGCTAGCCGTCTGGGTGCCGGCAGATAACAGGGATCCCTCAACCCTATTGATTGTACTTCACAACTCTCCTCACTCCTTTATTTAGCTGAGAAACGTTTGTTCACAGTTGTCATGTTCTGGTGGCTTGAAAACTTAATTATGTGCTAATGGTTAATCAGTATCTGTCTGACCTCAGATTTGCGGTTTTTCGACTTTACAGCCCAGTCGTGACCCATAGGCCACATTAACACTGTGAACAGCTCTAAATATAGCCCTAAACGGGGGGCTGTTTTGTGTTTTGTGATGTGAGTCATTCTGTTGCACCCAGACAACACAATAAATGATTAACGGTGATGCAAGCCAATCTATGTGTTATTTTAGCATGTCCATACACTGCAAAAATGCTTTTCTTACTTAGATTTTTTCAAAATATCTATATCTCTAAAAATTCTTAAATCAAGAAGGATTTTCTAGACAAGTAAAGATTATTGTCTTGTTTTCAGAAAAAAAGAAATCCAAATTAAGTGAGTTTTTGCTCAAAACAAACTAAATAATCTGCCAATGGGGTAAGCAAAATAATCTTATTTCAAACAAGACAATAATTTTTACTTGTCTAGAAAATCCTTCTTGATTGAAGAATTTTTAGATATTTTGGCTGGAAACAAGACAAACAATCTAAGAAAAACTTTTTTTTTTGCAGTGTAGACTTTAATCTCTTAAAAAGCAAATTAAAATGTGTGTAAAAGCTGTGAATGACTAATGAAACAATCTGAAGGTTGAAACTCTACAGTATGTTATCTGACAGTCATCCATATGTGCCTATAAACTACAGAATATTCTGCTTTGCATACAAAAAAAAGCAAACTTTTGCAATTTTTACACTTTCTAACTTGTTCATTACAGTCAATCTAATATCCATATATTTTATCAGTAAAGGGTGAAGATTTCCACCCCTTAATTTAATCTCCAGGGTGAAATGGGAATTGCTAGCGCCAGCATGTAACGCTTAGCTCTATGAGACCTTTGTCAAACAGTACAGTATGTACGATACACTCTTTAAAAAAGGGGATTTGTGCATCAATAAAAAACCTTTAACATCCAGCTGTTTGTAATTTACTGAATTAAGGATAAGGATCAAGTTATTTATACATAACATTTATAATCAATTTCTCTTGAGTATTCCCTCATATATTTGTGTTTTCCAACAATGTAGGAATTCTGGTTGTTCAATGAAACAAATAAACTTTAGTTTAGGGGTCAATTTCAATTGTTTTACCTAATTCTAATGCTTTTTTTTTTTTTATTCTTATTTTAAAGGCATAGTTCACCCAAAAATTTAAATTCTGTCATTAATTACTCACCCTCATGTTTTTCCAAACCCGTAAGACCTCTGTTCATCTTTGGAACACAAATTAAGATATTTTTGATGAAATCCGAGAGCTTTCTGACCCTGCATAGACAGCAACATAACTACCCCGTTCAAGGTCCAGAAAGATAGTAAGGTAATTGTTAAAATAGTCCATGTGACATCAGTGGTTCAACCTTAATTTTATGAAGCTACGAGAATACTTTTTGTGCACAAAGAAAACAAAAAGAACAACTTCATTTAAAAAAAAAAAAACATTTTTTTCTATGTCAGTCTTTGGTGTGGGTTCACAAGAGTACCACGGATCTTGTAAACGTGAGTCAAATACTGACAGGGAAAAAAAGTATTGTTGTAGCTAGACTATTTTAACAATGTCCTTATTATCTTTCTGGGCCTTGAACGTGGTAGTTTTGTTACTGTCTATGCCAGGTCAGAAAGCGCTCAGATTTCTTCCAAAATATCTTAATTTGAAGATAAATGAAGGTCTTACAGGTTTGGAACAACATGAGGGTGAGTAATTAAAGACAGGATTTTTATTTCTGGGTGAAAAATCATCCTGAGGCCTTCTAATAAATTTACTGAGGCCCCCTAGTGGCCACAGCCCTTGAAAAAGTTTTGGTTTCTTTATTTTTGAGAGTGCTAAGTTCAGCAAATGGGCAAGTTGTTTAAACAAAACTTTGACAAGGGACTCAAAGTGAAAAATCATTTCCTTTCGATAACAAACGGTGTTACCCAGTGCACTATTACAGAAAATGATTACGCCCTAAAATCTATGAATTGCATCTGACAAGCCCAAAGACACCGGCAGACACAAGGGGCCTCTTTCCATCTTCTTATAACGATAATGAACAGTAAAAATCGTGAGCCCAGGCCAACAAAATCCTGGCTGCGTTTCGGCTGGCTGTTTATTGGCGCTTAATGAAAAACAATTTATCTAAATCACCGCCCCGGAGGATTCGTAGTTAAAGCTTGTGGAGAGAGGGGTGGGATTTTTGTCAGTGACAAATGCACCACTGTTTTTCCAATTCAAATCCAGTTGAGGGAAGAAAACAGCCGTTTACATTTAGGGCGGATGGATGCGAGCGAAAGAGCGAGATGATAGAGGTGGGGAGGTTTCGAGCTTATGTTTCACAGTTTGCTTACTAAATATCACATCTAGATGTCAAACCTAAGTGTGCATGCTAAAATTAATGTGCTCCGAAATGCTTTAGAGCCTATTAGATTCCATTTAAACATCAAAGACACATGCGTCATAGTTTTTCAAGCAGGAAAAATCCATAATGAAAATGTCTGCAACTCTTAGCACTAACTAGAGCCGGCAATCCTCGTATGGCAGTGAACACGGTCCCTGGCATTCAGGTGCGAGCTGTTTAACGAGCAGGCAGACGTACTTACCCTTTAATTATCACTGAGATCAGATGCAACCATCCAGTCAAACACGGGCATAAAATGAAACGCTTTCCATGATGCAATGTATACAGCACCAGAAGAGTTTTGCATTTGTATTTTAATTAAACGCTGTGCCCATCCACAGATTTTCTGTGCATACATAACCAGAACCATTTTAAGAGGAGCTTGGAAACTAAGTCAAGGTCAGTGCTAAAGAGGAACTACAGTAGCTCAGTGTCATTATTATTCCATTCAGAATGGAAGCAATGGTCAACCTTGACCTAATATGAGCTTTACAGTCATGGCCAAAAATATCGGCACCCTTGCAATTCTGTCCAAAAATGCACCCCTTCTTTCAGAAAATTATTGCAGTTGTAAATGTTTTTTGCTACTCGTTTATTTTTTTTGTTTGCATTGAAACAATACAAAAAACAAAACAAAAAAACAGAAGTCAAATCTGATACAATTCCACACAGAACACAAAAAATGCACTAGACAAAATTATTGGGACCCTTAACTTAATATTTGGTTGCACCCACTATGGAAAAAATAACTGAAATCAATCGCTACTGGAATTTTGGACCACTCTTCTTTTGCAAACTGCTCCATGTCATTCAGATTTATAGGATGCTGTCTCCCAACTGCTGTTTTAAGATATCTCCACAGGTGTTCTATGGGATTCAGATCTGGACTCATTGCTTGCCATTTTAGAACTCTCCAGCACTTTGTTTGTAGCCATTTCTGAGTGCTTTTTGAAGTGCGTTTCAGGTCATTGTCCTGCAGGAAGAACCATTATCACTGGTGGAGATGCAGCTTTCTGACACTGGCCACTACGGTGCGCCCCAAAAATTCTTTGGTAATCATCAGATTTCATGATACCGTTCACACAGTCAAGGCATCCAGTGATAGAAGCAGCAAAGCAGCCCCAAAACATCTTTGAACCTCCACCATGTTTGACTGTAGGGACTGTGTTATTTTCTTTGAAGGCCTCATTTATTTTTCTGTGAACAGTGCCATTATGTCCTTTACCAAAAAGCTCTACTTTTGTCTCATCTGTCCATAGTACGTTCTTCCAGAAGGATTGTGGTTTTGTCACATAAGTTTTGTCAAACTCTTGCTTTTTAATGCCTTTGTGTCAGCAGTGGTGTCCTACCCTTTTCATTCAGATGGTGACAAATTGTACCCTGTGTCTGCAGATCAGCTTGAATTTGTTTGGAAGTTAATCTGGGTTCTTTATCCACCATTCGAACAATCCTTTGTTGTAATTTTTAATTAATTTTGCTCTTCCGTCCACGTCCAGGGAGGTTAGCTACAGTGCCATGGGCTGTAAACCTCTAGATGATATTGCGCACAGTGGACACAGGAACATTAGGATCTCTGGACATGGACTTGTAACCTTGAGATTGCCCATGATTTTCCACAATATTTTCTCTCAAATCCACAGACAACTCTTTACACTTCTTTCTCTTCTCCATGCTCAGTCTGACACACAACACGAAGGTTGAGTCAATTTTTCTCCATTTTAATTGGTTGAAAGTGTTACTCGCCACAGGTGTGTCTATCTACTTTGTGTTGTTCCAGTGCAAACAAAAACAATAAGTACGTGAATACAAATCTGAGAAGTGTTGCATTTTCTGACAGAATTGCAAGGGTGCCGATATTTTTGACCATGACTGTATGCGGTGATGTAAAGCCTAGATTTAGTTCACCTAAAAAAAAAATAATTACATGGGGAAAAAGTAATACGAGGGATTTTTATTTTTTGTGTGAACTGTTACTTTAAATGGAGTTTATTGAGGAGGGTGCCAGATAGCAGCAAGCTTACCAAAATTTTTTAAAACTAAACTGTCTAAAATGTTACAGATAATAATTGCTTTTACTCAGCAGGCAGGTTGATGCTAGTAGGCTTCTTTTTAATATTCTCTAAACCAGTTTAATATTCTCTTTCCCAGTTCTTTTTCTTTTGAAAAACACTACTTTATTTGAAACGCAAAATTCTAAGGCCTCTAAATGAGAAGCATGATCCAAACTGCTGAAAAAAAAGAAAGAAAAAATCAGGTAATGCTGTGGGGTTTTTTTCCCTGTGAAACCTTTAATGATTAGTGATATAAAGTTAAATGGAAGAGTAACTTTTATATTGTTGGTAATATTTGAAGATGAACACCAGTTTGCTTGATTATACGTAATAATAATAATAATAATAATAAGGTAATTGCACGTTTTTGCAATTGTAACTGCAAGTTATAAAGTCAGAATTGCTAGATTTAAACTGGCAGTTCTGACTTTTTTTCTCAGAATTGTGTAATATAAACTTGCAGTTATGAGAAAAAAACTCACAATTCTGAGCAGGTCACAAAATTGCAAGTTATATCAAACAATTCAGAGAAAAAACGCCAGAATTAAATTTTTTATCTCATAATTCTGAAGATTACAGTATATTATGCAGTACTGGGGGGAAAAAGTCAGAATTGCAAGATGTAAACTTGCAATTGCAAAGAAAAAAAGTCTGAATTGTGAAATAAAAAAAAAGTCACAAACGTAGTAGTGGAAATGTGCTCCCATAAAAATGTCTGTCAAATATGATACATCATGGTTTTATTTGTACATCACTGAATCATTATTGTATTCCACTGCACTAAATGTTTGCCCCAAACAATAAAAACTACAGCTTTATCTTAAGACATAATTTTGGGTTTATAGAATGACAACAGAAATGTATGTGTATTTCATGTGAGTAGTCTGCTATACTTTTATAAAGAACTCATTGATTTACGTTACAAGTTACTTATTTGGCCTATAAATAGTGGTCCATACCTTAGTCCATATTTTCTTGTATCATACTGTATGAGCCATAAAATCCTATTTTTTTTTTCTTTTTTAATGTTAAAAAAATACTATACTATTTCATATGTACTTTTTCAGTACTATTTCATATGTAAACTGTTTCATATGTCAGGCTTTACAGGGTTAACCTTTGCACCTTTCTGCTTTTTTTTTTTTTTTTAGATAATGGTGCTGACTGACCCTGAGTTTGAAAGCAGTGTTCTCATCAGCTCAGATGAAGGTGCCAGTTATCAGAAGTACCGCTTGAACTTCTTTGTCTTAAGTCTTCTGTTCCATCACACGCAAGAGGACTGGGCATTGGCCTACAGCCATGATCAAAAGGTAAGCTTTGCTTTATCTAAAAACCTGCAGTGGTAAAGATCACAAATGGCCATATTTACCTAATGAAGGTTACTGGTCTTATTGAAGATGATTCATCAGTTAAAAAAATAAGTGTTCCAAAATAGGGTTTTCAAAACAATGCAGTAGAAGAAATGTTTTCTTTATATGTTAACCATTAGTGAAATGGCTATTTAGACAGTTTTATCGAAGTCACATTTAGAATGGCTTTATTTTGGTATTTAATCCATTTAGCCAATTAATTCGCTTTAGATAAAATCATGTTGCACCCTACCATTCTTCTCACTGAATAGCAGTTGTAGAGTGAACAATAAGTAGCTGAACAGTGACAGGTGTTTTTGTGCTTGTTTACACTACATAGAGTAGGATGGTTTATAGGCTGAATATTTTTAGGTATGGTATTTAGTAGGCAAGAGGCCATTTCTACATTTTGTTTTTGGCCCTTTTTTTAATTCTGGAATGGTTCTTAAATAAAAATGAGTGAATTCTGCAGAGTGCTGAAAATTTAATAATCATTTACCAAGGACAAACCCTCCCACGAGAGTGATAGTGAGAAAGAAAGATAAAGAGAGCAAAAAAGACAGACTTTTGACTTTTAAAGGTCCCCTTTTATTTGGCAGTGATTCATATTCATAGTCAGGCCGTAAAGGAAACCCAATAAAAAGTGTGTGAACAGAATGGACATCCAGCAAAATTAGCTGGAGCTTGTAAATACATCCATACAGCAAGAGAATATATCACTTTCCACGCTTTGAATCTGTCTTTTGTTGTATAGAGTAGAAGTATGAATTGTATAAATTTATGTTGTTTTATAGCGTCTGAACGCACGTCTAGATTTACTGAAAGGGCACATTCAGTGAATCAAAAGTTGCAATAAAGACATTTATAATATTACAGACACTAATAGATTAATGGTTACTAATAGTATTACAGTTTGCACAAAAAATATTGAGCAGCTACTGTTTTAAACATTGATAAAAATAATGTTTCTTGAGCAGCAAATCAGCATATTAAAATGATTTCTGAAGGATCATGTGACACTGAAAACTGATTATGTTGTCCATGTAGAATCAGCCACTTCTTTTCCCTTCTGTCTTAAAACTTTTAGTGGTAAAACATAGAAACTCAGTCACTGGTCTCTGCACTTCCCATAATGATGTTATCCCGAGCCATACTGCAATGTGCTTGGAGACAGTCATGCTTACTCACTCAAAAAATGACACACATTAATGCTGTGGCGACATAGCACTAAAGTGTCTCATTTTCTGAATCGACAAGGGTGGCTGACACTGTGTCCAGACTCATCACAGCCGGAGCAGAGATGTGGATTAGGTCAACACCTGAAGCATTGTCTTATAGAGCGGTGTCAGGCTGGTCAGGTCCACTCGTTGACGATTCATTACAGACAGATGGTGGTTTAGGCCCAGCTTTCTCCCTTTCTCCTCAGAAGAATACCGACTCAGGCCTCTCAGATAAAGAAGCCTCTGGGAATCTGACAAAAGAAATAGCAATTGATCCCTGCCCACCCTCTCAGTCTGGTTAACTGAGGTTTCATTGACCAGTAGAAGTCCACAAAAGCCATTCAGTGTCTTTAATGATGCTAATAGCTGGCTCTAAATGGTCTTTTTATGCAACAGTGCGGAAGCAATAAGGTTCTTTTCTAATAAGAGAGCTGCAGAAGTAGCCATGGCCTTTGAGATGACCTTGGAGTGCACCAAACAAGCTTTTGATGTGATTGGTCTGCTTTGATTAAAGGAATATTCTGGGCTCAATATAAATAAAAGTGCAGTTGACAGTATTTGTGGCATAATGTTGATTAAAGCCAAAACTATTGCTGCTGTGTACTTTGTTTTCTTTAAAAAAAATCAAGGTTCCCCGTCTGTCGTTCACGTTCGACGTTGTGTCGAAGTGACGACTAGGGGTCGCTCTTGAGAGCCCGAATACCTCTGACAGCTTTGAGAAAAGGCCAATGAGAATTGGTATGCAGTATTTGCATAGCCCGCTCCGCCCCGGAGATCCGGGCATAAGAGGGGGGGGCTAGGCAACACTCATTGTTCTGTTTCTTCGGAGCCGAATGCAGCGTCTCTTCATTGAGAAGCAGCGTTACTCACCTCTCTCGTCGTTGGATCTACGGCACGGGCAGCGGTCTCTTCCTTCTCGAACGCAGTAGCAGTGAGAGTCCCCTGGGTGCTTCGACGGCGAATCTTGAAGAGCAGATTTCCTCTTAATAAAATCTAAAGAGCAAATTTCTCTAAAAGAGTGCAGACACGGTGGGTTTGTGTGTTTACTATGCCTTTCCTTCCGTGTCCTTCTGGTTGCGGCTTCTTTCTCTCCCAAAACGATCGGCACGAGCTCTGTCTTCAATGTTTGGGTCGTGACCATGCTGAAGCAGCGTTCGGCGAGGGCGGATGTCCTGCTTGCGAGGACATGCCCCTCAGCACACTTCGTTCGCGAGTCGCGTTCTTTACTAAAAGACCGCGGCTCGCATCAACCGCTACCGCGGCTCGTCCTTCTACTTCCGGGTACGAGGCTGCCGCGGCGCGTGTTGATGAAGAGCGAGAGAGCGCGAGCGTTTCGCCGGGTAATTCCCCGCGTCCCTCGCGCTCTGTGTGTCTGCCGGTCGAGCTTTCGGATGACTTTGAAAACTCGTCTCAGTACGGGTTGGATTGGTTATTCGGGGCTCCTGCGGGGGAGGAAGAAGTGTCTGCAGCATCGGAGAGTGGGCAGCCATCTGAAGCAGACGCGCTATCTGAGGCACCCGCTGCGGGGGCGGGTTCTCAGTCAGTAGCAGACGCGGAAATGGCGGCCATGCTCGAACGGGCGGCCAAAGCAATCGGGATTGAGTGGAAGTCTCCGCCCCATCCTGAGCGCTCACGGCTGGATGATTGGTATCTGGGTAACGACCGTGGTTCTCGGCCACGTTCTACCCCAGTTCCTTTCTTCCCGGAAGTGCATGAGGAACTGACTAAGTCGTGGAAGGCTCCTTTTTCAGCCAGAACGCGTCTTAGCGGTTCTTCCTCTCTCACCACCCTCGATGGAGGTCCAGCGAAGGGGTATACGGAGGTTCCCGCCGTGGAGCGTGCGATCGCGGTGCATCTTTGCCCGCAGACCGCCGCCACCTGGCGGGACCGCCCAAAACTCCCGTCCAGGGCATGTAAGGCTTCTTCCGCTCTCGTGGGGAAGGCTTATGCTGCTTCTGGACAAGCTGCGTCCGCCCTTCACGCTATGGCCGTCCTGCAGGTCTATCAGGCCAAGGTTCTTAGCGAGTTGCACGAGGGTGTTCCCAAACCAGAGCTTTTGCAGGATCTGCGCTCGGCGACTGACTATGCTCTACGAGCTACGAAGGTCACGGCGCAGGCTCTGGGGAGGGCGATGTCCACTATGGTGGTCCAGGAGCGCCACCTTTGGCTGAATCTGGCGGAAATGAAGGACGCTGAGAAGGTTCGCTTTCTTGACGCCCCCATTTCTCAGGCTGGTCTCTTTGGCGACACTGTCGAGGAATTTGCACAGCAGTTCTCCGCAGTGAAGAAACAGACGGAGGCTATCAAACACATCTTGCCTCGTCGGGCGCCGCCCCCCGGGCCCGCACCCCCGAGGCAGCAGCCTCCGCCTGTTTCACGCCGAGGACGACCGCCTTCCAGACCGGCTCAGGGCCCGCCACAGGCTGGTCCTGCACCTAAACCAGCCTTGCGGTCGAGCTCTCGCAAGAAGGTGGCGCCGTTAGCTCAGTCTCAGGCCGCTAAGAACCCTCGTCAGGCTTCGAAGCGTTCCTGAAACGAGCAGCCCGGAGGAGAGAGATCTGCTGACCTGTCTGGATCCACACTCGGCGAGGGGACGAGTGTGGGTTTCGGCTCCACCCCGGCTGTCTGCCTCTCGGCAGACGGCCACCACATGGTCAATAAAAGAGCAATTTTCTTCTCTGGGCGAAAAAATCTATGTGACTGCGTCCCTCCGGGGTACCCAGCCACTAAAACATGTCAAAGCATGCTCAACCGCAGGGCCTGCGCTTCGGCATGCTTTGACGAATCAAGTGCATCCATCAGTCGATCCCCTGAGCTCAGGCGATCTTCTGATGGATCCTTGTCTGTCGGTTCCGATGGTCGATCCTCCCATGGCTGGGTCCCTCCGGGGTACCCAGCCACCAAAACACATCAAAGCATGCTCAACCGCAAAACTTGCGCTTCTGCATACTTTGACAGAGAAACAAGCGCATCCGTCAGTCGATCCCCTGAGCTCAGGCGATCTTCTCACGGATCCTTGTATGTCGGTTATGGCGATCAAAGCACCTTGTGTCCTCCGGGACAGCACGCCCCCGAACAAAGGGCTTTCACCACAACTCAGTCACACCGTACCCACCCGAGGTACGTCGGTGGTCCCCCTGAGACCGTTGGCAGAGAGTTTTACAGCTTGGCTCGAGATACCCAACCTCTCTCGCTGGCTTCTCAGAACCATCCGACTCGGCTATGCTATCCAATTCGCACGCAACCCGCCCAAGTTCAGCGGCATCTTCTCTACCGCGGTTCGGGACGAGAATGCTGCGGTTCTTCGGGCGGAGATCGCGACCCTTCTGGTGAAGGACGCGATAGAGCCGGTCCCCTCGGCCGACATGAAGAAAGGGTTCTACAGCCCCTACTTCATTGTACCCAAGAAAGGTGGCGGTTTAAGACCAATCCTGGATCTGAGGATTCTGAATCGGGCCCTTCACAAGCTCCCCTTCAGAATGCTAACGCTCAAACGCATTCTCACGTGCATCAGATTCCAGGATTGGTTTGTGGCGATAGACCTGAAAGACGCGTACTTTCATGTCTCGATTCTTCCAAGACACAGGCCCTTCCTGCGGTTTGCCTTCGAAGGTCGAGCATTTCAGTACAAAGTCCTTCCATTTGGGCTCTCCCTGTCTCCCCGCGTCTTTACGAAAGTCGCAGAGGCAGCCCTTGCCCCTCTCCGGGAGAGGGGCATCCGCATTCTCAATTACCTCGACGACTGGCTGGTCATAGCACACTCTCAGGAGTTGGTATGCAAACACAGGGATGTGGTTCTCAACCATCTGGCCCATCTGGGGTTTCGGGTCAACTGGGAAAAGAGCAAGCTCGCCCCGGTACGGAGCATCTCTTTTCTCGGTATACAACTAGACTCGGTTGCCATGAGTGCACGGCTCTCCCCGGAGCGTGCACAGTCAGTGCTGAGCTGCGTCCAGAAGCTCTCACGCAGCCCGACGGTCCCCCTCAAACAATTTCAGAGGCTCCTGGGTCACATGGCATCCGCAGCCGCCGTCACGCCGCTGGGCCTGATGCACATGAGACCGTTACAACACTGGCTGCGTTCCCGAGTCCCGAGATGGCCATGGCGCCAGGGTTCATACCGGGTGCACGTCACACCCGTATGTCTAAAAACCCTCGGTCCTTGGAAAGACATTTCGTTCCTACGGGCCGGGGTGCCCTTAGGACAAGTGTCCAGGCGCATTTTGGTTACGACAGATGCATCCAACACAGGCTGGGGCGCCGTATGCAATGGGCAAGCAGCTGCAGGGCTCTGGTCGGGCCCTCGGCTGCATTGGCATATCAATTGCCTCGAGCTGCTGACAGTGTTTTTGGCCCTGAAGAGGTTCCGACCTTTGGTTCAGGGCAAACACGTGCTGGTCCGCACAGACAGCACTGCGACTGTAGCCTACATCAATCACCAGGGCGGTGTACGCTCCTTTCGCATGTCACAGCTAGCCCGCCATCTCCTCCTTTGGTGTCGAAACAATGTCAAGTCTCTACGAGCCACCCACATACCGGGCGAACTCAATTGGGTAGCGGACGCGCTCTCCCGACAGACTTCGCTTCGGGGCGAGTGGAGACTTCACCCTCAGACGGTTCAGCTGATCTGGAGTCTTTTCGGTCAGGCCCAGGTCGACCTGTTTGCCTCGATAGAGAACACTCACTGCCAGTTGTGGTACGGTCTGTCCGAGGCGCCCCTCGGCACAGATGCACTGGCACACAGCTGGCCTCAGGGCCTCCTCAAGTATGCGTTTCCACCAGTGAGCCTAATTGCACAGACCCTGTGCAAAGTCAGGGAGGACAGAGAACAGATCCTGCTGGTGGCCCCCTACTGGCCCAACAGGGTTTGGTTCTCAGAGCTGGTGCTCCTCTCCCCCGTTCCTCCCTGGCGCATTCCCCTGAGGAAGGACCTCCTTTCACAGGGGAAGGGCACGATATGGCACCCGCGCCCAGATCTCTGGAACCTCCACGTATGGTCCCTGGACGCGACCAGGAGGATTTCAGAGATCTCCCACTGGCAGTGGTAAACACTCTGTTGCAGTCGAGAGCTCCTTCCACGAGGCGGCTGTACGACCTCAGATGGCGCAAATTCACAAACTGGTGTTCCTCCCGGGGGGAGAACCCACGGAGATGTGGCATCCGAACGGTGCTTTCCTTCCTCCAAGGAGGACTGGATAGACACCTTTCTGCTTCAACACTTAAGGTCCAGGTAGCCGCTATTGCCGCTAACCACGACCTGGTGGAAGGTAGATCGGTTGGGAAGCACAATTTGGTTATACGATTCCTTAAAGGTGCACGCAGGCTGAACCCCGTCAGACCGCGCCTTGTCCCCTCTTGGGATCTGTCTGTGGTCCTCCGGGGCCTACAGTCAGATCCCTTTGAGCCGCTCCAGTCAGTCGAACTCAGTGCTCTCTCCCAAAAGACGGCTCTCCTGACTGCGCTCACATCGATCAAAAGAGTGGGAGACCTCCAAGCCCTCTCCGTCAGTGACTCGTGCCTCGAATTCGGGCCGGCTAACTCTCACGTTATCCTGAGACCCCGGCCCGGTTATGTGCCCAAAGTGCCCACCACTCCCTTCAGGGACCAGGTGGTCACTCTGCAAGCTATCCCTTCTCAGGAAGGCGACCCCAACCTCTCCTTGTTATGCCCAGTCCGTGCCCTGAGCATTTACTTGGAACGTACTGAAAGCTTCAGACGGTCGAGTCAGCTCTTTGTCTGTTTTGGAGGACAGCAGAAGGGGAAAGCTGTCTCCAAACAAAGAATTTCCCACTGGATTGTGGATGCGATTCGTTTGGCCTACCAGGCCACAGGGGTGCCCTGCCCGCTGGGGGTGCACGCCCACTCCACCAGGGGCGTCGCAGCGTCGGTTGCGCTGGCGAACGGGATCTCTTTAACAGACATTTGCAGAGCTGCAGGTTGGGCTACACCTAACACGTTTGCCAGGTTCTACAATCTGCGTGTAGAACCAGTCTCTTCGGGAGTCCTGAACGCAAGCCCAGTAACTCCTGAAGCTGACACGGTGTAGAAGCTTGCTGAAGCGTCGTTCCCCACGGGTGATGACGCTTCCCCAGTTCAGTAAGTTTCCTGGCGTGAACCCTGAACGACAATTTCCATCATGTTGCACCCGCAACGTAGCTATGTTCAGCGGAGGAACTAGCTATCAGAATCTAATATGAGGTTAGGTTGCCTCTTGTGAACTCTCATATTAGGTTGGTGCCCCACATGTAGTGGCTCCTAATGCGGCCCCATGTGTGTATCTCCACCTATACTCCCAGAGATGCGGTGTTTCCCTTAAGACAAAACTTGTCTCCGACCCTGAGCTCAGCAGTCTCTCCTCATGCGGAGCCTGCCTCAGGATCGTCCCCTTGTTGTGCTCCCCTAGTGCGAGCCCTCAAGTGTATTCTCCACACAAATACCTCCCTCCGGGCAGGGTGTGGTCTCCGTAGTGCCCATCCCCCCCCGGGGAGGACGGACACTGGCCCAATGTTCTCCAAGATGTTCAACCAAAGGTGAGGAAAGGCTGGCTGAAGCTCTTGGGCATTGGAAGGTCACGTAGAGGTGAGTGACATTTATCTAACACGCAAGACCTGTTAATATTTGCACTCCATGCACTCGTGACGCGGTCCGCTGGTTGTGGCGTTTTCAACTGGGACCCCTAGTCGTCACTTCGACACAACGTCGAACGTGAACGACAGACGGGGAACGTCTTGGTTACGTATGGTAACCCTCGTTCCCTGATGGAGGGAACGGAGACGTTGTGTCCCCCTTGCCACAACCTCGGACCGCCTCTGAGTGTAGCCGGGTGCTTCGGCTCCTCAGATCAGAACAATGAGTGTTGCCTAGCCCCCCCCTCTTATGCCCGGATCTCCGGGGCGGAGCGGGCTATGCAAATACTGCATACCAATTCTCATTGGCCTTTTCTCAAAGCTGTCAGAGGTATTCGGGCTCTCAAGAGCGACCCCTAGTCGTCACTTCGACACAACGTCTCCGTTCCCTCCATCAGGGAACGAGGGTTACCATACGTAACCAAGACGTTACAGTGAGGCATTTAAAATTAAAGTGAATGGGTTTTTTAGAAGATTTAAAAGTAGACATTTTATAAGAATTACCGTTTTGACACGAATATGAGTGTGACGAGTCGGCTGCCTCCCCCCTAATTATCATCACCACCTCGTCCCACAATCACCGCCCTTCCCTAGGCTCCTGACGGGAGTGGGTGTGTGAGAGAGGAGAGGTGCCAAACCAGCCACGTCTGGCGGCATGTGATGAGGTGCACCTGACTTGAGTGAAGCCTCATCACCGTCGCTGTTTAAATGGCGGGCACGCCTCTCCTCGAGAGACCGGTCTCTACCCCGTGTGTGCACGCTGGTGTCCTCGTGGGTCTGAGAAGGGAGCGTCGAGAAAGGAGGAGTGCCGCACCTTACAGACGGCTGCGGGCCAGGATGCCGGGCCGTCGATTCCCTCCCTGGCTGTGCCGTGGGCCAGGGATGATGTAGCCATGACGACGACGCCATGCCTCGTGCCCCGGACCTGGGAGGGGAGCACGTGCGGCCGCCGTGTAAAACAAGCGCCAAGAAATACGTAGCGTAATGTTTGTCGGTAATGTTATAACAGCGCGATTGAAAACTGAAAAAAATATATAAATAATTTAGAAAAAAAAATACATATATATTCTTAATAAAACACAATATTTGGTTTTCAAAAAGCCTTTTTTTCCCCAAAAGGTACATCTTGAGAGAACCACAATTTGAAATATATATATTTTTTACATTTTTAAATGTTTAAATAATAATTGTAATAAATAATGTTAATTCTAAAATAATTAATAATAATTGTCAAAATATGTAAATCTGTTCCTGAACATTTTTTTTGTTCATCACAATACCATCAATGATATTTAGACCTGAAACTGCCTGTACAATTTTATTATTATTTTATTTAATCAAATTAATTAGATTTAATCCATTAATTTAGACTAGCATCCATTGCAATGTTCCCAAAACAAACAAAAAAATAAATAAATAAATAAAAAATAAAATAATAAATAAGAGTTGACAAAAAGTTGTCTTAACACTTTCTAGGATATTTCCATACAGTTAAAATGAATGAATGAATGAACATAATTGACAGTGTTAGTGGCATAATGTTGGTTACAGCCAAAAATAATAATTTTCTAAGACAATATGGCATTGATTCTACTGTTTAAACCACCATTTTTTCAACTAATACTGTTTACAGTTGTTTTGGGGTGTATTGTCTTGCATATTCATGAAAATGAAGTGTTAAAATGTGATATAGCAACACAAAAAGATTTGCAAACAATTTTGTCTCATTAAAGGGATAGTTCATCCAAAAATTTAAATTTACTCATTGTTTACTCACTCTTAAGTTGTTTGAAACCTTTATGAGATTCTGTCTCAAAAGAAAAAAGTAGATATTATGAAGAATGCTGGTAATCAAGCACTTAGGTAGCCATTGGCTTTCATAGCATGGAGAAAATACCATGGAAGTCAAAGGCTGTTCTTAACACTGGTTAACATTCTTTAAAATGTCTTCTTTTGTGTTCAACGAAAGAAAGAAATTCTTCCCCATTCACTTTTACTAAAGGACAACGACAATAGAATTTTTGTTTATTTGATGTATTTTATTTATTTTTGAACGGTAATCAATGTTATGCTACAAGTGTTGATTGAGCTTACTGAACATGGGCTTCTGAGCTTACTGAACTAGGTTTCTGACCTTGACAGGCTACAAGCAAAAGTTTTTAAATCATTTTCAGATATATTCTAGGATATTTTGTTATAAAATTCATGTATCTTGTACTGTGGTCTGAACCAATAAGAATCTTTTGTCTGCAGTCATCGGCTGAAACGGTGGAGTCAAGGTTTTCCTGGTTAGCAAGCATTTTTCTCCTTTGTTTCTCATTCAAAACTATCTGTGCATTCCAACAATCTGACATTTTTGCTAGAAACATTTAAATGACAAATATTTCAGTGTTGCAGTCAGTGATGGAGAAAGTTACTTTTAAAATGAATGCATTACAATATTGAGTGACTCCCTAAAAAAGTAACTAATTTTGTTACTTTTTTATGGAAAGTAATGTTTTATATTACTTTTGCATTACTTTTTAAATCTGGGCTTGCTTGTTTGTTTTTAGTATAAAAAGTTCTATTTTTGGCAAATGTAAAAGCCTTTTCACACCAAAAGCCTCAGGCATAGAGAAAAGTAAATTCACGCCTGTACAGTAGACCACAGAAAAAGAATCTCAAATGTCAAAAAAGGAAAACAAATGTTAGACTATCTTGAGTAATTTTTGCATATTAGTATGGATGAATTGGACCATCGAAGGTCGACAGTGGTTAATAAAATGGGATTAGATACATAAAGGAAATTTGTATTATTTAACATATTTAATTATTGCTGGTTTGTGTCATATTCTGAGTTGAATTTCTGTTTTCATTCTGAGGAATGCTGAATCAGGTTTTTGTTTTGTTTTTGTTCACATTTATTCTAGAACTAAAGTAACGTCTTACTCCCTATTTATTATTACATAACTTGCGTTACTTGTAATGCGTTACCCCCAACACTGGTTGCAGTAGCTATTTTATCAATCACATAGAGCTTGAGGGTTGTGTATGTTATTGTGGTGCCATGAGCCCATCAGAGCTTTCTCCAGGTATTATAGACCCTCTCCTGGAACATATGTTTGGTGTGCAAATCGGTGCAAAGCTTTGGGTGTTTCTGGAAGAGCCCAACACTGATTCATCAGCAGCACAGAGTTGAGAATAAAATTCAGTGGCTAAATTATGCATGGCAGATGGTTGGGAGATGACAAAACTTTCATTATCCTTCAGGCACAGCACTGGCTTCCCCTGTCTAATCTTCCATTTTAAATTGAAGAAAAATGTATCATCAATGTCTCTACTAAGAAATTCAGCTGTTGTTTCTTCATGTCACAGGAGTTGTCTAAATAAATGACAAATAAATTATACCCACGTTCTGTCACGCCAGCATTTTGTTTGCAATAACAGACATGTCATTCTCAACGTTCAGTATAGCGTCAACTTTATCATTCCTTGTTGAATGAGATGACAAAGAATTCATTTCAGCTTCAGTGACTTTGGATCATTGCAGTAGCCATATAATTTTTTGTTTGTCATCCTATTTATATCACATTATTTTATGCTGTGATTATAGGTTTTATGCACCCACGCTAAATGTGCAATTCTTAAGACATTCTCTTTTTTTTCTTTATATATGAGCTTCAACAATTTCAAAATATTTTCACAGGTTTGAATTGCTCCAAACATGTTACATGTAGTTCCATCTACAGTATGTTTTTAAGATTTACATGATAAACACAGCATAATAGTATTATAATTATGATAATATCAAAAGCGGAGGCGTCAACTTCATTATCGTTAATGAACACTGAGTGCAAAACTCAACATGTTGTTGGTTTCATACGGATTACTTTATAACAGAACATTTGTTTTCGACAAGACTTGCTTTATTTAAAAGTAGAGATATTAAGCTTTCTATCCATGTATATTAACTGTCTGTGTGCTGAGCCTCCACCGAGTTAAAGATACATTTATTGAGGCGTTTCTAATCGCAGTGCGCGGAGACGCTGAAGACAGAAAAAACACCCCGTCTTTTTTCTTTATTTTTAAAAAGAACAAAGTTCAGTTGTTATTCTGAGTGTACACAAAAAAAAGTATACACTTAACCATTTTGAATGATGTATAACTCGTATTTGTGTGACTAATATCGACAGAGCAATTTTAGTATCTTTCGCACTGATCTTAAAAAAAGTGCGCTGGTCGCGCCGGCGCGACCGTCGACCCCAGAGGGTTAATGTAATATTATACATCTGTATTTCTGGTCCTCGAATCTGATTGGCTGAGAGGAGTGTGATATTCTAGTGATAACAGAACTCCAGCCATTTCACCTTTTGTATCACTCCACTTGCAGCGTTTCTCACAGTGAGTGTCATGGCGGACGTCCAAATCATTTTATAAATAATACTGTTTTTGTGTCACGGAACGTAGTTTTTTAGGTGAGAATGTGCTTGTTTAGACTTCAAATATAGATGAATATATTCATCTATTAGTGGTTCAAGAGCAAATATTTTTTAGCTGAGGGCAGAATCTCATCACATTACATTTTATGTAAAGTTAATGCTGTGTATCAGAGTTTAAACCCTAAAGAGCTGATGAAAGGATAGTACGACAAAGATAGCCTATTGCTTTCCTCAGCGGACATTCAGACTAATGTTTTCACGCTTAGTCATCAATCGACATATTAGAGGCACTGAACGTAAACAGTGCCACTAAAACTTGCATATTTTGCTGATTATTGCTGCTGAAAATGGCCAATTATTAGCATGTTTTGGGCTGTACTAATCGGTCGAACCAGGAAAAACATTTGGAGTACTATAGACTGCCAAAAGTTATAACAAATCAAGGAGAAGAGTGCAAAAAACTGAGGAACAAAAGACATTTGTGGTTGGCCAAACTGAACCAGGATTTCCAGGACAACAATCTTGACAACATTTGTGTTTGTTCTTATCATTTCCAGTCAAGTAGGTTAAAATATTAGGGTAATATCTTTAATTATATTGCTTGTACGTATCTTTACCACCTATTAACTTTAGTTTGTCAAATTGTTGCACCCTTTCCTGCTTACTAAGTTCTTCCCTATATGATTTAGCAGCTTCCACATGTTTTTTTTTTTTTTCATGGTTTAGACAGCATAAATTAGTAGAACAACATATTCAGTAGTACGTTAACCACACAATTCTTGCTGTTGTTTACATCTGAGTATCACCAATATAGCCACTCATCTATTGTAAATATGAGATTGAGTTGAAGAATAATTACTGTATCTGTATGCAGGTAATCACACTCGCCAGTTTTATCACACTTTTGACTTTAAATAAAAGTTTGACAATAAAATTTTGTATCTGCTTTCAGTGTGTATGTGAGGAAAAAGCAGTAAGAACAAGTACAAACATTTTTAATCCTAAAAGATTATCTGTGGATCAGATCCGCTCATGGAATCCTCCAAAAAACACTGAATCCAGCACAAGAGTGACGTTGTGATGTTCCAGGATAAAAGCGGCTAGAGTGACGTCTTCTTATGAGATTTTGTTGCTTTGTTTCATCAAGAAAAGCATTAATCTGTTCAGCTGAGTGCATGTTATTGTCAGCTATACTTCTGGAAAATCTGACACATCAGATAAACACTCTGGTTTATCACTGTGACTCACTTGAAGCGTCTTTTGTGCCTTGTCTTGTGGAGTCAAAAACAAACACCTGTCTTCCAAAAGACAGAGCATGTTTCATTGTCAGATTGTTGTATCCTTTTTCTTTTCTTTTTTCTTTTTTTGACATTTTACAGAATTCCCTACATAATATTTCTTAGACAGAGATATTAAAGAAAGAAGAACATACGGTCTAAAAAAGTTTATGCTAAAAACACCCACTCCCAACATGGCCATTTCTGAAATATAAAGAAATAGAGAGAAAACAGTAGGCCTAAGCATGTTTATATGTGACTGAAGCAGCAATAGAAAAAGAGTGTTGAAGTATTTGTGCATATTGGGCAATTTATGTAACTGTGGCTATTTTCAGAATGAAATATTACTTACTGTGCAGTATGTACTGTACACAGCACTGCCTACTATATAAGGTGGTGGACAAAATTATTAGAGCACTATTATAAAGTATCTTTTGCTGTAGTGTGTCAGTAGGAAATATCAGTTTATATTTCCAAACATTCAAATAAAGAACTGTAGCAACGTCTCCAAGATTGCAGATAGGTCTCTTCAAGCATCTTGAAATTGTTCTGTTTCTTCATGCCATTCCAGACAGATAGTGGCGCTATCACTATAACTGGATATTGGCAGGTGTCTTCAGGCTGGGCCTCTTACCAAACATGTGAAGTTGGGTGCAGATCGGATATTGTTAGTTTAAGTTAGTGTAAAACAAGCTATTTCCTGTTTCCAGCAGGTGGCGCTATGATTGTAACAGTGTATTGGCCTTTAGATGTGTTCAAGTCAGGACTCTTATCAAACAAGTGAAGTTTGGGGCAGATCGGACACTGCATGTGTAAAAAAAGCAATTTCCTGTTTCCAGCAGGTGGCGCTATGATTGCAATAGAGTATTGGTCTTTAGGTGTCTTCAGGTCAGGAGTCTTATCAAACAAGTGAAGTTTGGGGCAGATCAGACAACTTCCTGTTTCATAGCATTAATAGCATCCTTTAGCACTTAGCTAAGTGTTGCTAGCATGTTTTGGCATGTGTATAACATGTTGCTAGCCTATTTTACACTTGCTGATGCTTTTTAATATGCTGCTAGGAGACCATAACAATGTTAAACATGTTACTTCCTGTTGCCAGCAGGTGGCGCTATGACTATGACTAAATATTGGCATGAACGTGTTCAGGACATGACTGTTAATAAACGTGAAGTTTGAGGCAGATCGGACATTGTTTGCCTGAGTTAGAGCAACTTCCTGTTTAATGCGAAACATCAAAGTTTGTCAGGCTGCCAAGGACACGCCCTTTGACGAAAACTCAAGATCTTCGCAATTTAGCATCACACAGTAGCAATAACCAGTAGCAAATCTATACAGGTGGAGCTGGGGAGGTGGAGGGTTTCAGAGTAACTCTGCGAAAATGCTCTAGTAAACACTAACCAGTCATTTAAATGTTAACCAATGAGGTTATTGATGAACAAATAAGCATGTGTCAAGTAGTTCATCACTGTGAATATCATCAGTTGGCATTAATAACCCATCAGCCTGTGCCATCTAGAGTTTTATGACATAACTTAACATTTGTTATAAGAATAAAATTGCTATTCAAACAGTATCAAGAGTGAGTACTCTTGTAACTGATTAAGTAGCCTTGTGTGATACTCAGAAGTTATATTTAACAGTTCAATAAACAATAACATACAGTACATTTTAGACATAATATTACCAGCTACTTTGTCTGCTTTCTGCTCTGCCAACAAAAATCATTCCAAACAAAGAGTAGCTGTGATTCATTCCTGAGTGTTTTTGAACAAATCGATTGAGTGAATGATTCATTGGCTCACTTAGAGAGTCACTTGTTTTGTACTTAAGTGATTTGTTCCTGAATAAATCAGTGTTTTTAAATCGATTGAGAGAATAATTAATTTTGTTCCTGAATCAATTAGTGTGCTAGAACAAGTCGTTTGAATGAATGACTTAATGACTCATAGACAGTCACTTTTTTCAACACACGTAAAAATGTAACCTGCAGAAAGACTTACTAAAAAATCCCCACCAGACTCACTGAAACTCCACAATGCATACAGAACTAACACTAATACTGTTGGAAATCAGAACTCACCATTGTATAACTGTAAATAATACACATGAATTATATTTAAAAGTGTTAAAGTAATATATATATATATATATATATTTTACTTAAAGGTGACATATCATGGAAATCTGACATTAAGTGTTGTTATTGTGTGTAATTGGCTGCACAGAACAGAGGAGACAAGAGAGCATTGAATTTATTAATTTACTTACAGTAAATGACACTGCTGCCACACGGATAGAATATAAACATGTCATTTCTTTCCCAGCTATTTACCCTCACAGACATTACCGACTCATTTGTGTTTTTAACATAAACTTGTGTGTATTTGACAGCTTAGGCACAATAAGATGTGAAAGAACTTAGTTTAGTACTCACATGCCGTGTGACAGCCACTTTCTGTGTGTTCGCTTCGGATGCGTATGTTCAGAAAACCCTATATCAACAGTTTAAACAAATATGGCTTTTAAAAGACAAGATAATCAAAAGAGATCTGAGGTACAAGCTGTAAAGACACAGCCCTGTTCTGGAAAAGGGGGTGGGGAGCAGCAGCTCATTTGCATTTAAAGACACATGCACGAAAACACAGTGTTTCTGCTTCCACTGATTCCTTTTTCAAAATGATATAATAAATGATCTGTGGGGCATTTTAAGCTGAAACTTCACAGTCACACACCTGAGACTTATATTACATATTATAAAAAAAAGGGACTAATAGGTCTCCTTTAAGATATCCAGCCAGTATTGTGACAAAAGCATGAGTAGTGTGCCATTCCAAACCCTATACAGGATGTGCTATCTTTATGTGTGTGTTCTGGCAACATATATGTGTAACTGTAACCTTTTTGCTTCCTTAGTGCTCAGCGTCAGTCTCTCTGGGCATATAAAACAGATCCGCCATATTCAAACCCCAGTCACATCGTTAGTGCTGTAGTTCTCCAGCTCTCTGACCTCTCCCCTGGGGTGGCTGCCTCGCGGGATGGCTCGTAAAAGCCTGTGGATAACTCCTCAGGTGCTCCCTGACCTCCCGCATCATTCACAAAGCTGGAAATACCTCCCCAGAGAGACAGACAGAGAGAGAGAGTTGACAGAGGATAACAGATTGAGAGATTGAGCAAGACGATCGGGGGCAGGGAGGAATGGAAGTATAGGAATTCATAAGGCATCACGACATGCTTTGCAGAAAGATACAGGGAGAATTAGAAGAGACAGAGCTGCTGTGATACTGTATAAGACCTGTATGTGATCATGATCTCAATGGGGTTTTTAGGTGTTTTAGGCCAAACAGGAATTTTAAAATGATGTTTTCACAAAGTAATTACAGTACTTAAACCAAATATATATATATATATATATATATATATATATATATATATATATAGGAAACAGGATGAGTAAATAACTACACTATGTTTTCATATATAGGAAAAAAAATCTAATATTGCATTTTGTAATTATTTTAAATATTTTGTAATCATTAAAGTAATGAGTATTTTGGCCAAATATAAATGTAAAAAATATAGTTTCACAAAATAATTCTGCTATTTAAAACAGATTATATTTTATTACGTAGTACATTATATTATTAAAATGACGATTAAAATGATTAAATTATATGATTATAGCATTTACTTATTTAATTTGTTTTTAATGGGTTTTTAGGCCAAACATTAATTTAATGATGATTCCAGAAAATAAGTATACTGTTTAAAAGTTAAAATAAAAATATATATTTTTTTATAAACATATATGTAAAATTATAAAATGTTGTACTTGATTAAAATAATGCATGTGATCATGAATTCAACAGTCTATTTATTTATTTATTTATTTTAGGTCATAAATAATTACAAAAATAATGGTTTAAAAAAATGATGCTATTATTGCTATTTAAATCTGAAAGGTACATTAAATAATTGTATGTTTTAATTAATTAAAGTAATGCATGTTATCATGATATTAGATATTATAATTTTGGCCTATATATATATATACACAAAATATAATAATTTTTATATATATATATATATATATATATATATATATATATATATATATATATCATGTGATTATAATAATGCATGTGATTGATCATGACTTTAAGAGAGTTTATTAATTAATTAATTAATTAATTAATTAATTTATTTATTTTAGATCATAATTAATTAAAAAAAATCATAAAATAATGATACTATTTAAATCTAAAAAGTACATTAAATAAATATATTTTGTAATTTATTAAAGTAATGCATATGATCATGACCTTTATATATAGTTTTTATGTATGTTTAGGCTAAGAACATGTTAAAATATACATTTAGAAATGATAGTTTCACAAAATAATTATACTATTTAAAACAGATTCAATTTTATACAAAAATATAAGTACATTATATATTACATTTTCTAATTAATTAAAATAATTCTGATTCTTAAATATTTTAGGCCAAAGATTAATTGAAAATGATGGTTCCACAAATGGATTATACTGTTTAAAACAGATTTCTATAAATATAGAAGTACACTAAATTATTACATTTTGTAATTAATTAAAATAATATATTTGATCATGAGAGAAAGAGAGGTTTTTTTTTTTTATTTTAGGTCATACATCATTTTAAAAAGTGATGGTTTTACAAAATAAAAATGCTATTTTAATCTAAATAGTACATTAAACAAATATATTTTGTATTGTTTTAGGTATTTTAGGCAAGCTATAAATTTAGAAATGAGAGTTTCATAAAATAAGTATACTATTTAAAACAGATAACATTTTATACAAAAAATATAAGTATATTATATTATTACATTTTCTAATTAATTAAAATAATTAGATTCTTGTGTATTTTAAGCCAAAGATTAATTGAAAATGATGGTAAATTAAATAAATGAAATTATTAACTTTTGTAATTAATATAAGTAATTTTGTAGACATTTTAGACAAAAAAAACAAACAAAAAAAAACACAAAGTACAAATTACATTAATTAAATGATATATGTGTGATTATATGTGTGATTAATGTGTGATTAAAATAATATATAATTAATTACAAACATATTCGTAATTATAAAATAATTAATAATAATTGTCAAACTATAAATTCATTGTTCATCGACATGTTTATTCCACTTAACCCATTAATTTATACTAACATTCACTGCAAAGATCCCAAAACTAAAATAAATAAATAATTAAATAAGTAAATAAATGTTTCTAAAATAAATAAATAAACTTGCATTATGTTGAGTTCATATTATTGTGTTTTCCTACCTTTTTTTACAGTTTAAGGGAGGAAAAAAAAACAGAATTATGAATTGACCTTTTCTTAAAATGCATATTTACCCATTCAATGTCCTATATTTCGTGTCGGTGCTCTGTATACAGGTCAGGTTTTATCTAGGGCAGCAAGTTTTTACCGTTTGTCTACGTTTTCCTGTTCTCCCGTCCTTTCAGCTTTAGTTCTGAGATCAGCCTTATGGTCTCTACTGCATTCCAAGTCCTAGATCTGCATGGAAGGGCAGCTTACAACATGGCTTTATACGCTGTCAGCCTGACAATGCTGGGTGAAGGTCTATAGTAGCTCAGACAGATCTTTAAAGAGCCAAGCCTGCACAACAGCGGGAAACAACAGAACACTGTTAAGTGAAACGCGTCTCTGGATCGTACCGTTCTCTGGGGTTTTTCCCAGCCCACCTAATTGACTGGCCAACAGTGAATCAGCGAATAGTGTGAAATATCTGACAAGGACTCAATACCAGCAGCAGTAAGCTGCCATGACATGAGAGAGTCTCAACTATTCATTGGTAAACAAAGAGAGCTTTCCCTACAATGTGTTTCAAAGCGACAGAAGAATAACAGCGATGCATTGACTGTTATAGGTACAACAGCCCGTCTTTGGAGATCTCCCCATGGGGTGCATATTTAAAAATGAATGCAGTCGTCTTTGAGTCGATTAGCATAACTTCCAGCCGTACCTCACCTAACCTGAAAAAATGAGATCTTGGCCTTCAGACTGGGTACTGCAACTGATATGTTAATTTAACGTTACATCAGGCAGACCTTCGCCAGTGTGCACTTGCATCAGTGAGATTTTGAGATTTTTTTTTTCTTTTTTTGTTGCTTCCTTTTGATTTTGCTTATCCCTTTCATGGGTCATGTGCAGGTATTGTGCTTTTTTTTGCAATGAATATCCATTGTTCATATTTAAAAATTTTAAGTTGAAGGAAAATATGGTATTTATTTATTTATTTATTTATAGACCATTCAGAATTAAAAAAATAATGGTTTCAGAAAATAGTTGTATCATTTAAATCTGATTACAATTATTTATTTATTTTTATTGTTTTGTATTTTTGCAACAAATGTAAATAAAGATGTTTTTACAAAGACATTTTTTATTAATTAATTATGTATTATTTATTTTATTTTGCTTTTTTCCTTTCATGGGTCATGTGCAGCATGTGTTTTTTTTTCTCTCTTTTTTTTCTGAATACAATGTAGATCTATTGTTTATATTTAAAAGAAGTTTAAGAAAAATAAATTAGTTAATATATTGATTTATATGGTAGTCGGAGGCAAGTGGACATTTTCAAAATTTCTAGAAAGATGCAAAAAGAATTCGAAGGGACATGTAAGTCTTAAATGTGATAATGACCTCATTCATTCATTCATTCATTTAATTTTAGGCCATACATAATTTTAAAAATTATGGTTTCACAAAATAGCTATATAATTTAAATCTGTTCATTCATTCATTCATTCATTCATTCATTTTAGGTCAAATATAAATAAAAAATTATGGTTTTACAAAAACATTTTATTTATTTGTTTGTTTGTTTTGTAAAATAATAAAAAAATAAATAAAAAGGTGGTTTTACAAAGTATTTAATTCATTCATTCATTCATTCATTTATTTATTTATTTTAGGTCAAATATAAATAAAAAAAAAGATGGTTTTACGAAGGCATTTTGAGTAATTCATTAATTGTTATTTTATTTTGCTTCTTTCTTTCCTGGATTTTTTCTTTTTACAAAATATTTAAACCTGATCATTTATTTATTTATTTGTTTGTTTGTTTGTTTGTTCGATTTTCTTTTGTTTATTTGTTTGTTTGATTATTTATTATTTATTTGTTTTGTATTTTAAGCCAAATATGAATACAAAAAATGCTTTTACAAAGGCATTTTATTTACTTAGTTATTTGTTTGTTTGTTTTGTATTTTAGGCCAAATATTAATAATAAAAAAGATGCTTTTACAAAGGCATTTTATTTATTTAATTTATTTTTTATGTTTATTTATTTATTTTGTATTTTAGGCCAAATATTAATAATAAAAAAGATGGTTTTACTAAGGCATTTTATTTATTTAATTTATTTTTTATGTTTATTTATTTATTTAGTATTTTAGGCCAAATATTAATAATAAAAAAAGATGGTTTTATAAAGGCATTTTATTCATTTATTTATTTATTTTAGGCCAAATATACATTTAAAAAGATGGTTTCACAAAGGCATTATAATTAGTTAGTTAATTACATTTTATTTTATCTTGCTTCTTTCTTTTATGGGTCACATGCTGCTTTTTTTAATTTTATTTATTTATTTATTTATTTATTTTTATTTATTTTTTTTGTGGTGAATGCAATGCAGAACCACTGATTATATTTTAAATAACTTTAATGTTTATTGATATATTTATTTAATTATTTGGTTCATTCACAATATTTCTAAAAAGAATTAGAAGACACATGTACGTTTTATTTATGTATGCATGCAAGTTTTTTCAAATTTAGGCTAAAAAAAAAAAAATTGTGTATATATATATATATATATATATATATAATATTATATTTAAACAAGATGTCTTTAAAAATTGTACCATTTAGAATTACAATTAATTAAATTAGAAAAATTTGTAATTAATAAAACTAATATATAAATAATTACAGAATTTTTTTTTTAAATGTTAATAATTAATATTAACTGTTGAATGTATGAACAATGATATTTGACTTAACTGCTGTAGTTCAACCTGTATTTCACCAATTTAGACTAACAAGAATTTCATTGTCTTCAAAACAAGCCTTTAGATGTTTGTTTGTTTGTTTGTTTGTTTGTTTGTTTGTCAGTCAATTGGACATTCTCAAAATGTATTTTTCTATATATATGGGGTTAATGAAAAAACAAACAAAAAAATAATACTCAAAGAAATTAATTTGAATTAATTATATAAAAATATGTTGTATGTATCATCATATAGTATAATCTATTAATTATATATAAATAGTATTTAATCATTGAATATGTTTTATTCATTTTTAATTTGTATTATTTCACAACCGATGAAATCATTGTCAAAACCCATATGTTGAGAATTACTGTGAAATCTTGCATTTTCACTTTTTCAATTTATTTACATCCCTTTAAAAAGGAATACCTCCTCTGACAGACAGTATCATCATAAGCAATATTAGCTTCCCATATATCAAGCTACACCTGTCGAGTCCTGATGTTGTATAAGCCAGTAAACAACGCTGCATCCTCATCCGCCAAGGTACACAGCCGTTTATTTACAACTATTAAAGTTTTCCTTTTCAGAGTGTGACATACACATAACATCTCTGGCTGAACCAGTCCATGATTATCAGAGAAAGATGACTTTTGCTTTTAGTGAGAACATTAGCTAGCAAGTTGTTACGCAGGCAGAGACACGCTGTCAATCAAATGCCATGGCCTTTTCACTGCGGGAGAATAAAACAGAGTGTGAGAGGCGCCGCAGATCAATCGCTCTGACAAGTTCGCCCTTAATGGCTGTACAGATTACAAATGATTGACACTAGCATAACCACACATCACACTTTAATTACAGGGCCTGAGATGGCATCACATCCACTGAGAGCCGGCGAAGGCCATGTTTCAATGCATTTACTTATGTGTCTGATGTAAGTGAATGTGATACCAGCTGCAGTATATGTCTAGACCTGTACTGATGCAGAGGCATCAGTTATGTCAGGAAGTTCAGAGAAAATTGATACATTTATATTCTTATTTTTAATGGGAATTTGTATTAATTTGTATTTGTATTAATATTAATTTAATGGGAATTTGTATAATCACTGTTGTAATACACTGAAAAAAAGGTGAATAAATAGAACAAAAATATTCACAAGAAACTGCTATACTTCCAAATTCCCAGTTTTACATGCACGTCACTTTATATATTTATTTATATATAATATAAAACATATAAAAATAATTATAAAAATGTAATTGCTACTTATCATCTCACATTTCTTTTTCACGGTTCTATTTATATCTCACTTTTTTTTCTCAATATAAACTCACGATTTTGAGAAGACATGTTAAACATGAGGTTTAAATCTTTTGCATTTTAAAAACGTCAGAATTGTGATGACAAGTTACCTTTTTATTTTTAATTCCATGGCAGAAAAAAGTTAACTTAGAATAAAAAGACAGAATTACAAGAAAAAATAAGTTTCTTATCTTTATACAGTATCTTGCAATTCAGATGTTTTTTTTTTGTTGTTTTTTTTTTCCTCACAATATAACCGCACAATTCTAATAAGAAAAGTTGGAATTCTGAGGTAAAAAAAAAAAAAAATGCATTTACCTTTTTTTTTATTCCAATGGCAGAAAGTTATCTTGCAATTTATTTTTTTTTCCCCTCAATATTTCCAGTTTAAATGTCACAATTTTATATCTTGCAATTCTGAAAATTTCTCAAATTTACAAGGAAAAAAAGTCAGAATTGTGACCAAAAAAATATTCTTTCTATTTTTAATTCCATGGCAGATACAAAAAAAATAAATAAATAAATAAATAAATTCAGAATTCAGAGGAAAACATTTTTATATCTTTTTTTCTCAGATTTACCAGTTTATGTCTCACAATTCTACATTTTGTAATTGTGAATTTTTTTCAGAAGTGTGAGAAAAATAATTCAGGTTGTGAAAAAGTTGCAGTTACCTTTTTCATTAAAATTCCAGGCAGAAAAAAAGTGAGATGTAAACTCAGACTTCAGAGAAGAAAGTAAGAATTGCTAGAAAATTCAGAGAATAAAAGTTGGAATTGTGAGGTTAAAAACTTGCAATTGTGAGACAAAAATGTCAGATTTGTGACAAAAAGTTGCAACCTCCCTTTTTATTTTTAATTCCATGGCAGAAAAAAAGGAACTCAGAATTCAGAAAAAGGCAGGATTACAAGAAAAAGTCTTGCATTTCAGATTTTTCCCATTAAAATTTCCAGTTTATATCTCACAGTTCTAAAAACTGTGAGAAAAATAAGTCAGATTGTGACAGTTGCTATTATTATTATTATTATTTTAATAGCATGGCAGACACACACATACACAAAAGATCATATATAAAATCAGAATTCAGAGAAAAAAGTCTCTTAATATCTCACAATTCCAATTTTTCCCCGCAGATTTGTCAGTTTCTATCTCATAATTCTATGTCTTACAATTCAGAAAATTTCTCAAAATTGCAAGAAAAAATAAAAATTTGCAATTACCCTTTTTTATTTTTAATTACATTGCAGGAAAAAAGTTATATATGAAGAGTTCAGATGCAAAAGCCTCTAAAAAGGCATCCGATGTATAGGTTTCTGTGTAAATAGTGGCACTTTTGATTGGGCTGAGGCTGGGATTGTAGCAAGTTTGAAGTAAAAGTTTTTGATGGATGTATACTATGCGTCGAGAGCATTCACTCAGTAGCATTATCTCATTTTTGACCAAGATGGCTTTTAGCAGGTTTTGCATCTGAACTCTTCATATAAACTCAGAATACAAAGAAAGATTTTTTCCCTCAGATTTGCCAGTTTATTTCTCACAATTCTATATCTTGCAATTCTGAAAATTTCTCAAAATTGTGAGAAGAAAAGTCTGAGTTGTGAGATAAAAGGTTATGTATTTATTTATTTATTCATTCATTCTAGGAAGTTCTGAGTGAAATTTTTCTCACTTATTTTGTCAGCATCACACAGCAATGATATGTTGTTGTGAAATGCCAAATGAAATGAATGACAATGAAATGCCAAAAACCCTGAAACGACTATAAAAACAGAGGAATTAATGCAAGTGCTTTTGTAAAATTACAAGCTTCACATTTGTGCTTTTAAATCTATCAAAAAATTATCACCATTCACTTCCATTAAGTACCTCACTACATTCTTGCTTTTCGTGTGTTAAAAGCCAAATCTACTAATTTGTATGGATATCAGCATGCTGTCATTTGAACGTACCTTATATTGAACCCAGAACATCCTTTTAATTAGAATAAACCTCATATTGATGATGAAGACAGCAGCAGTCAGTGAGGCACACAGTATTAGTCACAGCGCCAAAGCTGTGCTTGTGTTAACTAATAAGCAACAGATATAAATAAACCTGAGAAGTTGTTGCATCTGTGAAGTTTTCCAGATATTTTTTTTTTCCTCTTCTGTGCTTGCTGGGGAGGATGCAGATGAAAAAGACAGGTGGATGTGAACGTACGCCTGTTGAATCTCTGAAGAATGCAGCCACACACCTGCAACTCGATTGCACCCTCATATAAAAGCAGCACAGCTAGAATTAAAGTTATATTAGGGTTTCCTATGAAGTGCCATTGCTTTATGGGAAAAACAAAATGCCGAGAGACAGATGGAACAACACTTTGGTTGGACTGAAAAACGGTGCGCTTGTGTTTTGAGCTTAGCAGATGGTGCATTGTGGGTAAAATGCAGCAAAAAAGATAAGGCGTTAAGGGTGTAGCAGAAACATTGATAAACAAGTTGGCTCTTTAGTGATTTTAAACCAACGTGGCTCTTTGGGTATAATGTCTATTTGGAGTGTGTGTGTGATTGCTCCACTTGTTAAATTTCATGGCGTTTTATTTTGCATCTGGGTTCCTATTTTAATTGCATCCCTTAAAATCATTCATGGCTGCTCAGAATCAGCAGAAATTTGCAGTGTGCACACTACAGCATTAGGCTAATGCAACACTTGTAAGATTTTATGAAGTAATTGTGTGTAATTTAGGGCGGCATGATTGGGGTTTAAAATGCTAAGTTATATTTTGTTAGGAAAAATACCGGTGTCATTCATCTCATTCATATCCACTGCAGTGAGGCTTGCTTTTCGAAAGTAAGCATATTTCTGATGAACATTAGTGCTCTTGGCCTTGCCTTCCAAGAGTATTTAGAATTTGTATCTCCAGCGGGCACGTTGCTTTTTCATCTGTGCGCTGACCTTTTGTTATTATTATTTATTTTTTACCTGACCAGTTCTCTTAAAGGTGGGAGCTGTCATTTAGCCTTTGTCATCTTGGATAATAACTGCTAGAAAGGTGTACGTGTTAGACAGAGAGAGAACGAGAGCGGGAAACATGCTGAGAGGCATACTAACAAATTCTAAAAAGTAAAGGTAGATCAAAAATCTAGCCTGGATGCAACTGTTTACCGTGTTTTTATAATGCTATAATTAAATTAGGTAGTCATTTATTTACTATTGCCTTTTAAATAATTAACATGTTCTCAAAATCATTACAAAGAAAGATGGAAAATACTAATTGAATCACTAATTAATTGGCTTCAAAAAATCATCAGAGTTAATAGGATAGTTCACCCAACAATGACAATTCGCCAATGATTTACTCACTCTCAAGCCATTCTAGTTGTCTATGACTTTCTACTTTCCAAAAATACAAGCAGAGTCATATAAAAAATTGTGTGGCCTCTTCCAAGTTTTATAATGCCAGTGAATGGCTGTTGAGATTTTGAAGCCCACTAAAATGCCTTCATCCATCATAAAAAGCACTTCAAACTGGGTTAATAAAGTCATTAATAAGGCCTAAATCCTACATCATCCACTGAAGCGCTGCTCCCTCGTGAACGTGCGTACAATAAGTTAGCGGAAGCTAGAGGTTGGTTGCAGTTTATAGTTTTAAATACTGATATTTATTACTCAAATGCACAGATTTGCTAGATATTACTTTTTATGATGGATTAAACCACTTTATTGGACTTCAAAATTTCAACAGCCATTCACTGCAGTTATAACGCTTGAAAAAGCCTGGATTTTTTTATATAACTCTGATTGTATTAGTCCGAAAGAAGGAAGTCATATTCACCTTGGGCTTCAGGGTGAGTAAATCATGGGGTCATTTTAATTTTTGGATGAACTATCCTTTTAATTTACTAAGGAAAGTATGAATTCGGGTTGTGACGGTGAGGAAATTTTCCCAGCAGTTAATCGACATGTGACAACATCGTTAATACAGGTATCACTGTGGGGGGTTGGTGGGTCATTTGAGTTTTCCTTTAACTTTCAAATTAGCAGCAATTCAGTGTATAGCAACTGATTGTTTATAGTTTGTTTGAGTTAAAAACGCGTCATGCACATTTTGCTTTCACTTTCAAATTAGTTGTTTGTTTTTAATTTGAGTTGTCCTTCTTTTCCTCTCTTTCCTTCGCTTTTAAATAGCTTGTAAAAGCGCCATGGCATTTTTCTTCCACTTTTAAATTAGTGGCATTAACATAAATTTTATTAAACTTAAACAAATAAAAATACACCATGTTACATTGAAAATCAGCAAACACTGTGGAATCAAATAAAAAGAAACGTTAATTAGCTAAACAAATAAGAACGCTTGGAGGCACGGCATACACCTTGATGTAATATGAAATAAAACAATACACAGTTTTAATAAATAAAAAATGAGCCATTTGTTAGCTGACAAATGGCAGAAGTCGCAGGCCTTTTAAAATCCAAAATATTTTTAAAACAGGTGCTTTTGCCCTTAGTTTTGAAACTCTTCCGCCATCGTCTTGTACTTCTCACCCCTATCTTCTTGTCAGTCAGCTCACTCACGACTCTCTTCACGTGATAAATGAAATCTGATCTGTGATGCCATTTTCTTTCGGCACACTGCATTGAGCAGCCGCGGACTCACACCGGTATTACCGTCAACGCCGACTATCGCAGCAAGCCTACCAAACATTCCTCTTTTTATTTTCATAATTTTTTTTAAATATGTTCTAAAATTCATCCTATATTTGAGTGCTGGCTTAAATATGGTTGAAACTTCTAATTCAGCTGCTTATATTTTGTTTTTGTAATGTAGTTTTCTTTCTTTTTAACACCATGTCAGAATCGTCACATTTCTGAAGCCTAACCCTAACCCGTGGGACCCCAAAAACAAAAATTCTTTAATTGATTACTCACCCTCATGTCGTTCCAAACCCGTAAGACCTTCATTCATCTTTGGAACACAAATGAAGGTATTTCTGATGAATTGCGAGGGCTTTCTGACCCTGCGTACTCACTAACGCAATTGACATGTTCAAGGCCCAGAAAGGTGGTAAGGACATAGTTAAAATAGCACCATGTGACATCAGTGGTTCAACCATACTATCAAGAAGTTATGAGAATACTTTTAAGTATTAGGTAATACTTTTATGCTAAGAAACAAAAATAACAACTTTATTCTACAATGTCTTCTTTCCTGGGGCAGTCTGCCATCATTATGGAGAGTACCACGACATAAACGTGCCCACAGTGACAGTCTTTTGGTGCTGTATTGCTCACATGCTTTCTATTCAACCTCTGTCACCTCTGCTTTCTCAGGCTTGCTGTATTATTCATTTTTGCCTACATTTCTGAACATGTCAACGCAGTTTGCCGTCAAAGACCACACAGGGGCTGTAGACAAGGCTGACATTTACTTGCGCAAACAGGAGCAGCTTGGTGCCACCACTCTGTACCCACAGTACGTCTGTAGAGACGACAAAATGAAGACTCCCTAAGTGTAAAACAAATACCTCTCAATTTGCACACCTTAGCAGCAGTATGCAAGCATTTTCCATGGGCTTAAATGGATATCTCACCAAAAACAGAAAATGCTGCCCCTGATTTACTCACTCTCATGATATTCCAAACTTACAGTTGAAGTCTTTTTTTTTTACCAAAATAAGAGGGATTATACAAAATGCATGTTGTTGTTTTTTTTTGTTTTTTTTTTTTTTGTGTAGCACTGACCTGAATAAGACATTTCACATAAAATATGTTTACATATAATCCAGTTGAATTTAGTTGTCACTTAGGACAACTGAGGGACTTGTGTGCTTCAGAAGTAAAAACGAGCCAGGGGTTAAACTTTTGAACAGAATGTGTACATTTTTCTTATTTTGCCTGAATCTAATATATATTTTTTTCATTTAGTACTGCCCTTCAGAAGTTACAGAAGTTTCCCATGTTTCCCAGAAGACAAAATAAGTTCAATTTACCCCAATCTCCAAATTCCAAAAGTTTTCACCCCCAGATTAATTGTGTTTCAAATCTGCATTGTGTTTCTTTCTGAAGCATCATTGAGTGTTGGAACCTTCTGTAATAGTTGCATATGAGTCCCTCAGTTGTCCTCAATGTGAAAAAACAGTATGATTAGATCCTAAAATCATATGGTCATTGTTGGAAAGGGTTCAAATACACAAAAATGCTGAAAAACCACGGAAGGTTTTTTAACTGTTCACAAAAAAAAAAAAAAAGGTGTGGATCATTTGGGCAACAGCACAGCGGGGTTATAAATTCAACTGTTTTCTCTTGTGGAGTATATGTCAACGTCTTTTATATGAAATATCTTATTCAGGTCAGTTCTAAATAAAAAATAACATGCATTTTATATAATTCTGCAAGGTGTACGAAAACTTTTGACTTCAACTGTATCTGACTTTTTTTTCCTGCAGAACACAAAAAAAGTCTTGAAGAATGTTGTTAACCATAATGTGTTGGTTGACTTCCATTATATGGAGAAAAAATACAACAGAAGTCAGTGGGAACCAAAACTACTTGGTTCATTTTTGGTTGGACTGTCCCTGTAATTTAGTTTTGATTATCATTTTGCCAAAAACATGCATGTAGATGACAGTGTTCAGTGAATGGATATTACTTATAAATATACTTATTAAGTAATCTGCATGTACAGCATTGCAGTAATGTTGCATCAATGTTTTTTGTGACATTTGCTTCCTACAATAGCACTAGATCCAGTATAAAAATTGTATGTTTTCTAGAGGCTTTATTTATGATTTCGGTTAAAAGTGGATAAAAGGGAAAGATTATTCTTCACTAGAAACAGTGACGTGCATATATGTCTAGCTCAGGCCACCCAAGCAAATTATGTTTAAAGTTATTGCAGTACTTAAAGGTCACTTCCTTAAGGGATAGTGAGAATCCATCGAAGTGCTTGCTCAGCATCTGGGAACCATCCAGCAGCAAGGTACACACTTCAACCATGAGAAGTCTTTAAAGAAGTGGACTGGAAGGGCTTGTTGCAGCTAAGAACCCGTTCTTGCAGAAAGCCAGCTAGCTGAAGAGATTACAGCAGCTATGCGAAAGTCCATGAAGCGCGGAGTGACAACCAGTGACAGAAAGTCCTGTAGAGGACAAATCTAAAAATTTCTGATTCACAAAGACAGTGGTATGTCAAAAGAAGAGTTGCAGAGACGCAGGCTGATGTCTGCAGTCTTCTGTGAAGCTTGTGGCGCATTTCTTTTGGTCTGGGGATACAGCAACCAATGGTGGAGACAGAAACATTGAATTTCATCATGTCTTGCTGTTCCTTGAAAGTGTTTTGTTTTAGGACAATGACTGATGGCAAAAAAAAAATCATTTTAAAAATCAGGGTTTCTGCTGGTCTCTGCAGAAACTGAACAAAATTAACTAAGCATGTCTAAAACAAGAACAAAAAGCACTGTCTGTCAGTGGGGAACGAAAACTTGTTTTCCTGTTGAATTAAGTAGATTTTCCCACAGAATTTATTTTAATTTAATTTAATTACATTTTTCAGTATTCTGATTAATAGAAAGATCAAAATAACTACATACAAGTAACATGGTGACGCCCATCTCACATTATAGATCAAGATCAAGATCATTTGTACCGTTTTTTTAAATGACAAAACACACTCATTTACATCTCTTTGTGAATCAGAATATCAGATAGTTGATGACAAGCTAGTGTGTTTATTTTTAATAAACACGGAAAAAACTAAATAAAGGCGATCCATCTGTCATATAGGCCACGTACACACTGCAGCTAAATTCGGTTGTCAGTTCACCTTTTACCCCTTAATCGCGTTCTGTACACACATAATTCACTAAAATACGGGAGTGACAACCGCATTCCACAACCGCATTAACTCCCGAAAAATACAGGTAGTGACAACCGCATTTACAGAAATTCTATGCAGTGTGTACGGAACCGAACTGAACAACTAGTTGTTAATGACGTATCTAAACGCGCATCTGTACGTGAGATGCAAGAAAATAACGGTGAAAGAAGTCTTATCCTTGGCTTGGAGACGGGGCTAGGCTAATTGTATTCAGGAGCCCTGGAGTGAAGTGTCAGTGTTCCCAGATCTTCATAGAAAAAAAACAACAAACAAGGACAAGCACAAAAAAACAGTAAAACACCCAAATACTTTATGTTTTACAACACCAAAAAAATCATATATCTCATATCCGCAACAGACAACTTTATCAACTCCATAAAGCGCCTAGCTTTATTAGGTAAGCCCAAGTAACATGCCTAAAAAACATGCCGCTTGTAAATACGAGGACATGGCAACACTGCAAGACCGCGCTCTCTGCCTCCCGAGCATAAACAAAACACAGCATGTTAATCAGTGGTAGTTTAGTTAAAATCGCTGGACAAAAAGAGTCTTTAGCCAAAAATTTGCAGATACTAAACGGCTATTCACTCCTGCAAGATGGCAAAATGTTGCTATGGTTACAAATGCAGGAGTGGCTGTTCCGTACACACATGGAACGATAATTTACGGGACTCACTCCCGCATTTAAATGCGGTTGTCACTCCTGAAACTTGCAGTGTGTACGTGGCCATAGTGTTATTGTGGCTGCGGTGTGTCACGTGACAATCATGACATGTCGCCATGGCAATAATTAAGCGAAACATTCTAAAATAACGGTCGCCTAAAAAAAAATCTGTGTGGTCAGATAGAATATTTTAAACTCACCAGTGAAAGGGTTAAAACCTTTGTAAAACCTTTACTTTCACCTTTGATCAATTTAATGTATCCTTGCTGAATCAAATTAATTTATTTATAAAAAAAAAGGAAAAAAATCTTGACCTCAAACTTTTGAAAGGTGTTTATATAAAGAATAAAGTGTATATATTATTTATAGACCACATAATAGACCGCATTATAAGACCGCAGGTCTTAAAAAAGTCTTAAATTAATAGTTATGACAATTTTTTTTTTTAAGAAATTGAACAAAAGTATGTCTAAAACAAGAACAAAATGTCTGTCAGTGGGGAATGAAAACTTGTTTTTCTGTTAAATTAAGTAGATTTTCCCACTAGCGGATTTTTATTTTATTATTTTATTTTATTTTATTTTATTTTATTTTATTTTATTTTATTTTATTTTATTTTTTCTTTCTTTCTTTTCAGGATTCTGATTAATAGAAATATCAAAATAACTACATTTAAAACCCTTTTAAAACCTTTACTTTCACCTTTGATCAGTTTAATGCATCCTTGCTGAATCAAATTAATTTCTTTCCAAAAAATAAAAAAAATAAAATAATAATAATCTTGACCTCTAACTTTTGAAAGGTGTTTATATAAAGAATAATGTGTATATATTCTTTATATAAATCAGGGTTTCTGCAGGTCTTGAAAAGGTCTTGAAAAGGTCTCACCCTTCCACAAATAAAGGTCTTAAAAAGTCTTAAATCAGAGCAGAAAGTCTTACATTAATAAAGTCATGACATTTAAAGTTCCAGTACAAATATCTGAATATCCCTAAATCAAAATGTATTTATTTCAAATGCAAACTGAGGACATGAAGTCTTGTTTTTTGAGAAATTGAAGAAAATTAAGTAAGTTTGTCTAAAACAAGAACAAAATATCTGTCAGTGGGGAATGAAAACTTGTTTTCCTGTTTAATTAAATAGATTTTTCTGAGCCCACTGGCAGATATTTATTTTATTTTATTTTTTTTTTTTTTTTTTCCCCTATTGAATTCAGTAGATTATTCTGACCCCACTGGCAGATATTTGAACAATTTCTTATAAAACAAGACTTCTTATCTTAAGTCGTTTGGTTCTCAAATCTCAAATAAATATATCTTGATTTAAGAATCTTTAGACATTTGCACTTGTTGTTTTTGTCATTATAAAATGATTTAAAATACCACAGCAAGACCATAAAGGTATATTGTTCCATTTTTTTTTTTTCTTTACCTTTACTTGGTCTTAAAAAGGTCTTGTTGTTGGCTTGTTTGATTTTTATTTTTAAAAAGCCTTTTGAATAATAAACTATTTGATTTACAAACTAATGTTAGTTATTTGTGTAGCATGTATGAAGTGGTCTTGTGTACGGTTCATGATGTGCATAAAAGCGATCCAGTATGACTTGCATAGACTGTAAAATTTGAATATCATAGTATAATGCATTTCTAGTTGCTGGTTGTCTCCACAGAAATTGTGGCTCACATTCTCAGCATCTTTTGCAGTGCATCCCCAACAGACAGACACAATGACAACATTAAAGCTGGCACCTTCTCCTCCTGAGTCGTTACCTAGCTACAGTGGTAAAGAGCTGCCATTAGTACTCACGGATGCAAAAGTACAGCCGTTCAAACCAAGCACTGTAAGAAAACAGCCTACACGACTAAAAACCTGTACATATAGTGTGGGATCCAAAACAGCGTATCGTCATTTACTAATTGGGCCGTGAAATTAAAAGCCCGTCTATGTGAAAAACGTGCTGTGGTCAGAAAGGCAGGGGAGGATCTATACTTACAAGATTTATAGTTACAAAATGCAGTGCTGCCAGCCAGCTGTGTGTGATTTTGTCCATCTCCTCGTCTACATTTCCACTCCCTGCTATTCCGCTAATGACCATAACTCGCCACCAGCTTCATTAATTCGGAATGCACCGCATGCGAGTGTTTCAAACCGAAACCTATTTGCTGGATGGCAATAAGCTATGGAAAAAATGAGCAAGTTCATTTTATTCCCTCAGAAGTAGTAGTAGGAGCTTTAGGGAAAGTGTTGGTTATGTAACTGGAACACAATCTGCTCTTTATTAAGTTTTCATCACCTTTTACTACAAGTGATTTCGGTGCTGACAATTCCAACAAACACCCAGCTGTTGGTTGCAAAGTTGTACTATTGCTTTTATTACCACATTACATGGATACAGTACAGTATTAAGTACAGTAATTAGACCTATCTAGTATTTAGATGCCATTTTATATCTCTGGTTTAAGTAAAAGTTTGCAAAAACCATAACCCCCAGAGAAAATTACTAGATGTTTGATGATCCACATTTCATGAAGGTCAGATTTCATTCAGACAGATTTAGTTTTAGATTCAGTTTATTTAAAGATATTTAATGTATTTTTATTTTTATTTTTTTGCTTTTGTTTTTCTGTGGCAAAGAGATTGTCACCTTGGCATTAGACAGTATTTATAGACAGTTATTTCACAGAATGAGGTGCAAAAAGAAACTGTGATGATTTCTTGGAATAGCCACTAATGAGCTACATACTTTTTTGTCTTAACTGCATACACCTACTGTAATGATGTAAGATATCTCAAAAACAAACAAACAAAAAATGTCCTTCAGCAGCATATTCTAGTAAGGAAAACATCTCTAGCAACATCTATCCTATTTGAGTGACATAAAAGAATACATTTTATTGCATAATGTGCATATGTCACATTGGTTGCAGGGGCAAAGAGAAGTAGTTTGACGCAGGATCTATTTGCAGTACTATCAAAAGCAAACTGTTTGAAACACCAAGGTACAAAATAAACAACTTTGTATAGACAAGCACTGATGAGGAACAATTGAAACAAATTATCCTCGTTCACACAAATTGATTTCTCAATGAAAACGTACCTGTGGGAACTTTTTCGCAAAATGCGGAATACATAACGCCATATGCATTTTGTGACACATTTCGATGTGAAATGTCCACTGAATGTTCGTTATTTTTTTCTTGTGGACGTTGTTTTCAGATTACGACGCGTGTTGTCTGTCTCTATACTCATTTATGATTCCAGCTTCTTGGAACAGATGAATGTACATAGTGTGCGTTTTATGTGATGTTGGCTTTGTTCATGCCAACACACCTCTGACTTGAAGCGTCCTTTGAGTGGCGCTATAACACCAATGCTCCATGACATTTTAAAATAACATACCATCTGCAATACGCCTAAACCTACTCGATAGTATGAACTAAAGCGAAAGTGATGTAAAAACGCTATCACAAGTATGCAGTTTTAGCTTGTTTATCGATCTCTTATCTTTCAGCTCTTACATTGTGAGTCATTTTTTTCACAAGATCAGCGAAATATATGGAGCTGTAATCATAAATGAGTATAGAGACAGAGCGACACATGTCATAATCTGAAAGCCACGCCCACTGGGGGGCAATACAAAGTCTCAATTGACTTTCTATTGTGGGAAGCTGCCTCCTTGTCATTTCTGGCTTATAACAAAAAATAGAACAATGTCTAAAAGCTGCCATGTGACAATCTAAAAACCCAGACCTACGTTTTTATTAGCTGTCGACCCAAAAAACGACCGTTAAGGACACAAAAGTAGAGCGCAACATGTCATATTACTCTACGCCAATTGGAGGGAAAGTTAATCGCAATATGAAACAATCATTATTTTTAACAATGTCAAATGATTATTTCACCACCCTATGTAAACCTGAGAGGAGGAGATATATTGAGAAACTAAATTTTATTGGTCTATGTCAGAGCTCATTTTTCTTACCTTCCTTTTGCTGGAGAAATTATCCAACTGAATGGCTCAACGTGAAATACCCTGACATTCACAACTATTTGTGTCCTTAAACACTCGTTTTTTTGAGTCGACAGCTTATAAAAACATAGTTCTGGGGTTTTTAGCTTGTTTACTGTACGCCTTGTCACATAGCAGCTTTTAGACGTTGTTCTGTTTTTTTGTTATAAGTCAGAAATGACAAGGCAGCTTCCCGCTATACAAAGTCAATGGAGAGCGTTGGATTGTTCCCCCGGTGTAGGCGTGGCCTAAATGCACTCTGTCTCTATGAAAACAATTATAAGAGCTTGCTGCTTTACCTTTAAGTGTTCATTTCTGTTGGAAACTGCAGTGATATGTACTTATTGGTAAGTAATTTGCATTTTGAGAAAAAGTTCCCGAAGGTACATTTTTCGTCATGAGATCAGGTACACTGTAAAAACAATTTGTTGAGTCAACTTAAAATAATGTGTGACCTGGCTGCCTTAACATTTTAAGTTCAGTTGACTCAAAAAAGTTTAGTCAACTTGAAATGTTACATTTTACTAAGTGACAACTTAGATGTTTGAGTTGATTCAACATAAAAATTTTAGGCAGCCGAGTAACAAACACAGCTGTTAAGGTTAACAAACTTTTTTTTTGTTAGTCAACTTAAATATCTAAGTTGTCACTTAGTACAACTAAACACATTTAACTTGAATAAACTCATTTGAGTTGAGTGAACCTAAAATTTTAAGTTGAACAAATTATTTTAAGTTGACTCAACAAATTGTGATTTTTGTTTTGTACAGTGTAGACACTGAAATCAGGCGGTAAAGGTTTTTTTTTTTTTTTAACAATGTAATTAATATTCTATTATTTATTAAAGCCAAATATAAATATCATTAAGATAGCATTTTTAAGCATTTTACATTTATTCCAAAATAATACAATTAATTTTTTTTAACTATTTGTGAACTTACACTCAGCTATTCTTTTTAATAGCTAACTTTTCGGATTAATTTTTTGGATCAGCAGTCATCAAAGCTTGACAAATATTGGTCACAGACACTGAGATTTACTTTAATTTCCACCAAGCTGATTACTCACTAAAAACTCCCACAGATTGTTTTCAAGTCTTATTTTGACATAACAAAGTGATTATATCTGTGTGAGTTGTTTACTTACTTTTTCTCCCATTAACGCCATTATATTGTTTATTCAGACTGATTCGTGAATGATCACAGCCGAACATAACCAATCAAATCTAATCATATTGCAATGGAGGCATTGCCTCCTCTCAAGTGACTTTCCACAATTCACTCTCAATTAACCCCTGCTAAACTCACAGCATGCTTTAGTGAGTCTGTTAAAACTCAATGGGATCAGGGGAGGCAAGAGAGACACGGACTCCTGCTGTAACTTTACCTGCTGGTGGTGCTGCTGGACAATGTTTCTTTAAAAAAACAAGTGATTTATACACCTTTCAATGTTATGTTTTGTAATACTGGCGTTGTTTTATTATTGTACTACAGTTTTTTTTCATCCAATATTTTGAGGAGGCACCGCCTCCCATGTCTCCTCAGAGGAGACACTCATGCTATAGACTGAACATTTACATTTTGTAGTTTATATGGAGACAATAGTACAATATACATGATACAATGGTATCATATCAAAAACTTTTTGAAAAAGCATTTTGAAACCTGTTTTCAAAGGTTTGCATTTTCAAAACGGATGGGTTAGGCCATAATATCATTCATCTGATACAAAAACAATGCAGTCTATGAGATTTCTTCACTAAACAAATGCACTTTGTGTGTGTGTGTGTGTGTGTGTGTGTGTGTGTGTGTATAAGCTTCATTTTAGGGATACCTAGGGGGCTTTGACTGAAACTAGGTGGTGACATCCCGTCCAGGCATGTAATTTGAACACTGTCTGAACTGTAAGAAAATCCTGAGTGCATTCAGCATTTCGGTTTGTGTGGATCTGCTGGCCATAATGTTTATTCCAGACATTTTTGCGAGATCGCATTGAACAGATGCTGCTACACCTGGATAAGCTTGACCTGACAGATGCCCATAGGATTATAGGTATTAGCTTTCAGAGGGAGTGGGTGCGAAATGGAATGTTTGGTTGTAAAAATTGATGTCTCGTAAGTTATTATCAGCTGTAGGCGAGGATTAGTTTAAGCAGATGGATGCTACTTGTTAGTATGTGACACAGATACAGCGGTGATTTACATACTGCTTTGCTGTTCAAGCATCGCATTTACAGACGGTGATTGGTTTTTCCTCAAACTCTACCTGGAAAGTAATTAATTATGCATTTGTCAGGTTTAGCAACATGTGAGGCAACAAAACAAAACAGAACAAAAAAACGTCTTGTTTGTGTACCATATCCCTCGTGACTTTGCCCTCATTCAAATGCTGGAGATTGAATTAGCTGTTTTGGCTTGCCTTCAGAAGCACGTTTGCTAACGTCAAACCTGCCTACCAAAAAATCGAGCCGTTTTCTAAGTTGCTTTCCCTAAGGGAACAACTTCCTCATTGAGAGTCTAGCACTCTTTTACTTCTAAATACGCAAACATCCTTTGACTTAAGCCTGGCTAACGATGCAAATGTATGCTGTTAATTATTTTGCACACAATCGTGCGTTTTGCAAAAGCTAGCTTCGATGCTATAGGGACGTGGCTGGAAATAGAAAAACGTGGGAGAAGGGTAAACATTACAAGATTAAACGCAAGACGCAGCATCATTTTTAGTGCCGTTTGTGTTGTTGCAGCAAAATCGGAATTAGTAGCAGCACAAGGTTTTAACAGTAATAGCGTGAACTGTGTCTCGGTGGATGACTCCTCGGTTCTGGAGAAACCGAGCGAGAGATTACCGACTGTAATACGCACCATGTCTAACTGAAGTAGATGGATTTGTGTCTCTTAATGCTGAGCGCATGGGATCATGTAATTTAAGCCTAGAACGCCACCTTTTATTCATCATTGCTTTGATTAGTAATGCAGAATGACTTTGCAAGGAAGATCTGGCGTGTAGCTCTAAATGTGCCCTTTTAGAGGATTACATTGGGGACAATAGTAGACGCACACAAGCCTTCAACCATAGTGTGTGAAACTGCGTTTGTGATGTCCATTTAGATTAGTATTTGTTTATTTATTTAATTTAATTTATTTTATTTTATTTTATTTTAACTCTTTAAATGTCTTCCATTGTTCAGCAACAGGTTGCAATGTTTTTTTTTATTTATTTATTATTATTGCTACAAAACATTTCAGTTTCAAATAAATGCTGTTCTTTTGAACTATATTTTCCCTGAAAACATTAATAATAATAATAATAATAATAATAATAATAATTTAAAAATAAATAAACAAAAACAGCTTCTACAAACATATCAAAAAGTATCACAAATTGACTTGGGGGAAACAACTTCATCCAAACAGACTTAGACTTATTTTGACGTATTATATTTTGACTTTAAAGAACTACCATTGTTCAATAATAATAAAGAAAATAAAAAGTATTGACTACCAAATCTGCATATTTATGATGATAAATAATAATAAATGTTTCTTTAGTATAAAATCAGCATTTTAGATATTTTATTCCAGCTTTGCAATCACATAAATAAAATGAATTTTTAAAATATATATTAAAACAGGAAACAATTATAATTCACAATTTTTGAGCTATCTGTATTTGTGTCAAATAAATGCAGCCTTGGTGAACAAAGAAAACTTATTTTGACTCATTATATTTTTATTTTATTTTAACTCTTTATCAAGGTCTACCATTGTTCAAATTTAATTAAATGAAAAATTCTTGACTACCAAATCTGCATTTTTTTTTACAAAAATATTAAGTATCAAAAATTGTTTTCAACAGTAGTAATAGGAAATAATAATGATAAATAATAATAAATGTTTATTTAGTACTAAATCAGCATATTAGATACTTTATTCCAGCTTTTGCAGCTTTTTTTCTTTTTTTTTACAGAAATAAAATGCATTTTTTTAAATATAATAAAGCAGAAAACAATAATATTTCACAATATTACAAGATAAATGTGGCCTTAGTGATCATAGAAGACTTATTTTAGAAAGATTTAAAAAAAGTTAAAGGGATAGTTCACCCAAAAATAAAAATTCTGTCAATAATTACTTACCCTTATGTTGTTCTAAACCTGTAAGACCTTTGTTTACCTTCAGAACATAAATTAAGATATTTTTGATGAAATCCGAGAGCTTTCTGACCCTTCATAGACAGCAACGCATCTGATACTTTCAAAAGAAGAATTGGTGAATAAAGTCGTTAATTTTTGCACAAGAAGTATTCTCATAGCTTCATAACATTATGGTTGAACCACTCATGTCACATGGACAATGCTTTTGTTACCTTTCTGGGCCTTGAAAGTATCAGTTGCGTTGCTGTCTATGGAGGGTCAGAAAGCTCTCAGATTTCATCAAAAATATCTTAATTTGTGCTCTGAAGATGACTGAATGTCATGTTTGAAACAACATGAGGGTGAGTAATTAATGGCAGAGTTTTCATTTTTGGGTGAACTATCCCATTAACTGTTCACGTCAGGGCCTATATGATTTCTATTAAAGTGATTTACATTTGAATGACGTTTTATGAGGTAACCATTTTTTTTAAAAGCAATAAAGAACTGGAGGCTGTGCAGTATTTTGACTATATTCATGGCTGAAGGACTGCCAGACGGGTCGCTGCGTGCCGTGCTTAACAAAGGCATTTAGCTGCGTCTGTAGTCACAGTATATGATGGCCTCTCGTACCTCATGGATCCTGATGTAAGCATGAGCAACCTTAGTATACAAGTGCATGCGCTCCATCAGCTCTGTGTGTAATCCTCTCTCAAACTGTGTATGTCCCTGCGTGACTTTTGAGTGTGCTAGCAAGGCACTTGTGTGTGTTCGTGTGCACCTTTACCTCAGTTTAAGTCAGTTGTTTCAGTGCTGTTAGAGCTGAATTTCTCAGCTCGCTGCTCATCCAGATGGCGCATATCTTTAGCCGGATTCCCGCCTGTCACCTCGCTGTGTCTAACCTCCCTCTTCATGTCTCGCGTGAATGCTTCCTGACGGAGCCTCCCAGGCGTTCTAAGCTTCCCTTAATGTGGAAAATACAATTCCAGCCAAGCCAAGAGGCTGTTTAGCTTCTCAGAATATTCATGAGGACTAATAGTTTTGTGTGTCTTTTGTATTTGTTATACATAGTGATGGCGTAATAGTTCATCGCGGCGCATGAGCTTGGAATGAGTTTAGAATAATTATGAATTTTTAAGAAGTCTCTTATGCTCACCAAGGCTGAATTTATTTGATCATAATACAGTAAAACAGAAGTACAGTTGAGGTCAAAAGTTTACATCCCACTTTCAGAATATTATTTCACCCGAATTAGATATTTCACATAAAAGATGATTACATATACTCCACAAAAGAAAATAATAGTTGAATTTATAATCCCTTGTTTGTCCTGAACAGGTAAACCGTCTGTTCTTCTTCAGAAAAATCCTTCAGGTCCCATAAATTATTTGTTTTTTCAGCATTTTGTGTATTTGAACCCTTTCCAACAATAACAGTATGATTTTGAGATCCATTTTTTCACACTGAGGGCAGCTGAGGGACTTATATGCAACTATGACAAAATGTTCAAACGGTCACTGATGCTTCAGGAGAAAAAAAAAAAAAAAACGTGCATTAAGAGCCGGGGGTGAAAACTTCTTGAATTTGAAGATCAGGGTAAATTTAACTTATTTTGTCTTCTGGGTAACATGTAACTATTTTCTGTAGCCTCTGAAGGCCAGTACTAAATGAAAAAAAAAAAAAAATATATATATATATATATATATATATATATATATATGATATATGATATGATATTTAGGCAAAATAAGTAAAATGTATACATCTCCATATTGTTCAAAAGTTTTCACCCCCCAATTCTTAATGCATTGTTTTTTCAAAACAAGCAAATCCCACGCACTGAAAATGTCAGAAACTCTTCATAGCGGTATTCAGCCATATATATTTGATCTGGAAACGGTTTAAAAGTCATCTGATTGTACAATGCGTAATAAATGCAAGTTTATGAATTACTCATAGACGGAAACACAGCACAATAAAAATAACAACATAGCTGATCTCATGGTGCCATCGCATGCTATCGCAAACTTTATAAGTCCCAATTGTGATTAGATTATGAACTCAACAAATTCAATTTTTTCCCTACAGTGTCGAGGTCAACCGCTGTATCGGTTTTGCTGATTAATCGGCACCAATAGTTGATTGGCGGGACTATCGGTTATCTAGAGGCGGAAAACACTGACAACACATGCTGTTTGTTTACACATGTGATACTGTGCGCTGAACAGAGCAGGACACTTCAGATACGGATTTAAAATGTCGACAACGAACTATAGTGCATGTTTTTATATCATTACTTAGTACTTTGTTGACTAGATGCTGCATTAGTAGAGAAAGCACAGCAGTATGTTTGCTATTAAGGCTGAGAGGAAGCGAACATTAGCCACCCCTCAAGAGGTTAAAACAATGTGACCAAAACAGTAAGTCTAACCCAAATGTTCAATGTCATGATTGTTACAATCTATTTGCATTAGATTATATCCAGCTGGTCACATGAATGCATTCGTTAGCCAGGAAGTTGCATATTTAAAGCTAGTGATGTGAGACAGCAAACTGTGTTCATTCAGCCGACAGAAATCCTGCTGCATCACAGAGCGCTATCACAGAGTTTTACATTAAATACACCATATCTGTCCCAAATCGATGTAAATGTACATAAAGACTTCACCACAGGCTGGAAGATTGTGTGTATTGTGCATTTTTGCAAAACGTTTTTCTTTCTGTGGCTCTAATAAAGTTTGTATGTTTCATATAGAGAGCTATAATATAGATCGTGCTTTCTTTTTCGTTGTTTCGTTGTTTTAAACACTGAACTTCAAACTCTTCTATGCCGCTTTGTGATCATTCTCAAAGTAAACTTTTGTCCGTTTGTTGATTAAATAAACAGTCTTAGACCGCTGTTTGAACTGAACGAGACGCGTCCAGTGTGTGTGATAACTGATATGAGATCTCCGCTGGGCTTTTGCTTGGTTTGTGACTAAAAAAAATTGATTAGATATTCATCAAGTATTCTAGAATAGAAGCAGTTAAACTGTGAGACTATACATAGAATATCCATATGATGTCATTTCAATACTAGAGCTTTTGTGTAAATGTTTAAAGACTGTTGATATGAAATAAGAGTCCATTTGTAGCATTAACTAAGATTAATAAAAGCTGTATAATGTAAGTATTGTTCCTTGTTAGTGTGCTAATTTCAACATTTACTGATATTTTTAAAATGTATAATTAATATTAATCCATTTATTCTTTTAAAAAAGTATTGTTCAGTCCCTTTTTTAAATAAAGTTTCCATTCAGTATCCATTTTAAAAACTAACGGTTGATTAATCGGTATCGACCTGTGTGGTCGACCTCTACTACGATGGCATCAAGGTAGGGAGAAATCTGGAATGGCGTTTATGATTTATTGGTATTATAAAAAATGAGTGGGTGGATTTTTATCATTATAGGCTGGTTGTTTTCACACACTGTGGCCACACAACTGTGTTCAAACACTTTTTTGTATAATAGGTTCCCTTTAAATTGTTTTCTGCTTCAGTAATAAGGCAAGGTTTGTGCACTTTCTGCAGGTAATCCATTAATAAACATCTGTTAATGAAGAAACAACTTTCAGGAGTAATAAAAACAGCTATTTCTTTTCATATTCTACTCCTGTGTTTTCCTGCGGTTACCTCATTTGCTTTGGAGGGCACGATGCTGTGCCAGACAGGATTCTGGAGGACTGTGCCTTTGATAAAGTGCCCATAATAACTGGATCAATTCATTAATTTCCATGGGCTGACTGGCTCATTGGGCAGATAATACCACCCCATCAACTGTTGCCCCACAGCGATGCACAGATGCTCTCTGATCTTACCTGACGCTGTCTGACCATGTTTGATATGATGGTCAAAGCAAACTAAAAAAGACTCCATGGCAAAAAAAAGGCCAACTTATCTCTAGAGGTTTGTGTTGTTTTTCGAATACAATTCTCACAAAGCTGGATACCTTTCCACTGTCTACATGGTTTTCAACAGCATACTTACACATGCAAAATAAATCAATTAATTATTCCCTGTAAAGAGAGTGATCACATGCTGCTACAAGCTAGTATGACTTTGATGAAACAAATGACAGCTTACATAAGACTATTTGTATTCTTTTGAATATTAATAGTTGTTCTTATTTTAGGGTCTTTCTTATGCATTTGTGACCCTGGACCACAAAACCAGTCATAAGTCACTGGAGTGCATTTGTAGCAACAGCCAAAAATACATTGTATAGGTCAAAATTGTCAATTTTTTATGCCAAAAATCATTAGGATATTAAGTAAAGATCATGTTCCATGAAGAGATTTTGTAAATTTCCAACCGTAAATATATCAAAACATATATTTTTAAAAAGTAATATGCATTGCTAAGAACTATATTTGGACAACTTTAAAGGTGATTTTTCAATTTTTTTATTTTTTTGCACCCTCATATTCCAGATTTTTATATAGTTGTATCTTGGCCAAATATTGTCATATCATATTTGGCAACAAATCATACATCAATGGAAAGCTTATTTATTCATTGTTATGATGTATAAATGTCAATTTTGAAAAATTGGCCCTTATGACTGGTTTGTGGTCCAGGGTCACATTTAAAGTAAAAAAAAAAAAGTAATATTATGAAATATTATTGCAATTTAAAACAACAGTTTTCTATTTTAATATACTTTAAAATATGATTTATTCCTGTGATGCAAAGCTGAATTTTCAGCATCATTACACAATCCTTCAGAAATCATTATAATATGCTGATTTATTATCGATTTTGAAAACAGTTAATATTTTTTGGAACCTGTGATATTTTTTTCAGGATCTTTGATGAATAAAAGTTCAAAAGAACAGCATTCATTCAAAATAGAAATCTTTTCTAACAATAGAAGTTTTTACTGTAACTTTTTATCAATTTAACACATCCTTGCTGAATAAAAAAAATATATATATTAATTTCTTTCAAACTTTGAACGGTGTTGTATATTGTTACAAAATATTTCTATTTTAAATAAATGGTGTTCTTTTTATGTTTTGTTCATTAAATAATCCTGAAAAAAGTATGACAGGTTCCAAAAAAAAAAGAATATAAGCAGCACAACTGTTTTCAACATTGATAATAAATCAGCATATTCTGAAGGATCATGTGACACTGAAGACAGGAGTAATGCCTATTAGAAATTCAGCCTTGCATCACAGGAATAAATTACATTTTAAAGTATATTAAAATAGAAAACCACTATTTTAAATTGCAAAAATCTTTCACAATATTACTGTTTTCTGTATTTTAATCAAATATACAGAGCCTTGAAGAGCAGAAAATACTAGTTTAAAAAACATTAAAAATCTTACTGATCCCAAGCTTTTGAACGGCAGTGTATATATTTAGCAGATGCTTTTATTAAAAGCGACTTACTATTAGAAGAACCTTCTACAACTGCACTTGTATGTCCCAGGGCTTATTTATTATTATTAAAACAAAACACTTTTTTTAAACTTATTTTTTTATTTTTTTCCATTAATTGCATTTCTTTGTGCTACTTTTTTAATGCAAATAATATCTGGTAAAATTATTTAGTGAACCTGAGCTAAAAATAACTCAAAATAGATGGTTATTGTTTTATTATCCAACGTTAACAAAGAGTAATAATTACTGTAACAAGAGTAATGATTCTTATTATGAATTATTTTTTTTTTTACATTTTTAAGTTATGATAATCTAACTTTAAAATGATTTGTTATCAATTATTATGAAAATGATTGGAACCAGTTTAAACATAAATTTTCCAAACTTGGTGTCATTTTCACTACAACAGCCAACAATCTTGTAACTAAGATGTGTTTTCTTTTTTAAGTTAGAGCATGGTTACAAAGGAAACAACTATTTCAGGGCATGTTTGAGATGAAATATAAGAGATTTCATATTAACGAGACACGGGAGTTGTCATTTTACTTCAAAAATGTCATCTTCATCACAGAATGCTGTTAAAAGCAATACATCATTTGAGATGGAAATGACATTTGTTGGTTCAGAAACAGAACTAAGAATTATAAATATATAAGCAGTTAGACATTGAAAACTTCAACTTTATTTAACTTCGAGTTCACTTTCAAAGTCCACAGGGAAGAACCTGTCTAGTTGAAGAAGCAGTCTTAATGAATGCAGCCATACTTGCAAACAGTTTTGGCAAACTTGAGTGAAGGTTTAGAGAAGTGCACAGTTATGGGTCTGGGTGTCAAAGATAACCCCAACCCCAAACAACACTGATGCACGATTTGCATATATTTCACCATGCTACCTTCTGCCTATTTCTCAGTATCATGATCGCTGAGCGTGCTTATGGGAAATGAAGAAAGAAAGGATTAGTGCAGCTATTGCCATCGCAAGCCATCTCCACACGACGCCAGTTGATTTAGAGTGCTGTATATAAGTGCATCAGGAATTTATAGCTAACGCAATTAGCCGGTATAAAAGTGAATTATGAAAATGGCCAGACACAGGAACAATAACACTTGGTTGCTCATTTCCATAATTTCATAACCTACTCATTCTGACTCACTTTCCTCTTTCTCTGCAGGGCAGGTCAACACTTCATTGGGAAAGCCGAAAATTTTCTGACAGTATTTAGGAGGTGTTTATATGCATGTACACTTGTCTGGTCATTTTTTTAATAGAATAATTAAATAGTTGAAGGAATGGTTTGTCATAAATATGTCATAAAAAGTTACAGGTGAAGTGTATGGAAGCCCGTCGATTTCACCACTGAATAGAAAATAAAAAAGGTAACTGTTTACATCTTGCAGTTCTGAATTTTTCAGAATCAGACTTTTTTTTATAATTGTGTGATATAAAGTCACAATTGCGAATTATAAAATTAGAATCGTGAGATATAAACACTCAAATCTGACTCGCAATTGCGAGATAGAAACACAATTCTGACCGTTTTTCTTAAAATTGCGAGTTTATATCTTGCAATTGTGATTTTTTTTGCGAGTTATTAAGCCAGAATTCTGATATAAAATCATAATTGAGTGGAAAAAAGTCAGAATTGCAGGATACAAACTAGCAATTGCAAGAAAAAAAAATCAGACTTTTTTTTAGAATTGTGTGATATAGTCACAATTGCGAGTTATAAAGTCAGAATTGCGAGATATAAACTCTCAAATTTGACTTTTTTCTCAGAATTGCTTGATGTAAAGTCAAAATTGTGAGTCATAAATACAATTCTTAGAAATAAAGTGAGAATTGCGAGATATAAACTCACAATTCTGACTGTTTTTCTTAGAATTGCAAGTTTATATCTCACAATTGTGGCTTTTTTCTTAGTTGTGAGTTATTAAGCCAGAATTGTGATATAAAATCATAATTGAGTGAAAAAAGTCAGAATTGCGGGATACTAACTCGCAATTGCAAGGAAAAAGTCAGAATGGTGATGTTTTTGTCTAGCAATTTTGACTTTATTTCTTGCAATTGTAAGTTTATTGTGTGATATAAACTCACAATTGCGAGTTATAGAGTGAGAATTGCAAGATACAAACTCACAATTCTGTCTGTTTTTCTTAGAAGTGCAAGTTTATATCACACAATTCTAACTTCTTTCCTCTAAATTGTAATGTAAATTGCGAGAAATAATCACAATTCTGAGAAAAAAAAGTCAGAATTGTGTGATATAAACTCACAATTGTGAGTTATAAATTTAGAATTGTGAGACATAAACTCAAAATTCAGAGAAATAAACTTGCAGTTCTGAGAAATAAAGTTGCAATTCAGGGAAAACGGTGGGAACTGTTTTTTTTTTTTTTTTTTTTTTTCAGAAATTGTGAGTTTATATCTTTTTATTCTGACTTTGTAACACACAATTGCAAGTTATTAAGCCAGAATTGTAAGGTGGGTTTTTATCTCCCAGTTCCGACTTCATTTCTCATCATTGAGTTTATATTACATAATTCTGAGAAAAAAAGTCTAAATTGTGAGTTTATATCTTGCATTTCTAACATAAATCACAGTTGTGAGTTTGTATCAAACTATTCTGACTTAATTTCTCAGGATTGTGAGTTTATATCGGAATTCTGACTTTATAACTTGCAGTTGTGAGTTTATATCTCACAATCAAAAAAAAAAAAGTCAAAATTGTGAGATTTTTATTCAGTGGTGGAAACGGGCTTCCATAGAAGTGTCACCTCTGAGTCTCTAGTAGAGTTTTGGTACTCAGGTGTACCCAGGTAAACTTGTATAAACATTTGGATATTTTTTTTGAGTATAGACGAATACATGTTATATGTAAGCCATCTTTCATCTTTGATTAGCAGAGAAAAAGAAAATATATATAAATTATATATATATATATGTATATATAAATAATAAAAAAAAACAACAACAACAATATACTATTCACTAAACTCTGAAATTTAAAACCGTTATTATATAAATTCATCTTTGTAATCTATTGGCAAACATCTTTGCTCTCCCAAAATAAATGGCGGTAATAAAAACTCTAAATTACCTGCATCTTTGAATTCAGCCCAGCTAGTTATTGTTTTTGGATTTAGTCAAACAGAGTCCCTTGAAAATCATACATGAGCAAGCTAAATGTGTCCTCCTGCTGCTAATTTGAATCATAAATTGGGCTAATCTTGCCATCTGCCTTGCTAGCATAAACATTTTGTGCTTGACAGATCATTTAAACACTGTAGAGATCTCTAAGATTTTGAACGCCGGGCTTCTGGAGACCAAGCTGTTAGTGCTGAAATTCACTGAACTATTCTGGCATCATGACATTTATTTATTCTTAACGTGTTAATATTCATTAACACATTTGACCACTCGCATATTTGTCTGATGCCACTTATATATTTATGTATTTATTAATTACTTGGGCTGTAAGCACACAGAAAATGAATAACTCATAAGGTACTGCCATCTAGAGGTAGTAAACTTTTTCAAGTCATTATACTCACTAAAATTCTTATCTAGTCAGCGCATCACAGGTTTGCGTTACACAAACCATGCAGATTGCTCCTCCTTCCTCCATATTTCCCAGAAAAATAAATAAATAAATAAATACCCGATGAGCTCAATGACACAATTGCAAAAGGTTTTTAAAAAACTTTCACATGAATAGAAATACACTACCTTTTTAATCAGGAACTTGAACTAACTCTAAAAAAAGTTCTGAACAAAACTCCATTTTGCGTGGAATTATTTTGCCCGGTGACTCATTTAAAGTACTCTCTGATTGGTTATTGCATTAATCCACTCAACAGTAATTGGCTAATGTTGCAAACAGAAAAATCAGTGGGAATAGATCTAAAATGTAATATACATTTATAGTACTATACTTTGTTTTAGATTTTTTTTGCCATTAAACTACAACAGAAAGAAATTTATTTAAAAATGAAACTGTTAACGCTGCTGCATGATTGCTTCTAATATAATGGCCAAATGGCATCCATTGATAAGTATAGCATTTATTTCTACTGTGGTAAACAAAACCTGAACTCAGAGGTTCATCAATTTTGTCTGCTATTTCTTTTACAAACTGCAGTCGTTTGTTTCACATGTTTCTAAAACATACCCAGATGAATTGCTTTCTTATTCCATGACATTAAATGGCATGTCTTATTACCTGTCTTTTTTCTGCCATGGCTCATCCTCACTCTCCTCCTCCAGCAGTCCATGCCTGATATCCCCTCCTCTCTCCATCACCATTTATTGGAAATGATCCAAGTGTTCAGGGCGTTATGCAAATGCGTGCTATAGATTTTCTTTTTCATTATAAGTACATTATTAAAATCAGCTCTCCTCTCCCTGTTCCCCTCACCTCCTATTAGAAGGCCCCAGAGTCTCCCTGTTGGCAGTCACCGACTGTCAGCAGTGGGTCCTTGCTGCAGCTAGTGATTTATTGATGTAAGTGGGAAGCTATGAAGCCGACTTTGTGACAGCTCCGAGCTTTTAAAATTGAGCATGTCATCCGGCTGATGAATGACTACAGGTTGAGCTCACCCAGCGGCACAATATGTCAACGTCCACGTTTATGAGGGACCCAGTGGTCCATAGGCTCTTACATCGACAAGGGATATATATGAGGCTCGCCAATCCACTCTGTCCCCCATGTTTGGGCAGGTTCCGTTAAATGTGAAAGGCCTAAGACAATTTGAGATTTGATTTGATTAAGCATTGACTTGTTTTGAAGGGTCTAAAAATTTGACAGGAAACTAAAACGACTGTTTGATAAAGTTTGATATATTCCCAATGAGAAAAAAGTCAAAGGCAAAGTATTTTGAACATCAGTAGCACTAACTTAATAGAGAAACACTATCAATATTACAGTTTCAGTTTTTGTTAGATATAACAAAATCAAAAATGGCTAGATATATTTTGAAGTTCATTCATTTGTGCAGTCTAGAATAAATCAGTCGTTTCTGACAGATTGCTAATCTGTGCATTAATTAGTGACTATTTCTACAGGTTAAAGGGATACTCCACCCTAAAATGAAAATTTTGTCATTAATCACTTACCCCCATGTCGTTCCCAACCCGTAAAAGGTTCGATCATCTTCGGAACACAATTTAGGATATTTTGGATGAAAACCGGTAGCGTTTTGACTGTCCCATTGACTGGCAAGTAAACAACGCTGTCAAGGCCCAGAAACGTATGAAAGACGTTGTCAAAATAGTCCATCTGCCATCAGTGGTTCAACCATAATTTTACGAAGCTACGAGAATACTTTTTTGTACACAAAGAAAACAAAAATAACAACTTTAGTCAACAATTCGTCTCCTCTGTCACCGTAGTGCCATTTTGGAGAGTATCCACTGGACATAAACAGCGTACGCTGTTCTGTGTCAGCCACAACACATGGATACATTTTCTACGTGTATTTACGCTTTGATTCGAACGAAAACAGCATATCCGTGTGTTGTGGCTGACACAGAACAGTATGTGCTGTTTACATCCAGTGGATACTTTCCAACATTTATATTCAAAGATTTGGTAGCCATTGACTGCCATTATATGACTGACAGACTGTAACGGTTTGAGTTAAAAATCTTCATTTGCGAGTTTTCATTTTTGGGCGAACTATCCCTTTAAAATTGCTTGAAAACGTGATGATTATCAGTTTTTAGTGATTTCAGCTTCATGAAATAAAATATATATTATAGTGCCTACAACAAATTGCAGGGCTTTTATGATGATGACCCAAAAATAAGTTAAGACCAGTTGAACATAAGTAAAAAAAAACAAAAAAAAAACGAGTGTCTATTTAAGTGCAAATAAACAGTCTTGTTGGCAGATGCTATTTACACTAACTCCATGCACCAATGTGTGATTACAAAATATTACAAAAGATTGTCATCTAATAAGAGCTCCAGTGGTGCAGTGGTAAAATATGTGTTGAAGTCATCTATCTATCTATCACCTGTCTGTCTATTTCTCTTAGATTGTGAGAAACAAGATTCTCTGGTCTTATGAAACTCAGGTCAGAGCATTCAGAACCTCAGACTGGGCAGAAGGTTCACTTTCCAACAGGACAATGACCCTAAGCACACAGCAAGAGTTGCTTACAGACAACTCTGTGAATGTCCTTGAGTGGCCCAGCCAAGCTTGAACCCAATCAAACATTTCTTGAGAAACCTGAAAATGTCTGCCAAACCCCATCCAAGCTGCCAGAGCTTGAGAGGTGAAGAGGTAAGGTGGAGAATGCCAGATACTTGCCAAATGCAGATGTGCAAAGCTTGTCGCATCATATCCAGAAATACTTAAGGCTGTAAAGGTGCTTCAACTAAGTACTGCGCTATGAATACTTATGCAATGTACTTATTTATTTTATTTTATTTTATTTTAATACATTTGCAAAGTTGTCACAAATTATTTTTTTTGCTTTGTCATTATGGTGTATGGAGTGTAGATTGACGTGGAGAAAAAAAAGTAATTTAAAACAACAGTATGACTCTTAAGTGTTATGATAGAGACAGCTAAAAAATAATTCAAGAAAAGTAACTGTTAATCTAACGTTTCCTTTTACAGAAACGTTCACAGGAACATTAGTGTCTATATCCTGTCCTCTTTTTTTTTTTTACGCTGTCTCCATTAGCCATCAATAATCATAAAGAATCTTAGTTGAAATAGGCCAGAGCTTGACTGGGTCGGTGCCTTCTCACTGTAGGACTAGAATAACAACGTTCTATTCCCGGCAGGGGGCCGATCAACAGTGGCATCAATCAGTGTAATAGGAACGCGCCAGGCTTTGCCATTAATTGTGCGGCTGGGCATGCAGAAACACAATTAGAGCAGTGGAAATTAGGCCATGTGTTTAGCAACTTGTAGGGGTCATGCTGGCACTCATATGTCATGTAGCAGGCTCGTGGGAAGCTTAGAGTCAGTATGGGGTCTTTCTGCATTTCTTTGACAGTATGTTCAATATGTTTAGCGTTATGCTTCTGGTAATGTATGGGAAAACATGACTCTGGGGGTCATAGGATCTGAGCATACATTCTGTTCTCCTACTTCCCACTCACTTCAACTTATTCCAGCAGAAGCATTTTTTTTTTTTACCATTTAGTACTATTTTTGTTGGTAGCATTTTTGCCTGTTTTATTAGGACGGACAAAGATGGAGGGGACAGGAAATGATTGAATATGAGGGCGAAACAATCTTCAGGCATTATTTAAGCTAGACTTAAGCTTGCATCAGGGCTGTGTTGTGTAGATTTAAATGCTCATTTCTCATTTTTAGTTTTTATTTGCAGTATTTTTGTTCCAAAATAAATGACCACTTTCAGAATAAAGTATAAGTAATTTAAGTGCTTAAACTTAGCAACATTTCTAATTTTCGTTTAGGTTATTATTATTTTTTTTTTATCTAATATTTATATTATTTATATGCATTTTGAATTAGTTTTTGTTTATTTTATCATGTTTTGATTTTAATTTTAGTTTTTCTTTATTTGGTACATGCTTGACATTTATATTAGTCTTTTTTAATAACTATTGCTATTTATGGTTCAGTTATTTTTATGTTAGTTTAGGTTTAATTCAGTATTTTATTTCTTCAGTAATTTTAGTGTTTAACCGTGGCAACATTTTTAATTTTCACTGAATTATTCTTTTTTTCCCATCTAATATGTATATTTTGTTTCAGATTAATTTCAATGAACACATTTCTTGAATAGTTTTAGTTATAATTAGCCATAATAACCCTGCTAACTGCTAGGCCTTGGCTCCTGCAGCAGTTTATTGCAATTTCTATAACACTATGCTGCAAAAATATAGAAGTGAAGAGTCACTTTAGGAATAATAAAGTCTAATTAAACTGATCTGGCTTCTCTGCTCTCAGTGTTTGGATTCTTATTGTACTTGAACCTCTTTGAACTCTGTGTATTTCTGGGTTAGATTCAGTGATTGGGGGCAATCTTCTCAGAAACAGTCTTTTCAGATCTCATCAAAAGCATCAGTCCTCTTATTGAGCATTTGTGTGATGCTTCTAGCTCCTGTCAGTAAACAGCTTGTGATGCAAACTCTCTTTGTTCTGTCTTAATGTAATGCTCAGTGACTTGTCAAAATGTACAATGCAATCTGCCGATAGATTTTGACTCCTGTCTGTTAATTTAAAGATTTGAACAACTACATCATTGTTTCTGTAGAAACGTATTTTGTATTTAGTCTGTTTTTAATGCACTCAGAATTACACCATATATCTCAGAATACAGAAAAAATACAATCCCTGCAGGGTGTTTTAAACTTTTTTGAATAAGTACCCATTTCATAAGTTCATAACTGTCCCCATCTTGCTTTTTAAAGCTGGGTGGTTCGGTTCAATGGTTAAATGCTTTATTTGAAATATCTGTAGAGGAAATGAATGTGAAACCCATATGGCAGAAAATGCAAGTCTGCTTCTCTTCCATTCATGTAGTTTGCAGTGCAATTTTTGCTCACAATACGTTTCTGCGGATACCCTAGCTATTTGAGACGGACTTCTGGGGTCCACTGAACCTAGTTTGAGATATGCCATCCTAACGGCTCTAAAAATCTCTGGAGATTGAAGGTATAGTCTGTTCTTTTCCATGGACTGAGACACATGTACAGACTAGAGCACACTGTGGAGCAGAAACTTCCAAATGAATTCCCTCCGGACCTAAATGGACTCATCTCATCCATTAGGATTCCCTTGAGTTTCACCTTGCAGCTTCAAGTCCAAATAATTCCATTTAGACACATTTTAATGTGTTGTGTTTCACGCTCCAGGTAACTGTTGAACCTCGAATGATCTGTGCTTTTAACTTTTGCCAGTTGTCTTCTCTTGCTTCTGTCTGTTGTATGCCCTCAGTTTGGGCCATAATAATACGTAACAGAAATTTGGATGGATAGTATTTTGTTAAATATAATTTGTCTGATTTATTGTCTGAATGCATCTCAAAGAAAATGTATCATTCACTCTGACTATGTGGTACCAAAACAGATAATTAAGATACAGTACACTATAAGGCCTAATTTAACACTATTATGTTTTAATGATTAAAAAACAACAACAACAACAACAACAACAACAACAAAAAAAACAATTATTGCAATTTAAAATATATATTTATTTATATTTTAATACATTTCAGCTAACTTTTAATATGTTAAAAGCCTTCAGTGTCACATAATCCTTCATAAGTCATATATTTTACAAATATTGAGATTAGTTCTGCCATGTGTTTTTTTTTTTTTTTTGTCTGGGAATCTGTTATACATTTTTTACAGGATTTATTTTGATGAATTCTTTTGACAGAAATTTCATAAGAACAGTGAATGGATGAATAAAATCAAATAAAATAATGAAAATAATAAAATAATAAAATAAAAAACGAATTATTTATTTAATTTGTCCTTGGTGAAGAAAAATAAAATAGCAAACAAAAACTTTGAATTGAAGTGCACTGACTTTGGCAGATGTGTTTATGTAGTGGATACAGTTGAAGTCAAAAGTTTACATACACCTGCAGAATCTTCATAATGTTATTTATTTGACCAAAATATGAGGGATCATACAAAACGCATGCTAGTATTATTATTATTATATTTTTAATTTAGTACTGACCTGAATATTTCATATAATAGTTGATTTTATAAAAATGAACCAGTTCAAAAAACCAGTTCAAAAGTTTACATACACTTTATTAATACTATGTTGTAACCTGAATAACCCACAGCTGTTGTTTGTTTGTTTGTTTGTTTGTTTGTTTGTTTAGTGATAGTTATTCATTTGTTCCTTGTTTGTTCCATAAAAATTCTTCAGCTCCCACAAATTCTTTTTTTTTTTTTTTTTTTGTTGTTTTTTTTTTGGGGGGGGGTGGGTTTGTTTGTTTGTTTAGCATTTTTGTGTATATGAACCCTTTCCAGCATTGACTGTATAATTTTGAGATCCATCTTTTCACACTGAGGGACTCATATGCAACTATTACACAAGGTTTAAATGTTTACTCATGCTCCTGAAGAAAAAACGATGCTTTAAGAGCTAAGAAGATAATTAGAAGATAGATGTTTTAAGACAAAATAAGTTAAATTTACCCTGATCTTCAAACTAATGCTCTTAATGCATCGTTTTTCCATCTGAAGCATAAAGTAAATTAAAGTGAAAAAAATAATTGTTTATGATCCCTTTTATTTTAGTAAAATATTAACATTGTGCAGATTCTATAAGGTGTATGTAAACTTATGACCTGTATGAACTGTACATATACTATACATTTTAATATGTATTTTTACATTAACTCTGTCTTTTTTGTGCTTAGCTTCAAAAATGTTTGATGAAGTTTTGAGTTCTGAAAGTTACAGCATATTTTCAAACTACAATATAACATTATTAAAGATCGAGAAAAATGTATTCATTATGATATGATCCTCTTCACTGCATGTTTATGTATAATAAATATAGTTTCCATTTTCCACACTATGAAAATGGCATATATTTCCATACAATATTGTGTTCAATTACCTAGAAAAACCTAACCGTAATCATGTTCTCTTTAACCCATGACAACTGATTTCAAGACTGTGCTTTTTGCTCATTCCTTTGAAAAGCACAACACACAGTGACTCAGCTGTATAATGAAATACAAATCACAATGACGAATCAGTTATATTCAGAGAAAAGGCTCTTAAATGAAGTGAGAAAAATCTGGCTTTAAATGGTTACATGGCTTTAACTTAACAGAGCGAATGATTGCAGATTTTAGTGGCTGCCTGTTTTTAATGCCTTTGTTCTCTCTCTTCTTCTCACAGCTGTATAGCTCATTTGACTTTGGCCGAAAGTGGCAGCTGGTTCACGAGCGAGTGACTCCGAACCGCTTCTACTGGTAGGTGATACAGTCACAATCACGCCTCATCTCCATTTCTCACACGATGTCACTAACGTACAATTTTATGGGCGAACAAGGAGAGTTTAGTCGAGAGCTGGTTGACATTGACGCGCCCATGATATGTGGGAAGAGTTAGAGCAATTGAGAAGATGGATACGGTTGAAAATTGTGTCCTTTTTTTGCCCGCTCTTATGCTTAGAGAATGCACAGGCTGTTGTTCGTGTCGACGTGAGATGAAAACCGCACAGATGTTTGAGCTCTAAGACCTTTGTTGCACAACTCCTCTCCATTCAGTATCAAGACAATAAAAGAAAGGGGGAGAATAGGCATGGCAGAGGAAGATGGAAAGAAAATAGAGGCGTAAAGATGGCTGAGGGAAGCAAAGGAGAAAGGAATTTTACTCCACAGTGCATCTAGACTTCAAAGTAGTTTAGAAAAGTTTTACACATAAAGAAATAGAGAGCACTTTTGAAAAAAATCGGTTTAAAATGATGTACACCCACAAAAGATAAAGACTTCAGTAAAGACTCCAGTAGGGCTGTGGGATTTTGTTTTGTTTTGTTTTGTTATGTTTAAAATTGTGATTTTTAGAATGTGGAAAAAAAAAAAAAAAAAAAAAAACTTTTTTGTGATTTGGCCAAAAATGTGTGATAATAATAATAATAATAATAATAATAATATATTAAGAGATATTGTTGTTCTTGTTGTAATATTTCACTGTATGTTTTTTATGTTAGATTTTAATTGACCTTTTCTAGATTATTTTTAAATTTTAAAGTCACAAATAAATGTGCCGTCTTTTCATACAGTGGATTTTATTTAATTAAATTAATTTCTTTTAAATGTTATTTTATTTTATTTCATTATTATTTTTTATTTTATTTAAAATTATTACATTTTAGTGAATTAAAATTTGAATTTAATTAATTTAATTTTACAATTAAGAAACAATTTACAAAAAAGTTATTAGATTTCAGACTGCAGATAATATCATATAATATAATATAATATGATATAATATAATATAATATAATATAATATAAATTAATAATGATATTATATTATTGTAGAAGTATAAATAAATAATTGAAAACATTAAAACATTTTTAAATTAAAAATTTATTTCCTAAATTTTAAGTGAATTGCCTTTAAGTGAGGCATTTTATTATTCACACAGCAGATTTTAATTTGTTTGTAGTTTTTTGTTTTGTTTGTGGAAATGTGGAATGTGGAAAACAAAACAAAACCAAACAACAACTCAAGATTTTTTTTTTCCATAATTTGACCAAAAACTTGTGATATATCAAAAATTTTAATTTAATTTAATTTAATTTAATTTTCACTGTATTTATGTATAACAAAATAAAGTTGGTAGGCTAAAAAGATGCATCACTGACCCACAGGTCATGGACATAGTCTGTATTTTAAAATAAAATAAAATTAAAATGTAGCTAATAAATAAAAAAATTCAGACTGCAGATATTATAAGTGAGCCATTGTATAATTCTCTCTGAAATCATTTAAATGCATCATTAAAAGGATAACAAAGAAAAAACATCACATATTTTCTCAATTTTAAGTGAAATTGTATTATTCACACAGCAGATTTTTGGTGTTTTCATTTATTTATTTTAGTTTTTTTTGTTTCATTTCAGAATGTGGAAACAACACAAACAAAACAATACCAAAAATATATATATTTTTTTTCTTTTTTTTTTTTTTTGTGATTCCCTTTTTTCACTTGTGATATAAAAAAAATACTTTAATTTAATAAGATATATTGCTGTTGTAATATTTCACAGTATAAAACAATCATCTTTTATGTTAGACTTTAAGTAAGCTTTTATTTTAGACTTCAGTCATAATAGCTTCAAATAAAAAATAAAAGCGGTCTTATTTTCCATGAAATTAGTTGCCATATTGAGATCACGTGATTTGCTTTATCTAAGTAACCCCGCTTTTATTGGCTGACTTTTAAACTGAACCGAACAATTGCAATATTAACATTTATGGTTGTCTTACTTCCTTCATTTTCAAACTTTGATCTATTAACCTTAATAAATCTGTCTTTTATTACATGAAGTGGGTTGCCATATTGAGATTGCATGACCAGTGGAATATAACATACCTTATCCAAGCATATGTCTATAATGATACAATTTCTTTGTTATAGTTGTTTTCAGCTTTATTTTTAATAAACATGAGACACTGTAAGATTAAGACTGCAAGAGCAGTATTTATATAAGATTTACGCAAATATATACGCAATACTCAATGCATTGTACACATCACACAGAAATATTATGTGTAACTCAGTGCTGACCACTGAAGGATGTTTTAGATTGTTAGTGAGAAAGCAGAGCTTTTATCAGAAGTTTGTCTTCAGTGTGTGCATGAGTCACAGAGGATGGCTACACTGGTACAGTCTACTTTTAGCTATGAAAGACACTGTCTAGTTAATGGTAGGGTTGTTTAAGGGCTGGTGCGCAACAGGTGTCATCATTCTTATTTCCATTGTACTCTTTCACTGTCACTGTCATGCACAAATATACATCTACAAATACATGGGTTTTAGACACGCTTCTGGTTGCTGCTGCAAATTGCACTTTGATTCCTTTCCCCATCATGTGGCATTTGGGGAAGTGGCACCTTACAATTCTTTTTTTCACTTTGCTGGCTGAAATGGACCTTCAGTAAGACATCTGTTATAGATTTTTTCATCTCTGTGATAAAACTGCTTTCTCCTCGCTCTGGTGTGTGTCTAATGCAGGTCAGTAACTGCTCTGGACAAGGAGTTAGATCTAGTGCACATGGAGGCCCACACTCCTGATGGCCGTAAGTTGCTTCTTTCTTTCTTTGTCTGTATTCTGCAACTCTGTTCTGCAGTCTAGGTCATGGATATAGCTTTTTAATTTAATTAAATTAAATTTAATTTAATTTAATTTAATTTAATTTAATTTAATTTACATTTTTTGTTAAATCTTAAATTCCAGAGAATTCTCTCTAAAATAATTTAATTTATCAAAAAGCTAACAAAAAAGTAATGTATTAGTGTAAACAAATAATTTAAAACATCACATTTTTTCTAAAATAGTCATTTTTATTATTTACACAACAGATTTAATTTTAAATACCTTAATTTTCTTTTTCATTTGAAAAAAGAAAGAGCCATCAGATTGTTGCTTTTATTATTTATTTTAAAATGATTACATATAAGTGTTTTTGTGATTAAGTAAGCCGTTGTATAATTATCTCTAAAATAATTTACATTTATTTATCAAAAGAATAACAAAGAAAGTCACATATTATATTATATTATATTATATTATATTATATTATATTATATTATATTATATTATATTATATTAAGTGTAAATAAAAATGGTTTCAAACATTACATTTTACCTAAATTTTAAATGGTTTGAGTGAGTCTTTTTATTATTTACACAACAGATTCAATTTTAAAAAGTGCTGGTAGATTCTTCATGCTTACTCACTCTGATTCATTTGAAGAAAGAAAGAGCCATCAGATTTTTCCTTTTTTTAATTTAATTTAATTTACATTTTTTGTTAAATCTTAAATTCCAGAGAATTCTCTCTAAAATAATTTAATTTATCAAAAAGCTAACAAAAAAGTAATGTATTAGTGTAAACAAATAATTTAAAACATCACATTTTTTCTAAAATAGTCATTTTTATTATTTACACAACAGATTTAATTTTAAATACCTTAATTTTCTTTTTCATTTGAAAAAAGAAAGAGCCATCAGATTGTTGCTTTTATTATTTATTTTAAAATGATTACATATAAGTGTTTTTGTGATTAAGTAAGCCGTTGTATAATTATCTCTAAAATAATTTACATTTATTTATCAAAAGAATAACAAAGAAAGTCACATATTATATTATATTATATTATATTATATTATATTATATTATATTATATTATATTATATTATATTAAGTGTAAATAAAAATGGTTTCAAACATTACATTTTACCTAAATTTTAAATGGTTTGAGTGAGTCTTTTTATTATTTACACAACAGATTCAATTTTAAAAAGTGCTGGTAGATTCTTCATGCTTACTCACTCTGATTCATTTGAAGAAAGAAAGAGCCATCAGATTTTTCCTTTTTTTAATTTAATTTAATTTACATTTTAGTGAGTTTATTATAAATTCTAGGCTGCAAATTATTTACCTGCAAATTATAATTGAACTATTGTATAATTCTCTCTAAAATTATTGAAATTTATTCATCAAAGGATAACAAAGAAAGTCACGTATTCTATTCTATTCTATTCTACTATAGAAGTGTAAACAAATAATTTAAAACATCACATTTTTCCTGAATTTCAAATAATTTGAGTGAGTCGTTTTATTATTCACACAACAGATTCATTTTTAAAAAGTGCTGGCAGATTCTTGCTCATGCCTCACTTACTCTTATATTCATTTGGAAAAAGAAAGAGCCATCAGAGTTTTGGTTATGCCTTGCTTGTTCTGTCCGTTCTGAGACAACATTTCCCAGTACTTTCACAAACTATATTTCCGTTCAGTGTCACTCTGAGTCTCGTTCAGACTCAAAACCCTGGCTCACTCAGTGAAGAGGTATATTTCTTTAGTATGCTCGTCCATTCAAAGAAATGCTCCTTCACAGTATGTACTAAGGTTATTTCGAATTCTCTTTTCCCCCACCTTCCTTTCACATCCCATCTACTGATCTACGGTACACTCCTCCGTCAGTCCTGATGTTAGAGGAGGAAAAGAGATGAGACGAAAGACCGTGAGCTTGGGAATGGATTCCGAGATTGAGGATAAAGCCAGTCCTCCAGGCAGCTAGACAGGATTACCGTAATGATAAACACACCATCTGATAGCAGATTAATATAGGACCTGGAGTCTCTTCGCCTTGCATTCTCTCACTGGTTAAAGGCGTAGTCAACTGAAAAAAGAAAATTCTGTCGTTGTTTACTCACCCTTATGTGGAAAAGGAAAAAAAAATCTATCTAAATGCAACTTCCATACAAAACAAATTAATTCTCTTTGTGTTCAGTGGGGGGGGAGGGAAGACTAAATAAAAATGGGTGACGTGAGGGTGAGCAAATAATGATATAAGTTTCATTTATTTGAATTAACTTTCCATTTAATATTGGATATATAATTCTGGATCTTCCACCTAAAGTTCCTTGAAGCTGAAGTGTCCTTAGAGATTCAAAGAAGCAGACAGAGGTTGCTGGACTCAATGCCCCTAGAATCAGAATCTAATTAACAGCTAGAATCCATTTTCTGTCTCTCCTTACAACAGATTGTCAGTATGTGACATGCAGAGCTCAAGCCTGCTCTGAATCCAGTAGGACATATCCATTTTCTGGCTATATTGAGACCAACTCACTCGTGGTTCAGGATGAATACGTGTTCGTTCAGGTAAGGACCAGAGATAAGATTACTTACTGTAATATATAAATTAGATATCAAATATATTATCCGTTAATGTTATTAATATTAGTAGTAGTAGTAATACTAATAATGTATGTACAGTGAACAAACATTTTTGCCTTAAAATTGTAAGTTTGGTCAACATGAAATGTTAAGTTGTACTACAAGAAAACAGATATTTGAGTTGAGTAAACTTAAAATTAAAAAAAAAAAAAAGACTTACTTTTAAGACACAAACACTTACTTTTTTAAGCTGAAACAACTTTTTTTTTAAGTATGGAATTTCCACCACTGAGTAACATTTATTTTAAAAAGTAATTGCGACTTTTTAATCTCACAATTTTTAAATTTTCTCGCAATTGTGAGTTTACATCTCACAATTCTGACTTTTATTCTCAGAATGGCGTGATATGAAACAAAGTCAGAATTATGAGACATGAACTCTCAACTGAGAAATAAAGTCACAATTCTGAGAAATAGGTCGAAATTCAGACCTTGTTTTCTCAGAATTGTGAGATATAAACTCACAATTGCAAGTTACAAAGTCACAATTGTGAGACATGAACTCTCAACTGAGCAATAAAGTCACAATTCTGAGAAATAGGTCGAAATTCAGACTTTGTTTTCTCAGAATTGCGAGATATAAACTCACAATTGCAAGTTATAAAGTGAGAATTGTTTGACAAACTTGCAATTCTGAGAACATTTCAGTCTTTTTTTCTTCAAAATTGGATTTTATGACTAGCAATTGCAAATGATTTCTCAAACTTCTGAGAAAAAAAAAATCAGAGTTATGAGTTTATATCTCTCAATTCTGACCTTCTAACTCACAATGCTGATTTTTTTATTTTTTTATTCAGTGGCAGCTTCCATATTTGCAAATAGTTTGCTTCAGTTCGTTTGTATTGTTCTAGTTTTTTCTGCTGTGGTAAATGTTGCCTAATGCCTAAACTGCAAGTCTGCACTTCAGAAAAATTGTCTCCTTAAGCATATTTATTTTAGCCTGAGATTTGCATTTGAATAGGTAACCAGAGCTAGAATTATTGTTAAATAAAGAGCATTATCTGAAATGCTTTACAGTAAAGAAACAAGTCAAATAACATCATTTAATTATTTTTTTGGATTATATTATGACATCCACAATTAATGAAAGTCAAACAGTGGGGCCAAAATAAAAGAATACAAAGATAACAGTGTAACCCTTTGCCATTAGTCTCTGAGATAAGAACTTCCTACAACAACAGACCTGTTGGGACTTCACAGTGTGTTCCCACCGCGAAATGCTCTGTCATTTCCATTGCTCCTCGTTTATAAAATGTGGAATATGGAACACAGTGTGATATCTGGTGTATAAATAGACTCAAATATATATGATCTAAAATTTAGCACATACTTGATTAAAATATCTAACTATAATGAGGTGGATCATGCAAGGCCCTCTGTCTTTACTCTCATGGTGTCGCTGCTCATTTGCATGAAGTTGAACTTTGCTCACCTTTGCCGCTTCGGAAATGGTTGCCGCCGCTCATGTCGCCTCAAATCTCCAAATCTCATTGAAAATGAATGACTTGCTTGCTTTGGGCTGCAGATCACTGTCAGTGTGAATATACCTTAAAGAAATAGTTCACCCAAAAACGAACATTCTGTCATCATTTCCTAACCCTCATGTCATTCCCAACCAAAATTCACCATCCTTAACATTCACACAAAATTTGTGTGCATAATTATGTAAGTGTCCGTGCTCATTTGTGTCATTGTCGAATCCCTAGTGGATCAAAATAATAATCCTATACTCATGGGGAAAAGTGAAATGGTAATGGCCTAAATTTCCAATTCCAATCCAGGGCAGTTTTTGAATATATTAATTTCCATCTGCATGGAAATGTTTGTCTTCGAAACAGTACAAATTATGTTGGGAATTACAGAACGGGCACCTAGAGAATACAAATAATTGCTTCCAAAGTCAAAACTTCAAACTGGGAATTATAAATAACAGTATTTCCAAGCCAACGGAAAGGTTCCTCACATTGATAGCAAATTTCAAAACATTTACTCACAACCCTCTTGGAAGTCTAACAGCAGTGCAGATAACAAGTCCTGCCAATAAGGAGTGGACGTTCAACCCCAATGTTTTGTCACGCCACATCACAGTCCAAAGAATGTGAAACAGAAAAATCGATCATCCCAATTTCTTTCGAAGTTCAACTGCCCCTGGAAAGCATCGATCCTGCCTGCTCCTTCCTTCTGTTGCACGCAGAGCGGCTTTTTGGAGACACGTCGGACATGCTGTTTGTTTAGAACTTTCTCCAGACCGCCGCTCTCCTTCTCTGCCTCTCTCTCCTGGTTTATTGAATGCACGTTACCCGCTAAGCAGCATAATTGTTTCTGTCATATAATCACGGAGCCATTTTATTCCCATGTTCAAATCGGAATCCTGTTGAGTGTATATATGCCCTCTAATTGAAATTATGAAAAGAGGTGGGATGAATTAAACGTGTCTGCTACTGTGGCAGGATGAAGTACCTTTTGTACTGTGGAAGAATTATTTATTTCATTCTCCATTCCCCCTTGTGCAGCTGTAGATATGACAAGTTTCTGACAGTTCCTGCTGTGTATGCTAACAACCAGTGTGTATTTGCTACACGCACTATCATTAGCGCCAACAATCCCCTTTGGGGCAGGGTGGGAGCGGGCGCGTTGCTTGCGAGAATTAAAGATTTCTCTTGACAGAGAATAATGAGGGTATTGATTGTCCTACAAGATATTTACCACTCTCCACTCTTGAACTGCAAAGGGCATCGACAAACCAAGACCAAGCAGTATCCTCCAAATCATGGTGGGGAGATTGCTTTAAACGGCTTGTTCTAGATGTAACCTGCATGCTTCGTTACAGAATTAGCCTTTTAAATTTATAGCTTTGTGTAATGTGCTGGAGAAGACAGTTAATAGCTCAGATTCTCATTGAATGCTCTAATGCTCAGGGTTGCCAAGTCCACAGTTTTACTGCAGAATTGGGTTACTTTTATACTGTTGCCACTAGGGGTCGACCGATGATTGGCCTGGCTGATTATCAGTACCGATATTAAGCATTTTTATGGTTATCGGTATCGGTCATTTTCAAAACCGATTTGCCGATAAAATAATTTAAAACCATTAAAAGAAAGCTTTTTGTCAGAGCCCTTGTTATTTTTAATTTGACATTCATTTTAATTTTTACACCAGATATATATATCGTTTTAAAATATTGGTTATCAACCTACAAAAATCTGCAATAATCGGTATAATGTGGTAGAAACATTACAAAACCCTGCTGTGTTAATTTAGCCCAAGGGTGTCCAATCCTGCACCTTAAGGGCCAATGTCCTGCAATGTTTAGCTCCAACCCCCCAAACTCCCCCACCCACTAGAATGTGGTTTTAACAGAACTGACCACAATCAGTTTGGTCTACTTTTGGGATAGTTTTGAATAGCAACTGGTTTGCTGTTTTCAGAGACCTGACAACCTTGCTAGGGCTGGACTCTATGAAAACAAATACTGCTGGTAGAAATGGTGATAGATATTCTGCTGTACTGTGGTAGAAATATTGCAAAACAAAACCTAACTGTTAGGTTAAAATGCCCAGCCCTTCTCGCTAGGTTAGTTTAACCCAGGGGTATCCAGTCCTGCTTCTAAAGGACCAGTATCTTGCAAAGTTTAGCTTCAACCAGTTCCAACACATTTTTATAGAAGTTTCCAGTGAGTCTTAAGACTTTGGTTATCTGGTTCTGGTGTGTTTAATTTGGGGTTGGAGTTTAGGAACAAAGGGGAATGCCTGGATTGCGATTTCGATGGAGTGGACCACTGACGGACGGGAAAACCAAGAAAAAAAATGTGATTGATCTAGTTTTGGGATAATTTTAAATAGCAGTTAAGCTGGTTTTGTTTTGTAGACCTGGCAACCCTGCTAGTGCTGGACAATATCACAGTGTATGTACTGCTGATTGAAATGGTGATAGATATTCTGCTATACTGTGGTAGAAACATTACAAAACAAAACCTAACCTTTTAGGTAAAAATGCACAACGCTTCTTGCTGGGGTAGTTTAACCCAGGGGTATCCAATCCTGCTCCTAAAGGGCCAATGTCCTGCAAAGTTTAGCTCCAACTAGCTCCAGCACATTTTTCTGTCTCAACACCTTGATTAGCTGGTTCAGGTATGTTTAACTGGGGTTGGAGCTAAGGAACAAAGGGGGACTTCCCCCGGAACACGATTTTGATGGAGCGGACCACTGATGGAGGTGAAAATCATGGAAAAAAATGTGGTTGGTCTAGTTTTGGGATAGTTTTGAATAGCAGTTGGGCTGGTTTTGTTTCACAGACCTGGCAACCCTGCTAGGCTGGACACTATGACAGTATATAATAGTGGTAGAAGTGGTGATAGACATTCTGCTATACTGTGGTAGAAACATACGGAACAAAACCTAACCTTTTAGGTTAAAAAAAATGCACAACCCAATCCTGCTCCTAAAGGGCCAGTGTCCTGCAAAGTTTAGCTCCAACCAGCTCCGACACCCTTTTCTAGAAGTTTCTATTAAGTCTCAAGACCTTAATTAGCTGATTCATGTGTTTCATTGGGGTTGGAGCTAAACTCTGCAGGACAGTGGCCTTCCTGGAACAGGTTTGGACACTTCTGGTTAAACCCAACATATTTACTCATCTCTGAGTTGCCAGAACTTTTAACAAAGCCAACATTAGGGTGTATATTTTGATATTCACCATTAGTGTTATATAAAATTACTCATGCCGAGATTTTGGTCATATCGCCCACCTCAAAGTATAAAGACATATCAATAGCTACTGCAATAGATTTCCCCAATGTTGATGCCACTTATTTGATATCTGAGATGCATGTTTTTTTTTCCATGCAGGTGACGACCACTGGCAGAGCGAGCTACTATGTGTCCTATCAAAGAGAATCTTTTGTACGCATTAAAATCCCAAAGTACTCCTTGCCCAAGGTAAGAGACTACTAATTTCTAATCAATTAGCCAGAGTAGATAAATACTATTAGACAACTAGATTCAGAAGCAAATTAGAAAGGAGAAAGCTAGAGAAGTTCCTTGAAAGATGTGATGAGCACTTAAATCAGGTATTGGAAATTGACTGTACTCTAGCAGTCATATTAGCCAGTGTCAAAGTCTTGAATTTAATTCTTGCTACAAACGGGAGCCAGAGGAGTGAGATCAGGAGGGGTGTGACTAAATTCTCTTTGGTTAATTGAAAATCAGACATGCTGCTGCGTTATGGATCGTCTGCTGAGGCATAGTTGCGCTGGTCAGAAGGTCCTCTAGAGTTAGTTTAAAAACTACTTTAATATACATTTTTATGATTTAATTATTTATTAGCTTTTCACCAACCCCTGTAGTTACTTTGCTAACCCCAGTGGATTTGGCCTTTATACTGACACCTATGGGTGTGGATGAATGATCACTCTAAAGTAAAGGTTTTTAGTTACCAATGCCAAGCACGTTTCTGTACATTTCTCCTCTTGAAGAAGTGAAGTGCAAAATCTCTTCAGTTGGCTTGCTTTGGTCAGTTGGGTATACATTAAAACACATGTTCAACTGAGCCCTGCGTAAACATGTAATCCTGTAGATCATGCCCACTGAGAACTAGCAGGGGTTCTCGCTAATGACTTCTGCTTTCTTTTTTCTTACCCTCAGCTGTCTTTTCCCCTCTTTTCCTTTTCTAGGACATGCATATCGTGAGCACAGATCAAGGTCAGGTTTTCACCGCTGTCCAGGAGTGGAACCAGAATGATACCTACAACCTGTACATATCTGACGCACGTGGGGTGTACTTCACCTTGGCCCTGGAGAACGTCAGGACCAGCCGTGGCCTGGGAGGCAGCAGCATGATCGACCTTTACGAGGCATAACTTCATCACTAACTTGTTAACAAGCTAACATTAGCCTTCAAGTCAACGGCTTCCTGCTAGATGCTCATTACTCCTCGGGCTGCATTAGAATTCATGTCAGACGCTACTTCTCGCCCTGGCACTCAAGCATAGCCCACATTATCTTAAGCCTCTGGGGAATTAGCAAGCGTAAATGAATGATAGCAATGAAGACAGAGAGATAAATTGAGTTGTAGTTAAATGTTGTTGAGGGGGGGGAGAGGAAAGGGGTTGCTTATTCAATGGGAACTGCTTGTGTTTTGTGTATGACTCCTTTTTAAAGGGCTCCTATCACGAGTAATGTAAGTTTCCCTTGATCTTTCGAGATAAAAGAGTTCATTGAAGACAGCTTGAAGACATATAGTATCTTGTTTCCCTCTTGAAAATCTAGCTCAAGTTTAGCTGTGTTTTGGAGCAGTTTCTAGCTGGACTTAAGCTTGGTTTTAGAAATAGTAATAGATAATTTGAATTATCTTAATTGCTTAGCACACTTATGGCTATTCAATAATTCTGAGTTTTTTTTTTTTTTAGAGGTCTAAAGAAGCTTGGGAGTCTTTATTATAGGCACAAGCAACAGTCTTAAGGACTAATTGGAGCCTTTTTTGAGTCTTGTTGGAGACTATGCAAGAAAAGCTCTTAAAAGCTAATAATAGAATATACGACAAGTGAGACTAAATGAAAGGAAGTGCCTTTCTCTTTATCAATTTCTGCTGTTGTCTCTCTTCCTCTGTTCTTTAAATACCTCTCAGCGGTAGTCTGCATTATACTTCTTTGGGTCAGTGGCATTGTTCTGCTTTCTTCTTTTAGTAAGACTAGGCTATTAGACTAGGATCCCCCCCCCCACCCGTCTCATCCTGAGTACTAAAGTGAAGTGAAGGTATGTATTTAGGTATGTTCTGAGCTATGTACTGTATATATTAATATTGATTTTTTTTTTTCTTTATTGAATGCAGGGTCGGAGGAAAAAAATATTTTCCAAATCTGTTGCGTTTGATTTTCTCGCAAAGATATTTGTGGTCCTTCACAAAACTTTTGCATTCTCTCACAAAAATATTTGTTTTCTCTCGCAAAACCAATTGAGTTCATACATAGCTGTATGAACCACTGCAAGGAGTAAAGTAGACAAGTGTTTGTCCAAACTCAACTGGTTTTGCAAGAGAACGCAAATATCTATGATAGGGGATGCAAAAGGTTTGTGAGGGAATGTAAAGTTTCTAGGGAAACGCAAAAGTTTTGCGAGCGAACACAAGGTTTCTCCGGGAACGTGAAAGTTTTGCGAGTGAGCGAAAACAAAACAAAAGCCAACTACAAAAGTTTTGCGGGCGAATGCAAAGTTTCTCAGGGGAACGAAAGATTTAGTGAGTGAACAAATGTTTTGCGGGCGAATGCAAGGTTTCTCAGGGAACACAAAAGTTTTGCGAGTGAACACAAGGTTTCTCGGGGAACGTGAAAGTTTTGCGAACGAACGCAAGGTTTCTCGGGGAACGTGAAAGTTTTGCGAACGAATGCAAGGTTTCTCTGGGAATGTAAAAGTTATGCGAGTGAACGCAAGGTTTCTCGAGGAACGTGAAAGTTTTGCGAGTGAACGCACGTTTTCTCGAGGAGCGCAAAAGTTTCGCGAGTGAGCGAAAACAAAACAAAAGCCAACTACAAAAGTTTTGCGGGCGAATGCAAAATTTCTCAGGGGAACGAAAGATTTAGTGAGTGAACAAAAGTTTTGCAAACGAACGCAAGGTTTCTCGGGGAACGTGAAAGTTTTGCGAACGAATGCAAGGTTTTTCGGGGAATGTAAAAGTTATGCGAGTGAGCGAAAACAAAACAAAAGCCAACTACAAAAGTTTTGCGGGCGAATGCAAAATTTCTCAGAGGAATGAAAGATTTAGTGAGTGAACAAAAGTTTTGCAGGCAAACGCAAGGTTTCTTGGGGAACGCAAAAGTTTTGCGAGTGAACACAAGGTTTCTCGGGGAACGTGAAAGTTTTGCGAACGAATGCAAGGTTTCTCGGGGAACGTGAAAGTTTTGCGAGCGAACGCAAGGTTTCTTGAGGAACACGGAAGTTTTGTGAGTGAACGCACGTTTTCTCGAGGAACGCAAAAGTTTACGAATACGAGTACGAGTACGAATAGTTTCTATGCGAGCGAGGGAATAGATTTTCCCTCATTTTATGAGGGAGCACAAAGTTTCTAAGGGACTGCAAAAGTTTTGCAAGCCAACACAAGGTTTCTTGGGGAACGCAAGATTTTGTGAAGGAATGCAAAAGTTTTGCAGGCGAACGCAAGGTTTCTCTGGGAATGCAAAAGTTTTGCGAGCGAATACAAAAAATTTGTGAGGGAACGCAAATTTTCTTGCCGACTACAAAAGTTTTGCAAGCAAACAAAATTTATCTGGAAAAAGCAAAGATTTTGCAGGCGAACGCAAGGTTTCTTGGGGAACACAAAAGTTTTGTGAGGAAATGCAAAGTTTCTAGGGAAACACAAAAGTTTTGCGAGAGAATGCACATTCCCTCAGGGAACGCAAAAGATTTGCGAGAGAACACAAGTTTTCTCTGGGAATGCAAAATTTGGCAAGTGAATGCAAGGTTTTCTTGGCGAATGCAAAAGGTTTGCGAGGGAATGCAAAGTTTCTAGGGAAATGCAAAAGTTTTGCGAGCGAACATAAGATTTTTTTGGTGAATGCAAAAGATTTGTGAGCGAACGCAAGGTTTCTTGGGGAACGCAAAAGTTTAGTGAACAAACTAAATTTCTCTGGGGACTGCAAAAGTTTTGCGAGTGAACACAAGGTTTCTGGGGACAAAGCAAAGGTTTTGCAAGCAAACGCAAAAGAGTTGAAAAATATTTGTTCCTCCCATGTCCCTTTAGGGGATCCATATATTTAGACTTTTAGAGCAGGAAAAAAAGTATATATATAGACCTTTGATTTGTATTCATTTTCTATGCTAAATAATAAAATAACTACTCACTAGTCTATCTCAATCAATATTATTTTGTCAGGATAAATCCACACTAGAAAACTTAAGTATCGGAAGTATCAATATTTCAAGTTCGATCCGCCTGTCGGTTGCCAGAGCTCTCCCACTGCCTGTAGTTTTGCTGTAAAAATAGATTTGCCAATTGAGTTCAAGGAAACCATTCCTCCTTCATGACAGTAAGACATTACCATCACAAAATGGTCGCTCTCAGCATATACTATATCATATTGCTTTAAAATTAGCAGCCTGTACCAAGCACAAAATAAAATTGAGGAATGAAACATTCGCTCCCCTTGTCCAAGCATCTAAAAATAGTCTCCATTAAGGAGTGCAAGCAAGGATGGTTTCATTAATGCATTGGTTATGATGCATCTCCCCACTTCTGTGCCAAGGCTGGCTCAATGCACGTTCACCCTGCCAATACTGAATCAGCAGTCCATCCATATCTCTAATAGATTGCAGCAGCCTTCATTAATGCTTATTGAAAACTGGCTTTTTTCACTGAAGCTCAGGTTGGAGGCTAAGTATAGATGTGGTCTGTGGCTGGACGTTTGTCATATTTCTCTGACTATTGATCAGTGAGAAGTGGGATTGTTTTACTTTTTTATATATTTTTAGAACGGTAATGATTGATAATGCATATTTTGGTTCTGGCACTCTGTGCGCAGACTTTTTCGATGTTGGCATGTGTTGGCTTTATGCAAAGTACACACACTGCTTACGCTGGCAACACTAGAATTTAAAAACACAGTACTGTTTAAAAGTTTGGGGGCAATTTTGTCCCCATCTGTTTATCAATCAATCAATAATATTAATAATAATAATAAAAAAGATAATGTTTCCACAAAAATGGTTGTTAGTCTAAATTAATGGGTTACATTGGATAAACTTGCTAATTAAACAAGCCGTTTTAAGTCTAATATGACATTGTGATGAATAAAAATACTGTTCATGAACGCATAGTTTGACGATTATTGCGATTAATCGCATCCAAAATAAAAATGTATGTTTACATACTATATATATGTGTACTCTGTATATTTATAAATACACACACATGCATGTATATGTTAAGGAAAAATATTTTAGATTTATATCTAAATATAAATATTTATTTATAATCTAAAATGTATACAGGTATAAATATATATACATATAAATATTTTGTGTTAATATATAAATGTATCTTTTATTTTGGATGCGATTAATCACGATTAATCGTTGGACAGCCCTAGTATTAACTTAACGACACATTTTTAAAAATAATTTAATTAATGTAATTTATCTTTTAAATAGTCTAATTATTTTGTGAAACCATAATTTTTAAATTTGTTTTGCCTTTGTTTTGTTTTCCCTTTTAGTCATGATCACATGTATTATTTTAAGTAATTACAAAATTTTAATAATTTGTATTTTAATAGTTTAATTAATGTACTTATGTTAACGTAGAGAGGGAGAAATGAAGGCATTGAACCATATCCCTAACTAATATATGTAGTGCATATTTTATTTTATTATTTTATTTTATTTTATTTTATGTTCTTTTTTATTAGTGAGTGAACTATTCCTTACACTTTGTCAGTTTATTTATGTTAATCATTACAAAAATCACTTCAATTATTTTATTTTATAACATAGTTTTTTTTTCTTCAGAAAAAAATATTATTAAAAATGTATGTAAAAAATAATAAATATATACAAATATTATATAATCAAAAAATATATATAATCAGCATATTTCTGAAGGATCATGTGACAAAGAAGACGGATAATAATGCTGAAAATATACATTTGCATAACAGGAATAAATTACATTTGAAAGTATATTAAAATAGAAAACAGTTATTGTAAATTTAATAATTATTCACAATATTACAGTTTTACTGGCTTTCTGATTAAATAAATTTGGCCATTGTGAGCAAAAATTCAGCTTTTTAAATGACAGGAACAAATTGCATTTTAAGATATGTTAAATAATATTTAGACAAAATAATATATTGATAATATTTCAATATTATTTTTTATATTAATTATATATATTAATTTACTTATTGCAGCCTTGGTGAGGATAAGAGACTTGTTGTTGTTGTTGTTGTTGTTATTATTATTATTATTATTATTATTATTAATAATAATAATAACAATAATTGACAACAATAACAATAATAAATAATAATAAAGTAAATTAATAAATACATACATACATACATAAAAACTATAAAACATTTTGTACCTGGGGTAAAAAAATAATAATAAAAAAAAAAGTAAAAATGTAAAACATTACTCTAAAAAAACTTTTTAACATTAGCGTACAATAGACAGGAATATAAAGGTTTAATAGACAATTGACCTACCAGTAAGCCCCACCCCCCTTAGTTACTGTTGCTGCCTCAGACAAACAAACAGAGTTTCCCCACTGTCTTACAGTGAAAGCTGTCAGTGTAAAACCTTGTCCAAAGATGTTTTTGATAAATTTTGAACACAGAAGGACCAACTTTTGTCGAGGAGCATTCAAGTAGGGCTTTAATATGCCATGGAGAGACATATAAATGATTTTAAAATAAATATGGTGTGAAACATGATTAATTTGAAATCGAGGGTTTACAGATCGCAATGCAAACAGAAGAAATCTCATGATACGGTCGTCACGATTGCAGATGACAACATCCAGGATCAACACTGTTCATGTACTGCAGTGTAAGATTAATTATTTTACATTTAACCAGTTTGAAATGGAGCGGTACTGAAATGAAGACCTTCGTTTGTGTGTTTTTGACATACACTGTATATGGTGTGAGAATAGTTAGCTGAGGTTTGTACGTTAGCATGGACTCACTAACTTTAACGTTAGCTAGTTTTAGCCAGAGATATTAACAATATTTACAGACATTAACTGCTTGGGCAGATGAAAAAGGCCACTTGATGAGAGTAGGACAACCAGAAAATAAATTCCAAATTTCATTGCCAGTCCTCTCAGGATACCTGGAATCAGTGTTACAAATACCTCAGACACATCGCTTTATTATTTTTGTAGCATAAACACCATTAAAACAACAAGAGCTTCAGATCTACCACTGTTTCTCTATAGGCTGGAATACACTACACGACTTTTAAAATCTGAACAGATTTTAAAAATCTAGGCGTCATACACTTGCCGACTTTACAAATGATTACAGAGAACAACTGAGCATCATACCCTACACGATTAGGATCATACACTAACAGATTTCAAGTCATTCCGATCACAACAAACTCACGCAGAAACGCGCGCCTGGTTGCTAGGAGATGCATGACAGATGCAACAAACATAGATGTGCATTTTTCTTTATCTGCCCTGTTGTGGTAACAGGTGCCATCCACATTATAAAGGCACTCATTCTCCTGCCACAGTTGAAGAAGTCTTTCTTCCATGGTGGAGCTCCACTTCACGGTCCTTTGCGTCTCTATTTTAGACCTTTGTTTACCTTTGGCCGGTCAGCGTCCTATGATTTCCGGTTTCAGTAGCGACGCCTCATACGCTAGGTCATGTGTTCTAAAATCTGCTCAAAATATCAAACATGTGCTGCGTCCCAATTCACCTAATTATACTATGCCCTAAAAGTATGTACTCTTTTTGTGAAGAAAAAGTACATACTTTTGAGTATGTAGCAAAATAGTAGGCAAGCTTCAATCTGTCAATCATCTTGTCAAACCCTTAACACCATCCAAATTTAGTTTAATTTGATTTCCTACCGTATTGGAGAGAAATTAAGGTGCACGTTGATCTTTCATGCGAGTCTTTCATGGGGAGAACTCCGCTCATATGTTTGTATAATGACACATTTAAAATAATCACCAAACGTATCATTATAAAAGTTCACAATGTTGCTGTAGATGACACATGATGTGGATAACATTAAATAAATATGTTTTCATTATGTTAGACTGATTATTTATCACTCAAACCCCTTTCTGAACCTGTCTGTCGTTCGCGCATATCCGCCATGTTTGTAGTTTTTTTAACACATTTTATGCGTGTTTGTAGTTCTAATCGAATCCTCGTCCACCGCGCAATGTGTTGTGGGCAATATTAGCCATTAGAGTGTGGATCGATCTGCACTTCGAATTCCAACCGGAAGAAGTAGACCATCCGGGAATCTTTGGAATACTTTTCTAAGCATACTATGATTTGGGACATACTAATTCTATTTTTGAATACTATTTAGGACGAATAGTATGCGAATTGGGACGCAGCAATGGTTTGATAACCTCCGACTGGATGGAATCAAAATCTGACACTGTAAAATCGGATCTGTGACCATCATACACATCCCGATTTTCTATCGAATCTGTCAGCTGAAATCGGCAGACTGGCTCTGACTTTCGGCAACTAGCGTCAACTTCTGGAGACTGGAAATAGAACAAAAATCGGGGCAAAAAACCGTGTAGTGTGTACCAGCCTTATGGCGCTGAAACCTACAGATGTCTGTTCCATCTCCATGCAGCTGATACTCAACTGCCATTGGCTCATGTGCGTTCTAGGGGCGGGGCTTACCGATAGGTCAATTAGAAATATATGAATTGCTTTGCATTAAACATCAAAGTGGTTTTACAAACTAGTCTCAAAAAATAGTATATAGTACAGTGTGTAGTATAGTAAAAGTACTGTAAGTGGATGCAGAAAGTCAGTTGCCACTGGGTTCCCATTTGTCTTTCCTCCCAGTTGAATTGCTGGTCACCAACATATAATGGCTTCTTAAATAGTTTAAACAGTAAGAGTTTCTTGGTAATTTTGCTCTTGTTTTAAACAGAAGTATTTCACGCTACAGATCTTTGCTTTGTTTGCTCAGTTGGTCTTTTGAATGCTTGCATAGTGCTGAGCGCGTAGTCCTGACGAATGCATCGCAAACACGAACGAGCAGCTGATCCGCTCACTGAAGTATGACCCGATTTGCAGAGCATGCTGAATATGAACCGCTTCACCACGACCAGTACATCCATCTTCTTCCGGGAGAACATTGGAACGGAGAGATGGAAGCTAAAGGATAATAAATAATTACCGCTGTGATTGACACGTCTGGCCAGCGGAGGAGGGGACCTCATTAGCCGTGTCCATCCAATGCGGCTCCGTCACTGTGACACTGTCAAATGCAGTCCCTATTAGTGCCACTTACAGCCTCGGACCCTGCCTTGGAGCATGCTTCGCTAGCGGGGCGCGATTTAAAACGGGTCGCTAGCACCACTGTCACGATTCAATATTGCTAAGTTTGGGCTTGTTTTAAGCCGAGCATGAGCAGCCTGGCACTGGGTTAGATGCTTGTCAGCTAGAGTAATACTTCGAAATTGTCTGGAGCGTGTCAGTGAGCTTCGGATAGCACAGAGTGGGCGCTAGTGTCTGCGTAATTAAGAGGCTTTATTAGATGACAGTCCGTAGCGCTGTAACGGTGAATGTAGATGTTCATGTTCATATTTGTATCGTATTTCTTCCCCCTTGTTCCCAGGTAGCAGGGATTGAAGGTATGCTCATCGCTAATAGGAAGGTGGAGAACCAGGTCAAGACGTACATTACTTACAACAAGGGCCGAGACTGGAGGCTTTTGCAGGCTCCCACTACTGACCTGGCAGGAAATCCCATTCATTGTGTGCTGGTAAGAAAGGCCCCGTGTTTGTTTGTTTGTTTATGTTAGTGAGTAAAATATTCTTTTAACTTTGCCTGTTTGGTATTCATGTTAATCATTACTGAAATATGTACATTAAAATACTTTATTTTAGAACTGTTTTTTTATTAGTGAGCTATTCACGCTAATCATTAGTATAATGCAATTACTATATTATTATTTTAGTTTATTTTACAGAATTGTTTTATGGGTGAGTGTTACTAAAATAACTACAATTATTTTATTTTATTTTATTTTATTCATTTTAATCATTACTAAAATAACTTGGTCAGTTTGTTATTCATGTTAATCTAAAACACCTACAGTTATTTTATTTTATTAGTGAGTGAGATATTCCTTTAACTTGTTCAGTTTATTCATGTTAATCATTAATAAAATAATACAATTATTTTATTTTATTTATTTATTATTTTTTATTAATGAGTAAACTTCCCTTAATTTTAGCTATTACTATAATACCTACAATTATTATTATTTTTTTTTTATTATAGAGTGCGCAAGCTATTCCTTTAACTTCAGTTTAACTTCAGTTTCTTATTCATGTTAATCATTACTTAAATAAATACAATTATTATTTTATGTTATTTTTTTATTATTAATGAACAAACTTTCCTTAATTTAGTTGTATTCATTTTAACAATTACTACAGTATCTACAATTATTTTATTTTATTTTATTTTATTATTTTTTATTTATTTATTTATTTTTATTAGTGAGTGAGCGAACTATTCCTTTAACTCGGTCAGTTTGTTATTCATGTTAATCATTACTAAAATAAATACAATTATTTTATTTTATTTTATTTTATTTTATTTTATTTTATTTTTTATTAATAAATAAACTTCCCTTAATTTAGTTGTATTCATTTTAACCATTACTACAGTACCTACAATTATTTTATTTTATTAGTGAGTGAGCTATTCCTTTAACTCTGTCAGTTTATTAATGTTATTCATTACTAAAATACATTATTTTATTTTATTTTATTTTATTTTGTGAGTGAACTTCCCTTAACATAGTCAGTTTTTATTCATGTTAATCATTACTGAAATACCTACAATTTATTTTATTTTTTATTTATTTTTATTTTATTTATTTATTTTTTTGTGAGTGAAATATACAGTTATTTTATGCCAAGTTTTATTAGTAAGTGAACTATTCCTTTAACTTTTTTGTCTGTTTGTTATTCTAGTTAACACACACAAACATACCAACATTTTATTTTATTGTTTTATTGTTTATTTATTTTTAGTTTGTTTTATAAATAAATAATGCACTCGTTTAAAAAATAGAAATAAAATATAATAAAATAATTGTACCTGTAAGTATTTGTAGTTTTTGTAAGTTAAAGGAATAGTTCACTCACTAATAAACATTAACCTGGTCAGTTTGTTATTCTTGTTAATCATTACTAAACTACATTTTGTTTTTGTTTTATTTATTGGTCGGTTTGTTATTTACGGGACTACAAAAGATATCTAGACCAAATGTTCCAGGGAATTTGGGAAGTATTTCTTTTCTTAGCAAGCGGCTATCTTAACTGTCTAATTCTTTCAAGGTAATGTTCTTTCTCAAACAAATTTGATTAAAGGCAACAAACTCATAATGCATAATCAGAAATGTATTAGATCTACTCAAGTAATACCTTTTTTATTACTTGTAAATGGGAAATAGTTTCAGGATATTTATATGCATAGAGAATCATTAATATTTAGCAGCCATATCATGTTTGGAGGCAAAAGAAAAACACATCAAGGCCACAGAAACACACACAGAAAGCTTGAGCAGACTGTAATAGTCCTCCGCTTTGACACTCTCATTAGCCTCTTATAATCCTTACGATTACCGACTCGAAATCCTGTTGCCTTTGCCATCCACGTAATAATGTCAAGCCATCGATTGAGGGGATGAAAAGGACAATTTGTGGTGCATGGAGAGCAGATATAATTCTGGTTTTGTCATGTTGGAGGTCTCAGGAGAGTTGCTTCTCTGCTTTAATGTCAAATCCCTGTCTTTTGCCCTGTAATGACTGTAAAAGGCAATTAGTGTTCATGGTAAGGTAGTGGTCTCAACAGAGGGCACTCCAAACGTGATTATTGTCCCTTTTTTTGAGGTTGTTATGTTATTATTATTCTTTGAGCTCCTGAAGTTGTTATCTTCTTAGTGTTGGATAAATAAGTACATGATACCCACTATTGCACTCAGTAATAAAACATCACACATGCCTTCTATTACAAAACCGAACACATACTTCTACAAATCACATCTTGAAGCTGTCTACATTTGTAAGCATCAAAGTTATTTCTGTATTTACTAACACGGACCAATCAGCTGAATAGTATTAAAAATGTATCATTCAAAAGTTTGATTCAGTATTTATTTAATGTTTTTTTAAAGGAGGCATAACACACACAGTTTCACCCAATCGCATGTTAATCTTGAGCACCTATAGAGTAGTACAAAAAGTCTCAATGAAAACAGCCGACTAACTGGAGGCACGCCATGGACGAAGCTAAAGTTTGACGAGCACTCGCGTCCCAATTGCCAACAAAACACATACATTTGATGACGTTTCACTTTCCTTCTGCAGTTCTCAGTTATGACTGGGAACTTTTATAGCTGGGACCGCTCCATCTTTCAGTATCAAACAATGTGTAAATCCAGCATCGAACTGGGCCTTGCTTATAAAACATTCGTTAACAGTCTTGCAAAACTTGTTTTTGACCCGGAAAAACAAACTGCCTCCACGGTTTATGTAACAGTGGGTTCTCTCGGGAAGCTGAGCAGTGTTATTTTTTTGCAGAGTGACTATTTACACAATGCCTTGTTGGCATTGGCTATTTACACTAACTAATGTGTAAAGGGGCTAGTCAACACTACAAAAGATGGCTGTCAATCATCAGATCCAGTGGCGAAGCAGTTAAAGTGATATAAATCTTTTCGACACAGGCGACCCGAGTTTAATTCCACCTTATGGCAATCTTTTTTTTTCACCCTTTCAAGCATTGATTTTCAATAAAAATTAAGGAAATAATTGAAAATTGTAAAATAAAGTATCGGTTAGAGTTAAGGTAGGTGTGTAGGGAGGGCTTATTGTCCCACTAAGGCTGCATCTATTTAATAAATTGAATTAAAACAATAATTTACACTCAATGCATAATTACTGAATACTGTTTTAATATAATACAAGTGTAATAATTGCATCTATTTGCAATAAGTATTCTAAATAGCAGAAAATCCTTAAGTGTAAATAGAACCCATTGCTATTTGCACTTAGTGTAAATAAAACGTGCTGTTTTGATTGCGCACAATTTTCTGTCAAAGGATCCAGTAAACGAAAAAGTTCATATAGTAAATAGTAAGTTCAAAATGGCTCTAACACAGATTTTTGGTGGCTTGGGGGATTGAAGCACATATACACTTCTCCAGGCACCACTTCACCACTGGTTCAAAGTATTTACAAAAGTGGCTGACAACATATTCTTAGTCTCGCTCGCTTTTTCACTGGGCAGAGCTGTAGCTAAATAGTTAGGCCTACTACGCTACTGTATTTTAATGCTGGTCATTATGATACTTGCAAAAAACCTGCACTGTCTCAAATCTGCATTCTCATTTATGATGAGGGAATTTGCGAGTGTGCGCAATCAAAACAGCTGACTAATCTAAGTGCCTCTGATTGGCACGTTCTCATTGCTGACTAATCTAAGCACTTTTGATTGGTGCGTTTTCATCGCTGAGTAATTTAAGCGACCCTGATTTGGTTTGTTTTCAGCACTGACTAATCAAAGCACCTCTGATTGGCATGTTTTCGACACAGACTATTATATGTGCCTCTGATTGGTGCATTTTCACCGTTAACTACTCTAAGCACCTCTGTTGCCATGTTTTCACCGCTGACTAAGCACTTCACATACGATTGCTGCGTTTCCAGTGCTGACTAATCTAAGCGCCTCTGATTGGCGCATTTTCAGTGCTGAGTAATCTAAGTTCATCCAATTGGCACACTTTTTTTTAATCACTGGTTAATCTAAGCACCTCCGATTGCTACGTTTTCAGTTCTGACTAATCTAAGCGTGTCTGATTGGTGCATTTTCATCTCTGACTAATCTAAGTGCCTCTGATTGGCCACTGCATTCCTAAGCTCAACAGAAATGTTGTTTTTGTTGGTAGTAAGGCCCAACGCTGCATAAAACGGCGCGTGAAAGCAATCTGGTGCAGTGTGAGCAATATTCAAAATGTAATTCTGCGACTTGACACTTTTTGTTAATTTTCATGTTTCATTTTAATCAGGACAGCTGTTTTACATATGTTTTACATAAGCTGTTTAATTATGCAGGGCCCTTTTTGCCCATTTGTCTTGAATTTATGGGGCATTTTTGTTTATTTTGGTGGCATTTTTGCCACAAGCCCTCCTTAATTTCCGACCCTGGTGCCATCTGGCCGTTATGGTTTAAAATAAGACATTGCAGGTTGGAATATTCTACAACTGTAATTCTGTTTGTATGGCCTTGATAAAGTGTAGCATCTCATGCAGCGTTGTCATCTCTCGTCCTTTAACTTGATTGGCTGAGTTTGCATTCTAGATTTATCGTCTTGATTTACCTGAGCTGTGATATTTTGTTTACATGCAGATCTCCGACTGCAAGATTAACGGTATCCGGTATGCAATAGATCACACAGCATTATCCTTGTTTCTCCAGGGTCATGACAGTGAATTATGGGAGTTGTTTCTGTATTATGAATTGTGTAATATTAAGCATAAAGTCGCCTATGTTATGGCCAACACAGCAGAGCTTGTGCGCTTATTGTCTTAGACTTTCTCATGCCTGCGGGATCGCGTTGGCTTGTTTTGATTGACAGCTACATAATAGCTTTGTTGTGGCTAATGGAGGATGTGTCACTTTCTCTCTGCTCAGCCGTTTTGCTCGCTGCACCTACAACTGCAGATGTCAGAGAACCCGTACCTCTCAGGCTCCATCTCTACCAAGAGCTCAGCGCCGGGAGTCATCGTGGCTACAGGTAAATGGAAAACCTGAACGTCATGTGTGGGACTGTCATGTTCAGCTGCTGTTGGGTGTGTTAGTGTGTTAGTAAGAAACTTAAACATTGCTTGTTATGTAAGGCTGGTCAATAAGGATGCTTTCATGCCACAGCTTTTGCTGCGGACCATCATGTTTATTTGCAGTCAGTGTTTGGTCCATTTAGTTGGTGTGAAAGTGGATTTTGGCACCAGCTGAAAATGTAATTTTGAGTAGACTCAGCTTGTTTATGGGCAAATCACTCTAAATCACAAATACAAACCAGTTTTAAATGCAAAGTTCACCTGAAAATGCTAATTATTTACTCACTCTCATGTTGTCCCAAACCAATCTGGATTGGTCCCAAACCAATTCTGTCCTCTCTGGAACATGAAATAAGCTATTTTGAGAAATGTGGATGTCAGTGGAAGTCAATGGTGAACAAAAATACTTTGAACCCCAAGGGCTTTGGTATAAACTTTAAAACCCCCATTATTTTATTGTTTGTTTTTAAAGCACTTATATCTCCACATCTTTAAGTGTGAAGTAAAATAAAATAAAAAAAAATCTTAGTCAATACTTATTTTAACTATGCACTTGTTCTGTACTTTATTGAGTGGTCAATCACCCACAAACAGTTTTGAAATAGAAATATATTAAAAAGTTCTTTGAACATGTACAGCTTTCTCATTTCACATGCCCAGTGGGTTTGCTGTTAAGGTTGTCACTTGAAGGAAATAAACAAATTTCTCACAGGCAACTCAAGGACATACAATCACTTCCCCTCAGTTCATTGTGACAGTCTTAGAACAGGCTAACAACACACAGCAGAGGCGACTGCCGGTGGGTTTACGCTAGTCGTGATGTTTGTGTGTGTAGGCATAATACAACACAACTGCAGTACTACATTACACAAGAAGTTTACACACCTTATCTTTCTTTTGTTTTCTCTTCTGCAATTCCCGGGGGGAAAATGCATTGCTCAGAAGTAGAGCTGTCACTAACAATTATTTTGGTAATCGAGTGGTCGATTATTCCGATGATTAATCGAGTAATTGGCCAATTATATATATTTTTTGTGGTAATAAAAATAGACTTAAGCAAACAGTAGCCTTTAAAATTACTCAAAATACATGTATAATACCAATAATAATTAGTTTAAATAAAGTATCAAAAGCAATACATAATGTATTATAAACAATAGAACTAATGTACATTATGCACAATCTAATCCTTGTTTAATATAGAATAAAAACATTTAATTCAAATGTCCACTTAATCTTTAATATTTGGCCATTTCTTTATGACAGAAATGCAGTCACTGTAATATCTTGAATATGTGGATTTCAAAACATGTAGAGTGAGGGTTTCAATTTTTATTTTGAAATCACGATAAACCAATATTAACAAATACTAATTGAATAAATACTAATGTATAGGTTTATAAATGATTGACCTTACAAATCTGATGAATGGTATTAACAGATAAATGTTATAATAAGCCTAAACTCACAGTAATGCAGAGATGGAGTTTGAGATCTTTGTGTGGAGTTTGTGTGGAGCAGCATTTACTGTGAATGGAGCCATGTGCATTGCATATATTTATTTAATTCAATTGTAGCCTTTGTGAATTCAAAATATCATTATTCTTGTGATTTTTTGTGGTTTTTGTATGCGTGTTGTGAGTATATTGAGCTTGTATGAGCATGGATTGAGCAAATATTGAACCATGCAGCCTGACCTCAATTACAAAAGCTGCTTATTCAAGTACAAATACATATTTGTTGATTTATGAATTTTGAATGTGCTATGCTGGTGCTCTACAATGTTTCATTATTTAACACAAATATTTTTTTTGGAATTGGTCTGTTTCCCAGGAAATATTGGCTCTGAGCTGTCTTACAATAATGTGGCGATGTTCATTTCATCAGACGCAGGCAATAACTGGAGACAGGTATGGCTGGCTCACACTGGTTCATATTTCCCATTTAGCCACTTGTTAGCAATTATTGTATTTAGAGTCTTGAGCTTATGTTAACCACAAACTTTATTTTAGGCATTATACAAAAACACATACAAAGAAAAAAATGACAAAATGCTATGTTCGTCGGGGTTTTGGCCTACGGCAAAACTGTAAAGCTAAAAAAACTACAGTATGACTTTACACAAAGACTGTATACAAATGTGAGCCTATTTGTGCAATACAATGAAAATAACCCCATGTTGTACTTCCCATGATGCAGATTTTTGAGGAAGAGCACAACGTGTGGTTTTTGGACAAAGGTGGAGCTTTGGTTGCCGTGAAGCAGCCCACTGTGCCCACTAGACATCTTTGGTAGGTGAAAATAAACTTGCTTCTGCCAGGTTTATTCATGCTGGTTTGGTGAAATTCCTGCTTGAGTTACTTCACTCGGCACTCCATCTGTCTGACAGGGTCGGTTCTGTGCTATTAAGATCATTGAGGGGAAAAAAAATCAATCGTTGGTTTGGTGTAGATCGAACATGCTCCCCACAAGAACAAAAACGAAACGGCAGGACACGAAGGCTGCCAAATAACAGATTGGAATCAGTTTTTACATGGTGCACCATGGGAAGTGTTCCATATTAAAGCTTCCCACTTATCCCCCCGAGTTCACACATTGGTTCCTTCTTCAAATTGGCCATCCCTGGTTTTGCTTCAGTGATGTTTAATCCTCCAGAGTCTTAAATCTTTTCTCTCTTATCACTCGAAGCGTTTGGCTTTAGTTTTAGGCCCACTGAAGTGTGGCACCTTCATTTTTTTAGTTCTCTTAAACAACTCAAGCGAGACAGTAAGTGGAGTCACAACTGTGGAGGGCAGTCGTGTCATTTCCTGCAAGTGTGACTTCAAATAACAACCTTGACTGTATGTTCTCTTAATGGATACATGTCAACACTGCCTCCGACTGTTGCTTTTAGCAGACCGGAGACAACTTGGAAGCAGTGCCATTTGTGCATCGTTGCAAACTTGTCACACATGCTACCCTACTGTTTGCACCTGTGAAATGATGTTGATAAGCTGTCTGAAAATGTCATGATCAGACTTTCAGGACCAAAGTTCTCCAGCTTTGACTTGCTTATGTTCCCTCCCACATTTGTAGATGTTAACATCTTGAAACGTTGTTATTTTCTGTCTGTTTTCATGTTGTGTCTGCTATGCTTTGACCTCTGCTTTCTTTTTACCCTTTCTTTCTTTTTTGGACTCTTACTGGGTTTTATGCATCTCTACATATTGGTTAAATCTTATTCCCTCTAAAACAGATTATTTAAGGTATAGTTCAGCACTAAATGACACATTCTGTCATCATTTACTTACACTTCCAAACCTGTATGCAGTGCTGGGTTGCAACTGATTACATATAATCTGATTTATGTAATCAGATTCCAAAAATTACATTCTTTGAGTAATTTAATTTTATTACATTTAAAAATACCCATAGTCAGACTACAGTTACTTTATTGATTATGTGATACAATAAATTAAGCATAATTTATTGATTCTCCTCAGTTCTTTTTCACCTTTTAAATTTACTATTCTAAAATAGCTTGCCACTAAAGGCCAATTCACACCGCACCGACAAGCGCCGACAGACGCCAACAGATTAGTCTGTTGGAGTTTGTCGGTTCAGTGTGTTACCCCTGTCGGCGTCTGTTGGCGTTAGTCGGAGTTGGTTTTCACCCGACTGAACATGTTTAATCTGCGTTTGTCGAGTCGTGGAATGTCTGAGCAGTGTGAAATGATTTTCCAACAAACTACAACAAACTCTGATGTGGTCACAAACCGTTGCCATGACGATGCGCATATTTCACTTTAAGCATGCTTCACCCACGACCCCGTTCGTTTTATTTGCCGTCTTTTCAGGTGAAAAATGACATACAAAAATAATAAAATTTTAATAAATGTAAAAATGTGATTGTGGTTACACAACAGTTTCTTTCCCAGTCAGATTTACACCATCTACACAGGTGGGATTGACAGCTTGCCCATGCAGTCAGATCGAAGAAATACATTGTTTTAATACAATTAAATTAACTTTTAATTTTGTTAATTAATTACTTCAAAATGTGATTTCTGTTTGTGTTGTGTTTAATTAAAACTAGCCTATAATAATAATAATGATAATAGTTCTAATTATTTAATTCTCTGTTGCATTGCGCCAGGCCTGTTATGTTCTTCCCTCCGATAGCGCTGTCCGGATTCCAATTAGAGCCCCTATAAAAAAATAGTTACGTTTTGTAGGATATGCAATGGCAAAGTGATTATATTTCGTTTCGTTTTTTATAAAGTTAATTTAGAAAAACATTTGAAGCATTTTTTGTTGGTTAAATATAAGTTTTTGCTATTGTGTTTCATCCTGTTGTGTGCAATACCTTAAGAAAATAAAAGATGCAGGTTTTTACAAAATTAAGCCCAATTCTCCAGTTACCAGGCACCACTGCCTGGCTGTATGCGACGTCAAACTTTGTTTCATTTTCGGAAGTTTGCACGTCTGTTGGCTGTAGAGAGGTTCGTCCATGTCGAGTCGTATCTGTCCAGTGTAGACGTGGTGTTATTTGACTCTCTGTGACTCGAAGTTTGTCGAGTTTGTTGGGGCAGTGTGAACATGACAGTTGATTTTCATAACATTCTAAATCCAACAGCCGACGTGTCTGTTGGCGTTTATCAGTGCGGTGTGAATTGGCCTTTATATACATTCAGAAAGACCAATCACTAGTCAGGTAGCTACTATTACACATCATTTAACCACTGGATTTACAAAAATCATTTTAATTTTAAGAAGTGTTATCTTTTATTTGCTGTTTTTTTATTGTTGCAATTTTAAAACGATTTATTTTAAGTATTAGCTTTTCATTCAACTCAAACCCCATGGAGTTCCTTCACAAACCCCAGTTTGAAAAACCATGACATAATGTAATGTTTAACCCTCTGTCCCTCTTCAGTCACTTTTGACTGAAAATTTAAAAAAATCGTAGCTTCATCAGAATGAGATGGCACTTGGTGACTTTTGTTACATTAACAATATGAACACACAACAAAATCATTGGCATGATTTGGGTATTTAAAAGGGTCCAAAAAAAAAAAGTCACACTTGCCTTCTTCGTGGTCAAAAATGACTGACATAGGAAATGAATGGGAAATACAAAAAAAAAAAAAAAAAGGAAAACTCAGAGAATCTTTTGGTGGTACAAACTACAAATCAGCCACTGATTTGTAGTTTGCAACAGGCCTGGTTTCTGGTTGTAATTATAATACAAAACTTGATATTTATATAACCAAAAATATCTAAAAATGTATATTTTTCTAAATGCAAAATCTAATAAAATTAAGAAACTGTCTAAAAAAAAAAGCAATGAGATTCCAAAAGGCTCTGTATATATTTATATTGGGAGCTATACAGGAGAAGTTTTTAATTTTTTAATGCCATAATGGCATAATTCTCAGTTATTAAATGCTTTTACACTATTTTAATATGAAATGTTGCATTTATTGAAAGATAATATATAAATAATTAAATACCAAAATATATATTAATTCCAATGGAAAAAATAGTTAATTAAAATTTATAAATATTGCATAGTATCATAAAATCTCCTCAAAATTCTAAATAATAATCAAAAAAATATTATTGAACAAAAATGTATTGCATTGATTTTCCTGAAAAAAAGAAAAGTAAAATTTTAAGGCTTCACTTTTGACCGCGAAAAAGGTAAGTGTGACTCCCAAACGAAGATGCCCAGAGGGTTAAAGCAATTTATGTTGCTAATAACAATGATTTTCTTTCTCTTTGTATTTGTATATCAGTGTGATACAAGACTCTTAAGTTAGGTCACAAGTAATCTAAAAGTAATCAAAAGTAGTCCAATTTATATTACCTAAAATTTGTAAAATAATGAATAGATTATGAGCAGTTCAAATCCCAGTTTAAAAAACCTTGATGTAATGTAATATTTAAACCCCTTCATGTCTTGAGTTAGGTCACAAGTAATCCAAAAGTAATCCAAAAAGTAGTCCGATTATATTGCCTAAAATGTGTAATGCAATGGATTACATTATTAACAAAAAAATTTGTCATGTAATTTGGAATCAGTAACAGACTACAATTTATAAGTAATCTGCCCGCACTGGCTGCGTGACATACAGTTTTTTGTTCGTAGTTTTGTCATCCATTGACATTTGAACATCTCCATGTCTTCTGCAGGATCAGCTTTGATGAAGGTCGTCAGTGGACCCGCCACAGTTTCTCCGCCATGCCGCTGTTCGTGGACGGTGTTTTGGTGGAGGCAGGTGCAGAAAATCAGATCTTGACGTAAGTCTATAGAGGTTTGTTTTTGACCACCGTTTTTCTCTCACACAGCCTGTGCATCCTCATTATGTCCTATTTTCTACGGAAGAATAGATTCCTCAGAGCTCTGAAAAACAGCTCGTTCAAGAGATACACTCATGAGAAAGGTTAATTAATCAGACTCTTAAGCTAATGTTGTTAGTCTCAGTGAACCAACAATACTTCTCATTATGTCTCGGTGACGGTATATAGTTTAACAGGGTCGTATCGTACTTTTTAATTATTTCTTTACACACACATTTAAAAAAATCTCTGTAGAAATAAGACAGGACTAAAATTAACAGGTTTGGGCTGGGATCTGCATAAGGATCTGCAGAGCTGTAGGTGCTACACACAGACACATTTTCAGGCATTTATTAATTTGTTTGTTTTTTTCTGCTGTTTATGAATATATCTGTCTGTTTTATTATTACTTCACTTATTTATTCATTCATTCACTATTCACTACAAAGTCTTTTTTCATACATTTTTGTTTCTGCCATGTTAACAATGACTAAAACAAGGAAATGTAATAACTGCCAATTGGAATCACATAGTGTTATACCCTACGTCATGGGACAAATTACATTTGTTGGTCCCCATGAGAAAAACAGCTTATAAATCATACAGGATTACGTTTTTGGAAAATCTAAATAGCAGAAAGTTTTGTAAGGGGATAGAAAATACAGTTTGTACAGTATACAAATCATTACTTCTGTAGAATATCCTTCTGTAGAATATTGGTCAAGAAAGTATATTATATCAGAGTTCATTTATAAAAGAGTGAACTACATTAAATTGTGCACTCTGAATTCAGATAATGCTATTAACCCCATATTGTGCAATTTATAGGATACAGAGAGCAATTTCAGACAGCTAATGAAGTAACCCAGGATTGCTCAATCTGGCCTCTGGAGATGTACCTTTTTGCAAAGTTTAATTCCAATGCATTGACGCCTGAGCTAGCTAATGAAGGTCTCCTGGTTCACTTGAAAATGAGTGAGCAGTATGAAAATTAAACATTTCTTTGTCACTTGGCAGGTTTTTCGGACACTTCAGTCATCGGTCTGAATGGCAGCTTATTAAAATTGACTACAAGTCCATATTCACCAGAAGGTGCACAGAGGGAGACTACCAAACCTGGCACCTGCATAACCAGGTAAAACCAGAAAACACATTTCTAAATGTACATAGTGTGGTGGCCACAGTGTGTCAGTAGGAAATAACAGTTTACATTTCCAAACATTTATTTTGCCATTGATTGTAATTAGTGGTGTCAAAATTAGCGCGTTAACGCAGATTGTTGATTTTTTCATTTTATCGCTTACTGCGGGGCTAGGTTTGGCTACCCCACTCACAACTGCTAAAGAAATGCGTTTATTTAGATGTGCAGTGTCTTTACGAGCACATCAAACGGGCGACTTTTCAGACGTACGATTCAACTTCACTTCAGCACCAGACGCGAGTCAAACGAGTGTGGAAACACATCAGTGAACTGCGGTCAGTTGAGATGTTGTCAGTCCATATGTCGGTAAAAACGAATCTTTCTGTCCTGTCAGCCGTTACACTGTGCTCGTAGCGCACGCTCTTTAAGTGCACGCACAAATGTGCTGTTGTGTGCTGTATTAGACTATATTAAAACGATGTATCATATTCAAACCCAAATGAAACAGCAAGTATGCAATGTCTCATCACTGGAAAAATGTGTAATTAATTAGTTAATTTTTTAATCGATAGACACCACTGATTGTAATAAATCAGTGAGATTTGCACAGAACAGAACAAACTGAGACAGATTAAACCCAGAAGAACTGTGGCAACAGTATTTAACAGTACTGCAAAGCTGCAGTACTGTTAAATACTGCTATTTAAACTAAATTAAATCAACATTTGGTAAGACCATCTTAGGTGCACTTGCGCATCATTTTTCAAGTAGATTTGCAGGTAGGTCTCTTGAAACATCTTGGAGACATTGCCACAGTTCTTCTTGTTCTGTTTCTTCATGTCATTCCAGACAGACTGGGTGATGATGAGATTAGATCCATGTGTGGAGCACTGGCTGTTGTCAGACTCCTTGTGCAAACCAAAATCTCCCTGGATTATTACAATGAATGGCAAACTGAATGTTTGGAAATGTAAACTGATATTTCCTACAGACACACTACAGCAAAAGAAAGAAATAGCTGACTTAAAACTAAATGCTGGATTTTCAAAAGAATATGAAAAAAGTTTGCAGCATAGAATTTTTAAAATATGTCACAGAGTTTCACACACCGGTCAGCTAATTGTGGCGACATTTCCACGCCCCTAAACATGACGCGGCACAAACGAAACGTGATTGGTTGCTTTACCTGTCAGTCATATGGCCTAATGGGTGGGCCTTGGCCATTCAAAGTGGCCAAAGTTCCCAGACCTTCTGCCATAACTCTAAAGGTCTGGCTACATGAGACTAAATTGCAACTGACTTAGATTTGATTTTTCTAGGGTGAGCCATGCATAATGGGTCAAAAGCAGATTTACATGAAGCGGCGTCCCGGAAACTACTGCATGGTGGGATGGGACAACTCCAGGATCCTGTCTGCAGAACCCTGCATCTGCAGAGCACATGACTTTGAATGGTAAGTGAGCAACATGCTTAACAAAATGAACCCAGCTTAAGATCCACCCACAGTGGTTTCCTGCAGGTATATCTTCTGGAAGAATTCTCTTAAATAACTTAATTTACTTTAGACTGACTGTGTTATTAATTTGATCTGACTCCAATTAACGAAGGTCTCAAATATAGACTGATTCTAATTATATGCTGATCACTTTAGATGTGATCCTAATTTAGATATTTGATTACTATTATGGGTATGCTTATACAGTACTTGTTCATTCGCAAAATAGTATAGTCACATACAAGAAATATATTTTTTTTTAAGCTAGGATGTATTAAATTGATCAAAAGTAAAGACATTAATTTTACAAATGAACATTGTATTCATCAAAGAATCCTGAAAAAAAGTATTGTGGTTTCCACAAAAATATTTTTTTACATTGATAATGATAGTAAATGTTTCTTGAGTATCAAATTACATATTAAAATGATTTCTGAAGGATCATGGAGGACTGGAGTAATGATGCTGAAAATGCAGCTTTGCCATCAAAGAAATACATTCATTTTTAAAATACAATAAAATCTAAAATAGTTATTTTAGATTGTAATAATATTTCATAAGATATTAGTTTTTACTGTATTTTTGAATAAATAACTGCGGCTTTGGTGAGTGTAAGAGCTTCAAAATTTTATCTGCCTCAAACTTTTGATATGAGAAATTTGTTTTATCAGTGTAAACCAGTTCACAAATTCTCAATGCGCAACATCAGATATTCATTTGTTCAGTCAATATATCAAACCGTTCAAACAGAGCAAGACCCGAAGCTCCTGCAAACATAAACCGTGGTCTAGATTTGCTTGCGCTGTGCAGTTTTGTTGTTTTATGTCCTGCTCTGCTCTTTAGGTGGGATCACAGGTATTTATAAAACCGCTCGGCCTTCGTGTTCCGTTCACTGGTGATCCGGGAGCTGTTTTCAAAGATCTCAGAATAGACATAGTGCTTCTACACCAGTGGACTGGTTAACCCCCTCTGTAGGGTCAGCGTAGGTGGGAAAGGTGCCTTATTGAGGATCAAGATGCATGATTCAGACTGTCCCTGGACTTTAAAGCTTTTTAAAGGCCGCAGGCTTGAGAGAAGAAGAGAAGATGGAGGTTCTTTATCATCGTAGTCTGTTGTGTGTCTGTCTGGAGGTTCTTTTAAAGTATATATAAATACCTTGGGATCTACATCATTTATCACATTCACAGATCTAGTGTTTTATCATCTTCCAACAACCCACAATGTATCCTTACTTTGTCTTTAATATGTTCTCCTGTTTGGTCTTGTTTTGCAGCAAACAACAGGCCTACAGTTAAAAATAGGGATGTTAACGTGCTTTCGTAAACATGTTCGTTTGTCTTCTCTATATGCAAGTAGTCTCTAGGAGTATCTTTAATTTGCCTAGTACTTTGATTCTAATATTCAGCTTTTTTATTAAACAATTCTTTGTGCAAAATATCAAAGGAAAGGACCCCCTAAAAAGATGAACCCCTTGCTAGGACGTTCCTCCTAAAATATGAAAGGCTTCTGAATTTTTTTTTTTTCAGGATATATATAAAAAAAAAAAAAAAATCATTTTTACAGTGTGAGAAATGTAGTATGTGTGATATTAGATAGCTTTAGTTTGCCTTAAGCCAAAACTTAACAACCTTTCTTTCTTTCTTTCTTTCTTTCTTTCTTTCTTTCCTTTTTTCTTTCTTTCTTTTTCAAACTTCTTTTCTCTTTCACTTTTACCAGTGTTTTTTGCTGAAATTTCACCATCTTCTTTCAGAGGTCTGTCACATTTACTGATTAAGAATGTCAAAGGGAGGATATATTAAAAAACTGTCTCTGACATTTCTCTGATTTGCTGTGACATGAAGCACGCCTACGTAAGAACAGAACACTGCATGGAGTAGCTTTACATTGTAAATGTGTATGATTGTTCTGCAAGTAAAGAAAGGGCAAATGTATAAATGTGAGCGATCCGTCAATGCTTTTCTAATCTTGACAATTTTCCATTTTTTTATGAGAAAACATTTATCATATGTTCTGGAATAAAGAATTGATCATAACTTCAGTTGATCTTCAAGTGGATTTTGGTATAATGTGTGATGGTTTTAGATTTTGGGTGATAGTAGTGACATTTTTCATTTTTGGGGGACTGCTGGTAGTCTTGGACTTGTTTAAATGAAAACTAAAAGTCAATTTACTTTAGTTATATATAAAAAGAAATTAGTAGTTTCTTAATATACACTTCTGTTCAAAAGTTTGGGATCGGTAAGATTTGTAAGAATTTTTTTTAATGCTCATCAAGGCTGTACATCAAAAATGCAGTATATTGTGAAATATTTTTACCGTTTAAAATAATGGTTTTCTATTTTAATATATTTTAAAATATAATTTATTCCTGTGATGCAAAGCTGAATTTTCATCAGCCATTACTAGTTGTTAGTCTTCAGTATCACATGATTTTTCAGAAATCATTCTAATATGCTGATTTATCACTTTTATTATCAGTTTATTATTATTAACAGTTGTGCTGCTTATTTTTTTTTATTTTTGGAACCTGTGATTCTTTTTGCAGGATTCTTTGATTAATACAAAGTTAAAAAGAACAGCATTTATTCAAAATATAAATCTTTTCTAACAATATAGGTCTTTTCTATTACTTTTTATTATTTTAACACATCCTTGGTAAATAAAAGTATTAATTCCTTAAAAAAAGAATAAAAATGTATTGAACACTTTACATGGTAGTTTATATTGTTGCAAAAGTTTTTTATTTTAAATAAATACTGTTCTTTTTAACTTTTTATTTAAAATCCTAAAAAAAAAAGTTCCAAATGTATTAACAAAATATTAAGCTGCACGACTGTTTTGAACGTTGATAAATTAGCATATTACAATGATTTCTGAAGGATCATGTGACACTAAATACTGGAGTAATGATGCTGACAATTCAGCTTTGCATCACAGGAATTAATTACATTTTACGATTTATTCACATAGAAACAGGTATTTTACATTGAAATGATATTTCACTATATATATATATATATATATATATATATTTTTTTTTTTTTTTAATAAATGCAGACTTGATGAACATAAGAAGCTTCTTAAAAATAAATAAATAAATAAATCTTACTGATCCCAAACTTTTAACAGCAGTGTAATTATTTTTTAAAACAATCAATCAAATATCACTTATGTAAATAAAAAAAACTAGTATGTAATCCTGAAAACCCAAAAAAAAAATAGCATTTTTTTTTTCTGTCTATTTTTATTTATATTTTAGTTACGCAGTCAATGGCAGATCTGAGCAGAACAGTAGCTTATGAGTTGAATTCATCTGAAATTAATTGTTTATATCACGTCTTGTCTTACCATTGAAATTGGCTGAAAATTTATGGTACAGCATTTTAACTGGACTGTGCATTGATTATCTTGATTAAATGATGATCCTTTGAATTTTCCATGCAATATATTCCTGTCAGACTCTTTTATATGTTTACATCCTTACCTCTGCCATCAAAGCAAACATTTATTTCCTTTTCTATCAGTGGAAATTATTCTACATCAAGTTATAAAGAAAAAAAAAATATGATGTTATTTTTGCTGTTTTATCTTTGGCAGTCAAGAAAGGAAAGGAAATTAGCAATTACAACATGTTGCATACTAGACTTAAACCTACATGTTTCAAGTATTTAGGCAGATCAAGCCATTGATTCAAGTTTGAATAAGATTAGTTCTGCCAGAACAGATTTTATTTTTATTTTTTTTTTACTCAATGTAAACAAATTAAACAACCATAATTCACAGTGTTATTGCATTTGTTGCAAGTATTTTTGTGTGATTTGTGCTTGTAATAGTTTGGATGATACAGACCCGACAAAATACTAAACAGATTTCATTTGCATGTTAATTCATTTGCAAATTTCACCCAGTTCTCTTTTTATCTTAAATTAGCCAGAGCCAAGCTGCCGTACTTTTGTTTTTCTTTCATTGAGGCTCATTTCTGAATGAGAAAAACTTTAGCAGTTTAATTAAGTCCATTATCCTCTGTGATATTTTGTTTTCATATATTTGTTGTCCAGATCAGTTTGGCCCACCGTTACACATTTCATCCTGCAGTTTTAAGATAGCAAAATGCTTGAAAAACAAAACAACTTTTGCTGAATTCGCTGTTATTCACTGAATTTTTAATTTGTTTTAAAGGGGCAAAAAGCAACTTGTGACATGATATGCATATAAGTAATTATTCTGTGGAATATGATATGCTGTCTCTTTCCATTAACTCTGATACAGAGAGCTCATCTAATATTTTTTTTTATTCTCATATGTTTATATACAATAAAAAAAACAGAAAAAAAGTTTAAATTAAAGAATGTTACTTTGACATTTTTAATAAGAACTTAGTTATTTATATTTATTATTTAAATTTATTTTCTGTCTTTTTATAAGAAAGGATTGTCTCCTATACTGCCGCCACTGACCAATACTACACTACATGAACCATTTGACAGAACAATTGAGTTTCAGTTTGATTATGATGTAAAAGAGAGTGACAAGGAAGCACATCTCTGCTAGAATTTATAGTTGAAAGATCAGATGCTCCTTTCATTTTCTGGATTTTTATATCATGATCTGAGAGTAGCTTTATTAGATGTCATTACTAAACCAGTCAGTATTTGCAAATTGTAATTCAGAAACTCCATTTCTTCTTACTTAAGGAAGATCAAAGGAATGATAAGTTGTATTAGCAAGTCCAACTTTTTCCTCCAAAAAAAGTAAGAAATGTCATAACCATTTTGAATCATTACTATCACACAATATCAAATATTCACACCATTACATTAAACCAAAATCCACTTCAAATATGATCACAAACTTGATGATTGAGGAGCTCATTGAAAGCTAAATCACATTAAAAAACAGCCAGTGCTGACCATAGTGCTGTACATAAACCCTGACAAATAAAACAACATATAATAACACATACAAGACCAACAGGAAAACACATAAATTAGCAAAACTACAATGATCTGAAAACCAGAGTAAAAAGGCTTAGCCTTTGACACCACTGATCATGTTGTTTTGCTCGAATGGTTGAGTATGTGGGTAGGAATGCAGTGTACCATGCTAAACTGGTTTAAATCGTATCTTTCTGATAGAACATTTTTGATGGAAGTTGGACATTTTTCTTCCTCTATGGTACCATTAACTTATGGTGTACCTCAGGGCTCAGTCTTGGGCCCTCTTTTGTTTTCATTGTATTTGCTCCCTCTAGGTTTGATTACATCATTAACTGATTTTACCATATATCTCTGCCATATGTACATCAACTTGACTTAGTCACCACTAGTAAGCTACTACTAAATATATTGTAGAAACTTTAATTTTCTGTAAAGATGCTTTGTAACGATTAGAATCGGTACAATTTTTGTTGGCATAGTGATCTGTACAATTTTTATGTGAACTATACCCAGCCATACCTCCCATTGAAACATCACGAAAATTATGACATGCACTCTTTTTTGGATTGTCTTGCAGAGGCAAGGTGCTGGTCGGCAGCTAATTTTATATAATAAAACCAACAAGAAAACACATTGGTTCACCAAAAGCAAGAGTAAAAAAGCTTGGCTTTTGATATCATATCTTTGTGATCAAATTTTTTTTTCCTCTATCGTGCCATTAACTTATGATGTACCTCAGGGCTCATTCTTGAGCCCTCTTTTGTTTTTTATTTATTTGCTCCCTTTAGGCTTATTTTCCATAAGCATAAAAATCTGTAGAATTTTTACACGGATGATACCCAGTCATGCCTTGAAAAGCACTCTTTTTTGGATTGTCTTGCAGAGGCATGGTGCTGGTTGGCAGCTAACTTTATATAATAAAACCAACAAGAAAACACATAAATTAATAAAACTACAATTATCCAAAAGTCAGAGTAAAATAAGCTTGGACACCACTGATAATGCCATTTTGCTCAAACGGTTAAGTGTAGGAATTCAATGTACCGCATTGAACTGGTTTAAATCATATCTTTCCGATAGAATATTTTTGCTGGAGGTTGGAAATTTTTTTTCCTCTATGGTACCAATAACTTATGGTGTACCTCAGGGCTCATTCTTGGGCCCTCTTTTGTTTTCTTTTTATTTGCTCCCTTGAAATATCAAAAAAAAAAATTATGATAAGCACTCTTTTTTGGATTGTCTTGTAGAGTTAAGGTGCTGGTTGGTAGCTAACTTTATATAATGAAAACACATAAATTAATAAAACTACAATGATCCAAAAGCCAGTGTAAAAAAAGCTTGGACTTTGATACCATTGAATGTTATTTTGCTTGAACGGTTAAGTAAGTGGATAGGAATTCAATGTACCACATTCAGTTCATTTAAATCATATCTTCATATCTCAATCTTGGGCCCTTTTTTGTTTTCATTGTATTTGCTCCCTCTAGGTTAAAGCATAATAATCTGTAGCATTTTTACATGAATTATACCCAGCCATACCTCCCCTTGAAATATCAAGAACATTATTATAAGCACTTTTTGGATTGTCTTGCAGAAGTAAGGTGATGGTTGGCAGCTATATAATAAAACCAACAAGAAATCACATACATTGTTGGTGGAAGATGGAGATTTTTCTTTCTCTATGGTACCTTAAATGTATGGTGTACCTTAGGGATCAATCTTGGGCCCTCTTTAGTTTTTGTTTTGTTTTTGTTTTTTCGTAAGTGTAATATTATATAGCATTTTTATATGAATGATACCCAGCCATACCTCCTCTTGAAACATCAAGAAACTTATCATAAGCACTCTTTTTCAGATTTCTTGCAAACTTTCTTCAACTGAATGAATCTAAAAAAAAATGTAATCAAAGTGTTACTAATTAAAGAACCACCCATATGTACCTAAAACATCGCTATATTTGTATGAGAATAATCTTAGCACTAGGGCACAAATATCTTTAAAAGCTTGACTCTTATCTGACTGCCGGATTGGAACTGCTCATAATTAAAAACCCAAATGTGTGATGCCAAAAGGGACCATGTGGTCTGCTGGGTTTTGTTGTAGATCAGTAATTAATTGATAAATCAAAGTCACCGGTGATATATGAACAGACATTCACTTCAGCAGGTTCCTGGGCTTCTGGGAGAAGAGAGAATTGAAAGACGTTAAGGACATACGTTGATGCCTGAAGCTCTCCGAGCAGAAAAGACATTTGTCATCCCAGAATTAATACATCTCAATGGCTGCAATTGTCTCAAGGGCATAAAAGAGGGACATGCTTGAATACAAGATGTGCTGCTGTGCGTGAATGAGAGGATGTACAGGTAGTTAGGAGAATGTTTTACAGGATAGGCATCAGGGAACGACATCGGGAAATGTCACAAACCATATTTGAACTTGCGTTGACCTTGTGTGAAACTAGTCAAACATACCTGAAGTGAATTTGTTTTTAAGGCATGGATTGATATTTCAAATAAGGAGAAATTATGAAATGTTAATGTATGTGAGATATTTTTCTTGTTTGTTTTTGTTTTGTAGTGATTATGGTTTTGAAAGAAGAGGGGATGGAAACTGTTTGCCCGCATTTTGGTTCAACCCTTCCACGTTGTCTCGAAGCTGCAGCCAAGGACAAAACTACCTCAACAGCACAGGGTAAGCAGCATATATGTACAGTATTGAGACTAATGTTATCATGGTGGGGTTTTACTCTCTTTGTGGGGACATTTAGTCACTGTCTGAATCTGATCCCCAAATAAATGTACTAGTAATTAGTAATTAATTTGCTATTTTATTTTATTTTATTTTATTTTATTTTTATTTAGATTTTTGTTATTTGTTCCAGTTAAGTTTTATTTATTTTTTCAAGTAACATTTTTTATGCCTCTAGTTTTAGTTAACCCTGCCATTTTAGAAAAAAAGCTAGTTTTATAATATTATTTGTAATATTTTACATATTTAACATTATTTTAGATATTATATACAAAATTATTATATTTTTATGCATTAATAATATTGTGTATTAATTAAAATAATTAAAATATAAAATATGAATAAAATAAAAACAATTTAGACATATAAACTGAATAAATATTATAGAGAGATAAAATAGATAAACATTAATTTATTTCATATTTCCATTTTTTCCACATATTTAAAGAAGAAATAAGAAAACAGTTAATGAGAAATGTTGCCTTGCCATGGATGACTGCTTTTCTATATTTTATTTCAGATATCATTTATTTTATTTTTAGTCTTTTTTTTTTTTAAAGGCTTTTAGTTTAACTATAATAACGTTGCCTATTTATTGATGCTTATTAATAAAATAATAAAAATAATATATTAAACTAAACTTAGCAAATGCTGTAGAATTTATATATATATATATATATATATATATATATATATATATATTTTATTTTATTTTATTTTATTTTTTTTTTTTTTCTCCATACATTGAATATATATTTTTATATAAATAAGAAAACAATAGATAACTTTCAGTGTATTTCACATCCCATTAATCATACATTTTTCCTATGATCACTGGGATAAAGTGGAGAGCATTTTTAAAGCAATTTCAATCAGACTAGCACTAAACCAATCTTGTTTTAGGAAAGTGCTTATTTTTAATTAAGTGAGCCATGATTTAAACCTACTGTGCTGATGAGCAGACACAAGCCATATTGACGTGAGCAGGTTTTAAACTTTCTGAAGATTGTGGCGTCCGTCTTTACGACAACTTTCTAGACAGACAATCCATACAAAGAGACCTAGCTGGACAGATAACAGTGTGTAATGGAAAGACTTCATTTAAACCTAATTTAAAACCAACATCAGTCAGAAAGCATATCCATTCAGAGCAAGCGTGCAAAATTACAGACAAGGGAAGAGACAGAGAAAGAACGCGATTATCATTTTCAGAGATTGTGTCACATAAATTGTGGCCAAAACCAATTCATCCTACAAAAAAAAAAAAAAACCAGAGCTGCTCAGAATAGATCTATTAGGCTTGTTGTATTCAAATGGATAAATACAGTGACCCATAAGTATTCACATGCTAAAGTCACAATGTGAATGAGTTCAATAATATCAAACCATCAAATCATTTACAGTCAGGGCCAAAAATATCGGCAATTCTGTCAGAAAATGCAACAGTTCTCTCAGAAAATTGTTCCAATTGCAAATGTTTTAGTATTCATGTGCTTATTGTTTTTGTTTGCACTGGAAGAACACACAAAAAAAGTCAAACTTGAAATTTCACACAGACTGGACAAAATTATTGGCACCTTTTCAAGCATGTGATGCTCTTGTAATTTGTATTTAGACACACCTGTGACAAGTAACAGGTGTGGGAAATATAGTAATCACACTTGCAACCAGTTAAAATGGAGAAAAGTTGACTCAGCCTTTGTGTTTTGTCACACTGAGCATGGAGAAGAGAAAGAAGTGTAAAGAGTTGTCTGTGGATTTGAGAGAAAAGATTGTGGAAAAACATGGCCAATCTTAAGGCTACAAGTCCATCTCCAGAGATCTTAATGTTCCTGTGTCCACTGTGCGCAATATCATCAAGAGGTTTACAGCCCATGGCACTGTAGCTAACCTCCCTGGATGTGAACGGCCAAAACGAAGGATTGTTCAAATGCTGTTTCTGTCCTTTGTCAAGGACAGAAACATATGAAAGACGTTGTCAAAATAGTCCATCTGCCATCAGTGGTTCAACCATAATCTTACGAAGCTACGAGAATACTTTTTGTATGCAAAGAAAACAAAAATAACGACTTTAGCCAATAATTCGTCTCCTCTATGTCACCGTAGCGCCATTTTGGGAAGTATCCACTGGACGTAAACAGCTTATGCTGTTCTGTGTCAGCCACAACACACGTTTTCTACGTGTATTTACGCTTTGATTCGAACAAAAAAACAGCGTATCCGTCTGTTGTGGCTGACACAGAACAGGGTGTGCTGTTTACGTCCAGTGGATACTCTCCAAAATGGCGCTACGGTGACATAGAGGAGACGAATTGTTGACTAAAGTCGACTAAAGTTTTTTCTTTGCGTACAAAAAGTATTCTCGTAGTTTCGTAAAATTATGGTCGAACCACTGATGGCGGATGGACTTTTTTGACAACTTCTTTCATACGTTTCTGGGCCTTGACAGTGTTGTTTACTTGGCAGTCAAACAGCTACCGGTTTTCATCCAAATATCCAAAATTTTTATTTTGGAGTGGAGTATCTCTTTAAGGGTGCTAATTAAATTTTGTCTAGTGCATTTTTTGGGTTCAGTGTGGAATTGTATTAGATTTGAGTTTTCTTTAGTTTTTTCTGTTGTTCCAATGCCGAGTACCAAAACATTTGCAACTGCAACAATTTTCTGACAGAATTGCAAGGGTGCCAATATTTTTGGCCATGACTGTATCTGTATCTGTAATTACTATTTTTGCGTGTTTCAGGTATCGTAAAGTGGTGGCGAATAACTGCACGAAAGGAGTGAAGGAGATGTACACAGCCAGGAAACAGCAGTGTCCGAACCGCCCCCCGCAAGGTTTATTTCTGACAACCCGTGACGACAAACTCACAGCCAACATGGGCAGCAATGTGACCTTCCTGGTGCGGCTAGAGGAGGTGAGATTATCACAAGGGTCATCTGAATCCGATGAACTCCACTAATGGAAGTCATTGATTATTAATTCATTGATCTGATCATTTAAAATGCGGCATGGCCAGAAGCTATAATTATGTCTCTGGTATTGAGTCAAGACCTAAATTATACAGTAATTATTATTTAGTTGATGCATTAACTGCATGTGAGCAGATTATCAATGATCAGATATCAGGATGTGCATGTAGAATTATGTCTGTTAGCTGGAGCACTGTTCAGTATTCTATTACTTTTGTACTATTAAATATACAAATATTATTGCCAGCCAATAAATCAATGACCAAATGAAGTTATGATTAGACGCACAGACTTTTGAATTTACAACAAGATATGGGAGGCATTTTCTCTATTTTAAGACAAGATAAATGGGTACTAATAGAAAATAAATATAAATACTAATCACCATTCTTCCCCAGCTGACTGATTACATTAAGAAGTGCAAACATTTTTGTCTTCCAAGTTGCAATGCAAATAATGCATTATCTAATTAAATATGCACTCATTTGCATTCATTTCCATAATGGAAATCTTAACATTGGGTAAAGCCAGGTTCACAAAACTCTTGTTGACATATTAGAGGTAAAGGTTTTTACAAAGACATATATTTTTATTGCTTAAAGGAGAATTTTACTTCCAGAATAAAAATGTAATTATTTAACCCCTGTGTTATCCTAGATGATCATCATTTTCTGTCTCCAGTCGAAAAGAAATTAAGATTTTTGAGGAAAACCTTCCAGGATTTTTCTTCATATAGTGGACTTCAATGGGGATCAAAAGGTTGAAGGTCCAAATTACAGCTTTAAAGGGCTCTACACGATCCCAGTCAAGGAATAAGAGTCTTATCTAGCAAAACAATAATTTTCTATAAAAAAAAAATCTACATTTCTATACTTTTTGACTCACATGGGGGTGAGTAAATTATCTGGAAATTTTTATTCTGGAAGTGAACTTCTCCTTTATAATAAAAAATAAAAAAATACAGTCAACCACTACATTTTCAACATGATTTAACGAGGAAAAAAAAAAATCTTTTAAAGATGTGTATTGTATCTGAAACCTGCAGACGCAAGTAGGTAAAGTGCAATAAAAGCACTTGAAAGTGTAATTTGGATGTTTTTTTCCCACTCATCTGAAACAAGAAGTTATAAAAAGCTGAATAGCCCAAAATCTCAAAATCGACCAATTCATAAAAATAACTTGTTTTGCATGTAGTGCCTTCCCTTTTCCCTCCCCTTACATTTCCACTGATTCTGGGCACTGTAAAGTGTTTTGTCTGGTAGCCAAATCAGAAATATCCATTAATATAACTGAACCAACCAGAATGCATTAGCATACACCATCAAAAGTCATATTAAGTTTCAGCACCTTGAAGAAATAGTTCACCCAAAAATTTAAATTTGCTGAAAGTGTACTCACCCTCAGACCATTCAAGATGTAGATTAGTTTGATTCTTTGTCAGAACAGATTTGGAGAAATTTATCATTATATCACTTGCTCACCAATGGATCCTCTGCAGTGAATGGGTACCGTCAGAATGAGAGTCCAAACTGCTGATAAAAACATCACAACATTTCACAAGTAATCCAAACGACTTCAGTACATCACTTAATATCTTGTAAAGTGAAAAGTTGCATGTTTATCCATCAGAAGCACTGATATAGACTAAATATTCGTTGGATTTACAGTTGTAAAATAAGATGTTTTTTTATAAAGTCTACATAGATTTTCACTGATTTCTGGACAATGTGAAGTGTTTTGTCTGGTAGCCTAATCATTTTTTAATCATAAATATTAATTAATATAACTGAATCAACCAGACTACATTAGCATACACCTCCCAAAGTCAGGTCAGAAATAGCATCTTAAAGGAATAGTTCACCCCCAAAAAATAATAAAATAAAAAATGCTGAAAACTGACTCTCAGACCATTCAAGATGTATGAGTTTGATTCTTTGTCAGAACAGATTTGGAGAAATTTATCATTATATCACTATAATCCTCTGCAGTGAATGGGTGCCGTCAGAATGAGAGTCCAAACTTCTGATAAAAACATCACAATAATCCACAAGGAATCCAAACGACTTCAGTACATCAGTCAATATCTTGTCACTGATTTCTGGACAATGTAAATGTGTTTTGTCTGGTAGCCTAAAACATTTTTTCCATAAGTATTTGTTGTTATAACTGAATCAGCCAGACTACATTTAGCATACACAATCAAAAGTATTTTTAAGGTTCTGGTCAGAAATAGCATCTTAAAGAAATAGTTCACCCAAAAATAAAAACTTGCCGTCAGAATAAGAGTCCAAACTGCTGATAAAAACATGACAGTAATCCACAAGTAATCCAAACGACTTCAGTACATCACTTAATATCTTGTAAAGTGAAAAGTTGCATGTTTATCCATCATTAAAGGATTTAACTTTAAACTTTCACTTCTGCCCAAAATATCAGTTAATGATCCATAATAATGCTTCTTCCAGTGAAAAAAGTCCATCTCCTGTTGTCCTCTCACATCAAAATCTACCCAAATATTTCTTTAAAACTGTTTTTGGACAGTTGTTGCACAACCCAATCAGAACAAATCTGCAACCCGTTTTAGGTTGCAAACCACTATTTAAAAAGCACTGATTTACACAAAATATTCATTGGATTTACAGTTGTAAAATAAGATGTGATTTTTCTTTGCTGACAGTTTGAATTTGTATTATAAAGTCTACATAGATTTTCACTGATTTCTGGACCATGTGAAGTGTTTTGTCTGGTAGCATAATATATTTTTTAAATCATAAATATGAGTTAATATAACTGAATCAACCAGGCTATATTAGCATACTCCATAAAAAGTCATTTTAAGGTTCAGGTCAGAAATAGCATCTTAAAGGAATAGTTCACCCAAAAATAAAAACAAAATTGCTTTAAATTTACTCTCAGACCATCCAAGATGTATACGAGTTTGATTCTTTATCAGAACAGATTTGGAGAAATTTATCATTATATCACTTGCTCACCAATGGATCCTCTGCAGTGAATAGGTGCCGTCAGAATGAGAGTCCAAACTGCTGATAAAAACATCGCAATAATCCACAAGTAATCCAAACAACTCTAGTACTTCAGTTAATATCTTGTAAAGTGAAAAGTTGCATGTTTATAAAAAAGGAATCCATCATTAAAGCATTTTAACTTTTAAACTTTGACTTCTGGCCAAAATACCACCTATATAGAGAAAAAAAATATATATATTAATTGGATTTACAGTTGTAAAATAAGATGGGATTTTTCTTTGACAGTTTGAATTTGTATTATAAAGTCTACATAGATATTCACTAATTTCTGGACAATGTGAAGTGTTTTGTCTAGTAGAATAATCATTTTTGAATCATAAACATGAATTAATATAACTGAATCAACCAGACTACATTAGCATACACCATCAAAATGAAAATTTGCTAAAAATTGACTCACTCTTAGATCATCCAAGATGTATATGAATTTGTTTCTTCATCAGAAGAGAAATAGAGAAATGCATTACTTGCTCACCAATGGATCCTCTGCATTGAATGGGTGCCGTCAGAATTAGAGTCCAAACAGCTGATAAAAACATCACAATAATCCACAACTAATCCAAACGTCTTCAGTACATCAATAAATGTTCATAAGAAAGAAATCCTTCTTTAAGTTTAGAGCTGTTCTGGACTGTTTTCACTTGTAAACGGTGCTTGGTCTGCATATTTCTCACTTTTCACAATGATTTGAAGTTAAAAATGCGCTAATGGTGGATTTGTTACTTACAAACACACAGCTTTGAGTGATCGACTGTAGTCGTGTGGATTACTGGTATTGTTTTTAGACTCTTATTCTGACGGCACCCATTCACTACAGTGGATTTTTCCAATTATTTTCTGACAAAGTTGTTCTATAATTAAATTTGTACTGTGCCAGTTATTATGGTTTCAGCTCTTTCATATTAGCACAATCACAAAATGAACCATGAGTGGTTACTTTACATGATGGTCAGACTTTTTTTTTCCTCGCTTATTTGTCTGTTGTTCGTGGACCTGACTTCCTGACCTGTCTGGCTAAGTGAGACTATCATTGAGCTCTATATGTGACCGTTTACACCCACATAGGTCATTTTGACATTCAAGAAACTTTCCATAATTTGGTGTCCTCTGCTCCGAGCTGTGCTGGAGCTCTGGCAGATGAAAAGGCTTCACTCGGTACAGATGGTATGGTGCAAGCCGGATACATTTTACAAGCCTGCTGGGGAATAGCTTTTCATTGAGGTGCAATGCACACATGGTCACACATATTCTCTCTTGGTTTCTGTCTCTCACACACACATGCCCGCACGCTCATTCCAGGTAAAGTGTTTCTCCCTAGGCATCTCGCCACAGCAGAGTTGTCACATTACAGTATGATGAGATGAGGAAATGAGGGCTTATTCTTTTCATTAAGAGAGTGAGAGCTAGTAAAAAGAGAGAGAGAAACAGATAGTGAGATGGGCTAAGAATTCCATCTATTTATATTCATGAGGGTCAGAGCAGGGGCTGTTTCTTAGGCAAATCAAATGGACCTTAATATTTAATGCCTTTAAGGTGCAACACAAGAATTATTTCGTAGTTTTTTTTGTGTATGTGTGTGTGTGTGTGTGTGTGTGTGTGTGTGTGTGTGTGTTTTCGTTAAACAGAAAACAGGTTTTTAGGTTAGAAAAGATGGAAGCAGAGAAAGCAGATTAGTTTAGTAGTAGTAGTAGTAGCATTAGTATTAGTATTCATTTGTAGGCCACTGTCGTCTTTTTTGTTTTTGTTTGTTTTTTGTTTAAACCTAAATGTTGTTTCTAAATGTCAAAAGAAGAAAAAAAAAGCCACTAGGGTAAGAAAAAGGAAATATAAAAATAAGAAAAATATATTATATTTTCTAATAAAGATAATACATTTTATTTGCATTTTTTTTCTGATAATAACAATAACAACAATGATGATGATGATGATGATAATAATAATAATAATAATACATATTAATAAAAAAGTTTTATATTAAATATTCAGTGTTGTTTTTGTTATTATTATTATTATTAAAAATATAACAAATACTATTAATTTAAATGTAAATATATATATAATTTAATACAGACAATAATAACTAATAATAACTTTTTCTAAATATTATTTTAATTTCATTATTACTATTATTTGAATTTAACAAAATGTATTTGCATTTCATCAAAAAAAAACTTTAACAAATAAATAAAGTTCAGAAAATAATTTTATAGTCTCTGTTTGATCAAAAAATTCAGTTTATTGTGAAATATTATTACAATTTAAAATAATCTAAATGTTTTTTTTCTAAATTGTATCTTAAAAAAACATTGGTGTATAAAAAAAGAGAAATATAAAAAAAATGGGGGGGGGGGGGGTCTGATGATGGTGGTGATTATGATGATAATAATAATAATAATAAATTGTATTTGCATTTTTCTGAAAATTACAACAGTAATAATAATAATAATAATAAAAACAATAATAATTATTAATATTATTACTATTATTATTATTTCTAATAATAATTAATAATAATATTAAGTAAAATTAAGTATTTCAAAATAATATTAAGTATTCTATATATGTACATATATATTAGTGCTGTCAAACAATTAACCGCATTCAAAATAAAAGTTTATGTTTACATACTATATATTTTTGTACTGTGTATATTTATTATGTATATATAAACACAAACACATGCATGTATATATTAAGGAACAATATTTTAGATTTATATATAAAATATTTATATTTATTTATAATCTAAAATGTATACAGGTATAAATATATATACATATAAATATTTAGTTTTAATATATACATGTATGTGTGTGTATTTATATGTACATAATATAAATATACAAAGTAAACACACATATAGTATGTAAACATAAACTTTTATTTTGGATGCGATTAATCGCGATTAATCATTTAAAACCCCCAATTATATATATATATTTATATATATATATATATATAGTATGTGAAATATTATTACACTTTAAAACATCTGTTTTCTGTTTGAATATGTTTTAAAATGTATTTTATTCATAATTTTATTGCATTACTCCATGATCCTTCAGAAATCATTCTAATATGCTGATCTGATGCTCAAGGAACATTTCTTGCTGCTTAATATATTTTGTGGAAGCATTTTGATGAATAGCTCAAAACAAAAACCTCTTGTATTATAAATGTCTTTAATCTCACTTTTGATAAATGTGTCCTTGCTTGATGAAAGTAATCATTCTTTTGATTATATCTTTCTTTTGATAATAAAGAAAGGAAATGTGATCTCAAACTTTTGTTTTACTAAAACAATATGTTGCTTCTTAAATACATATATATTGTATTAATCATGCTGATGTTTTTACTGGACAACTAGATAAAAATGCCAATGGAGTTTCATTCATTCATTCATTCAGTCATTCAGTCAGTCAGTCAGTCAGTCAGTCATTTTTGCAGTGAAACAGTTCCCTAGAAATGCTGGGGGGCATTTCCAAGATGGCAGCTAACCTGCGTGAACTGACTTTCCCTGAAAAAGGACTTTACCTGAACCTCATGAGCTCAGCACAAATTGTGTCCTTACCATCATTATACAAACTGTTCCTCCTGTCAGTCATCTTTTCCTTTCTCCTCCTACAGTGTAGTTGTGATTTTCTGCACAAAGTGGCGTGAAATATCTTAAAAGCAACCCGGTGCACACGCTTGCACAGAAACGCACAGAGGCGGGCTGCTTTTCACAGTCAGCAGTGCCTAAAAGCAAACAGACAGGAATAAACCAAGCAGCTTTGGATTTGTCATTATGCAGGGCATAAACACCCCCCTCCCACCCCATCATGTGCTGCTAATGCACTGTTACAAATTAATATCCCAATAGCATTAGGCTACAATGTGCTAACGGCGGAAAGACAGAAAGGAGGGGGATTTTTGGAAGCGTAAGCACAGATTTGGGAATTTCGCACACACACAGATACATTATACGTTATACGTTCCTCACTTGCACTCATAACCAGATGTAGAGCCTGAAGGACCGTGGATAAAAGGGATGGTTCAAGGCATGGGCTCAACTTCGTCTCAACTTCCTGATCCTCTTCTTTTTTTGCTCTGTTTTTGATGTTTTTAACTGGCTGGTTTAGCAGTTTTATATTCATAACTAGTGCTAATGGGTGGTTTTGGGGCAGATGTTTCAGGCGTTGCACCAGAGGTGGGTCAAGTGTCAGAAGATATGCAAGGCTTATAAGCCCAGATACTGTGGATTGCTATTGGGCCTTTCATTCATGTACTATTGGAATATGATTTCCATATTTCCCATCCTAAATTGTGATTCAAACAGGGGGAAATTATATGTTTTTGAGTGGTGAAATACTAGTATTAAAATGTTGCTGTTTTGTGTAATGTTGTTGTTGTTGTTGTTATTATTATTATTATTATATACTTTTTTGTTGCTTTGTTTCTGTAATATATAATAAAATAATATAATATATAATATAATATAATAAAATATAATAAAAACAAGTATTATTATTATTATTATTATTATTAAATATTTAATATCAAATGCTTATTATTTAACTAATATAAAATATTAGTTGTAATGTTTTTTTTTATTGTTGTAGTTGTTGTTATTAAATACTTAATGTTAATATGAAATATTATTTTAAATAATAATGTAGTAATAATAATAATATTATTATTACTATTATTATTATTGTTGTTGTTGTTGTTATCATCATCATCATCAAATACTTATTTCTTTATTGGTTTGTTTTTGTATTGGATTGTAGTTTTTTTATAATTCAAATAATAGTGATCTTTTTAAATATTTATTATTATTATTATTATTATTATTATTATTATTATTAGTGTTGCTGTTGTCATCAAATTATTAAAGTTTCTTTTTTTCTGTATTAGATTCTAATAGATAGCTTTTTTTATAATTTATAAACGTACATTTATTTTTATTTTTTATAATTCAAATAATAGTAATAATAAATTTAAAATATTATTAATAATAATTATTTTTGTTGATATTGTTTTTATTATTATTATTACTATTGTTGTTGATTATGTTATTATTATTTATTATTATCAAATATTTAATATTTCTTTATTGATTTGTTTTCTGTGTTGGATTGTAGAATTATTTAATAGTTCAAATAATAGTAATAAAACACTTGAAGTATTATTTATAATAATAATAATTGTTGTTGTTGTTTAATGGGGGGAGGTTTGTCTTCTTTTGGCTTGGCTATTCACATGCCTGATGATACACTTAAAATATATTTACATCTTTGTGTTACATCTTTTTATTTTACCTGTATTTTAATCTAACTGTAATTAAAGCTAAAAGTGTTCTGCTAACTTAATATCTGACTCAAAGGTGCTCAGTCAAAGTCAGGCATCTTGCGTTTTTAACTCTGTATGTCTGTCTTGTGTTAAAAAAGTATAACATGATAATATTGTATAAGTAAATAAGTAAATTACATTGTATGATTTATCCTAATAGTTGAAAGTCTATATGTGACAGACTGTTATTACTATTTGGATTGGATTAACTAGAAATAACAAATTTAATTTATTGAGGATTCGTGATTTCCTTCATGTAATCCCACCCACATATTCAACAACAACAAAAAAAAGTGTTATGAAGTGTTATCTTTTTTCTTACAAAAATAACAGAATACTATATAGCAGACTCACTCAGAGCCATATGAGTCATATATCGGTTAGATTCCCTGTGCAATATCGTGTCTCATAAACAGCAATTATGATTGCGGTGTATTGCAATTGACCCATCAGGATATCTGAGAAAGCCAAGTCATACCAGTACAAATAGAGTATGAAATATATATTACATATCAAAAGTAATATGACGGGTTCCCACAGGAAGTTAAAATACATGCTGAGAGGTAATTCATTTGACGCAGCGAATGTGTTCTCTGTAAATAAGCGGCTCCTGTGTCTGATTTCACACACCTCATTTCATATATGAGGCAGGAATGAACTCAGGCACTGAAAACAATGCTTTGTGTCTGAAAACAGATGGGACGGTGTCTGTGTAAGCAGAATGGTGACGTTACCCGCAGCTGTTTTCGGTCGCAGCTGCCAGACACAGTGATTAAGGAAAGTGTGCTAAAGAGTTGTTGTAATAATTCGACTTGGCTCTGCGTCTTGTTTTTAGGGCGACTCTATGAGAACGAACATTCAGCTGGACTTTGGAGACGGTACGGCTGTGTCCTACTCCAACCTGAGCTGGACGCAGGAGGGCATCAGGCACGTGTACCGCAGCGCGGGCATCTTCAGAGTCACAGCGCTGGCGGAGAACAGCCTCGGGTTTGACACGTCATCCCTCTACCTGCATGTGACGTGTAGGTTTCGCACACACACACAAATGAGCGCCTACTTCAGTGTTTATTTTTAGTTTACATGAAGTTGGGATGTCAATTATAATACATTCTCCATTTTTCTGAGGTACTGAAAGTTATTTAATGAGGTAACATTGTATTATTATAAGGGCTGTCAGTCGATTAACATTTTTTAATCTAATTAAGTACATGCTGTGTCGATGAATTAAGCTAATTAATCAAATAATAATCGATAAATACATTTGAATGTGAAAATACCCACAGAAGATTATTTAACGCTTAACTATCCCTTTAATCAGAGTGCGATTTGTGAAAAAAAAAAGCAGGGGGGGAATGCTTTTGAATTTTTTTTTCTTTATCCATAGGCGGAGGTTCACCAAACTGCAGTAAGGCTATAGCCTAAGTTATCTAATGTTAGTGTAATCTGTTAACAACGCACATTATATTCTTGTCTTTTTAGGCAAGTACCAGATAAGTGTGTCACGTTATGAAATGTTTTTAATATAACGGAAACTGTCTAATGTTATCGCAATATAATAAAAACATTGTAAGTTAGACCTATTAATTGTAATTATTTCATTTCAAACAACGAATAAATTATAGAGAAAGCAAGCAAAGAACACAGCATCAATGGAGCTTTTTGAAACTCAGAATCACTAAACCACTGCGTCGCAAAATGATTCACTGTTTTGAAGCGCTCCAATCGGATTGCAAATCATTTGATTCAGAACTGGACATTAAAGCCCATATTGCAAATCATTTGATTCATAATGGGACATTAAAGTGCATATCACGAATCATTTGATTCAGAACAGGACATTAAAGTGTATATCGCGAATCATTTGATTCAGAATGGGACTTCGAGACACGTATTGCAAATCATTTGATTCAGAGCGTGACATCAAAGCGTGTCTCGCAAATCATTTGATTCAGAGCGGGACTTCAAGGCACGTCTCACGAATCATTTGATTCAGAACGGGACTTCAAGGCGCGTCTCACGAATCATTTAATTCAAAACGGGACATTAAAGCACGTATCGCGAATCATTTGATTCAGACAGGGACTTCAAGGCGCGTCTCACAAATCATTTGATTCAGAACGGGACATTAAAGCGCATATCGCGAATCATTTGATTCAGAACGGGACTTCAAGGTGCGTCTTGCAAATCATTTAATTCAAAACGGGACATTAAAGTGCGTATCGCAAATCATTTGATTCAGAACGGGACTTCAGGGCACGTCTCGCGAATAATTTGATTCAGAACGGGACTTCAAGGCGCATCTCGCAAATCATTTGATTCAGAACGGGACTTCAAGGCGCGTCTCGCAAATCATTTAATTCAAAACGGGACATTAAAGTGCGTATCGCAAATCATTTGATTCAGAGCGGGACTTCAAGGCACGTCTCACGAATCATTTTATTCAGAACAGGACTTCAAGGCATGTCTTGTGAATCATTTGATTCAGAACGGGACATTAAAGCACGTATCGCAAATCATTTGATTCAGAACGGGACTTCAGGGTGCGTCTCGCGAATCATTTGATTCAGAACGGGATTTCAAGGCGCGTCTCGCAAATCATTTGATTCAGAACTGGACTTCAAGACGCGTCTCGCGAATCATTTAATTCAAAACAGGACATTAAAGTGTGTATCACGAATCATTTGATTCAGAACAGGACTTCAAGGCGCGTCTCACGAATCATTTAATTCAAAACGGGACATTAAAGTGCGTATCGCAAATCATTTGATTCAGAACGGGACTTCAGGGCACGTCTCGCAAATAATTTGATTCAGAACGGGACTTCAAGGCGCATCTCGCGAATCATTTGATTCAGAACGGGACTTCAAGGCGCGTCTCGCAAATCATTTAATTCAAAACGGGACATTAAAGTGCGTATCACAAATCATTTGATTCAGAGCGGGACTTCAAGGCACGTCTCACGAATCATTTTATTCAGAACAGGACTTCAAGGCATGTCTTGTGAATCATTTGATTCAGAACGGGACATTAAAGCACGTATCGCAAATCATTTGATTCAGAACGGGACTTCAGGGTGCGTCTCGCGAATCATTTGATTCAGAACGGGATTTCAAGGCGTGTCTCGCGAATCATTTGATTCAAAACAGGACATTAAAGTGTGTATCACGAATCATTCGATTCAGAACGGGACTTCAAGGCGCGTCTCACGAATCATTTAATTCAAAACGGGACATTAAAGCACGTATCGCGAATCATTTGATTCAGACGGACTTAAAGGCGCGTCTCGCAAATTATTTGATTCAGAACGGGACATTAAAGCACATATCGCGAATCATTTGATTCAGAACGGGACTTCAAGGTGCGTCTTGCAAATCATTTAATTCAAAACGGGACATTAAAGTGCGTATCGCAAATCATTTGATTCAGAACGGGACTTCAAGGCGCGTCTCGTGAATCATTTGATTTAGAACGGGACTTCAAGGCGCGTCTCGCGAATCATTTGATTCAGAACGGGACTTCAAGGCGCGTCTCGCAAATCATTTAATTCAAAACGAGACATTAAAGTGCGTATCGCGAATCATTCGATTCAGAACGGGACTTCAAAGTGCGTCTCGCGAATCATTTAATTCAAAACGGGACATTAAAACGCGTATCGCGAATCATTCGATTCAGAACGGGACTTCAAGGTGCGTCTCGCGAATCATTTAATTCAAAACGGGACATTAAAGTGCGTATCGCGAATCATTTGATTCAGAACGGGACTTCAAGGTGCGTCTCGCGAATCATTTGGTTCAGAACGGGACATTAAAGCACGTATCACAAATCATTTGATTCAGACAAGGACTTCAAGGCGCGTCTCGCAAATCATTTGATTCAAAACGGGACATTAAAGTGCGTATCGTAAATCATTTGATTCAGAACGGGACTTCAAGGCGCGTCTCGCGAATCATTTGATTCAGAACGGGACTTCAAGGCGCGTCTCGCAAATCATTTAATTCAAAACGGGACATTAAAGCGCGTATCGCAAATCATTCGATTCAGAACGAAACTTCAAAGTGCGTCTCGCGAATCATTTGATTCAGAACGGGACTTCAAGGCGCGTCTCGCGAATCATTTAATTCAAAACGGGACATTAAAGCGCGTATCGCGAATCATTCGATTCAGAACGGGACTTCAAGGTGCGTCTCGCGAATCATTTAATTCAAAACGGGACATTAAAGTGCGTATCGCGAATCATTTGATTCAGAACGGGACTTCAAGGTGCGTCTCGCGAATCATTTGGTTCAGAACGGGACTTCAAGGCGCGTCTCATGAATCATTTAATTCAAAACAGGACATTAAAGCGTGTATCGCGAATCATTTGATTCAGAACGGGACTTCAAGGCGCATCTCACGAATCATTTAATTCAAAACGGGACATTAAAGCACGTATCACAAATCATTTGATTCAGACAGGGACTTCAAGGCGCGTCTCGCAAATCATTTAATTCAAAACGGGACATTAAAGCGCATATCGCGAATCATTTGATTCAGAACGGGACTTCAGGGTACGTCTCGCGAATCATTTGATTCAGACAGGGACTTCAAGGCGCGTCTCGCAAATCATTTGATTCAAAACGGGACATTAAAGTGCGTATCGTAAATCATTTGATTCAGACAGGGACTTCAAGGCGTGTCTCGCAAATCATTTAATTCAAAACGGGACATTAAAGCGCATATCGCGAATCATTTGATTCAGAACGGGACTTCAAGGCACGTCTTGCAAATCATTTAATTCAAAACGGGACATTAAAGTGCGTATCGCAAATCATTTGATTCAGAACGGGACATCAGGGTACGTCTCGCGAATCATTTGATTCAGAACGGGACTTCAAAGTGCGTCTCGTGAATCATTTGATTCAAAACAGCACTTCAAGGTGCGTCTCGCAAATCATTTGATTCAGAACGGGACTTCAGGGCACGTCTCGCGAATCATTTGATTCAGAACGGGACTTCAAGGTGCGTCTCGCGAATCATTTGATTCAGAACGGGACTTCAAGGCGCGTCTCACAAATCATTTAATTCAAAACGGGACATTAAAGCGCGTATCGCGAATCGTTCGATTCAGAACGGGACTTCAAGGTGCGTCTCGCGAATCATTTAATTCAAAACGGGACATTAAAGTGCGTATCGCAAATCATTTGATTCAGAACGAGACTTCAAAGCAAATTTAAACCGGAACTTAGGAGCGGGTTCGCTGGAAGTTTTTATCCACCGGAGATAAAAATAGTTCAGCAGAGGTAATGTCTTGATTTCCAGTAAAAATATCTAAACATCTTTGAATTTTTGTGCCGCCCAGTCCGGCGCACTTCTTCCGAGGCGGTGCTCCACGACCGGCTCTGGTTTGGCCAGGAGGGGCCAGGGGGCGAAGGTGGTCCGTGATGCCTCGCACGGCATTGTGTAAGATAATAAGACTTGTTTGTCAGAGAATATATCTTGAGTTACATTTATTTTTCCTACTTTAATGGCAATTAGTTCAAACTTTAACTTCTCTAAATGTTGTTAGAAGTACACTTTGACATATGTGCAAAAGGTTATTGCGTAAATAATATGCTTTAAAATAGTATACTGAAGTGTGAACTAAATATAATGTTTTCAGACAATTAATTGGTTTCAATTATTTCATCTAAATGTCAGACGCAGTTAAATAAATATGTATTGTAGATGTTATATATATTTTTTAATAACTTACGTTATTTTTAGATATGTCATTTCATAATTACTTATGTTGCCTTTAGAAGTAATTAAAGTGTACTGCTGCATATACTGACAAGCATTTATGGTAAACAAAAATATGATTTAATGTCATTTTTATTTACATGAATAAAATATAACAAGAACTCAGTTTAACTTTGTCAGAACAAATTCAACTTGACAATGTCAGATAACTTACAATCAACCAAAAAATGTCAGTATGACAATATTTAAACAACTATCAATACTTTGTTGACCAATGAATGCTCAGTCTGTGGTGTAAAAAGGTCGCATTAGCAATGCAAAAAAAACAAAAAAAAAAAACATTTTGTACATTTTACTGGTAATCACGCTATGAAGAATTTTTGGATATAATATATCACAGTTTACTTTATTTTGCTATCCTCACTTACATAAATGAACTATAGTATCCTGCACCCACTAGTAAAAATATTATCAACAATTAAATCTGGTGTCTGAATAATTTTTGGTTTGACTGTACCTCCAAGTTATTGGTGTTAATCTGGCACCTAATTTCTTTAATTACATGACAAACTCTGTTTAACTGGCAGCATTCTTCCAATTTTCGCAAGAAAGTGGGCCACTTAGGCTAAGCTTACCTTTGCTAAGGAACATGTGTGGAGAGAGGAGAACTGGTCCAGTGTTCACTTTAATTTATATGGGTCTGATGGGAAACATTATGTTTGGCATCAAACTCAGGAAAGACTGAAGCCCAAGTGCATAAAGTCAGTGAAAGTTGAGGAGGAAGTGTCATGGTTTACGGGGTTTTTTTCTGCAAAATGAGTTGGGTCTCTTATACAGAAACATGACAGGGTGAATGCAGGTTCATCAGAACCTCCTTCAGCAACATGCAGTTCCTTCCCTGCAGGCATCTCCCATTCAGCCTGTGATTTTAATGCAAGACAATGCCCCTGTCACACTGCAAAACAGGTAAAGCAGTTCCTTGAAGCTAAGAACACTGAAATAATGAAATGACCAGCTCAGAGTCCTGATCTAAATCTGACTGAAAATCAGATTTGGCAACAAAGTTATGGTTAAAAAAAAACCACTGCAGTTACCGAACTATAAAAGAGAGTGTAAGAAAAGTGGACCAAGATCACACCAGTACAGTGTGAGAAACTAGTGATGTGGCCGCAGATGTGCTGAAGTCATTCAAGGCAAGGGCATCAACACTTCCTACTAATTTCTGACAGCTGTAACCCTCCAAAGTTTTAGTTGTAATCTTCTTCCGCACTATAGTGGTTACCGATCTCTAATTTTGATCACTGTGTTTTCCACAAAATAATGTTTTTTTGTTGCAATTGTCTGATTATTTTGTCAAACATGTTAGTGGAACAGTGTCATACCCGCAGCTATTCTTTCAAATTTTGAATGATGAAGAACATTGCAGTGCCTTGCGAAAATATTCTTTTTTTTTCACCATTTGTTATGTTGCTGCCTTTATGTTAAATTGCTTTAAATTACTTTTTTTCCACATCAATCTACACTCCATACACCATAATGACAAAGCAAAAAGAGAATTGTCACAACTGACATTTGTGATCCTGGACCACAAAACCAGTCATAAGTCGCTGGGGTATATTTGTAGCAATAGCCAAAAATAAATTGTTGGGTCAAAATTAGTGATTTTTCTTTTATGCCAAAGATCATTAAGATATTTTGTAAATTTCCTACCGTAAATATGTCAAAACGTATTTTTGAAAGGTAATATGCATTGAACTTCATTTGGACAAGTTTAAAGGTGATTTTCTCAATATTTTAATTTTTTTTGCACCCTCAGATTCCAGATTTTCAAATAGTTGTATCTCGAACAATCAATTTCAAAAATATTGACCCTTATGACTTGTTTTGTGGTCCAGGGTCACATTTATAAGAAAATATAAATAAGTACATTGCATAAGTATTCACACCCTTAACTTGATGCAACAAGATTTGCACATCAACATTTGGCAACTATCTGCCATTCTTCACCTCACCTCTTCACCCTTCAAACTCTGTCAGCTTGCATGGGTTTTTTGAGGTTTCTCCAGAAATGTTTGATTGGGTTCAATCCCAGGTTCTGGCTGGGCCTGAAAATCAGCCCCACAGCATGAGGCTGCTACCAGCACACTTTACTTTTGGCATGGTACTGTGCAGGTGATGAGTGTCTGGTTTACTTCAAACATGATGCTTGGAATTGAAGTTCATCAGACCACAGAATTTTGTTTCTCACAGTCTGAGGGTCCTTTAGGTGCTTTTGCAAATTCCAGATGTGCTTTCTCTGATGAGAGGATTGAGTCTTGCCACACCACCATAAAGCCCAGATCGGTGGAGTGTTGCAGTGATGTTTGTCCTTTCTGTAAGTTTCTCCTGTCTCCACATATGATCATGGAGCTCAACTAGTGTGACCAACAGGTTCTTGGTCACCACTCTAGCCAAGATGCTTCTCCATCAATTGCTCAGTTTGGCCATTAGGCCAGCACTAGGAAGAGATGTGGTTGCTTCAAACTTCTTCCATTAAAGGTAACAGAGACTACATGCTTCTGTGAACCTTTAATGCAGCAGAATTTTTTACTGAACTCTTCCCCTGATGTGTGGCCTGATGCAATCCTGTCTCTGAGGTCTACAGATTTTTTCCCCTTATCTCAGAGCTTGGTTTTTGCTCTGATATGTATTTTCAGCTGTTAGACCTTTTATTAAGATGTGCCTTTCCAAATCATACCCATTCAATTTAATTTGCCACACATTAACTTCACTCTAAATGTAGTAACAACTACAAGCAAAACGAATGCTCCTGAGCTAAATTTCAGCTGGCCCAAATAAATACTTATGCAATGGAATCTTTTAAGTTTTTTATTTCTAGGAAATTTGTAAAGATGTTAAAAAAGGGGGGGGGGTATGAATACTTTTGCAAGGCACTGTATATATATATATATATATATATATATATATATATATACACACATAAGTATACATGCAATACAACTATGCACACTTTTTTTTCACATTGGTATGCTAAAAAAACAGAAAAAAAAACAGTATATGAAAACAAATTTATATGTCTGATGAAAGCAAGTTTTGATATTAGTAAAATAAAAAAAAACAGACCAATTAAAAATGCTGGTCTGACTGGTCTGATTGCGAACCAGTATCCTACTCTATTTAGCTGGCAAAAAAAACAAAACAAAAAAAAACACAAATTATACAACACATACTAAGAGACTATTTTCTTTAAATTTATACAGACAAATTGGTGGCCACACAAGCAATAAAGTGTCTGGGCACTGGTTTGCAAACTTCAAATAAACCTCTCTTAAACACAAACTGTGCACAATACGGTTGGTAGGTGACTTTCATAGTTGCTCTGCCGAAATCTGCATGTGTCCTTCAACTCCACAGGTGTAATAGACTGCGGTGTTTAATTACTGCTTTTAGCTCCTCTTTCAACAAACAAACAGGGGGTGGGCGCTTGTGATCAGATGAGAGCAATTAGGTCCAAATTTTATTTCCTGATGTGTATTAAAAACCCGAATTAAAAGCAGAATTATTTAATAAAATGAACACCAGTTGGACTATTTAAATAAGCAAAGAATTGCACCCGTGGAGAGGTAAACAATGCGGAAAGATCTCAGATGAGTGAATAAATGTTGACAGAAATAATAGTTATAATAATAACTTTTTCCATTTTTGACATTTTTAGTGTTAATGCTTCATTTAGTGCGTTGTGCTAGTGTTAGTCTGTTAGCCAAATAAAACTCTCTTGGAGAAGTTACAGCCGTACACATGCTGACTGACTTCTTGGCGCTGTTTTCTTGAGCGTCCCACTGCAAGTGTTGGTTTTTTAAAATGCTGTGCCAAGTTAAAAATACTCTAACTTTTAAAAACAGGTCTCAAGACTTCTGCATTCTGTTTCCATACCCTATCCGTCTAGCTGTGCTTGAACAGCATCCACTCTGGGTCAGGTCAAGCCGAAAACAGCCTAATTATACAAGACCAAACAGTTGACTAGTTATTCATCCCAGCGGCTAGTTGATTTTGCAAAATAGTTAGTTTTTGCACACCCCTTGCCCCGTTTGCTGGTTTTGTAATTGACTATGTGTGTGTGTTTGTATGTGTTTCAGGCCCTGTGGAGCATATTCAGCTCCTGGCTCCATATGTGGTCATTAAGAATAAAGAGGTGAACCTGACGGCAGTGGTCTGGCCTTCTCATTTTAGAACGCTCACCTATTTCTGGTGGCTGGGGAACAACACGGAGGTACAACCAGCTCCTAATTACAGATTTTCTGCCTCGCTTTGTTGGGCGAAGGCCTTCGAGACATTTTACGGTAGAAGATAAACAGAACGGGGCAATGAACCGTTAATAATGTAGTTCTTGTTCTTGTCGTTTTTTGTGGTATTTAGATGTGCTCTTTAGTTTATGCTTGTTCGCCCTGAAACATCAATAAAGCTTTTGGCACTATATGTTTTAAAGAGTTTCCCTTTTAAGAAATGTGATTCTCTGTTTGATTGTTTTTTGTTTTTTTTTTGTTATTTGTTTTGTATCCACCACATTTGTGGCACTAGCCGATAATTACGTTGGACAGCAGTATTTCCCATACTTTCAACAGCGAGGGCATGGTCACTGTCACTGTTCAGGTCTCGTCAGGAGACTCTATACTGCAGGACACCAGAAGCATCGCCATACAAGGTCAGTTTTCACATTCAGACGGATATCAATGACACATAGCAATTTCATGTTGTCTTCATTGTGTGGTTTTCGATTGCTTATTCAACTCATGCACTTTGGATTTCGAATTTTATGGCAAGGTCACATTAAAAAGGTTTTGGAAACTTTCCACCATGCCGTCATCATTTTTCCCCTATGCTTTTTATGTTTATTTTATTGTTTTATTCCAGTCTCAGATCCAGACTTTCAACCTTAAAATATTAAAATCCAATATAAAAAATACAAATTATTAAATTGAGAGGACCCTGTGATTTCTGCAATGCGAAAAACACAGACAAAAATGCAAAATCCAGCCATAAAATTTAATTTACAGTATAATGCGGAATGTCACAGAATTTGCCCAATTTTTGGATGAATAAATCAAAAGTTGGTGAGTACACTTAAAAAAAACAAAAAACAAAACAAGACTTTGATAAAATTAATGATTTTAATGAAACTGATTTTGATTATATATATATATATATATATATATATATATATATGTATTTGTGAAACTTTTATTAAATTGCTATTAAATTGCACAAGTTTCATGATTTCAATTAATTAGACATACTTTTTGATCAATATATATTTTTGTTTTATTTAACCATTAAAACAGAGCCTAAAAAAAAATTAACGTAAAAAGGCATCCAGAAAAAAATAATAATACTAATAAATAAATAAATAAATAAATATAATGGATTTCATAGGCCATATTTTGATAATTTAAACAAAGAGTGAAATTATGTTAAAAATAAATGCATTTATTTTTATTAAAATGTATCAAAAAACAGTGCAAAATAATTTGTCCAAAAATGCAAATCAAACCAAGGATGCTATTTTAATAATAATACTAAAGTGTTTAATAAAGTGTCGTTTCAACCACTACCAACACATTTGCACTAATAAACTTAAATCACATAAACCTGGCATTTTAACAGGGGTGTGTAGACTTTTTATATCCACTGTAAAATGCTACATTTTACGAATGCATTGGTGTACCATTAAGAAACTTTGTATGTACTATCAAGACCATGACCTGAAAGTACTCAAAAAGTGCCAACAGTGCCACCCTGTGGTCTAAAGTTATAATGAAATTTCAAATAAATGCTAATAGCTTTCTGTGAATTTTGCCTATTGTAATGAGACTGGTATCAATAGACTCCTTGGGTCACGCTGAGAACAGTGATAACAATGTTGCCATAGTCAGCCAAACTTCCTGTCCGCCATTTTGATTTTCTTTAAAAACCTACTTTTCTGAACTCCTCCTAGACCATTGATCCGATTTTCTTTTTTTTTTTTTAATTCACATTTTTTATCTTTATTAAACAGAAACAAATTACATCTCCAATATCTGTAAATCATCCATTACATCTCTAAACAGGCTTGTACATAAGCGTCTCATTCACAATTACTTATGCACATATATGGATGTGCCCATATGTACATGCATCACCTCCATGTTGTGTACATCTTTATGGAGAAGCAATCCAAAAAAAAAGAAAAAACTAACAAAAAACAAGAAGACATTTTCACCAAAATCTAATCGGATCATCTACGGACCATGCTGACAAAAAGTTATAGATTTCATGTTTGACCTATTGGTCAAACATGATAAGCCAATAAGTCATATTACTATTTTCATCCTAAAATGGCTTCATTTACTCATTGCTTCAGTAGCTCTGATGCTTGCTGCCTTACTTGCCTACTGCTTAGCCCCGCAATTGCTGCTTGCAGCTATATGTAACATTGTTATTGTGGAGGATGTTGATTAGCTATTGAAACTAGTGAATAAGCATGTGAAACATGTTTGTTAAGGTGCCCATAGTTCACAATCCAGCAGTATATGCTCTTTATCAAGTGAGACCTAAAGGATTTACCTAAAGGATATGTAATGACAAACTGTGAATGGTTTCTTTGAATGATATATACTACATGCATTATAAGACCTATGAATACATTTCAAAGCTTTTTCCTCTATGATGATAATAATCAACTGTATATATACCTATAAATAATGCTAACCTTGATGAAATGTATTACTGCAGCTTTCAGAGCGTTTAGGATTACAGGAAATTGTCTCTTGACACTGCAAGCTAGTCATAAAAACTCCCTTCTGGCAACTGCCAAATAGACTGTAATCATTTTTGTGATCAGCGCTAACCTTTCCATACCTGTCAGTAATGATAACTCTGCTACAGCTCGACTAAATCATCTGGAACAAATCACAGCAGATAGAAGGTGTTGGGCATCGTAAGAGAAAGAGAGAATTAAGGGTCTGTCTCTGCTTCTCCCTTCTTCTGTGACAGAATTCTTCAAATCGCTTCTTTTATCTTTCTCTCCTAATCTGGACGAGGCCAACCCCGACATCCCGGAGTGGAGACAGGATGTGGGTCGGGTAATTAAGAAGGCTGTTCTTCAAGTGAGTGGGAATTTATTCTTTCCGTCTTGTCACTCGCAAAGACCCAGTCTTTTCCCGACTCGTCTCTGAACTAAATATTATAATAACTTACACCAAAATATAAATTGATTAATAAATGAATCGGAAATGAATAGATTATTTGATATATTTTTAGACATTTGAAATGTATTCTTCATTTAAATTAAATTAAACATATTATTATTTAGATTAAATCCACCATTACATCAGGTTTTATGTTTTTACCCATTGGAAAATTAAACTTATATTTATACTTTTATTTTCTTATATCCAAAAAAAAAGAAAAAGAAATAATACTTAAGAAAATTATGTTTTTGCAGTTGTTGGTGTCTTTTGGTCTCTTTGCTTACATTTTAAATAAGTATATATTAAATTAATAATTTTATTATCTTATTAAAGCTTCCACTATATCAGAGAAAACAATTTTATTTATTTATTTATTTTTTATTTTGTTGGTTTATTTGATAGGGACCATGCATATTAATGAACATTGTTGTATAAAAAATGCACCATGTACATATGCCAGAATTAGTTACAGTAACTATTTTTCATCTACAGTAAAAAACTATCAAGACAACCAACAGCAATACAACATTAATCTACTACAAATAAAGAAGACAAGTTTAATTGTATATTTTTTGTGGTGCATATTTAAAATATTTTTCCTGAAAAACAAGACAAGAAATGTTTAAGAAAATAATGTTTGTTTGTTTTGTTTTTGTTTAGTTTTTTCAGTTTTTAATGTCTCTTTTTTTGTGTATTCAATTAATTGTCTTATTTCGATTAAAGCTTCCATTATATCAGAGAAAACAATTTTCAACAAGACAAATTTAACTGAATATATTTTTCTTACGTCATTTGCTAATTGTTTTGTTGATGTTAATAAACAATGATAACAAATAAATCAGGAAAACAATGTTTTTTTTTTTCAGTTTTTAGTGTCTTTTTGCTTGCATTTTAAACAATTATTACAGTATTAAATTGATTATTTATTGTCTTATTTAGATTAAAGCTTCCATTGTATAAGAGAGAATTTTTTTTTAAGAAGACACAATAAATTCCATATATTTTACTTACTTTATTTGTAAATTGACTTTGACCACATTTTTGTTGATGTTTGCTTAAAACAAACAAACAATAAATGAGTAAATAAATAGAATTAGAATAAATTTAGATATTTTCACTGAAACATAAGACTAGAATTTTTAAAGAAAACTATTTTAATGTCTTTTTGATTTCATTTTAAATAATTATGCATTAAATTAATTATTTTATTATCTTATTTAGATTAAAGCTTCCATTATATTCAGAGAAAGCAATTTTCAAATAGACTAATTTAACTGCATATTTTTTTTACTTTATTTGCAAATTGATTTTGACCATATTTTCTTTGATGTTTGCATAAAACATAAAAATAAATAAATAAATAAATAAAAATGTGGCACATATTTAGATATTTTCACTGAAAACTACACAAGAAATTTTAAAGAAAAAAGTTTTTTTTTTCAGTTTTAATGTCTCTTTAATTACATTTTTAATAAATATGCATTAAATTAACTCTTTTATTATCTTACTTAGATTAAAGCTTCCATTATATTTAAGGAAAACAATTTTCAAGATGACAAATTTAATTGCATATATTTTTCTCGCTTTATTTGCAAATTGATTTTGACCATATTTTCTTAGATGTTAGCTTAAAACATGGAAAAATAGATAAATAAATAAATAAATAGGTGGCACATTTTTAGATATTTTAACTGAAAAGCAAGACAAGAAATTAAGAAAACAATGGTTTATTATCTCTTTGTTTACATTTTTAATAATTATAAATTAATTATTTTATTTTATCTTATAAATAAATAAATAGGTGGTATATATTTGAATATGTTCGCTGAAAAGCAAAGCAAGACTTTTTTTTAGAAAAACAATGTTTTGTGTCTTGTCTTGTCTGTTTAATAATTAATGTATTCAATTAATTATTTTATTATCTTATTTAAATGAAAACTTCCATTATATCAGAGAAAACAGTTTTCAAGAAGACAAAAATGAATTAAAACAAATTAATTGCATATATTTTTTTCTTACTTCATTTGCAAATTGATTTGTACTATTTTTAATAAATAAATAAAAAGATACTTAGATATTTAGATACTTTCACTGAAAAACAAGGCGAGAAAATGTTTTTTTTTTCTTGTTTTGTTTTTAATGTCTTTTTGTTTACATTTTTAATAATTATGTATTAAATTAATTATTTAACTTCTTTTTAGATTGAAGTTTCAATTATATCACAAAAAGCAAACGGCCTAGCAAGAAGACAAATTTGGTTTCATTCATTTTTCTTACTTCATTTACATGAAGTATGCTTAAAACAAGAAAAAAATCACTGGAAAGCAAGACATGAAATGGTAATTAAGAAAATGGCATTTTTGTAATGTTTTCTTTAATCTCTCAGGAGGGATAAAGCTCCTCATCACACGAAGGGGACAATTCACAAACCAGTTACACCACTATTGTGGCATTGCATCCCAAAATCCTACATCTAATTTCCTAACAAACCACAATCCATTTAACCAGGTGTTAAATGCGCTGAAATAGCACTGCTCTGTGTTTAAATGAAGTCATTGTCTTCCATTTCGGCACAAACACACGTCCTTTATATGTAAATTAGGCTTATTATAGATATCAAAACTCAGCGCCTATTTTCCTGGTGCAATTAACATCACAATATTACTGCCCGCAGAAAGCAGGCTGTGAATTAAACTTCATTTTAAAGAGATGATCATGGCAGCAGTTATAACGGGGCATATTTCCAGAAGCGACGTGTAGACGAGAACATTTTGAAGAGCCAATTCAGATGTCTGGATCACAGTGGTGGGTGAAGTGATGCAGTAGTAAAGTGCATCTAGTACTCACTAGGCTCTCAAAACTGAACCAAGGTCACATTAATGCATTGTATACAGGTTTTGTGGGCAGCATTAATCAGTTTGCATAATTTCCAGTGAATCACTAGCCTGTAAACTGCACTCAGTGGGAGTAATTCATTGTCTTTCATTGAGGTGTTTAGTGTGTGTGTGTGTGGTGGACAACGGCGCTAGTGGTTCTCAGATGTGTTCAGAGCTGACAGAGAAGCCACTGCTGGTCGATACATTGACATTACACAGTCTCAGTGCACATACACATGTACCTGAGCTGTCAGTCCAGCCCTGGGATTGTCGCAGCTCAACATCAAATGTCTTTTAAAGTAGAATTGTATCCCAGTAGTTTCAACAGACTATGTATATGTGATAACTTAATAATAGAGCTATGTTCAAAGGTGAAACAAAATGGTTCATGATAGTCGAAGTTGCCAAAACTGTTTCACTCTAATTAGTGTTTAATTAGGATGTAACTTAATCTGTTTCTGCCCAAATAATTTTGCAATAAATGTTTGAACTATTATGCTAAAGTTTGAGGTCAATACAGTTATAATCTTTTGAAAGGTTTCTTATGCTTGACAAGGCTACAAGTAGTTCAGCCAAAAATTAAAATTCTGTTGTTAATTACTCACCATAATGCCATTTCAAACCCGTAAGACCTAAGTTCATCTTTGGAACACAAATTAAGTTATTTTTGATGAAATCCATAAGCTTTTTGACCCTGCATAGGCAGCAATGCAACTGACACGTTCAAGGCCCAAGAAAGAACATTGTTAAAACAGTTAAAATAGAAAACAAAAAGATACAAGAATACTTTTTGTTTGCAAAGAAAACTAAATTAATGACTATTCAACAATTTGCATGCATGTGGTGCTGCTTTTGGAGTGACATGAGGTTGAACCACCTCTTTAAGTAAATAAATATGACCCTGGACCACAAAACCATTTATAATAATCAAATTTTTAAAATTGAGATTTATACTCTTTATATATACTCTTTTATAGCAGTTAGATGTTGTATGGTTTGTTAGGACAATATTTGTCTGAGATACAACCATTTTAAAATCTGTAAAAAAAAAAAAAACTGAGAAAATCTCCTTTTAAAGTTGTTCTTAGCAATGCATATTACTTAAATTAAGTTTTCATAGATTTACAGTAGGAAAATATAATATCCTAATGATTTTTGGCATAAAAGAAAAATCACTCATTTTGACCTATACAATGTATTTTTGGCTATTGCTACAAATATACCATGCTTCTTAAAGGATTAGTTCACTTTCAGAACAGAAATGCACCCCCTTGTCTTCTAAGATGTGCATGTCTTTCTTTCTTCAGTCGTAAAGAAATTATGTTTTTGAGGAAAACATTTCAGGATTTCTTTCTGTATAATGGACCCAAGTTTGAACGTCCAAAATGTAGTTTAAATCCAGCTTCAAATGGCTCTAAACGATCCCAGGTGATGAAGAAGGGCCTTATCTAGCAAAACGATCAATTATTTTCAGTAATCTCAATAATTGTCAAACAAATTGAGAATGTATATACTTTTTAACCTCAAATGCTCGTCTTGTCTCGTTTCTACAATCCGGGTCAATGTGATCGGGCGTTTAAACTGCATTTTGGAAGTTCAAACTTGGGGGCACAATAGAAGTCCACTATATGGAGAGAAATCCTGAAATGTTTTCCTCAAAAAACATAATTTACGACTGAAAAAAAAAAGACATGAATATCTTGGATGACAAGGGGGTCATTACATTATCTGTAATTTTTTGTTCTGAAAGTGAACTAATCCTTTAAGACTGGGCCAGGGTCATAAATAGATATGTGAAATATTATGAAATAATGTTTTAAAAAATGGTATAAAATAAATTAATGTGTTGGCAAAGCTGATTCTTCATGTTCTTGAAATATGCTGACTTAGTGCTTTAAAAAGTCTTATTATTGTCAATGTTAAAAAAAGCTGTGCTACTTAATATTTTTGTGATCCTATTTTCAGGGTTCTTTAGTGAACATAAAATTCAAAAGAACCAAATTTATTTAGAAAAAAAAAAAGAAGGTAACATCAGAAAAGTCTTCACTTTCACTTTTAATCCACCTTGCTGAATAAAAGTATACATTTATTTATTTATTTTTTGTTTTGTTTTAGGATTCTTTTATGAACAGAGCATTTTAAAGAACTAAACTGATTTGTAATAAAGTCTTAACTATATATATATATATATATATATATATATATATATATATATATATATGTATGTAATAAGTTTAATGCATTCTTTCTAATTAAAAGTAGAAATATCTTTCAAAAGTATAAGTAAATCTTATTCCAAACTTTTGAATGATAGTGTATATATATTTTTTTTAACATGTGTTGTTTTAAATTAATCCATAAATGCAAAGTTCTGTCATGAAACTCTAGATGGCGCAGGTTGATGGGTTGTTAATGTAAACTGATGATATTAACAGCATTAAACTATTTGGCACAAGCTGATTGGTTCATTTACATACGCAGCCAATGAGCTTGCTGCTTTACATTTAAATGGATAGTTAGCATTCACCAGAGCATTTCACAGCGTGCATTTAGGGTTCCTCTGAAACCCTCCACCTCCCCAGCTCCACCTGTATAGATCTGCTATGGGTTATTATATATGCTACTTGTGCAGCGGCATTGTTTTAAATACTCACAGCAGCGTATCGATGTATTGACAGTAGCAAGTTCCTGTACTTGCAATTCAGCAGCATAGCAGATCTATTCAGCCAAGACCAAATACATTAACGTTGTCATATCCTTTACCAAGCTAAAATCCTGAAGTTGGAATGCTTTTTTATACAGTTTTGGGTCAATGTACATGTTTAAAACAGCTTCGGTTTAAATGGTCTAGCTGATTTAGAGGTGTGGCCAGCTGGTCTCATAGTGCCCAAAGTGCTCAAAACCCATCCAATAGACAAATAGAAGAGACAAGCTAAGACTAGAAAACCAGCTTAGAAGTGATTTTTCAGCTTCCTGATTCGTTATGAAAGCTGTCCTCTTCAAACCAGCCGTATTATCTCTCAGTTTCAGATAAAATACAGTAATCCCTAAATATCACAATTAAACTTCCTGATACAGAACAGTGCCTTAGAATCTGCCTGAGAACAAAGTCAGACCAGCTGAGCACAAAGAGGCTACTGATCTCACATCTGCTCGTAAAGTGCACACGCACCTCCGTCTCCTACATGTGCTCTTTCTCTCTCATTATCTTTCCGGCCTCAGATTCCCTTGCTTCACCCAGAATTCACCAGAAGTAGAACTGCCCTCTTCCAACTTTTTCCCCCTTTTTGTTTCAACATCAAGTTCAAAGCCTAATGGCTTAATATTGAGCTCTCATTGTAAGGAGACTCACTATTTCCCTTTCCTTTCATTTATCCTCTCGCATTTAAAGCACATCCTGTGGTGCCCTAGAGGAAGCAGATACACTTTATCCATACTGCTGCTGATAAACAGCTCAGTGTATTAAAAAGAGAGGGAGAGCGAGGCTCAGACATAATCAAAGTCAAGGTCCATTTAAGACGGCTGTTTGAGGCAATGGGCAGGAGAGGTGAGTGGAGGCGGCTGTCTGTTCTGGTGCACCGGGGCGATAGCGGTATAACAGCCTGAGGAGATGAGAAGAGAGGGTTTCAGTAGCAGGGGTTAAAGGCAGAGCCAGTGCCTCAGAGTCAGCACAGGACCTGAATCACAAACACTTTGATACTGAAAGAAGTACCAAGTTTTGTTTAGTATTTTAGGCTTTTTTGTGGTATAGAGAGAATATGATATCATGGGGAGAAAAGTTTAGTAGTTGTGGCATCAATGATCCATCAAACGTCACAACATTTTACATGGAGTAATAATATGCAGAAATGCCAAAATGGAGTCTCTTTTTAATATAAATGTTAAATGTTTTTCATTTTACAACACCATTTCAGGGTCGTACTTTTTTACTGTTTGGTTGGAAAGGGATACCAACATCATTTCTTACATAAAGCTACATAAAGCAATTTTTTATTTATTTATTTATTTTTTTTAATCAGAAGACTTGGAATATGGCATAACAGTTGTATGGACCAAATTTATGTTTTTGCTTTTTTGGAGGTTAATAGTTCCATAAAAGTGTTCATTTCTATAAGAAATGAATACTTTTATTCTGCAAGGGTGCATCAGATTGTTCAAAAGTGACACTGCCGACTGTTGCATTGTTAAGGAGAATTAGAAAATTAAAGAAATGCTGCATATTATATAGAAAGAGTAATATTATATTATATAACAGTTGAGGTCAAAAGTTTACATCCCCCTTTCAGAATCTGCAAAATTTTAATTATTTTACCAGAGGAATCATACAAAATGCATGCTATTGTTTATTTAATACTGACCTAAATAAGATATTTCACATAAAAAATAAAAAAAAATGTTTACACATAGTCCACAAGAGAAAATAATAGTAGCCTTTATAAAAATGACCCCGTTCAAAACTTTACATAGACTTGATTCTTAATAATATGTTGTTACCTAAATGATCCACTGTGTTTTTTTGTTTAGTGATAGTTGTTCAAGAGTCCCTTGTTTGTCCTAAACAGTTAAATGGCCTACTGTTCTTCAGAAAAATTATTTGGTTTTCCAGCATGTTTTTTTTTTTTTTTTGAACCCTTTTCAACAATTACTGCATCGTTTTGAGATGCATCTTTTCACACTGAGGACAACTGAAGGACTCAAGTGCAACTATTACAGAAGGTTCAAACACTCACGGATGCATTGAAAACATTTTGAATTTGCAGATCAGGGTAAATTTAACTTATTTTATCTTCTGTAGCCTCTGAAGGACAGTACTTAATGAACAAATATGATGTTGAGGCAAAATAAGAAAAGAACAATTTACAAATATCCATTCTGTTCAAAAGTTTCCACCCCTTGGCTCACAAACAATTATCACTAAACTAAAAAACAGCTGTGGATCATTCCGGTAAGAACACTGTATTAAGAATCAAGTGTATGTAAACTTTTGAACAGGCTCATTTTTATAAATTCAACTATTATTTTCTCTTGTGGACTATATGTAAACATATTTTATGTGAAATATCTTATTCAGGTCAGTAATAAACAATAACATGCAATTTGTATGAACTCTTAATTTGGTAAATAATTAACATTTATATATTTCTAACATTTATAATATTATAATATTTATAACATTTATAATTAACATTATATATATCATCTTCACTTTATGTATATATGTATATTATGTTTCTCCCACAAAAATATTAAGCAGCACATTGGTTTTCAACATTGATAATAATAAGTAATGTCTCTGAACACCAAATATCAGCATGTTAGAATGAACGGATTATGATTTCTGAAGGATCATATATGACACTTAAGACTGGAGTAATGATTGCATTTTAAAATAGACTTAAAATAAGTCATATTAGGTCGATGTGTCTGAATATGGTGCAAATATAAATTCCATTCCTCCAGTAACAGGACGACACTTTCATCTTCAAACCCCAGTCTAAATATAGAGGTGAGTGTGTCTTCCTGTTACTGGACCAACTGCATTTCCATTTGCACCACATCCACACATGTTTGCCTAATACGGACTCGCAGCATGACCACAGTGCACTCCGGCACATTCTCCAGCAAAAACCCAGCCCATGCTGTGCAAATTTCTCGCTTTGTAATAATTCTCAGTAAATTGTTCATCTGTGAGTGTTGTGCTCTAAAAAGTGCCCAAGGACTTTCACACTGATGACTTGGCTTCCAAAGAAGCATTTACACAATGGATGCTCTCTGTAAAGATGACAATAATGGATTTTTTCATAGCACTATACATCTGAATGAAAAATACTGGAACATGTTAAAAAAACAGAAGTGTAGAATTGTTTGAATTTGCCTGTAAAGCTTTATTTGCATTCAATAATAGACACCGCCAAGCACTTAAATAGATAAAGATGAACTACAATGACAGAAAACACAACAGATGTCTAAACAACCTCTTTAATAACAACTTTGTCCTCTGCTATAATGGATTATTGCATCTGTGCCTTTTAATGTTATTCCGCAGTTCTTCGGTCTTGGAAGGGAATGTTTTGACACGAAGCGATTTAATTACAACAATGACTCTTAAGCTATTAGCAGGGTGTAATTAAGAGCATTGCAACATTATGTCTCTCTTTTGCTGTCTAATTGCCTTTTTGGACCTTAATTCGCTAGCAGAAGGAGTGTGCACTGAATCTAGAAAAAGAAATAAAGCCTAGTGTTTGAAGATGTGCATTAATCATTAGGAATATCAGTAGCGGTTGCACATAGGCTGAATCCTTCAATGAGCCCCAGGGCTTTTCTTTCTCCAATATTGCAGCGGTGAGTACAAACCTAGACTCGGAGTATTGATTCGCAGGACTGCTTCGGCTCCGGCCGCATTGCTCATTGTAAATTATGCTTAGGCTGTCTATTCCTGAGCTATTGTCTTATAACCGGTCGAGCCCTGCGTGGTAGTAGCAGATAAAACAAAGATTATTTACCTGAGCTCGGATAATTTCCTCTTTATGAGGGAAATGGCCTTTGCTGAGTATCTCTAGGAGAATACATGGTGGGCTTCCCTTTATTGGCTTTGCGGCAGCCCATAATGTCTAGACCTTTGGGCTTTGTAGTGGCTCTCTGACTAAGATATTGATTGAGGTTTTTAGGAATTCAACGTGTGTATAACCGCTTGCGCTCGCTAATAATTTCTTGGCCGGGATTCATTCTGTATACATCAAATCTGATTTACTGGAAGCCATCAGCCTCATTTAAAATGAATGTAACCCTCATAAATGCAGGAGACGGTAACATATAAATCACTGAGCCTTATGTAATTAGTGCCGATTTGTCCCACACCACCCAGGTCGCTGACATTCCCGAAGAACAGCTGCTGGTGGCCGTGTTTCCTGGCATTCCGACAGCCGCCGAACTCTTCCTGCTTCCGCCCAGGAACCAATCGGATGGCAGGAAACGCACCGAGGAGGATCTGGAGCAGGTTAGACGTGAGCTATGATGCCAATTTTACGGTTTCTCATTAATGGTCAAGGTTGAAATGCGCTTGAGAATGATGGACCTTTATCAGAATAAAAGAGCAGCTCCTACCCGAGGCTACAATGAAAGTAATTGTCACCGCAAAAAGAGACGACGTGTCAAAAATATTCTGAAGGGGATTGTATGACATTTCTACCTATTACCTTTTTTTTCTTGAACCTTAAAGGCATTATTATCTCTGTGATAACAGCAGAAAGACACGTTTCTAATTAGGCGTACATGACAAGGACGTGTCGTAGCAGGGTCTTTTACGGGGGCCTTTTAAATTTTTTTTGCATCTTTTGCCTATAACTGTTTCTCATACTTAGGGTTAGGTCTTTAAATAAACCCCTAACTCTTTTGATCCACAACCCAAATTATTGCGACCCTAGATTTCTGACAGTCCCATTTCACAAAATTAAGCTTTAGCCTTTAGGATCGCTTACAACTGGCAAATTACGCTCTTAAGAATAACAACACGTTTTACAATCTGGCCAATTTTAGTGTCATTGAAACTGCAGAAATAACAAATCTTTTGGGGATTCACTGGCACTTACCCTGTGCGATGCGAGGGATGGGGTATGTGTGTCTCTCTGCGGGTTGTCAAAGTCTGACAAAATAGATTCAAATGTGGATCATTCCCACTGTTATTTCTAAATAGAATCTGTATTTGACACAAACAAGGGTAGAATATGATTTATGGATGCATATGGGTTATCAAATGCTACCAAACATGGACATGAATAATAGCTTACATTGTGACATGTTTTTATTTATTTTATTTTAAAGGGTTAGTTCACTCAAAAATGAAAATTCTGTCAGGAATTACTCACCCTCATGTTTTTCCAAATCCATACGACCTTATTCATCTTCAGAACACAAATTTTATCAACCTTAATTCTAAGAACTAGAATGCACTTTGCTTTGTTTCGCTTTTTGTCTCTGGACCACAAAACCAAAAAAAAAAATATATATATATATATATTAAAAATACACTGTATGGGTCAAAATGATAGATCTTTCTATTATGCCAAAAACATTAGGATATTATTTAAAGATCATGTTTTGTGAAGATATTTTGTAAATTTCCTACTGTACATATATTAAAAAATTTTTGATTAGAAATATGAATTGCTAAAAACTTTGTTTGGACAGCTTTAAAGGTGATTTTCTCAATATTTTTTTTATTTTTGGGCACCCTCAGATTCCAGATTTTCACATAATTGTATCTCGACCAAATATGGAACGAATCACAACACAAATTTTATGAACCTTAATTCTAAGAATCAGAATGCACTTTGCTTTGTTTCTGACCCTAGACCACAAAACCAGTCTTAAGTAACAACAGTGTTTTTGTAGCAATAGCCAAAAAACATTGTATGGGTCAAAATTAGAGATTTTTCTATTATGCCAAAAATCATTAGGATATTATGTAAAGATCATGTTTCATGAAGATATTTAGTAAATTTTCTACTGTAAATATATTAAACTTAATTTTTGATTAGTAATGTGCATTGCTAAGAACTTTATTTGGACAGCTTTAAAGATGATTTTCTCAATATTTTTATTTTTGGGCACCCTTAGATTCCAGATTTTCAAAAAATTGTATATCGACCAAATATTGAACAAATCAGAACACAAACTTTATGAACCTTAATTCTAAGAACCAGAATGCACTTTGCTTTATTTCTGACCCTGGACCACAAAACCAGTCTTAAGTAGCGCTGTGTTTTTGTAGCAATAGCCAAAAATACGTTTTATGGGTCAAAATGATCTTTCTATTATGCCGAAAATCAAGATATTTTGTAAATTTCCTACTGTATATAATCAAAACTTGTTTATAACTTGTTTATAATCAAAAATGTTTGATTAGTAATATGCATTGCTAAGAACTTCATTTGGACAGCTTTAAAGGCAATTTTCATTTTTTTTTTTTTTGGGCACCCTCAGATTCCAGATGTTCAAATATTTGTATCTCGGCCAAATATTGAACGAATCCGTTACAGGTTTGGAACTACATGAGGGTGAATAATTAATGACAGAATTTTTATTTTTGGGTGAACTATTCCTTTAACCACCCAAACCACAAAGCATTTTTGCAAGCACTGCTCACATTTTCTAGTCTGTACAGTATATAATTCTTCTGAATGCTGTTTTCTTCCTAGATCTCGGAAATCCTGGTTAACGCATTGAATCAGATCTCTGTGGAGTTCGAGTTGAAACCTGGCTCCCGGGTCATCGTTTACATCACGCAATTAACTTTAGGTAACAAAGCTGTTGTGCTACACACAGTATGTAGCTATTTTGACATGATTTAGTTGACATCTGTAGCGTGCAACTGCTTATATTTGATTACACAGTGGTATTACAGTTGATCTTGATCTCCCTCTCTAGCCTTTCTGCTGGGTGCTATATACTGTTCCCTCGATTCTTCTGGGTAATTACGTTGATTGCTTTCCTGAGACCAGAAGCTTGTCAGCACTATATATTGTTGAAAGATTGGGCTTTTATGCACCACTAGTGATGCTGAAAGCCTTATGGAAGATAATTGGATAATTGCTCTCTAGCAATCATAGCTGGCTTGCAAGATCTCCACAGTTTTGAAAAAGAAAAAACAGACAGTGCTGAAAAGAATAAGAGTTTCTGGTCTATTGTTTTCATCTGCTCTGAGATGTTTGTAGAGCATATAGTCTACAAAGTCTAAAAAAGATTTGTGTGTTATAAGTCTGATTGAGAATCGAGAAACGTATTCAGATCTGGTTGCAAAACACTGAGAGTGAATGATTTTTGTTCTGTTTGGTTTACAAAGAAGAATGAATCACAAGTTTCAAACTTGTGAGTTACGCTAGACTTCTTTCTCGTTTCTTTTATTAAAGAAATCAATACTTTTATGCAGCAGGCTGCATTTAATTAATCAAAAGTGACAGTAAAGACATTTACAGTGTTACAAAAGATGTCTGTTTTAAATAAACACCATTATTTGTACTTTTTTATTCATTAAAGAATCCTTCAACAATGTATCACAGTTTCTAGCAAATCAGCATACTAGAATCATTTCTGAAAGAGTAATGATGCTGAAAATTCAGCTTTGCCATCACAGATATAAATTACATTTTTAAATATATAAACAATATTTTTTGGTTCGAGCCTATATAACCTCATAGAACTGTCAATAATGATAGCCATGGTTATTCACAGGATAATGTTTACTCAAATTTTCACATTCATAACACTTACTTTTTTTATTAGAACTAAGAAGCTAAATGAAGTGGAAGCAATTTATGTAGCTAAACTGGTAGGAAATGCGAACTCTCTGACTGATATATGACTCATGGTCTGTGCTATTACCCTTGCACTTTTACAGAGAAACATTTGCTGCCTCCTTGGCCCATTTCTTTCCCCGTTTTCGTGGCCAAAGTTCTGGAAAGCGTTCAGGGTTCTTTCGGAAAGGTCAGAGGATTCATGGGGCTGTCTTTCAACAACATAGTCGCGGGGGGAAATATATAGCCGCTGGGTGTAAGGCTCTCATGAACGATTTTGAAGGGATGCCAACGTTTGGCAGAAATCCCTCTGAGAGAGCTGAAGGGGGTTTAGTGAATATTATGTCACTGGAGATGCTCAGTAATGATTCAAGATCAGTTGTTTTTTAATTCGCTAATGGTGAAGGGTCTTAGATCTGCATGAAATGCCATTTTTAGACTGGTGTGTTTTGTTCTGAAACAGATAATATTGTTATTGGACAAAATGGTGATGAATAGAAGAGTGTTTATATAAAATAAAAATCATTTGTAACATTATAAATATCTAGTTCTGCCATGAAACTCTAGATGACGCAGGCTGATGGATGTTAACGTAACTAATGATATTCACAGAGTATACAACTTGGCACAAGCTGATTGGTTCATGTTGTGTAAGCAACCAATGAGCTTGCAGCTTATCATTTAAATGGCTGGTAGAATTCACTTGGGCATTTAGCAGCGCGCTTTCAGAGTTCCTCTGAAACCCTCCTCCTTCCCCAGCTCCACCTGTATAGATCTGCTACGGGTTATTTTATATGCTATTTGTGCAGCAGCAGTATTTCTTAAATGTTCACAGCACCGTATCGCCATATGCTTTGGCAGTAGCAAGTTCCTGTACTTGCTTGCAACAGCAGCACCAATAATCTACAACTACAGCAATAACCAACAACAGCAGCAATTCAGCAGTAGTGTAGCAGATCTATTCCACCAAGACCAAATACATTAACATTGTCATAACCATTACCATGCTAAACCTTTCCGAGAGTTGTCATGACAGAAATGTATTTACTGTCACTTTTGATTAATTTAATGCATCCTTGCTGACTAAAAAAAAAGGAATTTCGTTTAACAAATGAACACTTTTGAATGGCAGTGTATATGAAGATACAGTTGTGCTCAAAAGTTTACATACCCCTTGCAGAATCTGCAAAATGTTAATTCTTTTAGCAAAATAAGAGGGATCATACAAAATGCATGTTATTTTTTTATTTAGTACTGACCTGAATAAGATATTTTACATAAAATTTGAATTTTATTTTATTTTTATTTTTAATTTAATTTAATTTTTTTTATTTTGAACAGTAATTTGAAGATCATGGTAAATTTAACTAATTTTATCTTCTTGGAAACATGCAAATGTCTTCTGTAGCTTCTGAAGGGCAGTGCTAAATGAAAAAATATGATATTTAGGCAAAATGTACACATTTCCATTCTGTTCAAAAGTTTGGCTCTTAATGCATCGTGTTTCCTTCTGGAGCATCAGTGAGTGTTTGAACCTTCTGTAATAGTTGCATATGACTCCCTCAGTTGTTCTCAGTGTGAAAAGATGGATCTCAAAATCATACACTCATTGTTGGAAAGGGTTCAAATACACAAAAATGCTGGAAAACCAAAGAATTTGTGGGAGCTGATTTTTCTGATGAACAGCAGACAGTTTAACTGTTCAGGACAAACAAGGGACTCATGAACAACTATCACTAAACAAAAAAACAGAGCTGTGGGTCATTCAGGTAACAACACAGTATTAAGAATCAAGGGTATGTAAACTTTTGAACAGGGTCATTTTTTATAAATTCAAAATAGTTACTCTTGTGGACTATATGAAAATGTTTTTTATGTAAAATATCTTATTCAGGTAAGTACTAAATAAAAAATAACATGCATTTTGTATGATCCCTCTTATTTTGCTAAAAGAATTAACATTTTGCGTATTCTGCAAGGGGTATGTAAACTTTTGAGCAACCTGTATACTGTGCAAGACAAATTAGTTTTCTTATTAAAAATGTGTAGCAGTGTAACACTTGTGTTTGTCTTTGTCACAGCTCCACTGGTTGACTCCATCCCGAGACACAGCAGTTCTGCTATGCTGATGCTTCTCTCAGTGGTGTTTTTGGGTTTAGCTGTATTTCTCATCTACAAATTTAAGAGGTACATCCATGCAAACATATTTTACATCACTTATTCTTTTTTACCAAGAGTCGAGCCATTGAACTTCATTTCTTTTCATGCACACTATAGTTCTCGTCCTATATATAAAGATGAAATATAAAGTTAGATTTGATGGGACGGAATCGTGAGCGACTTTCCTTTGTATCTGAAGTGTTTCGAGAGCACTATTTTTACTCATCCTAGTTGTAAAATCTAGTTATTAGTTTGGATATAGTAGAAACGTGGAAAACAACAAAAAAAAGACATTCCTGCTTCCTGAAAGTGCAGGGAAATATCAATGAATTGTTTAATATGCATCCATCGTTCCTCTACTGGAAAACTGTTTTGTAGCGCTTTGAATAATTTATTTGGTCTCAAAATAATTCAAATGGAAAAGACTCAGGGAAATGTTGAAACAATCATTAATAATGGATATAATTTTTTCTCCCCCCAAAGTAATTTAAAAAGGAAGTGTATTTATGGAAATGTTACACTTGGAAAAACAAAGCAATTAGCTCACAAAATTAATAGTAATTTGAAAAAAAGCAAAGACACTTATTCTAATTCATAAAAATATAAAGTGAGCAAATAGCAAATACATTACAGTGTGGTTAGTGTATTGGAAAGGCATGGTGTGAATTTTTGGGGAATTACAAAAACATCTCTGTAATTCGTTCTGGATTGTCTCGCAGTGTTATCGAGACAAGTGGCGAATGTGTTTTGCTTCTCAGTACGTCTGATTGGCTGGGCTACAACTTCTCCAGAAGTTATTAAATATTCTCAGCAATTATCACTGTCATTATTTCAGGAATACAATAAAGGATTGTGATTGCAATTACACCCTATTTAAAAACGTGTTGTATTGCAGTTTAACAAGTTTGCATGCGCACAGCCCTCACCTTGTGTTGTAATGCATCTTACGCTAATTTGCCGCTGAAATAGGCACAAAATTAAACATTTTTTCACATCTTGTTTTGGCAACTTGATTTGAGATTTCTGAATTTCTGCTCAAACAAGCAGATTGCACTTTCATTTAGTACCACTAGAGACATAGAATTCAGTTAACACTGATGGTTTTGTCCCAACTAAAACTTGTTCTGCAGAAAAATCCCCTGGATTAACATCTACGCGGAGGTGAACCATGAGAAAGAGCAGGAGATGATCAGTACGGTGGGCCAGAATGATGCCACACCAAAAATCACCCTGAGTGAGTTCTCCACCCAGAAAGAACTGATGGAGAAAGAGCTGGAGGCCCGTGCCAAACGTGAGTCAATTTTTGCTTAAACATGATAATAACATGGTAATAAGAGGAAAAAATTATTTAATATATAGTCCACAGAATGCAATTTGTTGTAATTTACAATTATTTCTGTAAAATTAAATTTAAAACAAAATCTAAACAGTTTGTCTAGTGTACAGTACTTGTCTGGTATGGCACATGACAAAAGATGCATAGGATTGGTCAGTAACGTTTCTAAAGGCGGAGCTTGGTGAACATTAAACCAACTTGTTTAGATACACTGTCGTTCAAAAGTTTGGTATCAGTATAATTTTTAATGTTTATTTAAAGATGTTTCTTATGCTTATCAAGGCTGCATTTACAGTTGTGCTTTACATACACCTTGCAGAATCTGTAAAATGTTAATTATTTTAGCAAAATAAGAGGGATCATGCAAAATGCATGTTATTTTTTATTTTTATTTGACCTGAATAAGATATTTCAAATAGAAGACGTTCACATATAGTCCACAAGAAAATATGATAGTTTTTTTTTTTTTATAATAGAATTTACCACGTTCAAAAGTTTACATATGCTTGATTCTTAATACTGTTGTTATCTGAATGATCCACAGCTTGTTTTTTTGTTTGTTTGTTTGTTTGTTTTTTGTTTGTTTTTTTGATGGATATTCATGACACTGAGGACAACTGAGAGACTCATATGCAAATATTACACAAGGTTCAAATGCTCACTGATGTGCCAAAAGGTAAAACCGTGCATTAAGAGTCAGGGGGTGAAAACTTTTTGAATTGGAAGAGCATAGTAAATGTAACTAATTTTATCTTCTTGGAAACATGCAAGTATCTTCTGTAGCTTCTGAAGAGCAGTACTAAATGAAAAAATATGATATTTAGGCAAAATAAGAAAAATGCACACAACTTCATTCTGTTCAAAAGTTTACACCCCCAGCTCATCATGCATAGTTTTTCCTTCTGGAGCATCAGTGAGCATTTGAACCTTCTGTAATAGTTGCATATGAGTCCCTCAGTCGTCCTCAGTGTGAAAAGATGGATCTCAAAATCATACAGTCATTGTTAGAAAGGTTTCAAATACACAAAAATGCTGAAAAACCAAAGAATTTGTGGGACCTGAAGGATTTTTCTAACGAACAGCAGGTAGTTTAACTGTTCAGGACAAACAAGGGACTCACGAACAATTGTTACTAAACAAATAGGACAGCTGTGAATCATTCAGGTAACAACACAGTATTAAGAATCAAGTGTATGTAAACTTTTGAACAGGGTGATTTTTATAAATTCAGCTATTATTTTTTCTTGTGTACTATATGTAAATGTATTTTATGTGAAATATCTTATTCAGGTCAGTACCTAATAAAAAATAACATGCATTTTTTTATGTTCGCTCTTATTTTGCTAAAAGAATTAATATTTTGCAGATTCTGCAAAGTATATGTAAACTTTCGATTTTACCTGTATTTGATCAAAAATCCAGAAAACAACAGTCATATTGTGAAATATTATTTGAATGTAAAATAACTGTTTTCTATGTGAATACATTTTAAAACGTAATTTATTTTTGTGATGCAGAGCTGCATTTTTAGCATCATTACTTCAGTCTTCAGTGTCACATGATCCTTCAGAAATCATTCTAATATGCTGATTTATTATCAATTTTGAAAACAGTTGTGCTGCTTAATATTTAGTTGGAACCTGTGATACTTTTTTCAGGATTCTGTAATAAATAAAAAGATAAAAGAACAGCATTTATTTAAAATAGAAATCTTTTGTAACAGTATACACTACCGTTCAAAATTTTGGTTCTCGCTTCTTTTGAAAGAAATTAGTACTTTTATTCACTAAGGATGTGCTTGAATTGATTAAAATTGATTGAATAAAAGTGATGGTAAAGACTTCTATTGTTAGAAAAGATTTCTATTTTGAATAAATGCTGTTCTTTTCAACTTTTTATTTGTCAAAGAATCCTGAAAAATCACAGGTTACAAAAAGCAGCACAAGTGTTGCCAACACTGATGAAAAAAGTAATAAATCAGCATATTAGAATGATTTCTGAAGGATCACGTGACACTGAAGACAGGAGTAATGGTATCACAGGAATAAATTATATTTTAAAATATATTAAAATAGAAAACCCTTATTTTAAACTGTAATAATATTTTACAATATAAAATCTTACTGATCCAAAACTTTTGAATGGCAGTGTACGTCTCTGAATACTTGTCTTTTCTAGTATTCTAAGACTGAGTAGTTCTGAAGAAAAAATCAAATGAAAGGAAAAGTTTTTTTTTTCCAGCTTTAGTCTTTTTCAGCCTCAGGAATATATGAGTCACAGACCTGTGCGCTATTATAAAACTAGTGTTGCGGTGGCAAGCTTTGTGTTTTACACTAAAAATATGAATTAGTCAGCTTTTAGAATTACACAGTGAAAACTATCAGACCAAAAACACCCTTTGGAATCAATCGGACACACAATGCATGCTAATGAGAATTATCTACAGTGGGCCCAAGTGTCCTTATTTCCCAAGTGGATGCGTCTGTGATCATGTAATTGCTTAATAACTGCAAATTAATATTTAATTGGTGCTGTTAAGCAGTGATTATAAAAGCGCACTGATTAAACTATAAAAGGGGTCAAATTGGGGTCAGCGTGATAACAACAACTGTGATGAATAAACATGCAACATTCGGTGCCACGCAGAAAATAAATCCCACCGCCGTTTCTGTGGGTGCTTAATAGGAGGATGAAACATTTGTTTATTTGCTTGATTTCTTACTTAATGGTTCATTTTTCAGCCTGCTTTACATTCCTTTTGCTTGCCTTCACTAGGATAAATATTTAATGACTCTGAAAACATCTAGTCTGTTCAGTTATAGTTGAGTAATATATAGTTGGGCGTATAATCAAGCATTTTAAGATAACATAAAATGGCACTCATTATGCACTTAATTTCTGTGATGTTATGCATTTCAAAGCAAAACCATATATTCAATTTGAAGACTTGTTAAGACTTCAGTGAATAGTGAAAACTGGGTCTGGGTTGAAGAAAAGTTGTTTATTTAAATGAAATTCAAGATTATTGAATATCATCTAGGGGAACGTGTTAAGAAAATAAGAAAATGAATACAGTCAGTTGTGTTTGTTAAAGTCGAATTTTGAAGGCTAATGTGTCATTTCTGTGTTTTCGGCAAGTAGGCGGTGTGATCAACACCTGTGAAAGCACAAGGGAGATCCCGAACTGCACGAGTGTCTGAAAACGTCAGGAAAGAAGGTGGAGGCGTATTGTAATAATGTGTACAGAGGTATCACAATTTTAAAGGTTGACAGGTTTTCCCTTTTTTGCTTTTTTTGTAATTTCAAAACACTGTCATTGTTAATAGTTTTCTAAGGAGCTCAGAGTTGCATGGGTGTCTTGTTTGTTACGATCTGTGTGGAAAATAAGATTAGATTTATCAAGTCAGCTTGGGTGAGAAATTAGGGAAATTTACCAACATTTGAAATTTTGTTCTGAATGTTACAGAGCAATGAGCATAATGGGAAATTGGGGAGGAAGCCACTAGAATTTATCAGTCAATTTATCAGAAAAAAGTGGCATTTAGTATCAAATAATTGTGATTTTTGTTGGGTCAGAACTTTATGGCAAGTTCGTTTAACTGTTCAAACTGATCTTTCACACATTGTGAAGAGTGCGTTTAGTGTCTATATTAACTTAATTTTAAGGTTTTTAATCTCTTCAGTAGGTCATCTCATTTTCTATTTGTTATAACTTGAACTGAGGGAACAAAATTGCAGCTGAAGCATGCAAAAAAGCCAACGGTGTTTATATCCCTCTCTATATTACAGCTTTGCCTTCATGTAAGCAATCCTGCTCTGCAATCTTCTTAATTGGTGGTTGTTGAAATATTTTACCTTTTAATTAAACGTTTATCTCACATACCTAGATGTGGACTAAAATGTGAATTTTTCAGCAGAAGTGAGATACCTTTCCAAAAAGCACTGTGATAAAATGTCCATTTGAAGGCAAGCTTTTTGTACTTCTATAAAGCAGGAATATAACTACCAAGAATCACGTCTCTAGAGCAAAGCTTTTTTTGGAGCTCAGACTTCGTTAAAATCCATGAAATATCCAACGTTGAGAATGTTTTGTGGAATAAATCTCTTGTTATACAACCATAGACACAATAGAGCTTGATATCTTTCTGGAAAATGTTATAAAACGTAACTTTAATTCTAACATACCTTCAGCTAAATGTAATTTCTTGTGAGCTCCTCAAACACTGTTTGTTTTCATTCCATGAGGTTATTTTATATTCAACTTGTTCTTTTGACTTTTTTTGTAGATAAATGGCTTCAGAATCATTTTGCTTCATACGTGAATGCCTTACAAATAAGAATGCCTTTTAAAAAATGTGTATTTATCATAATAGCTGGCCATTTAGAATTGAAAATTAATTTAAATTTAAATTTAATTTAAATGTATACGTTTTTTGCATATATTTTTAAGGTGTCTCATCTCCCAGGGATTGAAAAACCATTGAACTGTACAATATTCTCAGTAGGTCTCAAATTTTACTTTCTTTGTATATAAAGCAAGTGTATTTCATTTAATATCCTTATACTGTAAATATAATAGTGAAGACTGAAGTTTACTGAACACAGTCTGCTATACATTTCAGAACAAGGGTGTTACGAATCCCAACAGAGATTCATTGATGTGCTGTAGATAAGCCAGTGCTGTAAATAGTTTTTTAATTCATTTATTGTACACGGAAAAAAAAGAGTAAAGATGTGTTGCATATGCTTCAATGTTGCCATTTTGGATTTTGACCTCAGATTTAAAGTTGAACCTATAGAGAGCAGTGTTTCAGTATATGGTTAGACATTTTGTATTGGAGTTGATTGCCTGTGTCACACAAAATGAATATAATTCATGGATAATAAGCAGGTGGTTTCTTAGATTCCATTGTGAATGTAAATGTATAGCAATATATCAGAATATAAGTGACTTTGGCCAAAATAACTCCCCAAGCAATTAATTCCTGTTCTAAGTAATTAGTGACATACTACAAACCAAAACATTGTGCTTCATCTTGTCCATGTAAAAGATGTTTTATGAGTACAAAGCTCTATTCAAAGATTTTATTTTATGTTCTGTATGAAACAGAACAATCAGATGTAATATTATTAAAAATGAACAAGTGAGTTATTATACAAAAAATCTAAATGGTTAGGTACCTCAGTATTTCTTTTTAACTAGTATTAACAAGTGCTGTAATAACTTTTTTTATTTATAACACACGCACATACTGCTCTGTTTTGAAACTTAGTGAGCTGTCTTAAATGTACATTTTGTTTTGGAACAGCATCTGTGTGTCATAAAATAGTGCTCCTCACATGACTTGTTCATTTCAATGTGGTTTGTTGTTAGCATGTTGCTAAGCTAAAAGTGTAACCTCTAAGAAGTTTTAAAAATGCATACTGCACACAATTAGATTGAAATAAGAATTAAATTGCTTATATTAGATAGCCCCTTAATCTGGACGTTTCCACCCATGGTGCCGCCATTTTGTTTTCACAAGCGACGATGGTGTACCAGTTCTGACGCCACGGCAAAAGTTTAAGCAAAGCATGCTAAATGTTCTGTCGCTGGTCGCACAGATGAGCACAGAATGCTATTTAGAGTCCCAGCCTCAGAGGAGACAAGAGAGCAGTGGATTTATTGATTTATTTACTGTATATTATGCTGCGGCCACACAGATCTAATATAAACATGCGATTTCTTTCACAGCTGTTTACCTTCACAGACAAAACCGACTGTTTTTGTAACTCGTGTGTTTTTAACATAAACTTGTGTGTATTTGACCGTTTAAGCGCAATAAGACATGAAAGAGAACTTAGTTTATTACTCCCACGCCGTGTGACAGCCGCTTTCTGGATGTCGCTCAGAAAACTGTATATCAGACGTTTAAACTAATATGGTTTAAAACGCAAGATTTCAGCGTGATAGACATGGTAATTTAAACCATATCTAAGTATTTAAGGTACGAGCTGTAAAGGCAGAGCTCTATTCTGGAAAAGGGGGTGGGGAGAAGCAGCTCATTTGCATTTAAAGAGACATGCACTAAAACAGCATGTTTCTGCTTTCACTCGAAATAGGCATTTTCAAAATTATATAATAAATGATCTGTGGGGTATTTTGAGCTGAAAATTCAGACACATTCGAGGACACCTGAGACTTACATGACATATTGTAAAAAGGGACATAATGTCTCTTTTAAATTAATCCCATATCAATGTGCGCCAAGAAATTACCCCCCAAAAACATAATTTTAAGTCACCATTGTGTCAAATGAGAAAAAACATCACAAAAAGTAGCATTAGAAACATATTTTGATGAACATAGAATTTATTCCACAAATTTTTAAGGCTACAGTGTGGCCATAACATTATTTTCAGAAGCTGTGGCATTCAGAGTTGCAATGAATGCATTTATGCTGGACTTAGAATTGGGTAAATAATGCTGTGAGGTTGTAAATTGGCATTAATGGGTTTTATAAAGAATATTGAAATATGAAATTATTATTATGATTTTAAACGTACTATAAATATGCAACTACAACTGCCAGAAATTAGTAAATTGTTTCATTTAGAAACAAAACAAGTTATAGTCTTTGCATTGGGAGCACTATGACCCTTAAAGGGATAGTTCACCCAAAAATGCAAATTGTCTCATTAATTACTGACCCTCATGTCTTTCCAAACCCATAAGACCATTGTTTGTCTTCAGAACACAAATGAAGATATTTTTGATGAAATCCAAGAGCTTTCTGAGCCTGCAGTCTCAGTTGCTTTGCTGTCAATGCAGGGTCTCAGAAAGCTCTCAGATTTCCTTAAAAATATCTTTAATTGTGTTTTGAAGGTGAGCAAAGTTCATATGGGTTTGGAACGACATGCAGATGAGTAATTAATGACAGAATTTTCATTTTTGGATGAACTATCCATTTAAAATACTGCCTACCTAGACAGCTAACTAAGTTTTGGAGCAGATCTCATATTATTCTGTTTATTTTGATCATTTCAGACCCAAAGTTTACTGATATTCCAGCCAGACTAACCACAACTTTACACGTACGTTCTGATTTCTATCTAATGTGACCTCATCTTTCAAAACTTAGAACTTCTAGAAAAATTCTATTTCACAAAATTTGAGGTATTTCACAGAAGTGAATTCAAAAACTAGGCACTAGGCTGTCGTTTAAAAGTTTGGAGTCAGATTTTTAATTAAAGGAATTCATTTTATTCAGCAAGCATGCATTAAATCATGATCAAAAGTGACAGTAAAGACTTTTCACGTTGTTACAAAAAAATTATATTTCAAATATATTCTATTCAAAGCACCCACAAAAGAAACTATATCACAGTTTCCACAAAAATATTAAGCAGCACAACTCTTTTTAACACCGATTATAGTAAGAAATGTCAAGTAAGCATAAAATCAGCATATTAGAATGATTTCTGAAGTATCATGTGACACTGAAGTAATGATGCTGAAACTTCACAGGAATAAATTCCATTTATTAAAATATACAATAAAATAAAAATCCTACCGACTCCAAACTTTTAAACTGTGGAGTATGTGCAAATTCAAGCCTACAGATCAGCCAACTTTGCATACTTTTTAGAGTAGTTAACTTGGCATTTTTTCCCCTTTTACCTGCTGAAAAACAGCTTTGCATTTGTAAACGTGAGCATAGTCTCTACAGATGCTGTTTATGCCTCCATAAAGGAACCTAAAATGGGCTACAGAGACTGGTTTAATACATGACGTGTGCGCAGACTAAAGCCGTGTGACATGAAACAGTGTTTTACCCTTAATCTTGACTTCTCAGAGGCTCTACAGTGTGCTGAAGTCAGCATGCAATTATACTAGCACAGGCCCTGAGCCGAGGGAACGAGGGAAAGCTGATACTTTACCATCCTGTCGCACACGCTCCCATTAACACGCGCAGGTTAGCTTAGAGTCCCGCTTTATCTCTACTAGTCACAGTTGTTGTCTCATTCTAATAGTGACATTGATTTTTTTTTTACTCATTGTGTACTCATATCTTTAGTCCCCCACCCCACTCACCTAAATCTAACAGTGTGTTCTTAAAAAGCCCACAGCAGAAAATCAGCAAGAGATAAAGCGCATTTTTTTCTCGTTAAACTGCTTTATCTATTAAGCGCTACAAGCAGCAAGATGTTTTGTTGCTCCCTTGATGCACCCACACTCAAAAAAGGCCTACATTTTAATTTCTTTAAAAATAAAATTTCGAAACCATTTGTATCACACAGTTTCAACCTAAACTAATGAACTTAATATGATGTGATCTTAGTAAGACTTCTGTAATAGTACTAATAAACAAAATGTTTTAAATATATAATCATTTAAAACATTAACTCATCAATGTAAGCAATTTTCAACTTTTTAAAATGTTATACAAGATTCAACTCATGTTTTTAAGTCAGTTTAATGTAATTTAAGTTGAAATGACTACAGCAAAGTTGATTGTACTTTTCTTACAGTGTACAGTATATATTTATCATCAATAAATCTAATTTTTCATGCATTTTAAGTAATTAAATATAAGTCATACATAAAACAGATAAGATTTATGTAATAGTTCTAATAAACTAAATGCGTTTAAAATACATAAGCAGTTTTCTATATTTATCATCAATAATTCCACATTTTCATGCATTTTAACTAATTAAATATTGCTTGTTTCACAGCTCATTCTTTTTAACTGAATAATATATTTTTAACAATGAATAGATTTATGCTGATTCTAAGCAAATTGGAGAAAAAAAGTTATTTGTTTAAAAAAAAAAAACATTATTTAAATATATCCATCAATCATTTTATTTTAAATATTTAAATTTCAACCAACTGAATATTACTTATTCCACAGCTTTATATTTTCTTTTACCATGTCATATTTTTCTTTTACCATGTTCATACTTTTTAACTGAATAATAAATTAGTATACTTTTTAAAAAATATTTTATTGTTTTCTAACAATTAATAGATTTATGCTGATTCTAAGCAAATTGGAGAAAACAGTGATTCATTTTAATGATATATTCAAATATGATTATTTAAATATATCAAGTAGATGGCAAATAATTAATAAACTGTCATAAGTAAATAACCCACAGTCATTTTATTTTAAATATTTAAATTTCAACCAATTGAATATTGCTTATTCCACAGGTAGTCATATTTTTCTTTTACCACTTTTGAACTGAATAATAAATTAGTATACTTTTTAAAATTATTTTATTGTTTTTCTAACAATTAATAGATTTATGCTGATTGCAAATTGGAGAAAAAAGTGATTTGTTTTAAAAATTTTAAAACAATTAATTATTATTTAAATAAATCGAGTAAATGGTAAATAGTTAAAAAACTGTCATTTTATATATATATATATATATATATATATATATATATATATATAATGTATATGTATATTTGTAATATTGCTTTTTCCACAACTAGTCATATTTTATGTTCACCTTTTTACAATTAATTTTATTGTTTTCACACTGAAGACATTTATGCTAAATCTAAGCTATTTGAAAAATATAAATAAATAAAATGAAAGAAAGAAATTGCCTTTTTTAATGCAGAAAATGTATGTATGACTGACAAATATGCATCATATTAAATGTATTAGTTTATGTTAAAACTGTGTAATCCTAACGGATGGAAATTTTAAATGTGATTTAAATACGTAAGTCATATTTACTAGGGCTAAATATGTTTCATTGGTCTAAAATTGATCTCTACAACTGTACATCAAACAAGAAAATGCTCTGATTGGCTGTGATTTAGTTGCATCATTTAGTGTAAAAGTTCTGGTTAGTCTGGAGATCCAAGCACTTTCTAACCTGCCATCTAGGTTAGTCAGAAACTCTTTGTAAAGTAGAAAAGTACTTGCTGACAACCATTTCTGTTCTTCTAGTTTATTTATTTAATGCCATTGTGTTTTAATGTACCCTCTCTCCCTCGTTCAGTGGAGTTGTATGATATCCATCAGGTTTTATTTGCTCTGCTGACACTCTCTTTGTATTATAAATCATGACTTTGTAACAATAACGACACTATAAACATTACAGCAAAATGAAGCTGGTTGAAAAGAAACTCGCCATACGATTTATGTGTGATAGAAAACCAGTAATGTTTTGACGAACAAATAATTGTAATACTTATCTCCCGTCGCACAAATTCTACAGCTGCATGACTCATGGTTATTGTTACATCTTTATTTCAATATTTCTATGGAAAACTACTGTCATTTTGGAATCGTTTCAAATAAATGTATTTTTGTACATCAGAAACGGATTTCCGTCTGTGATATTTTTGGATTCACGCACACTACGGGTTCACACTACAGTGGCGGATGCGGGGTTTCTAATGATATTTTGTTGTCATTAGTGTCTTTAGGCAAAATGTGCACAGCTGGTGTGTGCTGGAGGCGAACTGAGCGGGTACACAAGGAAAACCTTAGGCGACAACTTATAATGCTATCACAGGCCTCTCAAGTCTTTCTATAAACAGAAGCACAAAGGTGCCCTGGGTATTCGGAGCCCTGACATGTTTGCTGGTTAGATCTGCGAAAGAGGGTGAAGTGGCTTTGAATCAGTTTATTCCTTTCTAAAAACTGCTGTTCCAGCTGAGAAACAGTTTCTGGTGCAGCAGCCAATCAGAGAGCAGATTCACTGCTGCGTTTGGTCTGATTCGCTGATCTAAACACACACACAGCCGAGGCGTCCTTCCCCGACTGACTGGGGAATTCTTATGTGGAATGACAGGTGGATGTCTTCATTCTGATACAGCGTAAATGATAGTTGCTATTTATGAGGGATTCTATATTTAGCCCAAGGCTGAGTTCCTGTGCAGCTCTGCAGGCCTGTAAATACATAAATTCTACCAGTGGCAGAGGATTTGTGAGTTCAGTAATCAAACGGTGATATATGAAAGATACTCCCACTGATGTTGGTTTAATTATCACTTGCTAGGGGTTTTTAGTTTGTAATCTGGAACATACACAGAAACAAACACTTTCATCAAAGCTGTGTTTTCTCCATCTTTTAGGTAAGTTCTACTTTTTAGTTTTACACTGTAAAAAATGTTTTTCGAAGTTGTAAGTGAAACAAAGATTATTTTACAAGAAAATATGTTAATATATTAAATATTAATATTTTTGCACGTCATATTTTGTTTGTTTTTTTAAACTTCAAAACATTTAATTCAATGTGTTACTGTTTGTTATTGAAATGTAGTTGTGAAAAGTTAGGGCTGAGAAAATAAATCGAAGCATCGCAAATCCAGAAATGATTCTGCACTGATCCTGACATTTCCGGAATGCATCGCGATTCTCTTTCAAATCGATTCTGAGCTTCACTGAACACACTTGAACAACAACAACAACAAACACTCATAAAAAATATGATTATTTAATTAAATAAGATGCAAACTAAAAATAAATTGTCATTTTATTTATTATTTAGTTTAAAAAAATCTTGTTTCACGTATGACTGACAAATATGCATCACAATAAGTTTATTAGTTTGTTACAACTACAAAAAAAAAAAAAAAACATTTTAATTTTAGCCACAGTAATTTTAATGTTTTTGTTGTTTGTATTATTCATGTATGTTTAAAAGGTTACAGCTTTGCATCTAGATGAAAATATATTTATATTCAAAAGTTTAGGATCAGTAAAGAGGTATGTTCTGCTCATCAAGGCTGTGTTTATTTGATTCAAAATACAGGAAAAAAAACAGTAATATTGTGAAATATAATTAATTTTAAATAGTGGATTTCTATTTTAATATACTTTAAATATAATTTATTCCTGTGATGCAAAGCTGTATCATTTAGCATCATTACACTCTTCAGTGTCAAATGATCTTTCAGAAAACATTCTAATATGCAGATTTATTTTCAATGTTGGAAACAGTTGTGCTGCTTAATATTTTTTTGGAACCTGTGATTTTTTTTTTTTTTAGGATTCTTTGATGAATAGAACATTAAAATTAAACAGCATTTATTGTAACAATATACACTACTGTTTCTTTCTTTCTTTAAGAGGAATTAATACTTTTATTTTATACTTTTATTTAGCAAAAAGTGATAGTAAAGATTTCTGTTTTAATAAATATTTATTTTCTTTTTTTTTTTTTTTTGCTTTTTATTCATCAAAGAATCCTAAAAAAAAAAAAAAAGTGTCACCGTTTTCTAAAAAATATTAAGCAGCACAACTATTTCCAACATTGATAACAAATCAGCATATTAGAATGACTTCTGAAGGATCATGTGAAGACTGCAGCAATGGCTGGTGACAATTCAGCTTTTCATCACAGAAGTGAAATATACTTAAAGGTATATGAAAATAATAGAAGATTAAAACACGTTTAAGATACAGTTTGCACGGGAGGAGCATCAACAGATAATTACTGCTAGAAATTCACACGCTGTCGAACATGACATCGACTGAAATCCACATCAACAGGAAGTAAGTCAAGACTTCGTGGGCGTATGTTGGATTTTCTGTCCGCATTTTCTCAGTTGCTTACTCCTTTTCCCGCTCCAGGAATGAAATGATTGGGACCTGGCTTTCCACAGAGCTTGATAAAAGATCCTTGTCAGGGAAGTTGGCAGCATTGTCATTGCACATTGTCATTTCAGGACTCGAGCCACGAGATCGCTCTGGCCAGGGTAAGAAAGTACTCTGTCAGTTAATAGGGCTTCCCTCTGTTAAAGTATATTTCATTATTTTATATTTTTGGGGGCGGGGGTACAGCTGGCTGATGGCACTTGGACATGGAATAGACATGCTAGATGGCAAGTTGGCATAAATACAGTCGATTTTCTCTCTCCGCGGAGGAAGAAGGCAGCCAGACCGAGGCCTCATTACGCCATAGGTTAGATTAATCTCTCAACCTGTCCTTCCTTCTTTCTCCTACCCACATACTCGTTCGCTCTCTCTTTCTCTCTCATACACTCACGCAATTGCTATCTACCTTTCACATCCAATCTACTCCCCCATCTGTCCCTCCCGCCCTTCTGTCTCTCTCTCTTTCCCCTCCCGGTCTATTATTCGCTCACCTTCAACCTTGAGAGCGGATCGCGGTGTGGTTTACATCTCCGTATCCCCGAAAGTGAGCGCTGGAGTCTAGTGGGGTTAGTTGAAATGAAAGAGGTAATGAAAAGACCTTAACTCACACAATGATTTGCACGACGTGTCGTGATTCTGGCAGGGGTCCTGATGTATAATTGCTTTTAAAAAACAATCAACATCTCATTAATCTTTGTGGTGCTTTTGTGACACGCTTGATGATAGCTTAAAGAAGCCATGACATCAAAAACCAAGATTTGCGGCTTTTAGGTTACGTCTGATGGCTTTTACAATGTGATCAAATTTGAACACATTTTTTCTCCATTAATATTATTCTTGATGTTATTATTATTATTATTGTGTGTGTTTGTGTCTATTGTAGTCCTTAATTGTGTTGTTGCTGTATTGCGGGTTAAAAACTTTAGTATATATTTATATTACTATTATTATTATTATTATTATATTAATTATATTTGTTAATATATTAATTTGATTTTATATAATGAATATGAATAATATATTAATAAATGCTATATTAATGTTATATTAATATTATGTTGTTGCTGTTGAGGTATTATTTTGTAAACAATATGTATTTGTATTTATTTTATATATTTTTATGGAATACAAAAGGACATTCATTGTGTGTATGTATATTGAAATTAACTTTCAGATATGAAAAAAAATCTAAATATTGTTTTGAAATACATTATTGGTATTTTCTATTGTTTTTTATCTTTTAATACTTTTATTTATTAGATAAAATCTATCTATCTATCTATCTATCTATCTATCTATCTATAAATAGATTATCTATCTATCTATCTATTTATCTGTCTGTCTGTCTGTATATTTTTATTTGTATTTTTTTATTTATTTTATTTTATATTATCTATTTGTTTAATAGGATACAAAAGGCTCTCCTAAAACATATTAATTTATTATTTTTTGATTATATATTTTTACTATATTTTTATTTCTGAGATGTTTTTTTTTTTTTTTTTTCAAAATAGGTATTGTTTTGTAATCATTATTTCTTATTTTTTATTATATATATATATATATATATATATATATATATATATATATATATATATATATATATATATATATTTATTTTATAAATATATTTATTTGTTCTTTTTTCATTCCTTCACGGAATACAAACCAACATTTATTATTGTTGTTGCTGTTTTTGTTGTTTTATGTTGTCATTGTTATTTGTGTTCTTATTTACTTATTCACTATTTCTTTAATCATTATTTGTATTTATTTTAACTATATCACTGTTTTTAAATAAACATAAAAAAATTTCAGTGCCTTTTTAAAGTAGAATTGTTTTCTTTCGCAACTGTCTGATAAATATTAAAATATAAGAAAGTATATATTATGTTATATATTATGTTTATATATATATATATATATATATATATATATATATATATATATATATAGAAAAGAAAGTAAATATGCTGTATTATCAGATCACATCGCAATATATTTCATAACACTTGAGAAATGATGTGCAAAAGTTAAGTGTATTTTTATTTGAAGTTAAGACTTCTTTGACAAATAAATAAATAAATAAAAGTCTGATGCTTTTTAATATGATCTAAACACTAATGAGGTAAAATGATCTTTTTGCTGGTTCCCAAGAGATTATAAATAGCTTGTTATTTCGCACAGTGTTTGGATCTTATCAAATTTGTTGGGTGTTATTCAGATATACCACATGATTAAAGCTTATAAATATCATATTTCCAATCTTCTCTGCCACAGGTTATAGAGGACGGGTGGGGGGAGATTTCATACATTTATGTATGACTATACACTTGCTTGTCTTTTGAGCAGATGGAAGTGCTAAATATTCAACATATGCCCAACATGGAAATTAATGTGAACCTTTTTGATCAGTTACCACCATCAGCCAGCGGTGATTTATCAGCCAACAAACTACATATTTATCATATTTTTTACCTTCAGGTAAACTAGCGGACAGTCAGGAGTTGTCATCACGCCTTAGTCTGTAAATTTTATAACGTGCAAATGCATAAATACTTATAACGTGCAAGCATATAACAAGCCCATACATAAACATGAACAGAAATGGGCTTAGTCTCACCTGAGGCCTACAGTTTCACGCACACGAATGCTTCCAGATTCGCTGTTAATTAACAGAGAGTGAAAGGTGACCAAAAGGGTCCCAGTCTATTTTTCTCATAAGCTCATATTCAATATCATAATTAGGCCTTTTGGAAATCATCGGATTTCTCACTGATGTCTCGTCCCGTGACACAAGACCTTGGCGGATGCCCTCGGAAAGCAATAATCAGCAATGGAGACACATTGATGATTCCAGATAAGAAAATGTTCTTCTGATATACAGATTATAACATTATCCCACTGATTTTAATTTAGATATTCATCAAGATATTCTTAGAGCAATCTTGTATGAAGAATTAGGAAATTGAAGTCTATTACCAGCCAGTATTGAGGAATTTTATGTATTTTATTGTAGATTCGTGTTGGTTTCATACGGTCACGTGGCTCAGATACTTAATATTGATCTGATGCTATTAATAATTCAATTTTGTCTTTTCTAAAAAAATCCAAATTATCATAACGATGACTTGACTATTGCACGCAACAGTTCACATCCTTCGGAAGACATATGGCTGTGTCACTCCCAGCTAAAAGAAATATGACGCTGACCCAGAAATGTCAATAATGCAGCAAAATGATCAGCACATTTAGTCAGACACCAGTAATGTGACACACTTAAGATGGGAAATGCGTTGCGAGTTCACAGGGTGTTTTGGAATTCCGTGAGAGTTCTCAAACTCTTTGATGAAGTCGGATCCCCAAATGATTCCAGACAACATCTGTCCCTTCACTTTCCATTCCAGATAGTGTAACAAGCATATGGAATCTGTCTGAAGTTATTGTATTCTCTGAGAATACAATCCCAAAGCTTCCCACAAACCATCTTTATCTTAATGGACTGTTAATCCTATGGGCACTAAAGGTCCTTGTTCTAGAACCGATAATAAGAAAATGACAACATCTCTTACATTGGATATACATTGAAAATTACTTTTTAGAAGTGTTTTGAACTTGTCAACGCTGTGGAACTGGATTTTCAATTACATAAAAGTGATGATTTTGTGAAACATTACTACAAGGTTTCTTTGCATTTATATTCACATTTATACAGAAAGTAGTCTAGACTAAGCAAAAATATTTTACTATTTTCTATGGTGTAGCTAGTCATTAGTCGTACAATAGATTTAAGTCTGGATGTTATTTAGGTAGCATAATCAGATACTAATTCATAAGCCAACAGTTCTTACGATACCAGATTCTCAAATATTTTCAATGAATCAAATAGTCCAATTCACTGAACCGGTCTGAATAATTCATTTGATTCACTGATTCTGGTGGGAAAACGTCCGGAGTTTTGCCGTGTTTTTTAGAATTCGATCCCAGATTCTCAAATATTTTCAGTGAATCAAATAATCCAAACCACCGAACTGGTCTGAAGGATTCATTCGATTCACTGATTCAGCTACATTTATAAACACACCAGAAAAAGAGTTATTTCTGAGAAAGCTGTTCAAGACATTTATTTACAATATTTTAACTATGCTATCAGAAAATAAATGTTATTCTGTATTATCACATCATGTTGTAATAGCTTTCATAACACCTATGTGCAAAGTGTATGCATATTTATTTGAGACTTATTGAGAAAAAAAACACTAATAAAGTAAAATGAGCTTTTTGCTGGTTTCCAAATTCTCGAATCGTTTCAATTAACCAAATCAACTCACTGAACTGATCTAAATTATTAATTTGATTAATGCAGCTAAAAAAAAAAGCAAGGTGTTTTTAGACTTCTTGAGATGACAGATTCTCGATTCTTTTATATGAATTAATTAATCAAAACCACTGAACAGGTCTACATTTATAAACACAAACGGTTATTTCAGAGAAAGCTGAATTCTGTTTCAGCTACATTTCTATAAACACACCAGAAAAACAGTTATTTCTGAGAAAGCTGTTCAAGACATTTGTTTACAGTATTTTAACTATATCACTGTTTTTAAACAAACATCTCCAAAAACTTTAGTGATTTTTCAAAGCATAGAATGGTTTTCTTTCATAATGTCGGATTATCTTTTTGCTGGTTCCCAGATTCTCGAATCTTTTCAGTAAAACAAATCACCCAATTTACTGAACCGATCTGAATGATTCATTGATGCAGCTAAAAAAAAGAAGAAAAAAAACGGCTGGAGCTCCTTGGTCTGTATTTAGAATTCTTACGATCTTATCTTATCGAATCTTTTCAATAAATCGGATAATCCAAATCACTGAACTGGTCTGAATGTTTCACTCGATTCGCTGATTCAGCTACATTTATAAACACACCAGAAAAAAACGATTTCTGAGAAAGCTGTTTAAGAGAAACAGTGTAACCCGCGCTTTTCCACATACATGCACACTCACGCGCAAACAGTGAACACAAAGGGAATGTGTTTAAATTACGCGTGAAACACGTTCACTTAATGAAATCCAAAGCAGCTTTCAGATAGGCTATATGACGTTCAGAACGATACTTTCTTTCAGATTAGAATGTCGGAAAAAGGAAAGCCATACGGAGTTAAAAGGACCTGAAGGTGAGTATGATGACAAGTGAGTATTTCTTTTTTGGCGGTGAACTTTTCTTTTAAGGTAAGGTAACAGGCTTTGTGAGGAATTAGCTGAGATTTATTGAAAAATGATTCATTTCTAAGCGGTTCTTATAAGGGCGAATTACTTAAAAGGCTTTGTCTGGGTCAAACATCTGTCACGGAATTTTCACCTCACCTTGCTTGCAGAAGTGTTTACCTCAACAAGTCTCAGCACTGGGGCTCAAGTCTGTCATTTTGACGGCTCTTTGATCTGAGCGTAGCTGCAAATTTTAATACTTGATGCGCCATTAGATGAGGATGCGAAGGTGAATCTTCCATCTGAAATTAAAAACAGCCTCAGAATACTACCTCAATAATGCATTAATGCCCTGATTTATCCAGCTGTAATGGAATATTTTGCCATGGGCTAACTTTCTTGGCCTCTTGAATATCTTCTGCCTCCAGAATATGCTCAGCTGTATATGGGAGACACTGCTGCTCATTCCTTTGCTCATGAATAATGGTTGTGGGCATGATATATGCAAACAGAACTTCGGAAATTGTAGTCCTCTGCGTTATAAACGATTATTTAAGGTTTACCACGATAAATCCTCAGCAACTGACATTGAATATCCATGTACATGTTGTTTTTCTGAAATTAATGTTTATTTAAAAGAAAAAAAGAGGTGCTGCACCTGCTGAATTCATTCAACAGAAAATGAAAGGAAAAACACATTTGGTTTTCTCTGATTGCTAAGACTCCCCTGTGTTACACAACCAAATGAGCCAAGTCTCTTTAATCTAAGATTTGACATTCAACGGTGCGAGAAAGTCACTGAACTTGAATCGCATTTGCATCTTTCTCATGATGGATCAGATTAAAGAAAAAAGATGATTGCGCAAGGTCCCCTGACAGATTTTTTTAAGGCCTTACCGTCAGAATTAAAGGTAATCCTAAACCCGTGCTTCAGTGGATGTCCTCGTACATCAAAACGTGTTTTGTATGACGAGAAACGCATTTGCATAAATAACAAACAAGCGAGCACACCGCAGATGCACAGTGTTTTGGAATAATTTGAGTGAATAAGGATGAAAGATGATGATCATGAAATAAGCATCTGGAATGTTCATTTTTTAGTCAAGATGTTAGGTTTGGATTAGCTACAGATAGAAGCTTGGTCATTACACCTGTGTAAAAGATGCATTCTGTAACTTGTAGGAAATGACCTGAATTTGGTACAAGTGAAGACTCATAAAGGTCAGTCATGAATCAGAGTTGAAGGATGCATAATTGTGTCCCTGTACCACAAAAACAGTCTTAAAGGATTAGTTCACTTTCAGAACAAAAATGTACAGATAGCTAATCTACTCACTCCCTTGTCATTCAAGATGTTCATGTTAATGTTTCTTTAATCGTAAAGAAATTATGATTTTGATGAAAACATTTCAGGATTTTTCTCCATATAATGGATATGAATGGTGCCCCAAAGTTTCAACTTTTCAAATGCAGTTTAAATCCAGCTTCAAAGGGCTCTAAACGATCCAAGCCGATGAAGAAGGATCTTCTCTAGCGAAACGATCAGTTATTTTTGAAACAAATTGACAATTTAGACACTTTTTAACAGCAAATGCCCATCTTGTCTCGTCTCTGCGATGCGCATGCATATTCTCTGTAATCCAGGTCAATACAGTTAGGGTATGTCGCAAAACTCCCATCTCATTTTCGTCTTCAACTTCAAAATCGTCCTACAACACTGTTTTACCTTTTTTTTTTGTAAAAGGCGTTTGATCTACTTTATATGTTCACTTGTAAAACGCTGGGTTGGTACTTCTGCAGCGTTGTAGGAGGATTTGGACGTTGGGGAAGAAAATGAGATGGGAGTTTTTCGACATACCCTAACTGTATTGACCCGGATCACAGAAACAAGACAAGATGAACATTTGCGGTTAAAAAGTATACAAATTGTCAGTGTGTTTCGAAAATAACCGATCGTTTCGCTAGATAAGATCCTTCTTCATCAGCTGGGATCATTTAAAGCCCTTTGAAGCTGGATTTAAACTGCATTTTGGAAGTTCAAACTTTGGGGCAACATTCATATCCATTATATGGAGAGAATACCTGAAATGTTCTCCTGAAAAAACATGATTTATTACAACTGAAGAAAGAAAGACATGAACATCTTGGATGACAAGGGGGTGAGTACATCATCTGTAAATTTTTGTTCTGAAAGTGAACTAATCCTTTGAGTAGCATGGGTATATTTGTAGCAATAGCCAACAATACATTTTATAGGTCAAAATGAAAATCATTAGGATATTGAGTAAAGATTGTGTTCCATGAAGACATTTTGTAAATTTCCTACCGTAAATATATCAAAACTTAAATTTGATTAGTAATGTGCATTGCTCAGAACTTCATTTGGAGTTGTACCTCTGCCAAATATTGTCCTATCCTAACAAACCATACATAAATGGAAATTTTTTTTATTAAGTCTTTATTAAGTCGATTTCAATTGGTTTTATGGTCCAGGGTCACAATTGTAATTCAAATTTGAATGCAACAAAGTAGAATTAAAATGAAATTAATATATAAAAAAAGAAACACATTTATTCTTAAAAACGAAGCTTCTTTATTGGAATCCATGGTTGCATGAATAATCTTTCCATTCCACAGAAGGTTTTTTTTTTATAGTGGAAAAAGGTTTCAAAAATTTTCAAATGTTTTTCACAATGTGTTGGTGTGGGTCTACTGTGAAAATGCAATGACATTTACTGAGCTCATGGACACCAGATTTCTCAGTAGGGATCTCTCATCAGTTGTCCATCCAGAATTCTGCACGTGCTTCATCTCAGTTTCTGTGGACGGTGGATGTTATTTACGGACAGAAGCTGACATGAAACAACAGGGAATGACAGTTTAAAAGGATACTGCACAATCTGGCCAAATTCAAATATCAATGCAAAGGTCAATTAAGTTTGATTTTCCTCTTGCAGCTCATGCAAAATGACTCCGCACGGACAGAAGAATTAATTAATGGAGCTTCGCAGATGGAGGCGTGTGTCCCGTCCGATTGACCAGAAAGAGGCCATAAAAAGTCTCTTTTGCGAGCAATGTCAGCTCCACGGGAGAAAACACTCAGCATATTATTCCCTTCTGCAGGATGACTGAGCGTTTGATTCTATTCAATATCCCGGCACGGCCGAACAGTAGCCTGTAAATGTCAATATCCCCTGTAGGCTCCTGTGTTTGTGGTCAACAATCTGTCCCGCTGGTTCGGAACAAAATACAGAAATGCAAATAAACAAAACTGGTGAAACAAAACTTTTCTAAGAAAAAAAATAAAAATATCAAAAGCCACTATAATACAGAGAGAAAAACAATTCTACATTAATCAGTTTTGCTGTATTTTTATTAGCTAGGTCTGATTCTGAGCTGAGTTGGATATATGTTGTACATCAAGATGAGAGATCTGTTCCTAGAATTGTGTGTAAACCCTGAAGCGCTTGCTGGACGTGACTCCAGGACAAATAAGCAAGGGGTAATCACAGTTATGCGGTCATTAACACAAAATAAACTCTGACAGGGTAATGAAGACTCTGGAGCAAAGCAGACTAGCCACTTACTACACGGCCACTTAGCAAATAAATAAATAATTACTACATTAAATATTGATTGGAGCTGAAATAATGTTATCTTATATGTAGATTAGCTGAGCTTCCAGTAAAACAGTTGCGTAGGCAAAATGTTGTGTGTGTGTGTGTGTATATATATTGTCATAGCTTCATAAAGTTAAGGTTGAACCACTGAAGTCACATGGACTATTTTAATGATGTACTACCTTTCTGGCATTTGAACATGGTAATTACACTGTTGTCTAATCTATGCAGGGTTGAAAGTTCTCGGATTTCGTCAGAAATATCTCAATTTCTGTTCCGAAGATGAACAAAAAGGTCTTACGGGTTTGGAGCGACATGAGGGGGGGGTAATTAATGGCAATTTTCATTTTTCATCAATATTTGTATCTCTCTAATTATTTAGCTACACTGTAAAGCAGAGGTCTTCAACCCTGTTCCTGGGGACCCACTATCCTGAAGAGTTTAGCTACTACCCTAATCAAACACACCTGAGGTGGCCAATCATGCTCCTCAAGACTGCTTGAAAATTGCAGGCAGGTGTGCTGAAGCCGGTTGTAAATAAACTTTCCAGGAGAGTGGGTCCCCAGGAGCAGGGTTGAAGACCTCTGCTGTAAAGTATTTAGCTATGAAATATGCCATGCTGCAATAAAGTGCCTTGCGAAAGTATTCATACCCCTTCATTTTTTCTTTTTCTTTTTTTTCATTGTTGCTACCTTAAGTCTAACCTTAAGTCTAACTGTTTGTACTGTGCAGGTGATGAGCAGTGCCTGTTTTCCTTCAAACATGATGCAATTGAGGTTCATCATACCACAGAATCTTGTTTCTCACAGTCCAAGGGTGTTTAGGTGCTTTTTTTTGCAAATTCCAAATGTGTATTCATAAGTCGTCACTGACGAGAGGATTGAGTCTTGCCACACCACCATAAAGCCCAGATCGGTGGAGTGTTGCAGTGATGTTTGTCCTTCTGTAAGTTTCTCCTATTTCCACATATGATCATGGAGCTCAACTAGAGTAACCATCAGGTTCTTGTTCACCACTTTAGCCAATGTCTTTCTCTAGGAAAGCTCTAGGAAGAGTCCTGGTTGTTTCAAACATCTTCCATGAAGGGTAACAGAGACTACATGCTTCTGTGCACCTTCAATACAGCAGAGTTTTTTTCTGAACTCTTCCCCAGATGTGTGGCTTAATGCAGTCCTGTCTCTGAGCTCTACAGACAGTTTTTTTTTTTACACCTCAGGGCTTAGTTTTTGCTCTGTTATGCATTTTTAGAAGTTTTATTAAGACGTGTATGCCTTTCTAAATCATACTCATTCAACTGAATTTGCCGCACATTAGCTTCACTTGAAGTGTAGTAACACCTACAAGCAATATGAATGACAATTGTCCCAAATAAGGGTATGAATACTTATGCAATGGAATCTTTGGGATTTTTATATTTAATACATTTGGTGTATGGAGTGCAGACTGATGTGGGGAAAAGAGTAATTTAAAGCAGTTTAACATAAGGCAGCAACATAACAAAATGTGAAAATATGAAGGGGTATGAATACCTTCGCAAGGCATTGTATATAAAGCTGCATGTAAGGAGAACAGATTGCCCTTTGTGGAAAGGAATGGCATATTTGCGCACAGTGGAAGTGTGGTATGAACCTCAGAAAGCCACAGAGGAGAGTTGTAGGATGTGCCATCAGCAGATCTGAGCTGTCAGAGCCAATGTCTCAAACACAACGCAACACATTACATTTTTTAACAGTGGGAGTAAAAGAAGTGAATATTTCATCATCTTTTTCACTATTGCATTTTCTCCCTTTGTCATAGACTGGAAGCAAATGGTGTCAGTACACATTAAAAACAGAAAGTCACATGAAATACTAAGAACAATTAGGATTGCATTGAAGCTGAAAGCAAGCTGCGTGCTGAAGAAAAAGAAGAATACGTAGTATTTCTAGGAACTATTTGCAGTGTGCAAATTGAAATCTATGCATGTGAAAATAGAATTACTTACTGAAATTAAAGACACTGGCATGTGCTTAGCTCCTCAAGTGGTGTTTTGTCGCATAACCTGTTGTATTTCTTAGACTCAGCCCATAAGGCCTGCTTCACACCTGTTAAATCATTAGGATATAAATAACACTCCTGAAATGCAGTATTTTTCCTGCCCACTTTAATGTGTCCTCACCATAACCCAACTGCAAACCCTACTCCTGCGGCTGAAAGCGCTGAATCACTTCTTGACAAGCCACAGCACTTGCAATTTTGGAAAATACTTCAAAACTGAAATACTCTTATGCTTGAAATATCTAATGAATTGTAAACAATCCATTACCCTAATAGTGGGCACAATAAATATTAATAAAGTAAAAGAGGTGTACTTCTAAGTAAGAACTATTTGCAAATACCTTGAAGGCAGCAATATTTCAGTTCGACTACAATATAAAACATTAAATGAAATGTAAGTTGTATGGATTTATTCATGAATTTCATTCAATTTCATCATTTAAAATGCAATGGAAAATATTTTCTTTGCCTTTTATATTGCGGGGTAGTCTCTATCTATCTATCTATCTATCTATCTATCTATCTATCTATCTATCTATCTCTATTCTTTAATGTAGTTTGAAAGCTGTGAGATATTAGAGAGGGCAGACAAGTTTTGTAAAATGACAGAGCTAATCCTACGTAAACAGAAAAGAGTGAAAGTTGGTGTTGAATGTCTGAAAAACAAATCAAAGTTAGTTTATGAAGTTGAGTAGTGGTTAAAAATCTGAGGTGGCAAACTCTGAAAAGGGTGATCTATGAACTGAAGAGCTTCTTAAATCCCACATCACCATTGTGCCCTTGAGCAAAGTGCTTAATTCTAGGTTTGCCCAAAGGGGACCGTCTCCATGTAGTAAGCGTACTGTAAGCCGCTTTGGATGAAAAGTATTTGCCAAGTAATGTCTGTCATTTTGAACATTTTCACCATAAGCGCCCTTGGAGAGATAAAACTAAATCAGTGGTTCTCAACTGTTCAAGTATGTTTGATGCAATCTAAGCATCTAGTGCAATTGCCATTTTGGAGGTCTGTGGATAAAACCGACCAAAGTAGAATATGGAATGTTATTTTGGACTTAGATCTTAAAATATCTCTTATATAGATATAGATCAGTGGTGTGCAGTGGTTTTCTGAAATGACAAGGCCTCAAAGTTTTTTTTTTATTTTTTTATCAGATGTAAATATATGTCCCGTTTTCTTGGTCCATTTTCTTGTCCCATGTCACATTTTCTTGGTTAAAGAGACACTACTCACACTATCAGAAAAATATATTTTTACATTAACAATGGAATCAATATTCTGTTTATTAAAGCAAGATATGAATCTCATCAACTGAGTGTTTTTAAGCATTTTACATGTGTTCCAAAATAATAACTCACAAGGGTTTTATTTGTGAACTTATGTTCAGCTATTCTTTTTAACTTTTAACTATTTGCGATTTTATTTTTCAAATCTTGAGTCATCAAAGCTCAGTAAATATTGGTCACAGATACAGAGGTCACATCATATATGCAGCGCAATGCGGCCAGATTTTTGCTAGTTTCAGCCCAACACAGTTATCATTTTCACATCCATGTTGGATGTGACATCACGCCACGTTGTGCCAATTTGTGCACCTATGGGGGTGCTGTTCTGAAAACGAGGTGTGTTCAGGGCTCATTGTTGTCGCATTGCTATTTTGAGCCAATTAGACTGCGCCATTGACCAGCTAAGACCTGGGCTGTATCCGAAATCGCCCCCTATACCCTCAAATATTCATTCATTTTACAATTCATTCATTCATTTTTTGTCCTCGGCATAATACAAAACAGGTACAAATTCATTGTAAATGGATTATTAAATTGTTTAACTAGGGTTTATGCATAATTTCCGTGATAGAGTTTGAGAGAAATCCATTAATCTTACTACTGGAACTGCCCGTTTCAAATGATTATTAAACAGCAAACAAACTATGCAAAAGCAGCAGTCCTTCCAGTGCATTCAGTGTCCGAATTCACTCACTCGTTTTCATTCACTCCTTCAACTCGTCTGTATAAGTGGACTAATGTAGGGAATAGTGAATGAGGGTATAGGGGGCGATTTCGGTCAAAGTCAAAGGCAAGTGCACAACGTGCATAGTCTACTTTTTACGCACACAGAGACACGTAGCAGCACACAAACATGCCAAATAATAAAAATGAAAGGATTACAATGTGAAATAGTATTATTGTGTAGGCAACATAAATATAAAAATGCCTAGGCTACATATCATAGACAATCGTAGTCAATCGCCTTCTTATGCGCACTGTTTTTGTTTGTTTGTTTGTTTGTTCGTTTCACTTTCGCTTTTGAAAAGTACCACGTTCAGCAAAGAGGGGAGAGGATGAAAAGGGGGTACATAGTAACTTGTTTGGGGGGCATGGCCCGTGAATGCCCCCTGTTCAAATTCCGCTTTGTAAATAGCAATTCCGCCATAGCGCGAGTGCAACTGGCTCTTAAATGGAACGACAAATAAGACTCTGGTTGATTTAATGAATGTTACGACCAAAACACACCCATGACTTACTCATGACTCAATAGGGACAATCCTTTTAGACCATGCACCAGGACCATTTTTCCCGTCCTTAAACTAGCAAAAGTGGATTCGGACATGCCCTAAGCGCACCTGCGCCATGTGTTTTAGACCATGCGCTTAGATCTTTAAAATAGGACCCTAAGTGTGTGAGTTGTTTACTTTTTTAATTAGTCTTCCCATAAACACCATTATATTGTTCATTCAGACTAAATCACGAACACAGAACACGCACAAACTCAAGAGGCAGGATTTATCGCATGAACCATCATAACCAGTCATATTCAATCATGTTGCGATGGAGGCATTGTCTCCTTTCATGTGACTTTCCCCCATTCATTCTCAATTACCCCCTATACTAAACTCACCACACATTTTAGGTGGTCTGTTAAAACTCAATGGGCTCAGGGGAGGCAAGAGAGATGCAAACTCCTGCTGTAACTTTACCTGTTGGTGTCGCTGTTGTACAATGTTTTATGTTATATACTTTTTAATATTAATTTTTGTAATATTGCCTTTGTTTTATTTTTGTACTGCCTCCTTAACTAATAAAGACAGTCATATGTTGCCACATAATGGCCTAACAATGCACAGACTTACTGAGTTTCTGATTCAAAGTCATTCTTTCGGGCCAAACTGAATAATATCGGTACTGCGGATGGGTTGAACACCTTGCCTCGATTACCTTGAATGTACAAAGTAGCTTTGAAAAGCATCTGCCAAAAATATAAATGTAAATGTGTCACATTTTTGTCATTTGCCCCAGTTTTGCCGCTCTCTTTAGCACGCAGAATACGATTGTCATGCAGCTCATTGCTTGTGAATGGTCAACAAGATTTGTTTTGAGAGTGCTGAACAAGCCAGGTTTATTATTATTATTATTATACACATTTTATGTACATACTTTTTTTTATATACACGTCCGTAATATCATTTAGCACAGTTTGAGAACCACTGAGCTAAACAAGTACACACAAACACAGAAGGAAGGAAGTGTACAGCTTGACTATAGAATCATACATTAAGGGTCGAGGGGATATTCACCTAAGTACACTTGAACGGATATATTTCTGAACACTTCACGGGAGTGTTGATACTAGCCGGTCCTCTGGGGCCATCATCATGTCCCATCCAGCAGAGCACATCTGCATCTGTCTCTATAAAATGAGGAGCCGAAAGTGATGTCTCTGATCGCCCGGTGTGTGCGCTGCAGTGCCCATAAATAGAGTAGTAAATGTAATTACAGCGTGGAGGGAGCGCAGGTGCCCGTGGTTTGGAGCGCGTGTGTGTGCTCACAGGTCTCACCCATATGTCTTCACACAGATGTGTACTCTGTAGACACTCTGATATGACTGTTCCACAGAGACCTGTGCTCCAGCTGGGGAGTGGTGTTGGCAGGTTTGTGTGCGTGTGGAGGCTTTCACTGTCCCAAGCTGGTTGATTATTAATGCTGCGAAGTAGCTGCTGTAAACTTTGTTTACTTATTTATTTCCATATTCTGTATGTCATTTGGCTTTTCAATATGCGTGCATGATATTCTGGACTCTGAACTGGTAATCAAGTACATGAATATGCTGTGATAAAAATCCTTTACCTATGTTGGTGTTCCTGGTCAAACATTTTTGTCACATTTTCTATCATTATTGTCACCATCTTGGATTCAGTCGTTTTATCGACTTGTTTGCTTTCAGTCACCACAGGGTTTTTTTGTACTTCTTTTTATACAGATTAATCGCCTCATTGATCTAAGCTCATTCACATCAAATTTTGAGTAAAAAAAAAAAAACATTATTTGTGGAAAATTTTGGCAGGATTCACTCAGAAACTGAGGAGTATAATCTCAGATCATTATGGTCCTATGATCAATCAGTTCCAGAAAGAAATACTAAAGCTGTGTAACTGAATTAAACAAGAACTGAATGAATTTAATAGTTTGTAATAATCAGTGTTGGGCATGTTACTTTAAAAAAGTAATTAGTTATAGTTACTAGTTACTTCTCACAAATAGTAACTGAGTTATATAAAACTAACTAATTACCAGGGAAAGTAACTATTATGTTACTTAAAAAAGTGTCAAATTGCTTGGATGTCTCCAATATTAAATATATATTCAATGAACGAAATTGACACTAATTAGAATAAATTAGTATATTAAAACATTGTACAATAATCTACACTATTTTAATGTTGCTGTGGGACAATGTGAGAGACACCTGTCAAATTCAATAAATTATTGTAAATATTACCATATCAGTGCTCAATGGACACCTTGGCAAAAGAATCACCCTTGGCTAGTAAATTTTTTTTAGTTTACTCACCAGACGAATATTAAATATCTGATTAATGGCACAGTTTTTGAAATAGCTGAAAGTCAGTCAAGCATTATAATATGATATTATGATAATTTAGCATTGTTTCGCCTTAATACCGGAGAAAACATAAGTTCTTAAAAGCTCACAGGATATCAAAGGAACTCCATTATTTTGACAGGAAATTACAACAAAGAGTAATGTTTATATGTAGCACGTCAGTTCTAAAATTACAATAATATTATAATAAACTATAGTAACGTCATTTTAAAAAAAAAGTGCTCTTTATTTATAACGCCGTTTTTCCCATCACTGGTAATAATATAGCATAATGAGAAGCTATTTTTAGTCATTTTGTCTAGGAACACCACAAAAATATAACAATCCAAAGGGTTTTTTTATGCTGTGATAGCAAAACAGTATTTCAAAATTTGTAACATTCAAAAATTGTATAAAATAAAATATGGTAACTTAATTATGCTGAATGTTGCACTGTTGTTTCTTTTAAAGTCTTTATTAATGTTGTTAAACATTTTTTTTTTTTATGTTTTAGTTGGACATTCATCAATGTTAAATGTTACTTGTTTTAGAATGTTCAGAGCACATAAAATGGAGTGTTCCCTTAAAGGGACAGTTTACCCAGAAATGAAAATTACCCCATGATTTACTCACCCTCAAGCCATCCTAGGTGTATATGACTTTCCACTTTCAGACAAATGCAATTAAATATATACTTAAAAATGTAATGGCTCTTCCAAACTTCATAATGGCAGTGAATGGGTGTTGAGATTTTGAAGTCCAATAAAGTGCATCCATGTATCATAAAAGGTGCTCCACACAGTTTAGGGGGGTAATAAAGGCCTTCTGAAGCTAAACAATGCCTTTGTATATTTAAAATAATCCATATTTTCAACTTTATAAACCGTAATCTCTAGCTTCCACTAATGGTCGTACAGAAGAGTGTGGCTCCGGTGAGAATATGCTAGTCTCGCGAGAGACAAGTTTTCTTTATATCAAAGGAAAACCAGTGTCCTCTAGCTTTATATTGAAATCTTCTGCCATTTTTCACAAATCCTTGCTTTGTGGAGGATTTTGGACCGGTGTTTTGTTTTGCTCTCTCGTCTGTGCTTCCAGATTCGCCATCATGTTTGTGTACGCCCTGCATCATCCACTGGAACGCCACTATCTTGAGAATGAGTCTGTATTTTTTTTTTTCTACAAATGCAGTGCTTCATTTCAGAAGGCCTTCATTGACCTCCTGGAGCCATGTGGAGTAATTTTTATGATGGATGAATGCACTTTATTTTGCTTCAAAATCTTAACAGCCATTCACTGCCATTATAAAGCTTGAAAGAGTGAGGACATTTATATATAAATATATAATGTGTTATATATAAATGTATATAATGTGAAACATAGCACGGAAATTGGAGTACCAAACTGTGTTAGCGCTACATGTATGGGATAGCATGATTGTGAACTTCTGCAAACTTCTGCAAAGACGTTGCATCATTCCTCATTGGTACTGAAAGGCACGACTGCACACAAGATCATCTGCACTTCTTACTTTTCCCTCCTGTATCTTTTAGGTTTTCCTGTTTTCGTAGGTGTTGTGAATAAACCTCAGGGAAGCATCACGGTCACTGTTGTGAAATAAACAGGCATCCCAGCATGCTCAGCTAATGAGTATGCAGGCGCTGTCCCCTTCTCTCTGTCTCAGACACACACACTAGCTCTTTGCGATCAGTCTGTGACATGAAGCGTGGACAAAGTCTCGGAAGACTGCTGGAACTCTCAACTATACTGTCTACACCTGCTGTGGAGTGCTTTTCTGACACGGTAACTTTACGTCAAAATTAATAATCTCTGAATCAATACATTTTTCAGAAGTTTAGGTTCTGAAAAAACATCAAGGATGCATTAAACTGATCAAAAATAACAGTAAAGACATATATTTATTTATTAAACAACCCTGAGGAAAAAATCCACAAAATGTGAAGCTGTTAAGCTCATTCCAAACCTGTATGATTTTTTTTTTTTTTTTTTTTGTAACTTAACAATTAAAACAATTAAAATCTATAGAGTCACACACTCAGTCATAAGAGTCTATTTGGAATAAATAAGCTTTCCACAGATGTAAGGTTTGTTAGAATAGGACAATATTTGGCCAAGATACAACTATTTGAAAATCTGGAATCTGAGGGTGCAAAAAATTCTAAACATTGAGAAAATCGTCTTTATGTTTGTCCAAATTAAGTTTTTAGCAATGCATATTACTAATTAAAAATTACGTTTTGATATATTTAAGGTAGGAAATTTACAAAATATCTTCATGGAACATGATCTTTAAATAATTTTAACCCATACAATGTATTTTTGGCTATTTCTACAAATATACCGTACTACTTTAGTTTTGTGGTCCTGGGTCACAAATGTAAATTGAAATTAATTTTCAGTTAAAAGATGTCATGAGGGTGAGTAAATGATGACAAAATCAAAATTGTACAATTCCTTTAATGTCTAAGTAATAAATTTGCATATGCAAGATTGGGACCACCATAGAGTTTTTCCCCAGCGTATTCCAGAAACATGCACTTCATAAAACCCAGTGTTTGGTTTTACTTTGAGTTCCATTAGGCTTTAATGTCATATATTTCTTTATAGCACTAATTTTCCAGCATCGGTCCCTTAAGACATATTTTTTTCCACAGTGCCCACTGAAACCCCTTTCCTCCTCCACCGATTTATTCTCTGAGTTTCCTCAGCTAGCTGATGTTTTACATGTGGAGTGTTGTGTCCGGCTGACCATGACTTTCTCTTCATTGTGAATGCAGGCAGGAAGTACTGATGCATGAAGCCTCCGCTCCTGTAAGGATGAGTCCCTCAGAGCATCTGTTATGAGATTATAAATGAGGCAGCCAGTGCCACAAGGACAGAGGATCTACTGATGGACTTTTGATCAAACCAGTCAACACCAACACATGGAGGCGTCTGCTGTCCAAGTGGAGAAAGAGAGAGAGAGAGACTAGCAAAAAAAAACTGGTCTGTAGTGGTTATTTTGATGATATCCAGTCAAATAAAAGAATATTGTCAATCAGACATGGGTATATGCCACAAAATACTGTTCCTCCAACAGATCCTAGTGTGTACATTTGCATAGAACTCTGTGGAACACAAAGAAAAAAAGCCATACAGGTTTGTAACAGCACGAGTAATGGCTGTATCTCATAAGAGCTTATGAATGGACATTGCTGTTATACAGTTTGTGCTAGTATTCATCATGCTAAACATCAAACAAACATAACGAATAAGGTATCAACAATTGTTTCTGTCTACAATAGTTTCTGCTGTAGTATATAGACAGGTATAAATATTTTTAGTGAAAACCATGATACTTATTTTCAGGAGTTTCTGGTAGATAGAAAGGCCAAAAGGACTGATGTGTTTTGTCACTTCTGATCAATTTAATATGGTAATTCTGGAAGCCCGTTTCTGCCACAGAATAAGAAATTTTAAAAAGTTATTGCAACTTTTTATCGCACAATTTGGATATTTTTCTCAGAATTGCATGAAACAAACTTGCAATTTCAACCCAATATCATGGCAATTTGCACATATTTTACAAGGTGGCTAATTTGTAAAACTTCACTTGTATGAATACATACGATTTTTGCTAAATAGTACGTATTTTACGAGTTTCCCAATTCAGTATGAATTCATACGAATGACTTACCCCTCATTTGGGTCTAGACAAATCATACAAAATCGTATGAGTGAGGTCATACAAATTAGCAGAGATATAATAATATATAATATGTAATATATATAAATTTATATAGATTGAGATATAAACTCGCAATTGTGAGTTATAATGTCAGAATTGCGAAATATAAACTTGCAATTGTGAGTTATAAAGTCAGAATTGCATGATATGAATTATTTAAAGCCACTATATAAGATATAAAGTCTTTTTGCGTGATATAAACTCACAATTGTGAGAAATAAAATCAGAATTGTGAGATTTTTTCTCACAAATGTGGGTTTGTATCTCGCAATTTAGACTTTTTCTCTTGCAATTGTGAGTTTATATCTCGCAATACTGCTTTATATTTTGCAATTTAGCTTTTTTCAGAATTGTGCATTTGCAAGTTATAAAGTCCAATTTTGGCTGATATGTTGTCAGAATTGAGAGTTTATATCTCTATTCAGACTTAACTTGCCTATGCGTGTTATAAAGTCAGAATTGCAAGATATAAACTCGCAATTCTGAGAAAAAAAGTCACAATTGTTTATTCTGGGAATTTTTTTATCTCTTGCAATTCTGACTTTACAACTCGCAATTGCGAGTTTATAACTCATAATTCTGAGACAAAAAGTCTGAATTGTGAGTTTGTATCACACAATTTTGAGGAAAAATGTCATATATATATAAATTAAGAATTGTGAGATCAAAAGTCTCAGTTATCTTTTTGTGCTTTGAAGTTGTTTGGAATTGTTTTCACTGTCAAAACAAATAGTAACAGGCCATATTGTGCCTAAAAAAGTAAGTTATTGATTTATTGGGCAATACTGTTGATCTCTCAATTGTGATTATTATCTTGCAATATTGTCTCACAATTGTGAGACAAAAAGTCAGAATTGTGAGTTTGTATAATGCAATTCTGAGGAAAAAAGTCAGAATTGAGAGATGTAAACTTGCAATTGTTAGAAAATTACCTTTTTATATTTTTTATTCAGTGGTGGAAATGGTCCAAAAGTAATGCATAATGACTACTGTTTATTTTTCAATTCAAATATATATATACACATATATATATATATATATAGTATTTTAGGGTTAACAGAAATGTTTGTTAAATTAATGGATAATGTCCTGATAGAAAATTACCCATACCTTTTTTTTATCCTTCAGAGTTGAGTTGAGTTGATTTATTAATTTTTTAAGACAAATTGAAAAGGGTGCTTGTGCAATTTCACATACACAGGGAGTATTATTTAGTTTCTCAATGAAGACACAAAATCCATGATAAATGTTTAGTATCATATTTTAGTCAACTCAAAGAAAGAAAGCAAAAAATTATTTACGCATGCAGCTTTAGTTATTTATGAACCAAGCGCTTAATAAGTCTAGACTCACTAAAAAGGTAGACACATTGATTTTCCAGAGCTGAAACATCAAAACAATATAATCACATTCAGTGGACGTTAAAACCTTTTTCATTTATTTTACATTAAAAGTTCTCATCACAGACAAAATCGGTTATTGGCTCTCCTAAGTTTCATTCTGGCTGCGGTGTTAACGACAATGTATATTTGATCTGCTTCAGAATGAGATATTACTAAAACCCAGTACACCGCTGTTGACAAAACAATAAATCATCAGGGATAATCAGCCCTGGTTGAGCTGAAGAGACTTCCTCATAAACTGACCCTAGACCAGTTCTCACTACTGAAAGTCAGACTGAACGTTTTAGAAATCTGCAGAAAACCATCAAAACTAATCACGGATCGGAGGAAGTGAGCACTTCCATCACATTTCCCATGAATTTTCTCTATCAAATCTAACTTTTTTATGCTTTCTCTCTTTTTCTGTTATTGATCAGAAAGGAGGCAGATGACAGCTAAAATAATGCTTTTTTGAGGCTTGAGCGAGTGTTTCAAAAGAGATGAATTACACAGTGTGTTATAAATGTCCCACAGAGCTCCTGTTGGGTCCCACCCGGAACAATCTATTTGTAGAATGTCAGGGAAAAAAATTGGAGATATAAATCTTTGGTTAGTAAATAGCAAATCGGGAATAATCATTGAAGTGAATCTGTTTTTGATGGGGGTGGCACAGGGGGGTTTTGGAGATTATGCTTTGGTGCTTTTGGATTTCATTTATTACTAACATCATGATTAGTAAGAGCCCTAGCCAAACAGTTGATCACATTGCTGACTCTGTTATGAATCTGATCTGACATAATGATGATATAAAAATATCCAATGCAGTCAGAAAATCATAATAAACAGACGTCTACTCAGAGCCTTAATGATAAAAAAAAAAAATGCAAGGTTTTTTTTTTTTTTTTTTTTACATTTTTGTGAACAAATGACAATGTTGTCAAAACAATCCCATTCACACAGATTCAAGAAAACAACTAAAATGCTGTATTATGCATGCCAGGCCAGTAGTTGGCGGTGTTTGTAAAGAAACACTAAGCATCTGCACACATACACATTCCTATAGACCGAAGTCTTCAGTGTTTTCTTAGCGATAAGAAGAGGTGAAAAGAATTGGAAGATGCCTGTGGACGGATAAAACTACCTAAAGACCTGCGTCTTTGTTCTCTCCACTTTAGCCCTGATGCCCTTGAGGCTTTTAGCAGACCACAGCTACTGAAAGAGCTTGCAAACGGCAGAGACAAGAAATGCTAGATGCCATCCGTGCAGGGTGTAAACATGTCAACGCTTGTCATGACGCTGCAGCCACTGAAGGATTTTCTCTGTGCAGATTTCAATCGATATGCAGGAGCATTTAGACTCCTTGTGGAAAAAATCAATGGCCTACGCTTATATCCATCACCACCTGTTTCAGTAGCTGTGCTCATCGTATCAGTATTTTATTGTAGAGTTGTTTTGTGGTAAAAATAAAAACAGGTAGCACCACTAGCTCACAGAGTGCAACCATTTCACATCATTGAAATAATGGCGCCCCCCCCCCCCCCTTAGCCCAAAATATGTATTAAACGGGTGATTTTTTTTTAATAATGTAAATCTTTAAAAAACAAGTTTTCTACTACACAGCTAAAACATTCCCTTTTAGCTGGGTATGCTTAAAGATGGGGTATGCTTTTTTGAATCTTCTTAACCCAAAAATAACATAATGTGTTTGTAAATATTAGGAAACATGTTATGTTTACATAACTGTTTCTCTGAAAACAAATGCTATAGCCAGTAATTCCACTCTGAAATGTGCGTTTCAACCCTCCCGTATTTCCTGGGATTCTCTCGTATTTTACCATTTTATCCACTATCATCACGTTTACATTTTTTCCCACATTTCTTCCATATTTTTTTTTTTAAAAATCCCACTGGCCGTATTTTATATGTTTCCTACATTCACCTCTGGTAAAACTGTTAAACAATTTGTATGGCCGAAACACCTCAAACATACCTCATATATAATCACCTCAACATATTTCAAGGTTGAATATTGTTTAACTGATTAAATATCAGCGCTGCAAGTTTCAAAGTCAGGTGCGTTGCTTTGTTTTCTGCGATTACAGAGGAAACAGCCATATTCATGGCGAAAAGCGACACCTGCTGGCAGAGAATTAAAGGTCAAAAACTAACCTTTATTTTTACGCAGAAAACAGCAAGTTGTTAATGTGAACCGGTGGATCCACACGAAGACAATTAATTATAAAACTATAAAGATACAGCCTACACTAAGATATATTTATACGCTACTAAATTAATGTAATTGTTTGATAATAATTGTTTAAATTAATATAAATAACAATAATATAATAATTTATACTTTTGACTCCGCCCCCCATGTCACCTCCCACCCCCACCCGCCGTTTTCCAGTATTTTGGAACTCAAATGTTCACAGGTATGGCGTTTCGGGCAGATTCCGGGATGGAATTGCAGTAGCTATCCATTTCAACTGCTGGCAATATTACATACTTCACAATGATCTGTGAGCAAAGAAACATTAAAACTGTTACTTTTTTTTTCTTTGTGAAGTGCTTTTCTCAAAAGGTATACTTGCTGTATTGTTAAAATAACGTGATGAATATGACATTCATTCATTACTTTGTGGCCTATACTGTATATCCTACAAACTTTTTACCAATTTCAACATGTCTTTAGTTTCCAGACCTGTATTACATTTGCAACACACAACATCAGAAATAGCTTTTAAATGAGTGTTGGCATCTTTGTTACCTCTGTTTCTGCCTCCGCACAGTCAGCAGTCGCTGAGGGTTCACTCTAATATGTGATCGGCAGCAATTACACGTGTCTCCCCTGATGCAGAGCTAATGGGACTGGATGAGACCCAGTCCAGCTCCTCTGCTTGATCGGAAATCAATTTCACTTTTACAGCCCTACATAAATTCAAATACAGCGAGCCAGGGCTGCTGAGAAGATACTCAAGCATAATGTCATTGGCGAGAACCATGAAATATTTCAAGACACCTCTGGAGCTGGTTGTATTTATTATTCTAACGGAAAAATAAGGCATAAAACATAAACTGAGGCGAGCTATACCGCACGGATGAGTCCTATTATAAGAGCCGACTGGGAAATAATCAGCTGGATGCTCTGGCACAATGTCATCTCACTTTACATTGGCGCATATCCAATTTTGCGGTGGCGCATATAAAATGTCTTATATAAATCATTAGCTGTCATTTAGTCTGATTCATTAACTGCGCATATACGTGCAAAACTTTGTGAGGACATTTCTCATTCGTTGCTGTGTTCACACTTTAAATTTATTGTAAATTAGTGGAATTCATTACTTAGTGAATCATTGAATTATTCATTCAACGGATTTGTACCGAACACTGATTCATTTACTCAAGTGCAGTCATTTACTATAAACGCCTACTGAGTGGAGATAAACAACTGATTCTGCTCTGAAGTTGTTTGGAACTGTTTTCGCTGGCAAAACAAATAGTAACATATGGAAGCCCGTTTCCACCACTGAATTAAAAAAAAAATTAAAAAGTAATTGCGACTTGTCTTTTAAGAATTGCATGATACAAACTCACAGTTGTGTGTTATAAAGTCAGAATTATGAGATATAAAGTCACAATTCCGAGAAATAAAGTAGGAATTGCAAAATAAAAACTCGCAATTCTGACAAATTTGTATCTCTCAATTCTGACTTTTTTTAGGGGGAAAAAGACTGATATGTTATCAGAATTGCGAGTTTATATCTCACAATTGTTACTTAATAACTCACAGTTGCTTGTTATAAAGTCAGAATTGCGAGTTATTGGCATGAATCCGGTCCGTGGATTGCCACCAGATGTCGCACTCTCATTACATTGACTCTCACACTACACAGACTGTTGCATGTCACCACAGACTACACTTCCCATCATCCATTGCACTGATTGCACTCACACAGCTGCAGCCTATCACACACACTATATAAGCCTTGGACTCCCTTTTCCTCCGAGTATTGCATTGCGTTTAGTGCTCTCCAAATGCTAGCATGTAGACGGAGCCTTTCTTTGATTTCTTAGGTTCAGCATATAGCACCTTCCTAGTGCAAGCTACCTCACAGTTCCTAGTTTAGTTTCGTTGTGCTTTCCCTGTTCCCAGTTTTTCTGCCTGTCTTGGATTCCTCTTTGTCTTGCCCTTTCCCTCGTTTGGATTATTGACTGTCTTGTGGATTACCCTTTTTGCCTAGCCCCCTGGATCACGTTAGCCGCCGATCAACCCTCGCCTGTTTACGGATTACTCTTGTGTTTTGCCTGTGCTATACCTGTCTACCATTGTTCGACCACTTGCCTGTTAATGACTATGTTTATAAATAAAAGTTTGCACTTGGATCCACCCGCTTCACATCTCTGTTGCTCCGTTACAGTTATAAACTCACAATTTTGAGAAAAAAGTCACAACTGTGAGATATAAACTAGCAAATCATTTCTCATAATTGCGAGTTTATATCTCACAATTCTGACTTTATTTGCTGCTGTGAGTTTATCAGTGTTGGGGAAAGTTACTTTTAAAAATAATCCTTTTACAATATTGCGTTACTCCCTAAAAAAGTAACTAGTCACTTTTTATGGAAAGTAATGCGTTACATTACTTTTGCGTTACTTTTTAAATCTGGGCAGTGCTTGTTTATGTGTTTTTTATATATAAACGTTTGATTCTTAGCGAATGTAAAAGCCCTTTCACACCAAAATGAAATTAAGTGAATAAGCCTAAGGCTAAAGGAAAATTAAATTCACGCTTGTACAGTAGAACTGTAAGAAAAGAAAGTTCAACACTCTTCAGCAATGAGAAAAAAAGCACAAATGCTAGTTAATATAAAGTAAGTTTGGCTTATTAGTACACTGCAAAAAATGATTTTCTTACTTAGATTTTTTGTCTTGTTTCCAGCCAAAATATCTAAACATTCTTAAATCAAGAAGGATTTTCTAGAAAAGTAAAAATTATTGAAACAAGCAAAATTATCTACCAATGGGGTAAGCAAAATAGTCTTGTTTTCTGTTTGAAATAAGACTTTTTTTGTTTACCCCATTGGCAGATTATTTTGCTTGTTCTAAGCAAAACCTCACTTAATTTTGACTTGTTTTTTTCTGAAAACAAGAAAACAATTATTTACTTGTCTAGAAAATCCTTCTTGATTTAAGAATTTTTTGATATTATGGCTGGAAACAAGACAAAAAATGCAAGTAAGTAAAGTATTTTTGCAGTGTACGGTTGAATTGAACTTTTTTGGAAAAGTAATGCATTGCTTTACTAGTTACTTGAAAAAAGTAATATTATTATGTAACTTGCATTACTTGTAATGCGTTACCCCCAACACTGCTTATAAATCTGAGAAAAAAAGTCAGAATAAGTTTGTACCATCAATTCTGAGAAAAAAGTCAGAACTGTGAGATAAAAATTCGCAATTACCTTTTTATTTTTTTTTTATTTAGTGGCAGAAATGGGCTTCCATAGTAACAGGCCATATTGTGCCTAAAAAAAAGTAAGTAATTGATTTATCAGGCAATATAAGCATTTGTTTACCTTCTGTGAAATCACGCAGTCTCTCAGCACTTTTTGTGTGGTAATGTTTAATTATTGATTAAACATAAAACGAGACATTAAAACAAGGGTGTGAGATAAAACTTATTCGGAAAGCCCTTATATGGAAACAGTTAGCGTTTGTACCATGCTAATTAACTAATAACTTCAGGCACATGCCCCCTCATTTAGAATGTGTTTAGAATAAACCCCATTGGTCAATATTAGAACAAGGGTATGAACAAATTCATGTTGTAAAAGAAATATTGAGAATCCCTTCCATTCTCATATAGTAAGTACAACATTTGTACACATTACTGTATGTGACCTAAATGACTGGGGACAAAGTTTAACTGGAAATTCATGTTAAGGAAGGCTCAACAAGTAGTTCATTAAAAAAAAGTTAAAATAAGAACTCACAAGGGTGTTAGAATTCATGGCTTTGAACATAAAACTCTGTTTAATTAATTATTAGACACAGCCTTTACTTCTGCTGCATCTTTAAGCTGTGGCGGTCTTAAATGGTCCAAGGAGATATTTCTTCACACCATCGCTATCCGATGAGGATTTTTTTCTTAAGCAGAAGATTGGGGACCAGCCTTGTGATAAATGCCACATTTAATGCCTGGGGAAAAATGATGGGCAGTGATAATTTCACTTCTGTAATGTTTGACCTGCTTGCAGCGCTGCATGGTGGAGTGATGGATGTTTTTTGCATCCATCAGCCTGGGTATAGTGGTCGTAATGAGGAACGGTTGAAATACTACAGAGACGCCAGGGTTCAAGGGTTCGGCTTCTTGAGACTTCTTAGTGCAGCTTCTTATGACTTTACAAAACACAAGAGATTTTCTGCAAAATGCAGATTTAACAAAGTGGTAGATTGCCAGTGAGGAGTACAAGCAGTTTTGTCTCAGGGGTTTGTAGGTGGGTGTAGCTAATTACACTGCTAATAAATGGCAAGCTTTATTTTTCATAGGCAGCTGGCCAGCCGGCTTATTAAAGAGTGTTAATAAATGGGCTAGCAGTTCTTTTAGTAAGAAGTGAGGTTTTAAATTGTTGGTTTAAAATGTTTAGTTCAAAACTTAAGAATAAATTTAGTGAATTATGTCCTTCGAACTACAATTGATGGACATGAAACATTGCAGAGTTTCGCATAGTTGCACCTTGCAAAAGTTTGGATTCACTAAGATTTTACTTTACTTTAACATTTAATTGAATTTTTTTTTTTACATGGTTACAGAAGATTATTACTTTAAATGAAATATGTTTTATAACTCTCTCTTCATTAAAGAGTCCTTAAAGAAATATGAAAAATGTATAATGGTATTCACAAAAAATTATTAAGCAGCACATAACTTTGACTATCAATAATATTGCTAATAATATATTTATTATTATTATTAATAATAATAATAATAATAATATAGTGATGGATGTATATATATATATATATATATATAATTATTATTATTATTATTATTATTATTATTATTTAGCAGCAAATTTGCATATTAGAATGATTTCTAGTGGATCATGTGTCAATGAAGACTGGAGTACTGATGCCAACACAGTAATAAATCATTTTAAAATAAATTAAAATGGTAAGCACTTATTTTAAATTTGTTAAAGTATTTCACAATATTACGAGTTTTACTGTACACTGTTAAAAACTACAAACACAATTTGTTGAGTCAACTTAAAATAATTTGTTACCCTGCTGCCTTAAAAAAAATACGTTCAGTCAACTCAGATAAGTTTATTCAAGTTGAAATGCTAAGTTGTACTAATTGACAACTTAGATATTCGAGATGACTAAACTAAAAATGTGTTTGTTAAACTTAGTTTGTTACTCGGCTGCCTTGAAATTGTAAGTTGAATCAACTTAAGTATCTAAGCTGTCACTTAGTAAATGTAACATTTCAAGTTAACTTTTTTTGTTGACTGAACTTAACATTTTAAGGCAGACAGGTAACAAATTATTTTAAGTTGACCCAACAAATTGTTTTTTAACAATAATGGACTTAATTCAAAAACATTCAAAACCATGATTTCAAAAATTAATAATAAATAAATGTACATAATTTCAAATAAATTTCACCTTTCAAATATTTGGCCATTTACTGTTATTGACAAAATGTAAATATATATTTACATTTTTATTTCTACATTTATTATTTTTATCCCGTAGCAAAAGTATATTTCTAATTCTAATAGTTCTAATAGTTCATCCAAAAATGAAAATTACCCCATGATTTACTCACTCTCAAGTCATCCTAGATGTATATGACTTGGACAATCCTGGCTTATCCAAGTTTTATGGGTGTTGAGATTTTGAAGTCTAATAAAGTGCATCCATCCATCAATCAAAAAAAAGGGATTCACATGACCCCAGGGAGTGAATAAAGGCCTTCTGAAGCGAATCAATGCATTTGTGTAAGAAAAATATTTATAGTTAAAGTTATACTCTCGTGAACACGAGTCAACAATTAGCAGAAGCTAAATTACAGTATATAAAGTTTTAAATATGATATTTTTCTTACATAAATACATAGATTCACTTTTAGAAGGCCTTTATTAACCCCACAGAGCCATATGGAGAACTTTTTATGATGTATGGATGTACTTTATTTTGCTTCAAAATCTCAACACCCATTCACTGCCCTTATAAAGATTGGAAGAGCCAGGACATTTCTAATATAACACAGAATGTATTTGTCTGAAAGAAGAGTCCTATGCACCTAGGATGGCTTGAGGGTGAGTAAATCATGGGGTAATTTTCATTTTTGGGTGAGCTATCCCTTTGTATATTTCTAAATGCTGATTTTCATGCTTGATGCCACAATCTGAATCAATGAGGTAACATTTGCAGCTGCTATCCTATGGTCTTAACAGAAAGCATCGCTGTCTGATATATTAAACGTTTATCCTTCTGTCAACGCAAACACTCCACTTAGGTTGCTTAGCCTTTGTTGCTGGGGAGGCAAAAATGTGTGCTAGTGCTGGAAAACTGAGAGGTCTCTCTATCGTTCGTTGTTTCCTCCTCTCTCTCTCTTTTTGCTGATGTGAAACAGGTCTTTCTGGCATTCCTCCTACAACATTAATTAATACTCCTGCTCGTGATGGATCGCTCCCGCTTTAGCCCATTCATCACTTCCTGTATGAGGCTACGACTCAAAGCTAGCTCGCTCCAGCTCTGTTCCTTCCCTCCGATCTGACAAACACTTTCATATTTTCTGTGATATTGCTGTAAGATCACGAACAGAGAGAGCTGCTCTTAAGCTCCTCGAGTCAGACCTGTTAGTTAGCATTATACAGATTAATCTTGAGCATTAGCGCTCATTCATCACAGCTTGTCGAGACATTGCAGGCTTTTGAGATGCCATAAATCAGTGCCGGGTTTTTCCCATTGCTTAATGTTTTGACTCTGCTTCTGCGGTACAGAGAATGATAAAATAACTCAAAAGTGTTGTAAAAGCGACAGATGTGTTAGCAACATCGGATTTACTGTTTCCAAAACCCGTCAAAGTGTCTGTCCATCTCTTGGGCTTTTTATATGTGGCTCTTTAAACTCAATGGCGTTGCCTTTAACCTTCGGCAAAATGAAGCCCGGCACTTTAATTACAGGCCAGGAAAGGCTCTGCTAATGATTAGCTGTTAGCACTGACACCCTAATATAGATCTTTCTCTCCTCGGAGACTAGAAGGTGATGCATTGGCCCGCTTGGTTTGTAGAGACCCGCACCTGCCAAGCGAAAACAGACCTAACGTAAATTAATATGCAGAGATGGCAGTCACTGCAGGCTCTCTCACTAGTCTGGATAACAGGGGTGTGTCGTCGATGCGCTTCAACAAGATGAAACATTTTATTGAGGTGTGGGATGATTTAGGGGCCGCCGGGGGCCTGAGGAGCTGTAATGTTACAGTTTAGGAGAGGAAAACGATCCGAGGTTTTTGACGGCAAAAAAATGTCATTTATTTCATTGTTTGATAGGACATATGTCTATGACAAAAGAAAAAAAAAACCTGGAACAAAATATTTAGGGCTGCACGATTAGTCAAAGGCGATTGTCATGTGCATTTTTTTCTGATAGGTAGCATTATTTGTTAGAACACCTGTTGTGTAATCAGTAGTAAATCTCCAGCTGGTGCTTTCAGATGGAGCAGCATTTAGTACACAGTGCCTTAGTACGCTATATCGCGTTCATTATCACAGACGATATAACCGCGCGATAATGAAATAAAAAAGAAATTGTTCGTGATAATGACAGCTGTTTGCGTAGCTTCTCAGTGAACTACGGCTCTGGTGAAAATACCCAACGCTATCTCACGGGAATTTGTACATATTTTACGAGGTGACTAATTTGTACGAATTCGTACAACCTCACTTGTGCGATTTGCATAGACCCCAGTGACGGGTAGGTTTAGCGGCGGGGTTAGGTGAAGGGCATTCGTACGAATTCATACGAATTGGGAACTCATAAAATACGTATGATTTAGCCAAAAACGTATGAGTTTGTACAAGTGATTACGTATGAATTCGTACGAATTAGCCACCTTGTAAAATACGTACAAATTGCTGAGAGATCGGGCTGAAATACCACATTTATTAAAATGTTTTTACTCCAAACTCACTTCATAACATCAGTCGAGTGTTTGAAATAAATCCTTCTGTGAGATGGTGTGGCTTTTCACACTAAGGTGACTAGATTTCTGAAATAAAAACCAATGAAAATGAAAATCTCATCTACGAATTAAAAAAGAGGACGTTTTTGTTTTTTAATTGTTGTGGGTTCCACATATTAGTATCATAATTGATCACTGATTACAGTAATGTCTAAAGATCAAACTTACTGTAGTTTTTAATACAGTAGTAAATAGTAAATATTGCAAATAGCAAACATATCAAAACAGTAGTATTATGACAAAAATGGCTTTAGAAAAACACAAAATAAAACAATAGATTTAGGCTAGAACACATGATAAATAAAACTGTATTTAACAAATATGTAATTTTTCAAACTGTATTTGTATTATAACTTCTTAGGTAGCCTAATATATCAATGATGTGACGTCTCATGTGTCCGAAATTACAAAAACATACACATATTTAATTGTTTGATCAAAATTATTCCTAGGGACAGTTGGAAAATGCCTAGACTGGTTTGAAAACGCCCAATAATTGGGAAACACCTTCTTGTTGTTCTGCAGAGACATATACTTCATGCTTCTGGAAATAGATCTTTTCTATCCCTAATCAGGCTTTTTTGCATTTTACGCTCATTTTGACCATGAAGTGCTTTCGGCAAATATAATTGTGCGAGACTGTGTGCTACACGCGGGTAAAAGGTATCTTTTCCATGTTAAACTGAGTTTTTGCTCTAACTAGCCACAACGGTGACATGCAAAATTTCCATTTTAGAAATGGTCTCTATTTCTGCAACGCCGCTGGAACAGCGACATACAAACTATGGCAATTATATTCTCAGGTACTGATAATGTGCTTTATTCAATGTTAAAAGTGCCTAATGTGAGTTTGAATATCATATTGCTTGACATTTATAGCCATACTGAACAACAATAGGTAATTTACCTCATATCTTGAAAATATATGAAAGCAAACATGTAGGCTAGTCTAAGTTAAAACTGCAAACTCAATACGAACCAACAAGTGTTTTCCATGACAACGATGGTATCAGTCACTCAAGCCCCGGTCACACTAGACTTTGAGCATGCGAAATTCCTTCGGAGGCTGCAACGGTCATGATATGACGTCATGCTCTGCAGCGTCTTTTTAAAATGTTAAATTCAATACATAACAAATAATAATACATCTAAAATGTAAAAACATACAATCTACAACACTTTTCCGCAGCGCTGTAATTTTAAATTTATGTTCTTTTCATTCAGCTACAAGGTCATGCTGAGACATATCAATCTGCCGTTGGTCAAACACGGTCACGTGATGCGAATTCGCAGCTCAGAGTTCACCAAGTTTCAACTTTGGAACGCAGCGAAATGCGAAAAAATTCCGCACATGCTTGCGTTTCCTGTCTGACGCATTCGCATGCGTATGAATGGAAGTCAATGGAACGAAAAGTGCAGTGTGACCGCCCCTATGTATGTTTTAATGATGTAAAAAAGGGTGTAATATTTATGAATTAGATTATACACTTGTACATTTTGTTAGAAGTGCAGTGCACGTCGCGTTGTTGCGTCTGGTGTAGATATGCCTTATACACTGCACACAAACAGTATTACTTTGCTTTAACATTAGTAGGCTATGTGACTACAATGAACCAATAACGGCGTCTCTTTTGATGCCTGATGATAATAGCGCTCTGCTCTCGTCCAAGCTCATGACTAACGTTACAGTTGCGGCTCGCAGCGCCATCTGCTGTTGAAAATAATCACAATCATACGATTACCATGCATAGTATTCTAAGCAGTGATAAAGGCATTGTATACTGTATTATAAGGAAAATTATAATAATAAAAACTCAGGTAAACCATATGTTGTCTGTTGTCGAATCAATGAAAAGCGGTTAAATCTTGTTTATTCAGCTGCAGCGATAAGCGTTTTCTGGGTTTCTTCTTCGGGCGCATTTTTAGTTTCCGCGCGAGAATGAGTGCGCCCTCTGGACTTCGGAAGAATCGTGCTTCACTGCAAGGTAGCATGACAACCAGCTCTTGATTAATCGCGATTGCGATTTCATTTCGATTTATCGTGCAGCCCTTAAACATAAACAAATGGCTAATGTGTAAAAAAACAAAAAAACAAAACATTAGGCCTATTTATTTATCTTTTTTAATATTAAAGATAAGTTGTTTTTTTTTTTAATGTGCTCTTTCCCAGAATAGTAGCTCCTCTAAATATTATTTTAGCTTGTTAGCCTGATTGTCGTGTTATTTACAAGCTCAAACTGTTTCGCATCAGTCTTATTACATGCTACATTACTTTCTAGCTAAGCATTCTGTAACTATAGAACAAGAACAGATAAACTGAGCAGGTGTCTGAAGCAGAGGACAGATTGTTAACTCTGGATGCTTGCTCTTTCTTTTACCTCAGATGACTCTTGTCTTGTCCCAACTGCACCGCCTCAGTTCACATGTTCATGCAGCCGTTCAGCATCCAGATCTGGAGCTCTCATAAAGTGAGTCTTGAATCCCACCATCTCATTAAAGCACTCACAGGACCTGATAGCACCTAACTGTCTACTACATGTCCTACAAAGGTGTGACACATGTTGAATGAGCCGTTGGAACAGTACAGTAAGTTTTAACCTTGATGTTGTTTTATAATTGTTGGAAAAAATATAAATTCTACTTTTTAAGCAAGTATTGTACTTGTAAATAGGATATTTTCCACACTTTTTAAACAGTCTGTTTTTCCTACTGTAATGTACCTGCACCAGAACACAAACTCTTTAGTTAAGTAGTTAAGTTTCTATTACTGTAGTGACTATTTTTAAGTTTGACGTCAAAGACTGCAGACAGGGAAAATATTTAAACATTCAACAATAGAATTGAGCGCTACAAAAACATTCATGATTCTATCATTTAATATTGGTGGTAAAACAATTTGTAAAATATTTTAGATTTTGTGTTATAATATTTTAATGTTTCATATTTGAGGTATTTGTTTCTAATATAATATGTACAGCTAATATTGAATTGCCTTCAATTAAGAAATTGTGTTTCTTTATTATTATTATTATTACTGATTGACTTTTACCATATAAACGTCTTTGTTTGGTTTATCAAATTGCAGTTCTGTAATCTTATTATTTTATAATGAATCTGTAATTGAGCCAATAAACAAAGCTTTTCTAAAGATGTGCTGTTGATGTTTATGTCTTTAGCAGGAATATAAATACTCTTAACTAATCACCCTTCACTCAAGCCTTGTTTCTATTCATTATATTAATTAATACAAAGGGAAAAAAAATAAATCAATATAAAATAAATAAATAATAAATAATCAATATAAAATAAAACTAATAAAATGTAAAACTTATTTGAAAACAAAAACTGGAATAAAATGAATTGAAACTACATATTGAATGATAAAAAAAAACAAAAACAACTAAATTACTAAAACTTTAACTAAAATTAAAGTTAAAAAATAAAAATAAAAACTATAACAGTATACATAGTATATGTGCTTTATTATTTTTTTTCTTATAAAACAGGAATAATAAACAAGATAATGTGATAAATTATGTATTATTTATATTATAATTTTTATAATATAAATTAATAAAATAAATGTTTATATTGTAATAGTGAATCCATAATAATAATAATAATAACAAATAAACTAAATTTCTTCACTGAAGGCAAATTAATATTAGCTGTACATATTATATTATATTATAAAAAAACACAAATATAAAGTAATAAAATATAAAACACTGTAAAACAAACAAACAAACAAACAAACAAACAAAAAATAATAGCAAGAACATAATACTCTAAACAAATCACCTTTAGTCAACTTTGTAGCATTTCATTATATTAATTAATTATATTAATTGATGTTATAATTAATAAATGATTTGTAAAAATGTGCAAGTAGTAGAAGTCTGAATACACACACAAATAAATAAATAAATAAATAAATAAATAAATAAATGTGTCACCCTGAAAGACTTTGGTTATGAACAATATGGTTAATAAATAATACATCAACATGAATAGTGTGTGAAGTGTTTAAAATTCCAAACATTTTAACAACATTAGTAAATGTTAAAAATGCATTAGGTGATATATAAATCATTTTAATCAGTTTAAACAACCAGTTTAATGACACTTGCATTAAATTTCCCCTTAATAAATAAGCTGTTAATCAATGCATAGCATAATTTGTGGATTTTTCATTGAAAGTATAATAACATTTGTAAGCATTTTAATTTACGTTAACTAATGATCTGTTAATTATTATGTCATTTATTAGTAAACATTTACAAGCACATTATCTCATACGTGAATATATAACTGATGATCTGTTAAGCATTATATTTGTTAATGACTTATTAATGAAACTTAATAATCAAGTGTTACCTTATTATTTTGTAGGAGTCACTGAACATGAAGAATCATATTAAGATGAAGAATCTTTATTTATTTAGCATTGTTTTTATTTCAGTTCTTTTTATCTGGTATTTTGCTCAGTAGATCTGACAGTAATAACTAAACTCACATCTCCTTCTCCTGCCTTTCTTTTTGCTGTGCTTGAAACTCTTTTACTGTGTTTCACTGTTTATTTAAGCTGCTTTAATTTGTGTTTTAGGCTTTTCCTCTCTCCTGTGCTCTTTTAACCCTGACTAAGGAAATGGTATGCAAGTTTAACAACTGCTCTAGTCAACAAGTGTGCTTTTCTTCATTTTTCTCTATTTTTTGCAGTGATATAAACAATATGTTTGGCTAAACAAAATCATACGGATTGAAGTGAGCGAGTCCCATCTGGTGTGTGTAGGGCTCTGCTGTTTAAAGCTGTGTGCTAACGCTGCTCAAAGACAGACTCTCCGCTAGGCTTCAAACCCAAGAACAGTCACTGGAAAGAAGAAAAAAAAACGCGGCTCGGCCGTGTACAGCTCATTTTTTCATCATCATCGTTTGTAGCTTTCATATTGCTGCTTCGCCTTTGGAGGCCTTCCATGGCATTGGATTGATTTCTCTTTGAGACAGATAATTACTCTCTCCGTTTGGCAAAGGAAATGTGTAAATAGCTTTGCGAGTCCCACCCCAGAGACGATGTGTCTTTGCATGCCTTCCATCTGCCGGAGCTCAAGGGTAACAGCTAACAACATTTAAAACATTACAAGCTATTATACAACCCTGCTCCCCTGAACTAACATCTATCGTCTAAAAAAAATAACTGGAAGTACAGCGTGGAGTTGAGATTCACAGTGGGTGTTGAATTACAGTTATGATATAAATAACAAACACTTAATCACTGGTTTTAATGAGAACATCGCTCTTAATGAGCACTTGCTTTTATCATTAATTGTTTGCTGTGAACATTAGGGTGTTGGTATGTGAGGAAATGGACAGTTGCTTCAGGCGGTGCTGTAGCTTTTTAAATGAGTTCTGTTGATGCCTCTGTTTCTGCATAGTGCATACATGCTTTTGTGTGTATGTGTGTGTGTGTGTGTGTGTGAGAGAGAGAGAGAGAGAGAGAGAGTTGTTTTTGACTCTAGAAAGATGATGGTACGAATCAGAATCAATGTTGCATAATTGGAAACGTTAAAGGTGGTGTAAAAATCTGGAGCGAGATACTATCAGTCAAAAGTTTTTGAACAGTAAGATGTTTTTTTTTTTAAGTCATTTCTGCTCACCAAGCCTGCATTTATTTGATCCAAACAGAATTTTCTTAAAAATATTTTTACTATTTGAAATAACTGTTTTCTATTTGAATATATTTTAAAATGTAATTCATTCCTTTGATCAAAGCTCCATTTTCAGAACCATTACTCTAGTCTTAGATTAACAGAGAAATCATTCTAATATGCTGATTTGCTGTTCAAGAAACATTTATTATTATTATTATTATTTATAGCAATATTTAAAACAGTTGAGTACATTTTCAGGATACTTTGATGAATGGAAATATCCAAAGATCATTATTTATCTGAAATAAAAAGCTTTTGTAAAATTATTGATTTCTGAAGGATCATGTGACTGGAGTATACTAAAAATTCAGCTTTGAAATCACAGGAATAAATTACATTTTAAATATATATTCAAATAGAAAGCAGTTATTTTAAATAGTAAAAATCTTTCACAATTTTACAGTTTTTGCTGTACTTTGGATTAAATTAATTTAGGCTTGGTGAGCAGAAGAGACTTCTTTAAAAAACATTAAAATCTTACTGTTCAAAGACTTTTGACGGGTAGTGTATATATACAAAAAAGGTTATATTTTAAGGAAAATATTTGCTTTCTATTCATTTGTATCCATTAAAATGTATTATTTTGTAGTAGTATTTTTATTTGTATTATTTTCTTGAGAAATTAATATTTTATTAAGCAAAGATAAAATTTCAGCCAAAATACATTATTATTTCCAATAAATGCTGTTCTTTTAAACTTTCTATTCATCAAAGGATCCTGGAAAAAAAATACTGTTAACACATAAAAAAAAAAAAAAATTAAGCAGCACAACTTTTTTAACATTTCTAATATTCATAAATGTTTCTTGAACAGCAAATTAGCGTATTAGAATGATTTCTAAAGGATCATTTGACACTGAAGACTGGAGTAATGATGCTGAAAATTCAGCTTTGCACCACAGGAATAAATTACATTTTAAAAATATATTCTAATAGAAAACAGTTGTTTTAAATTGTAATAATATTTCACATTATTAACGTTTTTACTGTATTTTTAATCAAATAAATGCAGCCCTGGTGACCATAAGAGACTGATTAAACCTAATAGATAGATAGATAGATAGATAGATAGATAGATAGATAGATTGTTTATTTGTTATTGTTTATTATCATTTCATTTAATGTTTCTTTTGAACAGTTGGAGCCCCTGGTGGTCCCAGACTAGTATACTCTGGAGCTAGACACTTCCTTCACTAATGAGCATCCATGAAACAAGTATATTTGCCAGACAGGTGGTTGGACTTGCCAGCCAAGCTGGTTTTTAAGTGATCTGCCAGCTGGTCTCTGTGTCTGACTAGCCTTGAAGTGCCCAAAACCCTCCCTCTAAAATCCTTATAACAGGCCAGCCTAACCCTTTGGCTAGTTTAAGTTTTTTCCTCCAGCTTTTAGACCATGTAGAGGAAACTGATGTAAGACTTGGCCAACATACCTGGAAATCTTGTCAGTCATGACTGATTGCTTGGTGGTGCTTAGATCTGGAATGGGTTCTAAGCAAATGGACGAAGTGACTCTCAGGATTTAAAGAGACAGTTCACCCCAAAAAGAAGACTTTGTGATCATTTACTCAGCCTGGTTATGTTGCAAACTTGCAAACTTTAGATTTAGACATTCAGTCTATTCCACTCAACATTCATCAAAATATCTTTGTTTATGTTCCACAGAAGAAAGAAAGTCAGGCTTGGAACAACATGAGGATGAGTAAATGATGGCAGAATTTTTATTGTTGGATGACACTACTGATTGTGTTCTCATTAATCTGAGGGGTTCAGTTTTCTGTTCAGTTTGCTTCTGTTGATGCTTTCTCATAAATGCATTACAGACAAGAATAGTTTATTATCTGTTCATGTTTATCAATAAATAAACTGCAACCAAATCTCTTGTGCTTGCTTTCCCCCTAAACAAAAAGAGTTTCTCACAGGAAAAATCCAGAGCACAAAAGTTGTTCTATTTAGTTAAAGCATTTGATTGTTAGTTCAAACATTCTCTTCAACAGATCAGCATATATGCAGTGCCATCTACTGCACAAGTCAGTGTACTGCAGACCAAACACCAGAGGAAAACATCTGGAATAAAAACCTACCCTGCATTTTAACTCCAGCAAGAACGAATAGACAGTATTGACTGTCAGATACATTCATTTATTTCACAATTGTCCACTATTACTTTAGTAATACGTGTTCCATGTCTTATTCTGCATAATTCATCAGGCTGTTTCGAAGAAATACAGTCTTATTACTCGCTTTGCCCCTGAATATACGTACCTTTTCAGTCGACGTGGCTTCAATTTGGTATGTAATTTTAATGCTCAAAAATATATTTATTTATGAAATATACATTCACTCAGTAGTAAAATGCCATCCCAAACTTGTCTGACTTTCTTTTTCGTGTGAAAAAAGATTCCATTTTCTGTCAAACAACCTAATTAGTGTTCCACGAAGAAAGAAATAGGTTTTTAATTACTAAATGTAACTAAATTACATTTAGTTGTGTTTAATTATATCGCAGCTATAGGTTTCACTGTAAATGTCTATATTAGTGTTACACATCTTGGCAGAGAATATTTCACTCATTCAATTCTTCTTCCGAATTCCTCAGGCTACATCAGGTTGGATGGGGATCGATCGTGAACTGCAATCTTTAAATCGTTCCGACGATGCTCAGTAAGACCGATGTCTGAATTTTTGGCAGGGCCACTCGAGACGATTAACCTTTTTTGCTTTGAAGTCACTCCATTGTGGCTTTTACTGTATGTTTCAGGTGCTATGGGAAGATGAAGTGTCTTTAAAGTGCCAGCGTTCTTGCTGATTGCAGCACTTTATCCTTTGAGATATTTCTGGAGTTAGCTCCATCCATTTTTCCTTCTACCTTTATGAGTTTTCCACGGAAAGGCTTTCCCTCCACAAGAGTGATGCTTCCTCCACCATACTTCACTGTTAGGAAGATGATATTCTCGGGGTGATGTGCTGCAGTTGGTTTGCACTAAACATAGCGCTTACCACGCAGGCCAAGAAAGTTCAATTTTAGAATCATAGAATCCTTCCTCAGTCTCTCATATACCTTAAGGCGAAGCCCAGATGAGATTTGAGAGGATTTTTTTCTACAATCGTTTTTCCCCCCATCTTTCCACACATCGTAGCTTTATTGACTGCGTGTACTGTTGTCGGAAATACAGAGGAAATAATACACCAGGAATACCAGCTTGTTTTAGAACATGATGTCTGCGTAGTTTAGCACCCAATTCACTACAGAAATTATGCAAATTACATAATAGCGCAAACATGCCCCAAAAATCTATGCTGAACTCAATTTGCCATTTGCGAAATCCACGGCACGACATCGCTACACAGATTTTTCTTTTAAATAAAATTCTGTTTACCACCGGCTGTCTTTGGAAGCCAATAGTGCATAGTACATGTTCTGCATTTTATAAAAAGATTCATTTACATGGCAAAGAAGCATGATTGAACTGAAAAGAATGACTGACTTAAATGCTGAATGTGCTAATCCAGCACATTTTGCACCTGACTACATTGGATTTCTGTTGGTTAGTAGGCTAAATAGGTGCAGGGGTTGTGTGGAAATTCTCTCTATTCTGTCTGTTTCTTGTAAGACTTAACTCTTTTAGAGTTGCAGGGCGTCTAAGTAATCCTCATTTCTATATCTCTTCTTACATATGATCAGTTTTGGAAGATGCCCTAGGCATATTCACTGTAATCTTTCCTTTTAAGTTAAATCTCAGTCTGCTTCCTGTGAAAATGTATATTCACCACTCATTTTTCTTATATTCTAGGCTTGAACCTTGCGTCAGGTCTCCACAGAGTAGTTTTGGAACAAAAGGCGTTTGTGGTTGGCCATAATGAACCAGGATTTCCAGGGCAAGAATCTTGACAACATTTGTGTTTGTTCTTATCATTTCCAGTCAGGTAGGTGAAATATTAGGCTAATATTTTAATTAGGCCCAATACTGCTCGTACATGTATATCTTTACCACCTATTAACTTTAGTTTTTTCAAAATAGTGCATTAATTGTGCAATCCATGCCATGTCTATTTGATGTCTGCATTTACATCTGCAAGACATCTGCAAGACATAGTTGTAGTTTGTGTCTACAGGACGTTTTCTATCAGATGTCAAATAAGATGTTTATGATTTAGAATGTATGTAAAACTGACATCTTACAGATGTCTGCCAGACGTTTGTACACAACAGATGCTTTCCAGATCAAGAGATCTTTAACTGACATCTTACAGACGTACGTGTGCTATCTGGGAAGTAGGGATAGGCCAGTATCAAATTTTCATGTTGCAATAAATTGATAATGTTTTTATCACGGTATACGGTATTATCACGATATTGAAATTTAGTTGCAAAAAAGTGATGTCATAATACAGTACAAAAAATTCTGAACATTAAAACACAATAAAGCAATACACAAAAAATTTATAAAGTTCAAAATTTTACACAGATTAAAGTGCAAAAGAATTAAAAGACCAATAGGCATTGCTTTACAGTAAGATCTTATTAGTTAATTATTATTAGTTAACATGATCAGTGAACAAAAGCTACATTTGATACAGAAGTTATTAATCTTTGTTAAAAATAACACAACTTTTAGTTCGTTAGCTCGGTTTATTAAAAAAAAAAAAAAAACTTTGATTTTAATTTTATTAATGCATGTTTAGAAGATTTTTTCAGTTTATGTTAACTAATTAATTAAGTAATGTTAACTAATGAAGCCCTAAAGTAAAGTGTCACTTAGAATCGCTTAGAATACACTTTCAAACAATATCTAGGGCATGTTGTTATAGTCCAGATTAAAATGTAAAAAGTGTTAAAATAAATAGCCTATTGAGTCTAAATATTAAAGTATTTGGTGCTGTGATGAACACCACTGCAAATACAAAAATCTGAATGGCTATATAAAGTATTTAAATACGTTTTAGAAAGTAGCGCAGCTGCTTTGTTTCTGGGTTAACGTTGCATTTGCGGTTTAGCGCCTTCTGCTGTCAGAGAGTGAATGACACTTTCACTTTAATCCGGAGCTTCCCTTAGGCGTTCTGCCATGTGCTTCTGTTTACATCACGCGTCTTCGACGCAGTTTACAAGTGTGTTGTGCATTAAACCAGTTAATGGGAATAGTATGCTTAAAATGCTTTCAAAATTTGGAATAACTTTTAATAAACAATTATTTTCAGTATTTTGAAATGCCCACGATAACAATACCATGCATATTCATTATCGTGATATATCGCATTACCGAATACCGGCACATGTCTACTGGGAAGTATCTCTAATATGGCCGCGCATCCGGGTGACTGAGCAAACCTTGACATAGGTACAAACCCTCTATACTACGGAGAGGCAGTAGTCTACTTTCTACACATTTACAAGAATAGCCCCCAGTTTCAAAGACAAGACTTGTCCCAGACTAAAATGTAAGTCTAAGCTGTTTCAACTGAAATAAACTTGCACTGACTGATCCTTTTACCTCAAGAGAACGTTGAATATCCTATGTTCAACAATACAAAGGCTGCATTTATTTAATTAAAATACAAAATAATAAATAAACTATATTATTAGTGTAATTAATTGTATTATTACAATTTAAAATAACTGTCTTCTATTTGAATGCTTTATTTATTTAGAAATTTATTCCTGTGATGGTGAAGTTGACCTTTTCGCAGCCATTACTCTCTTTAGTGTCACATTTCACCTGAATGAAAGTATTAAAATCACAGCTTATCTAAACAGCCTTTTATCTCAATTGTTTACTTGCATAACCAAACAAATTAGGAAAAATATGTTTGTGAATAGGCTTCCCGAACACTTCCCACACCTTCCATTGAACAAACAGATAGTTCTGCCATTGTTTAAGCAAATGTTGCTGTGTCTGCTGTTCAGGATGCTGAAACAAACAGACAAACAGAGAAATGTTTTATTAGCACCACTACAAAGACTCTTTTTTGGGGAAATCAACTTCTGAACTACTTATACTGTGTATGTTAAAGCTTGAGCAGGAAGAAGTATTTTAACATAGAAAAAAAAATGCTCTGTTAACTTCTCCTTTATGGCAGATGTCAGAAATGGCACCATTCTGCCAATTAAAGACTAGGACAGCACTGTATTTCCCTTGCTGTGGCAGAACAGAGAGTTAAAGGAACAAAACTTCTCAAACTGCTCTTCAAATTGCAGAAGGAGAAGTACTTCTACATTTTTGTCACTTCACCTATAGGTTATGATTACACTGTCACCTTAAGAGCTTTTGGTGGCTAGGCTGCATATCCTGTCTCTTGTCACATGGTCCAATGGCTTTTTCCATCCTCATGTATATTTTCAGCAGGTTAAGCTAAGAAACTAATGTATGATTTGACACTAATTGTTATTTAAACAAAGGGAGACGTGCTGAGGGCAGACAACGATTTCACTTCCCACCACTTACCACTTTTTCTTGTTTTTTTTTCTTCTGTAGAACAGTCATGTGTGTGAAAGTGGAACGTGTGCTGGTGGTCCCACATCTCCCCCTGTGGAGAGCAGGTGGTACTGCAACTAATACACTGGGGAGAAAGTTAAGGTAAGTTCTTAGCAAACTCTCATACATCATATTTAGTCATATGATGCAATCACAGTGGCTTTAAGAGGAATGCATTATGCAACGTCTCTGTATAATCCATCCCTTGATATTTCAGATAAATACGAATTATGGTTTCATGATACAATTATGAAATAAATCATTCTCCAATGTCCCCACTGAGCAAAATGAATAACAAAACCTAGTACGAGTGTTTACATTCACACAGCTGTGATTAATGGCTTTGATTAGAGCTAAGTCAAGGCATACAGTTATTTATATACTTTGCTAACTGATATTTTATACCTCAAAATAAAATAAAATAAGCAATCTAATGAGGATGACAGAGTCAAGGGTTTATTACTTTTTAATTTCATTAAGAGTGTATTGCGCTTTTGTAATGGCATAGTTTAAGCAGGTGCTATTCATTAAAATAATTTCTTTCTAAGAAGTATTAAAATATAAAGCCTGGGGCAAACATTGGAAAGCAACTTTAAATGATATATTTTGCTTGGATGTAGTTCTGGTGTGTTTAGCAGTGGTATACAGTTTGAGTTCACATAAACCTTTCAGAATCTGTAAAATGTTAATTATTTGACCAAAACAAGAGGGATCATACAAAATGCATGTTATTTTGTATTTAGTACTGAGCTAAATAAGATATTCCACATAAAAGATGTTCCACATAGTCTATACGAGAGAAAACAATAGTTGAATTTATAAAAATTACCCTATTCGTGAGTCCCTTGTTTGTCCTAAACAAACTGCCCACTGCCCAAAAAACCCTTCAGGTCCCACAAATTCTTTGGTTTTTTAGCATTTTTGTGTATTTAACCCTTTCCAACAATGACTGTATGATTTTGAGATCTATCTTTTTACACCGAGGACAACTGAGGGACTCATATGTAACTATTACAGAACGTTAAAACGCTCACAGATGCTCCAGAAGGAAACACAATACATTAAGAGCCAGGGGTGTAAACTTTTGAACAGAATGAAGATGTGTACATTTTTCTTATTTTGCCTAAATATCATATTTTTTTCATTTAGTACTGCTCTTCAGAAGCTACAGAAGATACTTACATGTTTCCCTGAAGACAAAACTCAAATGTAAAAAGTTCTTAATACATCATGTTTCCTTCTGAAGCATCAGTGAATGTTTGAACCCTGGGCAGGTTAACTGTACAGGATCACTAAAAAAACAAACAAACAAACAAACAAAAAAACACAGCTGTGGATCATTCAGGTAACAACACAGTATTAAGAATCAAGTGTATGTAAACTTTTGAACGGTAATTTTTATAAACTGAACTATTATTTTCACTTGTAGACTATATGTTAATGTATTTTATGTGAAATATCTTATTCAAGTTAGAACTAAATAAAAAATAACGTGCATTGTTTTGTGATCCCTCTTATTTTGGTAAAATAATTAACATTTTGCAGACTTCAACTGTATATGCTGTAAAAGTGACTCTTGATGCTAACTCCCCGAATTTCAATCCTGCCTATCTAACTATGTCACATAGAAACAACTTTTTTTTGTGTTTTCTTGTTGCATTAACATTAGGCCCTGCCCCTTTTTTCTCATTGGATATGATATTTCACTCTAAAGCGTGTGGCATTTCTAAAGTAAAATGGCATATGAACATGGTTTAATGTTCATTCTGCTCTTCCAGTATGCTACTGATAAAAGAGGCAAAATAATCAAAGTATAAAGTTAATTACTGCAATCATGATGTCAGCGAAGTGTATGCTGATTACACTCCAGTGGAGCGTGGTTTTAATGACTCTTTCTGCCACGGTGGGTGTTTCATTGTGCAAAAACAAAGAACCAGTTTGATCAATACATGAAAACATTTTACAGGTTGCATAGAAATGATTCAGCTCTCCGGCTCTGGGTTTTATTCAAAACTGCACAAGCAGATTAACGAGTAATCAGTCGTTTACATACGCATCATTCGGAGCTTGCTTATTTTGCAGTTCCACTGAGCATGGAAATCAATCAGGCCAAACACAGGGTTCAGCATGCATTCATTTTAAATATATAATCCCTTTTATGGGAAGGTGTCCCACAAGGGACAATTCCTGGTCCGTTTTCTTTCTGCGACCTTTAAGACCTCTGCATGTAGTTCAGCTGCTTCGTTCTCATTAAAATATACTTCTCCTTCTGCTCTGCTGCATAAGTAACAAAGATTAATCATTGATGAAGGGAATATGCTCATGAAATCATTGTCAAATGATCACCGTCATTTTTCCAGTGGCATTAAAGGACGTTGTGAGTCTCCAGAAGTGAAAGCGCACCCCTGAACCTCCTAATCAAATACAACTTTCCTGAATGCCAATTACCAACAGACCATGCAAATCAGTCTGTAGAAGAGAGTGACTTTCTATTTGCTGGCCCGTGTTAACCTCTAGAGAACACAATCTGTCCCCAGGGAGAGATGGGAAGTTAATGAAGTGAATGGCTGGATAAGTAGTGAAGCTTGGTTTTGTGCTCTCTCTCTCTCTCTCTCTCTCTCTCTCTCTCTCTCTCTTGCTCTCTCTCTCATGTTTAACCATTAAAGAGACATCAGAGCCAGCGGCAAAGTCCTGAAGATCTGACCGAGGTAAGGCTGCTACGTCTAAAGTACATTCTCACCTAAAACTACATTCCGTAAGACATAAACAGTATTATTTATAAAATTATAGTGGATTTGGGCATCCGTCAGTTTAGATATCACTAGAATATCGCACTCCGCACAGCCAATCAGATTGGAGGACCATAAAAACCTGTTGTAAATATATATTGATATATACAATACCAGTCAAAGGTTTTTTAATGTTTTTATAAAAGTCTCTTCTGCTCACCAAGCTGCATTTATTTGATCCAAAGTACAGCAAAAACAAATTTTGTAATTTTTAGTGCTGTCAAATAATTAATCACGATTAATCGCATCCAAAATAAAAGTTTATGTTTACATACTCTCTATTTGTGTACTGTGTATATTTATTATGTATATATAAATACAAACACATGCATGTATATATTAAGGAAAAATATTTTAGATTTCTATGTAAAATATTTATATTTATTCATAATCTAAATTGTATACAGGTATAAATATATACACATATAAATATTTTGTTTTAATATATACAAGTTTGTGTGTATTTATATGTACATAATAAATATACAAAGTAAACACACATATAGTATGTAAACATAAACTTTTGTTTTGGATGTGATTAATCGTTTGACAGCCCTAGTAATTTTGTAATATATTGAAATATTACTGTTTTCTATTTGAATATATTTTAAAATGTAATTTATTCCTGGGATCAAAGTCAAATTTTCAGCTTCATTACTCCAGTCTTCAGTGTCACCTGAGCCTTTAGAAATCATTCTAATAAGCTGATTTTGTGTTCAAGAAACATTTTTGATTATTAATATTATTATCAATATTTAAAACAAATTCTTTGATGAATAGGAAGATCCAAAGATCAGCATTTGTCTGAAATAAAAAGCTTTTGTAACATTATACACTATACCATTCATAAGCTTGGAGTCACTATATATATATAGAAATTAATATTTTTATTTAGCAAGGTTGCTTTAAATTTATCAAAAGAGCTTTCTACTCATCAAAGAAACCTTTAAAAATTCTACTCAGCTTTTTACAACATAATATTAATAAAAATGTTTTTTGGAGCAGCAAGTCAGAATATTAGAATCATTTTTGAAGGATCATGTGACTGGAGTAATGATGCTAAAATTTCAGCTTTGAAATAAATTACATTTTAAAATATATTTAAAAACGTATTTCAGAATTGACTGTTTTTGCTGTACTTTGGATCAAATAAATGCAGGCTTGGTGAACATCAACAATAGGTTGTAAATATATATTGATACATTGATATGATTCATTTATTAAAATATTGACAGGAATTAGTAAAATGAACAGAAGTATATTTCTAAGTTATCATTAACTTTTAAACTCTTTAGAATAATAAATGCTGTAAAAACACAGTAGTTATTGACTTAACAACCTGGATATAACAAGTAATATAGTATAATGTATAATAACAATATACTACAATTATTTATAGTACATTCAGTGTTGCTTAATAACTTTTACCTCAACAAGGCAACATCATTTTCAACTTTCTCAGCGTTTTTCAGATGGTGAGACAAACCCCTGTGGATATTGGTGAACTTTTTGACTTCAGTTCAGCACCTTTAGACTATATTAAAAGCGTGGTTTATAATATTATTGTGAAACCCAGCTTGACAGAATTATGTTTCGTTTAGAAAGGCACAGTCATACTGTCCTGTGAAGCCATTCAAATCAAGCAGTACAATGTCCTGGCAGGAGATCTGACACAAAACACCTGATTTTGCATTCATCACATGATTGATGCTCTTTGTGTATACTGTTACTCTACACTGCCTGCTATCAAAGAAAAGAGTTGCTTTCATATGTATTACATTGTTTGGATTTTAACAGGAGTATGAAATGAATTACTAATGCAGTTTCCCCTTTGGCTCATATATATGTGTGTCTCTGTGTGTGTGTGTGTGTGTGTGTGTGTTTCTCTCGCTCGCTCCCGCTGGTTTTTCTTTCGAAAGGTAATTAAATGTGGTGAGTCTGCTAGCTGCTAGCCGAGATGCCAGCGGTGGACACTGTTCGCCGTAGGCACACGTGTCACTAGAGGAAGATTGAGTCTAATGTCCTTGGAGTAACTACAGTACGAGCCCACAGGGAGCGGATTGAGCTGGTTATTATCCTGGCGGAGACAGGCCTCTGATGAACTTTCATTTGTACACAAGAGGTACGCTGGTCGCCTAATACTTTATCATGAGGGCATTATTTTTTTATGGAGAAAATCAAAATGTTTCATTAGGCTTGAATTAGCTGTGTCCTTGACTGCAATTGCGTAACAGGCACATACACAAACACACTCACACTTACAGTTCCCTGAGCGTCGTTGAAAGTTACCTTGAGATGTCAGCAGAGCTGGGGCCCCTGGTAGCATTGATTGCTCCTTAATCTGCAGTCTCATGTGCCTTCCAGTTAACTCCCTCACTCTGTCTCTCTAGCTCTGCTGTCGCGAAGCCATTCATCGCTAATGGCTGCTCATTTCTCCTCTTTTCTCACATTCTTTTTTCTCTGGAAGGGGGTAGAAACCATCTTATGACTAACATAGTGTGAGCTCCCGTTTCACCAGAACATTACTTTTTAGTGCTTTTTTCATATGCTACATTAATGTTTTCTTTATTTTATTCAGCAAGGATGTGTTAAATTAGCAAAAAGTGAGAGTAAAGTCTTATATTGTTTCTGCTTTGAAAAAATACTGTGCTTAAATATTCATCAAAGAATCCTAAAAAAGGTCCTAAATAAATAAATAAGCACAAGCACAACTTTCCAACATTGATAATAAATCTGTATATTAGAATTATTTCTAAAGTATCACGTGACACTGAAGACTGAATTATATTTCAAACAGGAGCGTTTCCTTCGAGGAGGAAAGTGTCTCCTCAAAATATTTTAAGGGAATAAAATTCGTAGTACAAAAAAAAAACAAAAAACAACGCCAATATTACAAAATATAATATTACAAAGCGTATAAATCACCCGTTTTTCTAAAGAAACACTGTGTCAACAGTGACACCAGCAGGTAAAGTTACGGCAGTAGTCTGCGTCTTTTCGCCTAAACGTGCAAATCACGTGAGAGGAGGCAATCCTTCGCGATATGATTGGATATGACTGGTTATGATTGGCTGTGATTGGTTCATGCGGTAAATCCCGCCTCTTGTGTTCGTTCGCGTTACGCGTTCCTGTATCAATTTGAATGAACAATATAATGGCGTTAATGGAAAGACATTTAAAAAGGTAAGTAAACAACTCACATACTTAGATATAATCACTTTGTTACGTCAAAATAAGACTAAAAATGGCATGAAAACATGATATGTGAGAGTTTTTAGTGAGTAATTAACTTTTAGGTAAATCTCTGTCTGTGACCAATATTTAATGTTACTGAGCTTTAATAACTGATGATCTGAAAAATTCAAAAATAGTTAAAAGTTAACTATTCAAAAGGCGGAACGCGAGTTCACAAATAATGTATATTGTTTAAATTGTTACTGCCTTGAGTTATTATTTTAATAAAAGTAAAATGCCTAAAAACTCTTAACTTCATGAGATTTATACTTGGCTTTACTAAACAGATAATTACATTGTTAATGTAAAAATCTAATATATTCTTTCTGTCTTCCCTGATAGTGTAAGTAAAATTATTTTAAAGTGTATTACATTAGAAAAGACAAGACAAATATGTCAAAATAACTTAAAATGGCATTAAAACATGATATGTGAGAGTTTTTAGTGAGTAATCGATTTTTAGGTAAACCTCTGTGTCTGTGACCAATATTTAACGTTACTGAGCTTTGATAACTGATGATCCGAAAAATTCAAAAATGGTTACTGATCCCAACATGTAAAAGAATAGTTGTTTGGACCATGAAATTAGTATTAGAATCGTCAAAAAACAGTTGCATTCACAAAAGCTTTATTAAAAGCTTATAAATGAAATAAAACCATAGACCATTTTGATTGATACTTTATTTTTATCTATGATTTAAAGGTTACTTCAGCAAATTACATAATGTTTTTACAAATACTGTAAGAAAATCAAAACACAATAACAGGGACTGATTTCATTTAATAAATACGATCGCACCAAACAGAAACAATTCCACAGAGCACAGAGTTGAGGTCAAAGAAAGATAAAAAATAAAGAAACCGAACATTACACACCGAAAATGTTGATATATTTATATATATATATATATATAAAATCTTTACAGTAATAAAACTCTTGTCTTCTACAAAAATAATCTTCCTTACTCTTAAGAGAGAAGTGGCAGCGCTGGGTTTTGATTTCCCGGCTGCCACAGTTTGTCCATTCAAAGCTCATAAAGTGTCTTGTTTTGTAGCCAGTGGTTTTAACAAAAGCTTTGTGTTTGATCTAAATATACAACTCAATTTAATAATTAAAATGTGTTTATCTTTAGCCACCAGGTTTGAAGTAATGCCATTTTTAGATTCTATCTTACATGATTTTTCTTTTTTCTTTCGGCAGAAATAACTGAATGATATTGCTATTGTTCCTTTAAATAGCCCCTCCCTTACCCACAATGCCCTGCACTCATTTGATTGACAGTTTCAACTCATAACTTGAGAGTCTTGTCGTCCTTCGTCTCATATGCTAAAGACAGTGTCAGACCGTAGCGCGTGACATTATGAAAATATAATCTGTACTGTGATTGTGTCAAGTCCATAGTGAATTGTCTCAGTGTGAACATCCTCTACAGCTGTGACATGATATTTATACGCCGCGTACAAAAGGTGACAGACAAGGACAATTGAAATAAAATTAGCCATTAAAATTTCCCTTTCAAACATGCTGTTTTCAATATCCTGACAATTTGGTAATAAAGATGACCTCCAGTTACATTCATCGGTGTACTAGAATGGAAAGTCTGACAATAGCTGTAATATAACCTTGATATTCAAATGAAAACTTACTGAAAGAACAGAAATGGGAAGCAAAAAGTCCAGAAGAAAAAGAGTACCAGTATTGAGTGTGACATAAAGATGAGGAGGAACATGACCTCTGCCATGTGTGTAACAGCACCATTATATTAAATAGGGGGATATGAAGAAAAAAAAAAACTATTGCATTGTTATAATACTAACTATACACTAAAAGTGTAATTTGGCTATCCAAATGAATCATATTCCAATATGGACAAGCTGTGTGACATCTTCAAAAGCTACGGAGAAAAATAAAGTAAAATGTAAAAATAAAATACAAATAATAAAATAAACTACAGAGAAAAATAAAATAAATAATAATAAATAAAAACAAAACAAAACAAAAATGTAAAAATAAAATAAAAATAATAAAATAAACGATGGGAAAAAATAAAATAAAATAGTAAATAACAATAATAAAAAATAAATATATAAAACAAAATCAAAATGTAAATAAATAATAAAATCCAATACAAAAAATAAAAAAATAAAAATAAATGAAGTTTCAAATAAAAGAATAAAAACAAAAACTAAAAAATAAAATAAAATAATAAAATCAATACAAATAAATAAAAATAATAAAAAATCTAAATAAAACAAAAAATAATTAAAATAAAATAATAAAAACAATAACTTTAAAATTAAAATAAAATAATTAAATAAATACAAATAAATAAAAAACAAAATATAACAAAAAATTATTTAAAAATAAAATAATAAAATACAAATAAATAAAAAAATGAAATAAAAACAAAATAAAACCAAAAATCCAAATTTTTAAAAAATAAAATAAGAAAATAAATGAAAATAAATTACCAAATAAAAATAAAACTGATATTTAATAAATAAATAAATAAATAAAACTAATAAAATTACAATAAAACAATAGATTAACATAAAATAAAAATGAAAAATATGTTGGCATGAAATGCAGGTTCATATAAACATGGTTTGTGCCAACAGTGTGTTTTGTGCTGTGCATTGTTGGCTATTTCTAAGTAGCTGAAACCCTCAAATTGTTATTATATATAATATATATTTATATTTATATTGTTATAGTTATTGAATAGTGGCTATATGCTAGTGGATGAAGATCTGTATGCTGGCTTCCACGCGTGACATTAATTTTATTTCATTCGTGTTAGTCGATTCATCAACTGATCATAGCTTCCCTGTAATTTTATACTGCTCATATGTAAAGAGGGAAAGTAAAAAAGTCTTAAATATTTAAATATGTACTTACACATTCATACATTCATATCCGTCAGCCTGTACAGTTCACTTTTGGTATGTCGTGACTGAATTTAAATGCACAAAACAAACAAGCGAAATGAAAGCATAAATCATGTAACTCTCTGTGAGTGCACATAAATGATTCAATACAAAATTGTTTATGAAACACCAGACACAGTATATGATTATCATCTTCTGCTTGGCCATAATGTCTCAAGAACATCAAGTCAGTTTACACAGCATATCTTGACACTGATTGATATGTATCTGTAAACCAACAGTCAGTTATTTCTACGTAGAAACACAAAGAATTTATTTTACTAAAAAATAATAATAATAATAATAATAATAAAAAATACTTTGATATTGCAGAGAAGCAAAACAAGATAAACAAGCTTCAACATTAACCCTGTTTCATGAAGAAAGGCATGAAACGCATAAAATTAGTGGTAAAATCTACATTTCTGTGTTACATAAAGTACAGATGTGCTAGATATAGATTTACAAAATGAAACCCAGGAAATGCGTTTCATTTTTACAATAATCATTAATAACTTTACAATTTATTATTAAAACACTTTCAAAATTTCACATATCCGTCATGAATACTGTACTGCCACTGTTAGCGCTAAAAATAAACACAGGTAACCAAGAATAATCCTTTTTTTTTTTTTTTTCACCCTTCATGCTGGCCTTTCCTTCGGACTTTGTACACACTGGCATCTTTATAAATGAACAGCATCAAAAATGTTTTTATTGAATACACAGATGTATAAAAAAAGCTGTACAAAGTTTGTTCTAGTATTCACAGAGCACAGTAAAGTTAATGTCCAACATGCACAAGTACTGAATAAAGCTTGAAACCTTTGTGTCCGCATGACCAAAGTCCTTGACATGGCGGAGGCTAGAGTTCAAACGTCGATGTATGTAGGAAGATCTGATGAGAATTTGACACGTGGATGAGGTTTGATGCATTCTGGGAAATACAAAAAGACAAAATGACAATGGAAAATAAATCACATCATATGTTATATAAAATTCTCATATAAAATAATAATTGAATATTTATTACATTTGTATTACCATTGTAAACTTTTTTTTTTACCAGTGTATATATTATTTTAGTTCAATTATTAATAATAAGAAATAAAGAATTATTTTATTATTTTTAAGATATGTACATATTTTCATTAAAAAATTTAAAATAAAAATAAATTGTTATTACTTTATATGTATAATGTATATAATATAAATATATTATATAAAAATAGAAACTAAAATAATAATTGAATATATATGCATTTTTCAATTACCATTATAAAATATTTTAGAATTATTATTATTATTATTATTAATAAATAATTCATTTTTTAATCTTTTAAATTACTTTTTATATATTAATACTATATTAATATATTTACTGTTTTATTATATATATATATCAGATTTGTACTTACCATTTTATATTATTTTAGAATTTTTAATTGCTATTTTATATTATTTTAGAATTATTATTATTATTAAATTATTATTTTAAATTGTTTAAATTTAAAAGTTTTTTATACATATCAACAGTATATCAATATATTTACTGTTTCATTTAGATCATCATTCATTTAATATCAACATAAAAAAACATGGATAAGGTTTGATGCTTTCTTGGAAATACAATGAGACAAAATGACAATGAAAAATAAATCACTATTTATTTTGTTCTAGAACCTTAAAATCAACTGCACAACTGCAATTTAAAATCAATAAATAAAATAAATAAATTACAGAAAATTTAGATATTATTTTATAATTATATATTATAATTCTATAACATTTTATATATTTATTAAATAATAATTATAAAATTATGTATTTTATAAATATGTCTATTTATCTATCTTGAATTTTATTTTAAATACCATGATATATATTATTTTAGAATTCTTAGTATTATTAAATTGTTGTTTTTTTATACTTTAATGGTATATTAATATTTTTACTGTTTTCTTATATCACTGTGTCATTTATTATAAATTGGTAATTTTAAAATAAAAATGTTATATATATAATGTGTAATAATAACATTCAGTCAGTCAAAACAACCTCAAAATGGAGTATCAGTGATTCCCACAGCAGCCTAGAAAACTAAAATACATCATGACATCTGCTGTACTGTTGATTTATTACAGGCATCATCATGGGAACAATAAGTCGAGCAACCAGTGCTATCTGCAATCAACAAGACCCTCTTTACCAACAAAACTGCTAAAGCCATTTACAGGAAGTTGCCTAACACCCAACTGAGCTGAGTGACAGGTAAAGTGTGTCTGCTGTTCCCAAGAATCAGATCTATGAGTTCAGTAGAAGAGTGGAGCTGAGTAGGAAAGCACTTCAGTGTTAAATGGAGGAGTATCAGTGTTAGGTGCCGAGGGCCTGTGCGATACTGTGAGGTACTCACCGATGGTCTGGGTGTTGGGCTCTGTGTCCAGAGGCTCCAGTGATGTGAGCAGCTCTCTCTGAGAGCTGCAGCTGGGTGTGCTGTCAGTGGGAGAAACTGGACTCTGGATCATTTCTTGCTCTTTTTCGTCCTGCATCGCTGCATAGACGTGGAGGCCTGGGATCTTCCTTGAGGAAAGATTTACAATGAGAAATGGGCAAACAAAGCGTGATGCTACAACATATGCTGAGGGGAATCAGCCAGAGGGAAACGGGGTGATGGGGAAAAAGAAAAAAAAAATTAATATTGTCAAATGGTAAGCAACCATAATAACCAAAGGGGACAAGTTATTTATTCATCCTGAAGTTCATCTTTTGCATTTTTAGGAAAGTTTGAACATGATCCCAGCCAAACGCATTACTTCTTCATTTACAAGAAAATATCCTAGCTTCTTTTTGTTTCCTCCCATTTTATTAGCCAATGTCTTTGCTGCTGACCCAATTCAACCATACTAATAAGCAAAACTTACCTTAGATTAACATTTGTGTTTCATTTTTCTCATTGCTGAATAAGCCTTAGGCTTATTTATTTCACTTTTTGGTGTGAAAAAGCATTTGCTAAAAATTAAACCTTTTATATCAAAAACAAACAAGCCCTGCTCAGATTTAAAAAGTAACGTGAAAGTAATGTAATGCATTACTTTCCATAAATTAAATGAAGTGAGTTTTGCTTAAAACAAGCAAAATATATATAAAACGAGATTAAGTTTTTCGGCTTACCCTACCTTTCTGAACTGAAGTACACAGACAAAGACCAAGCATTTGTTGTTAAAAAGTATATACATTCGAATTTTTTAAGTAACTGAACATTTCACTAGATAGTACCCTTTTTCCTCAGCTGGGATCATGTAGAGACTTTTGAAGCTGCACTGAAATGGCCATTTTGACCTTCAAATCGCTGATCCCCACTGAAGACTATATGGAGAAAAATCCTGGAATGTTTTCCTCAAAAAACTTAATTTCTTTTCGACTGAAGAAAGAAAGACATGAACATCTTGGATGACATGGGGGTGAGTAAATTATCAGGAAATGTTTATTCTGGAGATGAACTAATCCGTTAAGACAAACGGTCATCTACTGTGACTAGCAGACAATTATCTTTCAGTAAGGACTACTGACCAAATGTTACCTAATTAATATTCATGAGCCAAGCTGATAAAGTTCATAATGCGCTCTTCCGCACTTTTCTCAAACTTTCTGATGGTCCTGACATTATCAGCTTAGTAGTTCACCTAATTCTGTTCATTTATCATTGGAAGCACAAGAAGTGTTTATAGTTTGTGAGTGTGGCATAGTTGAGGTCTAGGATCTGCCTCAGAAAAGTAGTTCCAAGACACAAAAATAAGAAAAACAGACCTCTGTGAAAAGTCACACTTAGGGGTTAGAGCTGAGCTGTTAAAATAAAGCTTCCCTTTATAGAGGTGATTTTATCCATCTTGGTCATGCAGACAAAGACCATTACGGAGGGAGAAGGCCACATAAGCAAAAAGCAGAACAGAGCTTTAACAGAGCATCGCCTAAGAGGATTCAAAAGCAAATTTATTGTGCTAAATACAACCGGTGAGGGATTTAGCAGAAAGAAAACACTACACAAACGGACAGCTCATTAAGATGTGATCTAACACCCTCATTAAAAGGCCAGTTCACAAAAAAGAAGCTGAAATGCTGTTACCATTTACTCACTCTCATGTCACTCTAAAGCCATTTACATTTGATGCTTTTCTTCAGAGCTTACTGTACTGCAACTGCAATTAGTCCTCATGGGACATGAGGCTTTCAAGCTTCAAAAACGAGCCAAATGCACCATAAAACTAGCCCATACCACTTGTACTCTATATTTAGGCTGTTACTCTGAGAATTGAGTTTACAGTCGTGTCGGTTTGATTCATTAATGAATTTTTGTGAACTAGAACAAATCATTTTTTATCATTAAAATAACTTTTGTTCCTTATAGAAGTGAAATGTTAGCAGCTGTAGTGTCACTGAAAGCCAGACTATTAAAGCGTCTGAAAATTCTTGGCACTTCTGTTGTTTCCCTCTCCTGTCTCAGATCTTGTCTTATTGACCTCTTGTGCCCTTTTCTCTCGGTCCAGTGACGGAAACGGTGCAATCATTTAACATTTCATAAAGGTCAACTTGAAAAACTCTGAGGGCTAAATATTGATAATGTCTGTGCATTGACTGACATTTCTCATTTGTTATGAGCGCTTAGAGAAAAAAAAAAAAAAGAAGACTGTTCTGCAACAGCGAAAGGGTGAATCACCACTCGACATATCCGCTCAGCGGTTTACACTGTTTTGTTTTGTGAGCTAAACTAAGCCACGACACCTGAACTTGGAGATCGGAGAGAATGAGAATGATTTTGCCTCATTTTAGTCCTTGCGCAGACATGCTATGCCTTTTTGTAACAATATTCAAAATAACTGGTATTTTTTATTATATTAAAGGGATACTTAACCCGAAAATGAAAATTCTGTCATTAATTACTCACCCTCATGTTGTTCCGAACCTGTAAGAACTTTGTTCATTTTCAAAACACAAATTAAGATATTTTTAATGAAATCCGCGAGCTTTCTGACCCTGCATAGACAGCAATGCAACTGACATGTTAAAAATAATAGTCCATGTGACATCAGTGGTTCAATGTAATTTTATTAAGCTACGAGAATAGTGCACAAAGAAAACAAAAATAATGACTTCATCAACATGCGTCATCACATGAATGTGCTTCGACACGGAAGAGAAGAATTTGATGAATTGATTTTTTTGTTTTTTTGTTTTTTTTTTGCATATAAAACATATTCATTAATTAGTGTTTCGAAGATGAAGAAAGTCTGACGGGTTTGGAAAGACATGAGGGCGAGTAATCAATTTTTGGTCTATCCCTTTAAGGACCAAATCCTGCTATTATCTAGTTGTTTATCAACATGTATATTAGCATATTTTGCTATTTATTAGTACTTCAACTTCTAAAATTCTTCCTCACAACTAAACTTAATAGCTATTTCTATTACAGAAAATGTTGTTCTTCTAAACTTTCTATTCATCACACACACACACACACACACACACACACACACACATATATATATATATATATATATATGTGTGTGTGTGTGTGTGTGTGTGTAGAAAAGTTATTTTAAATAGTAACAATATTTTAAAATGTTACTGTTTTTGATATCCTTTGGATCCAATAAATGCAGGCTTGGTGAGCTAAAGAGAGTTCTTTTAAAAAAAAACTTTTGACTGATAGTGTACTTGTATCCATATTTATAAAAATAGTACAGTGTCTTAACTGTTTTACTTACTTTAAAAGTTAAAGTTTAAAAGTTACTTACTAAAAAGTTTATAAATAACTTTCTAATCTTTCAGGCATCCACAACTCTTGCAACTAGACATTTAACACATTTAGAAAGCTACCCATATTTTTAACTGCTAATATGTGACCCTGGACACAAAACCAGTCTTAAGGGTTCTTTTTTTAGAGATACTATTTGAAAATCTGTAATCTAAGGGTGCAAAATAATCTAAATATTGAGAAAATCGCCTTTAAGTTGTCCAAATGAAGTTCTTAGCAATGCATATTACTAATCAAAAATTAAGTTTTGATATATTTATGGTTGGAAATTTAGAAAATATCTTCATAGAACATGATCTTAATATCCTAATGTTTTTTGGCATTAAAAAAAAACCCTTATAATTTGAAACCATACAATGAATTGTTGACTATTGCTACAAATATACCTGTGCACATATATGCATTATGATCTAGGTTAAAGTTGTAAAAATGGATAACAATACCTTTTAAATTTATAGATGAGGAACACGGCTAAACCCACCACCACCACAGAGAGGAGCATAAGCATTGCTGAGCCGCTGTGATTCTCGCTTGTGTCCACTAGAGGCGCTAGACACAGGGCAAAATAAGACAGACAACTGTTGTCAGCGCACAGTCTGGCATGCTTCCAATCCTCCTTTTAATAAACATGATCACATTAAAACTTAAGAGAAAAGATTTCATTATACAATCAATGTCAATGATGAACAATTCCTTAAAGTTCCAAACATTCTCTCATTCATATCTAGAACAGCAGTCTTTGATTCAAGTATATTACCTGCTGATAAATGTGCAGCGTATACTGTGATCTGGACTCCTGGTCTGAGTGTGAACTGAACCAGATTCTGATTCAGAGCGCTGAGAACCAGTTCTGAGAGCTGCAAGGAAAATCACATAATCATATTCATCATATCCTTACCACACTGGATAAGAAAACATCCAAATCTGTTATTAAATTACATAAACAGTCACAATAAAAAGTAAGATATTCGTGTCCCGCAGGTATTTGATTTCCCTGTTTCTGTGCCAGGTGAGTCCTGATGCATAGTAGTGTTGTTGGAGGCAGAGCGTGGGCTCGTGATGTTGTTTGTCGTACTGAGACGACATTTCGGCATAAATCAACTCAATCACCTTCACTCACAAATATAGATATATGACATAGGAGGGATCTCATTTAGGCCTAACATCTCTCTACTCTCCCTCAAACACACACAGAGCCCTTGACTGTCAGGCGCTTTTATGTATGCATAAATCTTGAAAGCAGATAGTTATTTCTCTCCCACAATAAAGCCCTGTTTGTTTTCCATGCTTGATTATGGCAAATTGGGTTTTTAGGGTTATTCTGAAATGGGTGCTTCCAGTTAGTACTTTTTTTGTGTTTAAGTGTTAATAAGTGGCACTGCAACATCTCATCCTATATTAATATAGAAGTAAATATGGGTCTGGGTATAATTACGTGTTCGAAAGGTAAAAGTTTATGGTGACACGATGGACAGTTAAAGGATTAGTTCACTTTCAGAACAAAAAGTAACAGATAATGTACTCACCCCCTTGTCATCCAAGATGTTCATGTCTTTCTTTCTTCAGTCGAAAAAAATGTTTTTTTGAGGAAAACATTTCAGGATTTCTTTTTATATAATGGATGTCTGTTGTGCCCCCAAGTTTCAAAGGGCGCTAAAGATCCCAGCCGATGAAGAAGGGTCTTATATAGCAAAACGATCGGTTATTTTCTAAACAAATTGAAAATTTGTATACTTTTTAACCTTAAATGTTCGTCTTTTCTCATCTCTGCGATGCGTAGTCTGTGTGATCCAGGTCAACACAGTTAGGGTATGTCGAAAAACTCCCATCTCGTTTTGCCAGATGAGACCCTTCTTCCTCGGCTGGGATTGTTTAGACCCATTTGAAGCTGGATTTAAACTGCATTTTGGAAGTTCAAACTAGGGGGCACCATAAAAAAAATAAATAAATTCTTTACAACTGAAGAAAGAAAGACATGAACATCTTGGATGACAAAGGGGTAAGTACATTATCTGTAAATTTTTGTCCTGAAAGTGAACTAATCCTTTCATGTCTACATTTTTTTTTTAGTTATTACCTGTTTTTCATTCAATCGTTGTAAGATGACTGACAGGATTTATCATATTTTATATCATTAACGAGCTATTTTTTTAATGGAATATTTTATTACTTTAAAAGAGAATTAATATGAATATATTTATACATTTATAAAATGTATAGAAATTTATTTGTTTCATATATAAACACTGCTGTAAGTTTGGGATCAGTAAAATTTTTTATATTTTTTAAAAGGCTACATTTATTTGATCAAAAATCCAGAAAAAAACAAAATAACAAATAACTGTTTTCTATGTGAATACATTTTAAAATGTAATTTATTCATGTGAGGCAAAGCTGGATTTTCAGCATCATAACTCCTGTTTTCAGTGGCACATGATTTTTCAGAAATCATTCTAATATACTGATTTATTATCAGTACTGAATACAGAATAAAAAAATAAAAAAGAGCAGAATTTATTCAAAATAGAAATGTTTTGTAATAATATAAACTGCCATTTAAAAGTTTGTGGTCAGTAATTTTTCATTCTTTCTTTTATTTAAAGAAATTAATACTTTTATTCAACATATTTAACTTTTTTATTATTATTATTATTTAGAATAAATGTGCTTCCTTTTAACTCTTTATTCATCAAACAATCATAAATATTAAACAGCACAACTGTTTCCAGCATTGATAGTAAAAGTAACAAATCAGCATATTAGAATGATTTCCAAAGGATCATGTAACACTAAAGACTGGAGTAATGGCTGATGAAAATTGAGCTTTGTATCACAGGAATAAATTAGATATTAAAATATATTAAAACAGAAAACCATTATTTTAAACGGTAAAATGTAAAGTAAATGCAGCCTTGATGAGCATAAGACACTTTAAAATATACAGTTGAAGTCAAAAGTTTACATACACCTTGCAGAATCTGCAAAATGTTAATTATTTTACCAAAATAAGAGGGATCATACAAAATAAATGTAAATTTTTATTTACTACTGACCGGAGTAAGATATTTTACATACAAGATGTTTACATATAGTCCACAAGAGAAAATAATAGTTGAAGTTATAAAAATGAGCCTGCTCAAAAGTTTACGTACACTTGATTCTTAATACTGTGTTGTTACCTGAATGACCCACAGCTGTCTTTTTTTGTTTAGTGGTAGTTGTTCATGAGTCCCATGTTTGTTCTAAACAGTCAAACTACCCGCTGTTCTTCAGAAAAATCCTTAAGGTCCTATAAATTCTTTGTTTTTTCAGCATTTTTGTGTATTTGAACCCTTTCCAACAATGACTGTATGATTTTAAGATCCATCTTTTCATGCTGAGGACAACTGAGAGATTCATATGCAGCTATTACAGAAGGTTCAAACATTCACTTATGCTTCTGAAGGAAACACAATGCATTAAGAGCCCGGGGTGAAAACTTTTGAACAGAATGAAGATGTGTACATTTTTCTTAAATATTGTATTTTGTTCATTTAGTACTGCCCTTCAGAAGCTACAGAATATATATACATGTTTCCCAGAAGACAAAATAAATTACATTTACACTGATCTTCAAATTCTAAAAGTTTTCACCCCCGACTCTTAATGCATCGTGTTTCCTTCTGGATCATTATTTGAATGTTTAAACCTTCTGTAATAGTTGCATATGAGTCCCTCAGTTGTCCTCAGTGGGACAAACATGGGACTTATGAACAACTATCACTAAACAAAAAAACAGCTGTGGGTCATTCAGGTAACAACACACTTTTGAAAAGGGTCATTTTTATAAATTCAACTATTATTTTCTCTTGTGGACTATATGTAAACATCTTTTATGTGAAATATCTTACTCAGGTCAGTAGTAAATAGAACATAACATGCATTTTGTATGATTCCTCTTATTTTGGTAAAAACATTTTGCAGATCTTGCAAGGTGTATGTAAACTTTTGACTTCAACTGTATATATTTTTATAGATAGATAGATAGATAGATAGATATAAATTGTGTTCTTTTTTTCATTACTCTTAAGCTTCATCTTAGACATCAGATCTGAGTTCAGCGACAATAGTGCTAAACCTCACATAAAACGACTTCCTGTTCCAAGAGTCCCCTTTTTCGCTCTTTCTACCCAAGCTTCATTAAATCCGTCTCATTTACTAAATGACTCCTGACTTATTTCTGCGCTCCTTTATTTCGTTGTCGCTCTCACCTTCTGTCTCCCTCTCTCTCTCTCCTTATTTCTCACCCTTTTAAAATTAGACCATTCCATGAATAATTACTTTCTTTATGAATTGTACCAGGGTCAGTCAGTCTATTATACTTTTTTAATAAGGCTATCTACACATTATACTTTGAACACGCCACCCTTGAATAGAGATTTATGAGGATCTGCAATGAAAGGTCCATTGCATATTCAAGGTAGGTTTCGGCGAGAGAGAAAAAAAGGCAAAAAGGTGCTGCTTAAGCAACCATGCATGGACATCCACAAAGTGCAGATATCCCTCTATCGTCTATAATCTCTGGGTCTGGGCCATAAGCGAATGGAGGACTGAATGATCTAATGGATGGATTACTAATGACCTCCTCTATAGTGAGAAATCACTGCTTCAAAATATATAGATGACTCTGCATGTTAATATTGGAGGATATGAGCCATCTTCTCCTATTCGGTAACGGACAAAAATTACCCATGACCTAACATTTCAACCCACTACCTTGCATGTGATGATCCTAAGCTATGACATCTAATCAGGAAGCTACTTTTTTCTGATACTTCCTGAAAGTGTATTTATGTGTTTGTCTCATAACCAAATATTTCATTTCAGGAGAAAATTAGAGATTTTCTAGTAAAAACTGGTTTTTGTCAAGAGTTAAATAGGCCAACATTGACATCTGCTGGAGACCGTAAGAAACTCTTGTCACAATCCTCTTTTTACCCACCAGTCTTTTGTTTTTGAAAGAAGGACTGAAATTAGTATTTGAATATCTGAGCCTTTTCTTCTGAATCGGAAACAAAAGTAAAGCCAGACATTAATTATAGCTGAGTGTCTCACGACTGAGATTGAAAATCATGCATAATGTAAGATGAGGGTTATGTCTAGTACCTGGTCTAAATGGGTTGCTGTTTTGTCTGGCTTCCCCTCTGTCAGCTGTTTGTCTGGTAACAGGAAGAACTCGGCCGCTGTTGGCAGTCCAGGCAAAACAGTGACCAACAGCTGCTCTGGATTTACTCCTGTCGCCTGAAGACCAGGAAACATAGTATCAGAAATGTAAACGTCCAATAAACAGGATTAGAGGAATAAAAGCGGGAAAAAAGACAATGTCATTAACTCTCATATTATTTTGAGATTCTGTTTATATGTTGCAATAATGTTGTTTTTTTAATAATTTCTTTTTTTTTTATTATTATTATTATACAGATATTAATAATTTTATTCAGCAAGAATGCAATAAATAGATTTATAATATTACAAAAAAATAAAAAAAATTATGTTCTTTTGAACTTTCTATTCATTACATTAATTTTTCCCCAAAGTATTAAGCAGCACAACCAAGCTGTAATAATAATTCACATTATTACTGTTTTTGTTGCATTTTGATCATATAAATGCAACATAAGAAACTTAGAAAGACAATGCCTTTAACTCATATTAATTTGCCTTTAACTCCTAATATTCTTGTGAGATTTACATTTTTTATTATTATTATAAAAAAATATTTGTTATAAAAAATTTATTATTAATTTATTATTATTATTATTATTATTATACTGTATATTAATACTTCAATAATGTTGTTTTTTAATTTTATTTTTTTTTATTATTATTATTATTATACATATATTGATAATTTTATTCAGCAAGGATGCAATAAATTGATTAAAAGTGACAGTACAGCACGACTTAATAAGGCCAAGCCTAACACGATGGATGCATGGCAGTGGTTTTTTTTCTCTAAACTACAGGACCATATTGATGGACAACCTTAACTTCTTTCATGTCTGTTGTATTATTTTTTTTTTTTTTATTTTATTTTTTTTTTTTATCTTATGTTATGTACTTTTGATTGTATTTTATTTTGATTATATCCTGAATGGAGAGTCTATTTTATGTTTGTTGTTTGTTGGAAGAAAACAATAAAACATTGGTCACAAAAAAAAGTGACAGTACAGATTTATAATATTACAAAATATTTTACAATAAATTTTGTTCTTTGGAACTTTCTATTCACAGAAGAATTATGGAAAAAAATACCAGTTTTGACAAAAATTTTAAGCAGCACAACCAAGTTGTAATAATAATTGACAATATTACTGTTTTACTGCATTTTTGATAAAAATAAATGCAGCATAAGAAAAAAACACAATGCCCAATAATGTTGTTTGTAATTAATTAATTATTATTATTATAAATATTATAATTATACATAAATGTATACTTTTATTCATCAATATACTTAAATTCAACAATATTACTGTTTTTACTGCATTTTTGATCCAATAAATTCAGCATTTCTTAAAAAAAAAGAAATTGCCTTTAACTCTAATATTCTTATGAGATTGCCCTTTTTTTCAATAATGTTGTGTTTTTAATTAATTATTGATATACATATATTAATTATTAATATATTTTTTAATAATTGTATTAGTATTATTATACACATACTGACACTTTTTTTCATTAAGGATGCATTAAACTGATAAAAAGTGACAGTAAATAAATTATGTTCTTTTGAACTTTCTGTATATCAAAGAATTCTGGAAACAAAACTATCACTGTTTTGACAAAAATATTTAGCAGCACAACATTAATTATAATAAGAAATGCATATTAGGATGTTTTCTGGTGGATTGTGTGACACTAGATTAATGGCTGCTGGAAATTCAGCTCTCTTAAAACTCTTGTTTGAAATTGTAATCTTTTTTACTGTTTTTTACTTTTTAATTAAATAAATGAAAAAAAAAAAACTTTAGTGTGCATATATTAAAATTTCAAATGGTCTCTAAGATATATATATATATATATATATATATATACACACACAGTTCCGCTTGACAGTTTGTGAACCCTTTGTGAAAAAAGTTTGTGAAAATTTTCTGTATTTCTGCAAAAATATGACCCAAAACATCATAAGATTTTCATATAAGACCTGAAAGTAGACAAAGAGAATCCAATTAACCAAATGAGAGAAAAAAAAGTTGCTTTGTCATTTATTTATTGAGAAAAATGATCTGGTGCTCCATATCTGTGCGGTGCATTCAGTATCTGGTGTGACCCCCTTTTGCTGCAGTATCTGAATGTAAGGTATATTAAAAATGCTGATCAGTCCTGCACAATAACATGTAGGAGTTTAAGCCCATTCCTTAGTGCAGAACCACTTAAACACTGTGATGTTGGTGGTTTTCCTCCTATGAACTGCTTGCTTAGGTTCTTCCTTAACATTTTATTTTGATTAAGGTCTGGACTTTGACTCAACCATTCCAAAACATTAACTTTGTTCTTCTTTAAATATTCTTTGATAGAAGCACTTATGTGCTTGGGGTTGTTCTCTTGCTGCATGACCCATGTTCTCTTGAGACTCTGTTCTTATACAGGTGTCAGAATTCATTGATGGCAGGCTGTCCTGGCCAAGATGTAGCAAAAAAAGGCCCAAGCCATGATATTACCAACACCATGTTTCACAGATGGGATAGGATTCTTAAGCTGGAATGCAGTGTGTTCTTTTTTCTGAAAATAATAGCTTCTCATTTAAACCAGTATGTTCAATTTTTGTTTCATCCATCCATTACACCATTCTCAAAAAGTCCTCTGACTTGTCCACATGATCTTTAGCAAGCAATTTTCTTTTTGGAGAACAGTGGCTTTCTTCTTGCAACTCTGCAATGCACACCATTGGTGGGCTCATGAACATTAACATTAGAAGTTACTTAGAAGTTACCCTGGGAACTTTTGAAACCTCGCAGACTGTTACACGTTCTGCTTTGGAGTGATCTTTGTTGGTCAACAACTTCCCAGGAAGGCAACACTGGTCTTGAATTTCCTCCATTTGTACACAATCTGTCTGACTCTGAATTTTTGTGGAGTCCAAACTCTTTAGAGATAGTTTTGTAACCTTTTCTAGCCTGATGAGCAACATCAACTCTTTTTCCGAGGTCCTCAGTAATCTCTTTGTTCGTGAAATGATTCACTTCCACAAACATGACCAGACTTTGATAGATCCCTGTTCTTTGAATAAAACAGGCCACATACTGACATTTGATAGTCACTGCACTGACTGAAAACACATCAGCACAGATGGACTCTAATTTCAGCTTTAAATTAACTGCTAATCCAACAGATTCACATACTTTTGCACCGCACAGATATGCAACACTGGATCATTTTTCTCAATAAATGACAAAGAAAATATTTTTCTCTCACTTGTTTGATTGGGTTCTCTTTGTCTACTTTCAGGACTTAAATGGAAATCTGATTTATGCAGAAATATAGAAAATTGTAAAGGGTTCACAAACTTTCAAGCGGCACTGTATATAAATTCAAATAATACATATAGTTTACTGTCGCAAGAGTACACGATTACACAGTCCATCACAGCTGTGATGCATTTAAAGGTTTAGTTCAAAAATTAACATTTCAGCATCATTTACTCCCTCGTGTCTTCTAGATGGGTTGAACCCGATTTGACATCATGTCACACATCATTGGTTTCCAATCTTGCAACAAATCAATTCTTCAGCATTTCACCTTTTGTGTTCCACAGACAAAAAAAAAAAAAAGGTACGAGTTTGAAACAAAATGAGGGTGAGTAAATAAAGACAGAATGTTATATTTGGGTGAACCATGCATTTCAGACATAATATAAATATATAAAATTCTCCTTGTTTCACGTTACAAGGTCACAACGTCCACCTCGTTCCTGTCCATATGCCCAGCGCAAAACTCATTACACACATTACCACTAACCAACTAGAGCAGAACACGCATATGGCTCACATGAGAACTGTTATTCTCAAGTGTCATAATCCATAAACATCCATAAAGAAAGTCCCCATGTTCGGTTATAACGGCCTCTTGAAAATGCCACGGGGGAAGAGCAGGAAAACACTGCTGATTATTTCGTTCTGTCATGCCATATGTTTGAATATTCACGAAGCTTTTCCTGTCACGATGATGTTTTCCTTCCATCAGTAAAGGCGAATCTGGAAGCCAATTTTACAAGTGTGTCAACTTGAGTTCTTCAAGCAAAGGGTGGAGCGTGAAAACCCAACAAAGCTCTTGACTACACTTGTATTTGTAGACTTTTTATACCTGAAATTGATTTTTCTGACTCTGAACATCTTAATGCCCTCTTGACGGGTTTCCTTGGTTCAAGTAACGCTCAAGCAATGGAGATTCTCTGAAAGGTTTTTGTTTTAATGACTACATTCATGACTACGAAACTGAATTCTTTATGTTGCTCAATACAAATCTGTCAAATGCCATCACCTTTCTGAGAAACACATCCATTAGTGGTTTATTGTCATTGTTTGAGTTTAAGATCTATAGAGGAAATTCCAAGAAAACCTCAATCATTGTTTACTAAGATCATTTGCAGTTTGTCTTTGTTCTTGATAGAAATGAGTCATATTCTGTATCCTAGAGTCACATCAGATGAATATTCTTGCATACCCTCATTTAAACTTTGTTCAAAGAGCACTGACAGACATTAGTAAAGGGGAATGTTCAAGTGAAATGGGAAATGTCAATTCCTTTCTTCTTAGAAATGTCTACCTGTATGTTACATCCTTCAAGGAAAACGAAAGACTTTACATTTTGAATTTGTATATCTGTGTATCTACCATGTAGATGACCTCAAAGCAAACAGACATGATTGCCACTTCATATATGTTGAGTTCCTTAATGTCACTGAATAGGACTACATGTTCAGCTGTGTGAATGTTTTTTTTCTTCAGATGGAAAATGGTTTGAACTCACCTGCACCATAGAGGTTTTAATGACTCGACTCACATCAAGCCTCCATTCAGCCACATCAGGGTTGTGATCATCAAGATTAGATGAAAAGGCTAGAAGATGAGATCTGAAGTATTCTGTAATTACAAACACATATTATGTTCTTACGATTATTATTAGCTTTTGACTACACCTGTGATGCAGCATTTGTTTTCACAGTGTATTTACTGGATGATATAGTATTTAAAATGAAATATGAATGTGGTTTTGACATTTCTGAAGATATAAAAAAAAACAAAAAAACATCAGGAATAAATTTGATTGTAAACAGTGATTAGAGAACCCCAAAAAAGTTATGGATGGCAGCTTTAAGCTTGCTGAAATTGTGAAAATAAACAGAAAAGTCAAAATATTATATAAAGTTATAATATTTAGAGAATACATTCTAGCTTGTTGTGCATGCACATGGCCTGGATTGGGAGCACCGAGAGATAATCCAAAGTCTCAGCTTTCAAAATCTGTATATTTTTTAGCAAAAAACAAAACGTCTATTACAATAATTCGTTTTTCCTGCTCTTCAATGTAGCGTGACAGATCGCTGTATTCACCTCTGTTTAAGCGATGTGTGAATCAGTCATCTTTCCGATTACAATGTGACAATCATTTTATCAAGTTAGGTTAGGCTATACTGTTTTTTTTCATTCCTCCTGATGTTCCTTCACGTTTATATCGTGATATAACTTGAAATAAAGAGGAAAAACAGATTTGTATTTTGTGATAAAACTGACAATTATAGTTATATTAAAAGCAACAAAGAACAAAATTATTGTGATTACTGCGCATTATATGCTCGAAATAATTAACTTTATTCTCATAATTTCAATTTTATACTCAAAATATTTTGACTTTATTTTCAAAATATTTTGACTCTATTCTTGTAATTTCTACTTTATACTCAAAATATTTTGACTTTATTCTGAAAACATTTAGACTTTATTCTTGAAATATTTTAACTTTATTTTGGATACATTTAAGCATTTCAACTTTATTCTCATAACATTTTTACTTTATTCTCGTTGTTTCAACTTCATTTTTGAAACATTTCAACTTTATTCTCAAAACATTTAGACTTTATTCTCGTAGTTTCAACTTTATTTTTGAAACATTATGACTTTATTCTCAAAACATTTAGACTTTATTCTCGTAGTTTCAACTTTATTTTTGAAACATTATGACTTTATTCTCAAAACATTTAGACTTTATTCTCAAAACGTTTTGACTTTATTCTCATTACATTTTGACTTTATTCTCGTAGTTTCGACTTTATTTTTGAAATATTAATAATAATTTAGACTTTATTCTTTAAATATTTAGACTTTATTCTCAAAGCATTTTGACTTTATTATGGTAATTTTGACTCTATTCTGGTAATTTAGATGTTTTTTTAAATATTTTAACTATATTCTCGAAACATTTCGACTTCATTCTCGAAAACATTTAGACTTTATTCCTGAAATATTTCGACTTTATTCTTGTAACATTTCTACTTTATTCTCAAAACATTTTGACTTCATTCTCAAAACATTTAGACTTTATTCTTTAAATATATAGACTTTATTCTTGAAGCATTTCAACTTTATTCTTGTAACATTTTGACTTTATTCTCGTAGTTTCAACTTTATTTTTGAAACATTATGACTTTATTCTCAAAACATTTAGACTTTATTCTCAAAACGTTTTGACTTTATTCTCAATACATTTTGACTTTATTCTCGTAGTTTCAACTTTATTTTGAAACATTTTGACTTTATTCGCGAAGCATTTCAACTTCATTCTCAAAACGTTTCGACTTCATTCTCGAAACATTTCGACTTCATTCTCTGAACGTTTCAACTTCATTCTCAAAACATTTCGACTTTATTCTCAAAACAGTTTGACTTCATTCTTGAAACATTTAGACTTTATTATTTAAATATTTAGACTTTATTCTCGAAGCATTTTGACTTTATTCTGGTAATTTTGCCTTTATTTTTAAAAATAAAAATTTCCACTTTATTCTCGAAACATTTAGACTTTATTCTTGAAATACTTTAACTTTATTCTCGAAGCATTTTGACTTTATTCTCAAAATACTTTGACTTTATTCTGGTAACATTTCGACCCTATTCTCAAAATATGTTGACTTTATTCTCATAACATTTAGACTTTATTCTTGAAATATTTAGACTTTATTCTCCTAATTTCAACTTTATTCTCGAAGCATTTTAACTTTATTTTCAAAATATTTTGACTTTATTCTCATAATTTAATTTTATTCTCAAATTTAATTGTATAATTTTTTAGTGATTTTATTTTTTAACGTTGTACTAAAACACCATTGAACAAAACAAATCAAACTAATCCTTTTTACAATATGTAATATAAGTCTCAGGTGTTCCCAGAACGTGTCTGTGAAGTTTCAGCTCAAAATATTCCGCAGAACATGTATCATATCATTTTGAAAATGCCTATTTTGAGTGGAAGCAGAAACACGCTGTTTTGTGCATGTCTCTTTAAATGTAAATGAGCTGCTCCTCCTAAACTAAGTTCTCTTTCATATCTTATTGTGCTTAAACTGTCAAATACAGACAAGTTTATGTTAAAAACACACAGGAGTTACAAAAACAGTCAGTTATGTCTGTGAAGGTAAACAGCTGGGAAAGAAATTGCATGTTTATATTAGATCTGTGTGGCTGCAACATAATATACAGTAAATAAATCAATAAATCCACTGCTCTATTGTCTCCTCTGAGGCTGGGACTCTAAATAGGTGCTCATCTGTGCAGCCAACGACAGAACAGTTAGCATGCTTTGCTCTTACTTTTGCCATGGCATTAGAATTGGTACACCATTGACACTTGTGAAAAACAAAATGGCAGCACCGTGGGTGGAAAGGTGCAGATTAAGGGATGGTAATATTATAATAAGATTCCCTTACCATGTCACAGGAAAAGAGAAACCTGAGCGGCTTGTTTTTTCACAAGCTTGCAGAGAAAAGCTTACCAAAACAAAGTTACTGGGTTGTTGTTTTTTTATTACGTTTTCTGGGTTGGTAGATGCACCTGGGACCCTGGGATCTTTATAGCAAGTCAGATTTTCATGATATGTCACCTTTAGTGTTGTTTTAAAAATGTATCACAAATGAGCAAAGAACAAAACATATTTTGAGAATGCTATATTACTAATATATGAATATGATCTTGAATGCCTAGCAGTCTGTTTACTTATTATGTGTAAAACTCACCATGGACAGCGATGGTTTTCCTGTCTTGCAGGATGGTATTCCCAGCGGACACCTGTACAGTGACAACGCTGATTCCCTCTCGAGAGAACGTGAACGCCACACTCCCCTCCAGCGTGATCACGGGCTGTGAATACAGTGTGAGAGAGACTCTCTAGAGAATGCCCTGTCAGCGCGGTTGCAGTGAAGATGCCAACTTTATTTACATGGCACTCAGTGAGGCAAACACACACACACACACAGAGTCATACACAGGTGTGTAGTGAGTCACACATGGAGACTTTACCTCCGAATTGTTCCCAAGCCACCAGATATAGGTGACTGTTCCCACTTGGCTTGGTGAGAGAACCACTGTCAGATTGACTTCTTTATTTTTCACAGCAACAAAAGGGGCAGAGAGGTGAATAGACTCCAGCTGACCTGCGCCGAGAGACAAAAAAAGAAAAAAGTGGGATTGGTTGAGTTGGAAGAGGTTAACAGTGTTTGGTAGTTCTCAAATATTTTTTTCACTTTCTCGCATTTAACCCTGCCATGTTAAAGACCAATGAAGTTTGTTTAATTTTAGTGATAAAACTAGATTAAAAATACGTTTTGAGGATTTTTTTTTTTTTTTTTTTTTTACAGCTTTTTAATGATTTGACTGCTAATTTTGCTGCAAAATGTTGACAAATGCATCTGCTAAATGAACGAAATAGTGAAATTACAGATTTATTCCATAAGTTATAAAAACTTTGCAAAAATACTTTTCAAACATTTTGGGTAAATTTTTTTCTTCATTTTTTTTGTGAAAAAATAAACTTCTATTTAGCAAAAGCATTGCATTGATCAAAATGACAGTAAACATGTAATCATACAAAATATTTATTTTTCAAATAAATAATATATATATATTTTTTTTTACTTTTTTTATACTGAGTATATATGAACATTGATCTAAAAAAAAAAAAAAACACTGACACCAAAGCCTGGAGTAATGATGCAAAAAATTCAGCTTTGCATCACAGGAATATATTACATTTTTAAATATATTCAAATAGAAAGCGATTATTTTAGTATGTAATAATATAACAATTTAACTTTTTTTTTTTTTTTTTTTTGAACAAATACATGAAGCCTTCAGTACAATCTCATTCATAAATAATAATTAATTTATTTTATAACAAGATTATAAAAACAGAACTTTTCATTTTTTATTCTTGAAATATTTAGACTTTATTCTCAAAACATTTTGACCTTATTCTTAAAACATTTCGACTTTATTCTCGAAGCATTTCGACTTCATTGTTGAAACATTTTGACCTTATTCTCGAAACATTTTGACTTTTTTTTTTAAACATTTTGACTTCATTCTTGAAACGTTCCGACTTTATTCTTAAAACATTTCGACTTTATTCTCGAAGCATTTCGACTTTACTTTCAAAACACTTGAAAGTTTACACTTTATTCTTAAAATTTTGACTTTATTCTCTAAGCATTTCGACTTCATTCTTAAAACATTTTGACTCTATTCTCGAAACATTTAGACTTTATTCTAAAAACTTTTCGACTTTATTCTCTAAGCATTTCGGCTTTATTGTTGAAACATTTTGACCTTATTCTCGAAACATTTCAACTTTATTCTCTAAGCATTTCGACTTAATTCTTGAAACATTTTGACTTTATTCTTGAAACGTTCCGACTTTATTCTTAAAACATTTCGACTTTATTCTCGAAGCATTTCGACTTCATTCTTGAAACATTTTATTTTCGTAATATTTCGACTTTACTTTCGAGACACTTTGACCTTATTCTCAAAACATTTTGACTTTATTTTTGAAACATTTCAAATTCATTCTCGAAACATTTGGACTTCATTCTTGAAATATTTAGACTTTATTCTTGAAGCATTTTGACTTTATTCTCATAGTTTTGACTTTATTTTTTAAACATTTCGACTTCGTTCTCTAAACATTTAGACTTTATCATTATTTAAAAACAAAACTTTTGGGGGTTTGGGGTTAAAAGTTTTTCCATTTTTATAATAAGTATTATTATAAAATACTAATACTAGCAAGTGTATAAAATTAAAGTTATGACATGTATAATCATACAGAAGATTTCTATTTGAAATAAATTAATTATTTTTTATATTGAGCATGTTATGTAATGTTATTAACATTTATTAAAAACATTGAAATTGAAATTGAAATTGATTTCTAAGGATCATGTGACACTGAAGACTGGAGTAATGATGCTGAAATCAGCTTTGCACCACAGGAATAAATTACATTAAAAAAAAAAAAAAAAAAAATATATATATATATATATATATATATAAATCTGTTATTTTAATTTGTTTTTTATATTTCACAATATTACAGTTTTAATTGTATTTTTTGAACAAATACATGCAGCCATTGGTAAGCATAAGAAAAAAAAATAGATGAGCAAATTATGGTGAAATTTGGTTCTTATTTCAAAGGGGCTTGTGACAAAAAAGAACATGCCTTAAAGTTAAAGCACAAACTAAACGTCCTCCTAATGATCCCACCATATATTCATTCATTCACAAAAACTTCTCAAAGGAACTCAGAGCCATCTGCATGTGCATTTCGGCTCATGCTCCAGAGGCCCTATTTGCTTTGCCTGGCACGACAGGATTGACAGATTGGAAGCGTTCCGTCTCCCTGATCAATATGTCACTGCAGAGGCATCTGTCTGCCTGAATGTAGCAGGGGGTGGCAAGTTCACTGAGTAGGTGGACATGAGAAAAAGGGCGAACATTTGAATCAAACTGCTTAGTTAATCTCTGTTAAACGCTGATATTTAATGATCTTCCTCTAGCACGAACACAGACTAAAGCCACTAAAAAACAAGCTCCAAAAACTCAGGCCATCTGCTTGTAAAATGTGTTAAAACAGCATGTTCCAACTTCATTGCTGAGGATAGAGTTGTCTGCTCGAAAATTTGTAAAGCCAGAATTTTCGATTATTGGCATAAAGTCTAATTCATATTCTGGCCAAGAACCACCCACATAGACAGGAAGAGGCCATTTGACCAACATGTAAAATGACCAACCACACTTTTTTTCTTCTTAGAAACATTAAGAGCACGCAAGTACATCTGAAATCAATGCTTTTTAAATGACTTCTAACTTGTCTTGTTGTTTTAAGTTAACAGTAAACATAACAATTTGTCATGTTTTGATTTACTTAAAAGAACTGATTCATATGAGACATTTGTTTGGCTGTACATCAGACTGTACAGGTTGTGCTGTAAGTTTATGATTCACTAAACAGAACCAAGCCATAAGATTCAATCATTATGGAATTTCAGACTAATGTAGGCATGCTGTGTGTTTTGTGCCATAGAGACTCTAAAATGTCTTTGATTTAAACTCTGTATCTTTTTAAGCAACAATATTAAACAAGGAAAAATATAGCATAATTCATTTATTTTGATAAAATACTGCTCATAATGTAGTACTACCTATACTGAAGTCTCAGGAGATGTATGAGCAACATAAGAGTAAACTGTAAACTGTTTGTGTTTGATTCACTTCAAGGAATTGTTCAAAAGAGTCATTTGTCTGGAAATCGGTTGGATTACACTGTTTACACTGGATGGTTTTGATTTACTTAAAATAATTGATTCATTAGAGACATTTGTTTGGCAGTCAGACAATATAGGTTGTGCTGAATGGTTATGATTCACTAAACAGAACTGAGATTCAATCATTAGGGAATCAGACTAGTACAGGCATGCTGTGTGTTTTGTAGCAGAAAGAATCAAGAGAATTAGAATCAAATATTCCAAATATTTGTGTAATAAGATTTGAAAACTTTCTCCTTTTAAACAATGTTTTAAAACAATATTAAACAAGAAAAATGGCATAATTCATTTAATTAAAATACTACTCATAATATTTACTACTTGTAGTCATATAAAGTATCAGGAGTTTTATGAGAAACATAAAACTGTCAACAGTTTGTGTTTGATTCACTTAATTTAATTGTTACACTCAGCTGGATTACACTGTTCACACTGAATGGTTTTAATTTAAATAAAATAATTGATTCATTAAAGTCATTGTTTGGCACTGTTTCACTAAACAGAACAGTCATAAGAGTCAATCATTAGGGAATCAAATAAAAAGAATGTAAAACTTCCTTGAATTAAACTACTGAATATCTTTTTAAACAACAATATTAAACAAGGAAAAAATATAGTGTAATTCATTTATTTTGATAAAATACTATTCAAAATGTGTACCTGTACTACTTATACTCGTATGAATTCTTAGAAGATGTATGAGCAACATAAGAGGACTATTCTGTAAACTGATTCACTTAAATGAATTGTTCAAAAGAGTCATTTGTTTGGAAATCGGTTGGATTACACTGTTCGCACTGTATGGTTTTGATTTACTTAAGAGAATTGATTCATTAGAGACATTTGTTTGGCAATCAGACAATGTAGGTTGTGCTGAATGGTTATGATTCACCAAAAGAACTGAGTCATATAAGATTCAGTCATCTGGGAATCGGACTAGTGTAGGCATGCTGTGTGTTTTGTGGCATAAAAAATCAAGAGAATTAGAAACAAATAATCCAAATATTTGTGTAATAAGACTCCAAAACTTTAAACAACAATATTAAACTGGGAAAAAAATAGCATTATTTATTCATTTTTTATAAAATACTACTCATAATGTGTACTGCCTATCATTTTAATATATTATATCCTATTAAGTCTCAGGAGTTTAATGAGCAACATAAGTGTAAACTGTGAATGGATTGTGTTTGATTTACTTAAAAGAATTGTTCAAAGAGCAATTTTTTGGAAATCAGCTGGATTACACTGTTCACACTGTGTGGTTTTAATTTAAATAATTAAATAATTGATTCATTAGAGTCATTTTTTGGCAATCAGACTATACAGGTTGTAAAGTATGTTTAGGATTCGCTAAACAGAACCGAGTCATAAGAGTCAGTCATCAGGCAATCGAATAAGACGACTCCAAGAATTGCTCTAAAGAGTAATTTGTTTGGAAATCGGTTGGATTACACTGTTCCCACTGTATGGTTTTAATTTACTTAAAAGAATTGATTCATTAGAGACATTCGTTTGGCAATCAGACAATAGAGGTTGTGTATGTTTATGATTCACTAAATGGAAACGACTCATAAGAGTCAATCGTTAGGGAATCGGACTATAGGCATGCCATGTGTTTTGTATCATAAAAAAATCAAGAAAATTAGAATCAAATATTTGTGTAATAAGACTTCAAAACTTCCTTGAATTAAACCCTTAAACAACTTTTTTAACAACAATATTAAACTGCGGAAAAAATAGCATAATTTAATTTTATTTTTTATAAAATACTATTCATAATGTGTACTACCTATAGTCATATTAAGTTTCAGGAGTTTTATGAGCAACATAAGTGTAAACTGTGAACTGTTTGTGTTTGATTCTCTTAAAAGAATTATTCAAAGATCCATTTGTTTGGAAATCAGCTGGATTACACTGTTCATACTGTATGGTTTCAATTTAAATAAAATAATTGATTCATTAGAGCCATTGTTTGGCAGCCAGACTATATAGGTTGTGCTGTATGTTTATGATTCGCACAGAATTGAGTCATAAAAGCCAGTCATTAGGGAATCGAATAATACAAATCCAAAACTTCCTTGAATTAAACTACTGAAGATCTTTTTAAGCAACAATATTAAACAAGAAAAAAAGCACAGTTCATTTAATTTGATAAAATATTACTCACAATGTGTACTACTTCTCAAGTCTCAGGAGTTTTATGAGCACCATAAAGGAAAACTGTTTGTGTTTGATTCACTTAAAAAAATCTTACATTAGAGTCATTTGTTTGGAAATTGATTTGATTACACTGTTCACACTGTATGGTTTTAATTTACTCAAAAGTATTGATTCATTAAAGACATTTGTTTGGCAATTAGACTATACAGGTTGTGCTGTATGTTTATGATTCACTAAACAGAACCGAGTCATAAGAGTCAATCATTAGAGAAATCAGACTAGTGTAGGCATGCTCTGTGTTTTGTACCGTAAAGAATTAAGAGAACTAGAATCAAATATTCAAAAAAACATTTTGTAATAAGACTCCAAACCTTCCTTAAATTAAACTCTTGAACATCTAAAATGGCATAATTATTTTTATAGAATACTACATAAAATATAAAGTCTCAGGAGTTTTTTGAGCAACGTAAGAGTAAGCCAATAACTGTTTGTGTTTGATTCACTTAATTGTTCACTTAATTGAAACTGATCGGACTGTTTGTGCTGTATAGTTTTAATTGAGTTAAAATAAATGATTCATAATTCTAAAAGTTACATTAAGCAAAGTTCATCAGACCTGGATGATATTTTGGGTCCTCAGGACTTTCATCATCCACCAAAGCGTCTGTCGGCAATAACTAAGAGGGATGATTCCAATCTCGTGGTCCAGTTAGAGACTATATGCTTGAAATCTAGACTGTTTAATGTGGAGTGCAATACGACCAAGGCCAAATGAGATTTTTCTGGTCAATAAAGCATAAATGAGTTCAGAGTGCTCAGACCCAGTGGGTCTTTAAAATACATTAAGGATATAAAATCAGAATACGATATGGCTGTCTGTATTATGCATATTGTTACTCGCCCTCCCACGTCTTGGCTTACATGTAATGTGTAGGAAGAGGAGCACTGTTTCAGAGCCCAGACTGTTCTCCGCTGTGGCTGACACTCGATAGATTCCCACGTTCTTGTAGATGTGTTTAATGCCATCCTCGATAGAGCTCACGTTGGAGTAGGTGAAAGCGTTTCCGTCGCCGAAATCCACCGTGATGCTAGTTTTCGATCCATCACCCTAGAAAAAAAAAAAGAATAACATGAAACATCATTGAGTCTAGCTAAAAAACACAACCAGGCTGGTGAACAAATGTTCTTTAGTCAAAGAACTTTCTGTAATATCTGTGAATTTCTCCTTTTTTTAGGCAGAAAGCAAAACTGTTTCTAAGTACGATACTGGCAAAGCTCTGTGTACGATTCATTCAGCTGTCAGTTCATCTGCTTTGGAAGATGTCTTGTCTGTCCCAGAGTGCTGATCTACCATGGGAAAACATTGCTCTTGTGCAGGCAAGATGGTCTCTCATGATTTCCCAGCGTACAATGCCCAATTTATGGGACCATTTCTCACTATTAACTAACTACTATGAGTTTTGCCACAGTAAACTCTTAATTTGCTGGTTATTACATTGCAACAAAAAAAAATTGCTTTTCTTACTTAGATGTTTTTTCTTGTTTTAAGCCAAAATATCTAAAAACAATAAAGATTTTTAAGACAAGTAAAAATCATTGTCTTGATTTTAGAAAAAAAAAGTTAAAAGTAAGTGAGTTTTTGCTTGAAACAAGCAAAATAATATACCAATGGGGTAAGATAAATAATCTAGTTTTCTGCTTGAAATAAGATTATTTTGCTTACCCCGTTGGCAGATTATTTTGCTTGTTTTATTTTGCTTAATTTTGGCTTATTTTTTTCTGAAAAAAGACAACAATGTTTACTTGTCTAGAAAATCCTTCTTGATTTAAGAATTCTTTGATATTTTGGCTGAAAACGAGACATAAAATCTAAGTAAGAAAAACATTTTTTGCAGAGTAATAGTTAGTAAGGTAGTTACATTTAGGTAAGGGGTAGGATTATGGGAATAGTTCACCCAAAAATGAAAATTGTATCATTAATTACTCTCCGTTCCAAACCTGTAAGACCTTAATTCATCATAAATTAAGATGTTTTTGATGAAATACGAGGGCTTTCTGACAGTGCAGAGACAGCAATGCAACTACCATGTTCAAGGCCCAGAAAGTTAGTAAGCATTTGATCAAAATAGTCAAATGTTTGTAAATAATCAAGAATTCTCATAGCTGACTATGCAGGGTCAGAAAGCTTTTGGATTTCATCAAAAATATCTTAATTCATGTTCCGAAGATGAACAAAGATCTTACAAATTTGGAATCACATGAGGGTGAGTAATTAATGACTGATTTTTTCATGTTTGGGTGAAAACATCCTTTTAAGGGAACCAGAATGTTGTCGTGCAGAATGCAAACTCACCTTCCATAAAATATTATATGATTTTGTCACTGAAATGTGCAGTGCAACACAGGAAACACTGAACCTTTCTATACCTCTTCCAGGAAGACGAGGAAGGTGACGTTGCTGGCAAGAGTAGCGGTTAGCTTTCCTTCACTGGTCACTAAGTGGAGGCCGCGAGGGGCCTGGCTTGGGCACAGCTGTCTACGAGCTGTGTACTGCTCCATGACCCCACCGGTGCAGTTGTTAGACACCACCTTTCTGTACCTGCACACACACAGACATATAACACACATTCAAATGAAACATTTATAAAACTACTGTAAACCTACAATAAAAAACGATCGGGTGACAACACTGAAATTCATTAGTCTGCTTATCTGCAACAGTGAAAACACACACATTTTAGAGTCATACATAAATCATTTGAGAATACAGTGAACATTTTTAATTGAAAGTCACACAAACACACACAGACACAAACACGTTTACACAGACATTTAAATGGGGACTTCTCATACTGAGCTATAAATAGTATCCTGAATACACTACAGATTATAAATAGTATAATCTACCCTAACTCTAACAGAAACATTATTGCATTTTTAGTGCTTTTACACATAAGGCCTTCCTCAATAGGGTGTTTTGAGGGTTTTGTCAGATATATCTCACTTTTGCATACAAATTTGTCCAGAAAATATGGTTAAGTGAGTGAACACACATAAAATATCTACTGTGATTTTACAATATAGAGGTGTTCAAAAAAACAAACAAAAAAAACAAACAAACTTGAAACAGTATTTACAGTTGAAGCCAAAATCTGCAATATGTTAATTAAATGAAATCATACAAAATGCATGTTATTGTTTATTTAGTACTGCCCTGAATAAGGTATTTCACATAAAATACATTTACATATACTATTACAGAACATTCACTGATGCTTTGGAAGGAAACACAATGCATTAAGCCAGGGGTGAAAACATTTTGAATTTAAAGATCAGGTTAAATGTAACTTATTTTGTCTTCTTGGTATCTTCTGTAGCTTCTAAAGATCAGTACTAAATGAAAAACATGATATTTAGGCAAAACAAGAAAAATGCACAAATCTTCATTCTGTTCAAAAGTTTACACCCCTGGCTTTTAATGCATCGTGTTTCCTTCTAAAGCATCAGTGAGTGTTTGAACCTACTGTAATAGTTGCATATGAGTCCCTCAGCTGTCCTCAGGGTGAAAAGATGGATCTCAAAATCATATAGTCATTGTTAGAAAGGGTTAAAATACACAAAAATGCTGAAAAATCTAAGAAACAGCAGTCAGTTTAACTGTTCAGGCCAAACAAGGAACTCATGAACAATTCACTATCAGTACAAACACAGTATGAAGAATCAAATGTATGTAAACTGTTAAACGGGGTAATTTTTATTAAATCAACTATTATTTTCTCTTGTGGACTATATGTAAACGTCTTTCATGTGAAATATTTTATTCAGGTCAGTACTAAATAAAAAACATGCATTTTGTATGATTGCTCTTATTTTGGTAAAATAATTAACGTTTTGCAGATTCTGTAAAGTAAACTTTTGACTTAAATGTATTTATGCAAGTGTTACTACATAAAATATCCAAATTTCTTAAAAAAAAAAAAAAAAAAAAACATTCCTATAAACCAATCAGTGTTGTTCAGGAACATGTTCAGCATGTGTAAATTACTTTTAATGGTCAGATGCATTTCTCACCCAGTGCTGTTGAGAAAGGTGTGTTCTGTAGTACAGGTCCGAGACATGGAGGAGGGGAGGAACCAGAATGCCGGAGTACATTTCCCATCAGCCCTTCTCTCGAAGCCATAATCACTGTTACAAAAACAATAAATAACTAAATAAATAAATAAAATAATAATAATGCAAAAGATTCGAACAGCCATCACTTCGTTTTAAAGGGGTTCATGAACTGAGAAATCAAAATCTGTTGACATATAAGAAGTCATTGTACTATAACAACATATTGTAAGTGTCAGAAATCAAAACTTTCTGGTTAGTCTACAAACTGCTTATACTGAAGCCAATCTGCCGAACACAGGTCTACGCAGAAAGCAAACGATACAGATGACTCTGAATACAAGAAGATGTTGTACAGTGCCAAGTCTTTGCAATGCCTTCACTCTGATCCCTACATAAGGAAAGAGTGGATGAACTTTATTTTTGATGAAGTTCCAGACCGCATATGTAAGAACTTAGTCCCTTAGATGGGGGATTCAAAAAGATTGAAACTAAAAGACGATGCTGTGACGACTATATTGGATCCGATGGTAATGTCGCACCACACAAGTGTGAGTAACTGTTTTTATTATGTGCTCACTTTTAGGCATGTCATGATTATTAAAAAAATGTCTGTTCACGATTATTTCATCTAACCACGGTTAATTCGAACAACCGCAATTATTGCGCTTCTTTAGCAAAAACAGCAGTGTACATACACACACTGTAAGTTTCAGGAGTGAAAACTGCATTTAAATGCGGGATTGAAATCCCCTAAATTCGTTACATCAATTTACATGTACGGAATAAGTGTTGCTCTGGTACTGCTTTCCCTGTGATTCACCCATGGATTCACAACATATAGGCTACTACAGAAGAATAGACACATCTATGCACGTTAAAAACCTCATTAACGACTAGTTGTTCAGTTAGTTCAGGTTTCGCACACACTGCATTATAGAGCCCAACCCAAGCCAGTCTTTTTCCCCCTTCTCCCAAAACAGCTTATACTATGTTCAGCTATTAAAATCGTTTCGTTTTGTATTTAATTGCAAAGTGATTATATTTTGTTTCGTTTTTTATTAAGTTAATTTAGAAAAACGTCCGGAGCATTTTTTGTTCGTTAAATACAAGTTTTTGTTTTTTAAAGTAACGAACAGTAGCCAAACTTCTGTTTGATCAATTTGCCTCCTCAAATCAGACTTGCCTAAAATAAAATCTATAGGCCTAGATATAAAACAGTTCAAATATAAAACAATATTAGTTTAAACATTAAACTTGGATAGATGTGCGCTATTAGGCGCATGTCCAATTGTGCAGAAAGTGGAAGCTGAAGCACACTTTACAGAACATGGAGGCGCCAGCGCGAACACTAACATTTTTTTTAGTGGAAACAATTTAAAATTATCTGTAATTTTTGCTCACAAAGATAAAGTAATACATAATTCAGAACTGTAAGGGTCTACTTTTATTTGTGTGCACTCACAATATCACCAAAACATCACAAACACAAAAAGTATTGCTTAGCGAAATAAAACAAATTGAAAACAAAAACTCTTCAATTCTGTAATCCACAGGCACATCCAAAGAGGAAATTGCGAGTCAGGATCTTTGCGACACTGTATGTATAAATACATTTCAAAACATTGAGAAAGTATTAAGAAATCTGTAAAAAAATATTGAAATTAATACAAGAAGTCAGAATGCCATTCTTCCTCACTATGATTAACATAACTGAATAATTCACACCTTTATAAGAACATAATTATCTTAGCTGTCAAGAATAATATGTATTTAAAGAAAAGGTTGAAGTGTTACCCACATTATAATGATTGGAATGGACTAGATCTTTTTTTTTTTCCTTACTGATAAGTCAAGAAAAGTCTGTAACTAGACATTTTAATCATAATAATAAGGATCATTACATGCTTTCAAGATTGAGTCGTTCTTTTCAGGTATATAATTTTTATTTTCTAACGATTTATAAAAATTGCATAGTAGCCAGCAGTTAAAGTGCAAGCATCTGTCATTCATGTTAACATTTAACAAATAACCTAAAGATAAAATGGGCATATCTTGGTATTCAAAGGCACACAAACAAACAAAAATAAAGTTTGACATCTATATTTTTCATATTTTCTATACATATTTTATATTATATTAACCCAAGCCAAAGTTGTTTGTCCTACAATGCAACTCAACACCCCAATCAAGAAAACAAATGATGCTAATTAGCATGACAAGCTACACAGATGTAGCCAGCTTGTGTTGGTAAACGCACAGCGTTTCGCTCCCTGATTAACAACTTTCACACTTTGTTCCGTACGGCCTCGAGGGGCCTGCAAATGTGGAACTTTCCAGAACAGTGAAATTAATAACTTTGATAATTCTGGGGAAAATGAGGTGAGAGGCCACATTTACATGACAAGAAAAGAGTGTTAGGAATACAAATGGAGGCTTTAAGCCACAAAGCGTGGGGCGTGAAATACTACAGAAGAGAGGGTGGTGACAGATGGAGAGAACAGTACTATTGAGGAGCTGCGATTTTCAAGAAGTAACACACGTCTGTCTCCATTTAGCTGTCTTCACACAGCTTGACTAGTTTGCAATTAGTAAACTTCTTCTTTAAGACAAGTCCTGTTACTCTTCTGGAAATGCTCATCTGGTGAGGACTAGTCACACAATTCCTTCCTTCACAAATCGTTCATCCTGTTTTTCAATTGTCTTGACAAGACATTGGCTGCAGTACTACCCAGAAGTGCTTTTTTTTTTTTGCTTTAAAGGTTGAAAGACTTAATAGAGCTCCCAGTTATGTTTAATTTAAGTATGAACTTTGTCTTATTTCTTCACAAATGACTTTAGAGACAATTGTTCACATGCAGTACCATTCAAACGTTTGAGTTTGATTGTTCAGATTTGGAAAATAGTCTCTTATGTGCACCGAGGCTGTATTTATTTGACCAATATATATATATATATATATATATATATATAATTTATTCCAGCCATTACAACAGGCTTCATGGTTACTTGATCCTTTAGAAAAAAAATCATTATAATTGGTTTGGTGTTTACAAAGCATTTCTTACTATTATTAACACTGAAAACAGCTTAACTTTTGTTGGCTGAATTAAAATGTGTCCTCTTTAAAATAAAATAAAATAAAATAAAATAAAAAATGTTGAAAGCAGTTTAATTTGTGTAAAAGCTTTTATTGGATTCTTTAATGTTATTTTAAATTAAATGATACCATTACAAATGTCTTTACTGTCACTTTTGATCAATTACATGCATTCAGGCTGAATTAAAATGTGCTCTAAAATACAATAAAATAAAATACAATGAAATAAAATAAAACATTGAAAGTAGCTTAATTTGTGTGAAAGCTTTTTTTTAGGATTGATAATGTTATTTAAATTAAAAGATACCATTACAAATGTCTTTACTGTCACTTTTTATCAATTGCATGCATTCAGGCTGAATTAAAATGTGCTCTAAAATAAAATAAAATAAAACAAAATACAATAAAATAAAATAAAATATTGAAAATAGCTTAATTTGTGGGAAAGCTTTTTTAGGATTGTTTAATGTTATTTAAAACTAAATGATACCAATACAAATGTCTTTACTGTCACTTTTGTTCAATTACATGCATTCAGGCTGAATTTAAATAAAATACAATAAAATAACACAAAATATTGAAAGTAGCTTAATTTGTGGGAAAGCTTTTTTTTTAGGTTATTTTATTTTTTGATTTGATTTGATTTTTTTTTATTATTATTTAATGTTATTTTAATTTAAATTGTAACATTACAAATGTCTTTACTGTCATTTTTGATAAATTGTTAAAAATGTTGAAAGCAGTCTAATTTGTGTAAATGTTTTATTCTTTTTTTATATTATTTTAGTAAATGATAACATAACAAATGTCTTTACTGTCGCTTTTGATTAATTACATGCATAATTACATGCTTTTGATTAATTAAATTAATTTTGAGGCTGAATGAAATAAAAAATAAAATTTATTTTTTCCACAATAAAAAAATAAATACAAAATAAAATAAATAAATACATAATAAATAAATAAAATTGTTTTAGTACAGTTTTAGTACAGAGCTTGAATCTAAGAAGAAAAATGCTTGTTTGCTTACCACTCAAAGTCCGACTCAGTGCAGTCACATGGCTCAGAAATCATCGTGACAGAGTAAGTTTTACCCATAACACACCTCGCTATGGATTTCAGCTTTCGGTAGACTCTTTTGACTCCCATGAGGCAGCGTTCACCCTATAAGTAGAATTTCAACATATGCATACATACATACACACACACACACACACACACACACACAAATATTTTTTACCAATAAAGTTGGTATATGGTGTTCTCGTTCAGGTTTATTTCAGTTCTCACATGAATAATTCATAACAACGAAGCATGTGCGCATCACCCTGAATTTAGAAAATAAGAGACTGGGGAAAATAGGAAAGAGAGAGAGAGAGAGAAAAAAAATGTTTCCACTCATTGTACTCAGTTGTTCTATATTTCATATCTCACATTCGAACTCTGTGGGGTTCATGTTGTGAAAGGTTTGAAGCTTCTAGGTCTTTTGTTAACAAAATTCAAATTAGTGCTCCAAATACTGCAGTTTTATTTCGGATTTGTGCTAGTTGAATGGGGAAAAAAGTTACAGCTGCGGTCCATTGCTGGTCATGTCCTCTTTTTCTGGATTTCATATTTATCAGACTAACTGGTGCAGAGCGAAGCAACAAAACCCTGCAGCACAGGACGGTTTTGACAGACACTGAATGGCTTGATCTCATCAGCACAGTACTGTAGTCTACAGCCCAAAAGCTGTGTTTTAACCATCCAAACTATGACGTTGTTCTGTCTTCTGTCGACTTCTGTTGTCTGCTTCAGCTTCTCAAAGTTTGTCACAGAAATAAAAAGTACCACAAGGCTTTAGGTTAAAGTAGGACAGTCTACTGCCATGTCCTTACAAGTAATAAACGTACATCTATTATCCTCCTGTGAGAGGACACTTGGCTTCTGGCTTGACTTCTGGGATATATATTATTCTATCTGTTCAAATATAGTCTCGGCAGTGGACCTTAAGAAAGCGTGTCAGGGCTGGTTAGAAAGAGGCAATGCGGCACACTCTTTATGCAATCTAAAGCATCAGGACTCGCTGGAGGGTTTATTATGCTGGAAAGACCAGACAAAGCAGAAAGATATCTGATCAAGACTTTACTGGGTTTCCTTAATTTTAAGGCTTGAGATGCAGTATAGAGGCTGAGTGGAGGACATTAATGACATTAAGATGGGGAGATTCGCTTACAGAGGCTGTGTGATTGTCACAACGGAGCCTGAGGGAACTTTTTTTTTTTTTTTTACTGGAAAGTACTACCCTTGTACCTTTAATCAAAGCTAAAAACTTGCAACAGTGACACACATTATGGTTGGCAAACTTAAGATTACATATAAATTCAGTACGATGGCTAGTTTTTTAACCTTTCCACTAATACTTCATATTGTATTTTGCTTGTTTGTTAGCTTTTTTATTTTTTTATTTTTGGTAGCACTTTACAATTTTTTGTCATCTTTTGTTCTTATTTTTCAATTAAACACGAGTCTGAAAAAAGGTTTATGCTTTTGTCAAAATTCATTACTTAATTCCTGGTATATTATATGCAGTCATATTATATGACTTATAGTTAAAAGTAAAAACTAAACTTTAAATAGTAATAAAAAGTTAACTAAAACAAAAACAACAATATATAAAAACTTTTTTAAGAACTTTATATACATATATATATATATATAAAATAAAATGAACTAACTACTACTAAAAACTGAACAGACATATTTTTTAAAAATGTCAAAAACACAACAAAGTTACTAAAACTTTAAATTTGAAATGAAAACAGAAAATATGAAAGCAAAAACTAATAAAACAATACAAAACATTTAAAACAAAACATATTTTTAAAATATAATAATAAAACTGTTTTTTTAGCTAGTGCCAATGCAACATTTTTCATTTTTATTTAGTTTAACTAAAACAAAATAAAAATTAATAAAAACTGAACATATTTAATAAATACATAAAAAAAGTTACAAAATGTTTTATTTAAATTTGAAAAAACTAAACATTAAAAGCAAAAAAGAATAATTATAATTATAAAAAATAATAATTATAAAAACTTTATTTAAATTTAATATAAAAGTTAAATGTTAATACAAAAAAAAAATACTAAAAACTGATCAGACATATTTAAAAAATAAATAAAATGAAAAAATATATATATTTACATTTGAAATGAAGACAGAAAAAAACTAAACATTAAAAGCAAAAAAATAAAAATAATATATATAACGTTTTATGTTTTTAGTTAGTGCCAAGGCAATGTTTCTCATTTTTATTTAGTTTAACGTGTTTAACTAATACTAAAATTACATAAATAAATATAATATGCAATATTAAAAACTGAAGACGTTTAAAAATATATATTTAAAAATGGCAAAAACACAAAGTTACTAAAACTTTATTTAAATTTAATATGAGAGCAAAACCTAATTAGAAATATTAATAAAAACCATAATAGGATCTCAACATAACAACAGATTCTATGAAAGCATGACTAATTTAGCAGAATATAATATTATTTAAACAAAAAAATAATTAAATAAAAAAAATATTATTTTATTATTATTTATACTAGTAATATTAGAAAATTTGTGAAAATTTGCAGTTTTTATTTTTGTTATATTATACATGGCCCTGGACCACAAAACCAGTCATAAGGGTTTTATAGATTTAGTTCTTAATAATGCATATAACTAACCAAAAATTAAGTTTTGATATATTTATGATAGGATGTTTACAAAATATCTTCGTGGAACATGATGTTTACTTAATATCCTAATGATTTTTGGCATAAAAGAAAAAATCTATAATTTTGACCCATACAATGTATTTTTGCAGATGTGGTCCTGGTTCACATATATTCATCAATCATTTATTTATTTTTAAGACTTAAGCATTTTCTTTCCTCCTTAAAGAGGTCAATATACAACACTGTGAAACAAGGATTTAGGCAAATATTCAGACTGATGTTAAAATAATAAAATAATTTCTCACCTGGTCATGTAAATCCCATGGCACATAGTCAGACTCGATGCATCTTCTGTTAAAGATAGACCTGAAATCTATCTTTACCAGCTGCCATTCTGAGCGGTGACTGACATGACCGAAGATCCTGCAAACAAAGGCACAACATCAGCCGCTGTATGTCTGGCGAGCGGTGGCATATCGAGAGCGCGGTGACTCTAATGATTAGAAAGATGTAGAGCGGACAGGGAGAGGAAATGCTTAGCAATGTTATCCAAGTCAAACCACATCAGTGCAAACCTGCGTCAAACTGTCAACAAAAAGTCTGAAACTCGCATTGAGAAAGTCTGACACTCAAGAACAGTGTGACACTTTTAGGGCCTGTCAGACAGCAGAAAGTATCTAGGAATATCCTACAAAGGAAAACTTCATGAAATACTTGGCAAAATTATTTTAGGTTGCGCCGGATTCAGGATGATGTAAAATCAGAACTGGCATGATGGTTTTAATGACTTCCCTTTTCAAACAGGTGATTCATTACTGGAAGGTCTAAAAATAAACCACTTGGTTTATCATTAATTGCTTTATTTTTATCACCAAGCAAATCACTCAACATTTTCTACTCACATATTTTTCACAATTAGCATTTATTCTTATGAAAGTGAAACAAAGAAAGTTAGTGTTTTAAAATGTCATTTTATTATAAAATAAAAATAAACATACATCCACCTGATGTTTGCTGTTTCACTTGGTTCCTTAATAAAAGCAGGCACCCATCCATAATGCATTACTTCTCTTTAATATACACTCTCCAGCCACTTTATTAGATACATTCAACAGCTCATTAACATAAACATCTGATCAGCCAATCACATGACAGCAGTTCAGTACATTTAGTCATGTAGACATGGTCAAAACAATCTGCTGAAGTTCAAACAAAGCATCAGTTGAGGTAAAAAAATGTACACCCCCCTTTCAGAATCTGCAAAATGTTAATTATTTGACCGAAATAAAAGGGATACAAAATGCATGTCATTGTTTATTTAGTACTTACCTGAATAAGATTTTTCACATAAAAGATGTTTACATATAGTTCACAAGAGAAAACAGTAGTTGAATTTAAAATATGACTCTGTTCGAAAGTTTACTTACTGTGTTGTTGCCTGAATGATCCACAGCTGTGTTTTTTTGTTTAGTGATGGTTGTTGAGTCCCTTTTTTGTCCTAAACAGTTAAACTGCCTCCAGTTCTTTAGAAAAACCATTCAGATCCCATTAATTATTTGGTTTTCCAGCATATTTCTGTATTTGAACCCTTTCCAACAATGACTGTATGATTTTGAGATCCACCTTTTCACAATGAGGACAACTGAGGGACTCACATGCATCTATTACAGAAGGTTCCAAAGCTAACTGATGCTTCAGAAGAAAAAAAGCATGCATTAAGAGTTGGGAGTGAAAACTTTTGAACAGAATGGATGTGTGTACATTTTTCTTATTTTGCCCACATATCATATTTTTTCATTTAGTAAAGGGTACATTTAGTTCATATGAGTCCCTCAGTGTGAAAAGTTGGATCTCAAAATCATATAGTCGTTGGAAAGGGTTCAAATACACAAAAAGCTTAAAAACCAAAACATGTGTGGGACCTGAAGGATTTTTTTGAAAAACAGCAGGCAGTTTGCACTTTAGGACAAATAAGGGACTCATGAACAAAACAATCATTATCACTAAACAAAAAACACAGCCGTGGATCATTCAGGTAATAACATAGTATTAAAACCAATGGGATGTAAACTTTTGAACAGGGTCATTTTCTTAAATTAAAATTACTTTCTCTTGTGGACTGTATGTAAACATCTTTTATGTGAAATATCGTATTCAGGTCAGTACTAAATAAACAGTAACATGCATTTTGTAGGGTCCCTCTTATTTTGGTCAAATAATTTACATTTTGCAGATTCTGAAAGGGAGATGTTAACTTTTGACCTTAGTTGTAAGTGACTTTGTACGTGGCACTGTTGCTGGTGCTAGATGAGCTGGACTTTTAGAAACTGCTGATCAACTGGGATTTTAATGCACAACCATCTCTAGGGTTTTCAGAGAATGGTCCAAAAAAGATAAAATACCTAGTGAGCAGCGGTTCTGTGGGTAAGAGTGCCTTTTTGATATCAGAGAATGGCCAGACTGGTTCCAGCTGATAGAAAGGCAACAGTAAATCAAATAACTACTTCTTAAAACAGTATGCAGAAAAGTATTTTTGAATGCAGACTTGAAGTAGAAGACCACACCGGGTGCCACTCCTATCAGCTAACAACAAGAAACAGACTACAGTTTGCACGGGTTCAAAAGATGACTGGAAAAGGCTGCTTGGTCTGATGAATCTCAATTTCTACTGTGGGATGCAGATGGTAGGGTCAGAATTTGGCATAAACGACATGAAAGCATGGATCCATCCTGTTTTGTATTAACGGTTTAGGCTGCTGCTGCTGGTGTAATGGTGTGAGGGATATTTTCTTGGCGCACTTAGGGCCCATTAGTACCACTTGAGCATTGTTTAAACTCCACAGCCTACAGGAGTATTGTTGCTGATCATGTCCATCGCTTTATGACCACAGTGTGTAATTTTGTGATGGCTACTACCAGCAGGATAATGTGCCATTTCATAAAGCTCAGATCATCTCATACGGGTTTCTTGAACATGAGAATGAGTTCACTGCACTCAGATGGCCTCCAGATCTCAATCCAACAGAGCACCGTTGGGATGTGGTGGAACGGGAGATTCGCATCATGGATGTGACAAATGTGCAGCAACTGTGTGACGCTATAGTGTCAATATGGACCAAAATCTCTAATGGTGTGTGCACACCAGGGTTGCCAGGTTTTCTCAATAAAACCTGACCAACTGCTATTCAATACTAGCCTGAATGAGTTCCTGTGGGGGTCCCCTGGTAAATTGCATTCACATTTCAGGGGCTAAATATCACGTTATTGGGGTCGCTTCAACCCACGGACATGAAAAACAACCTGTGGCAGCAACAGTGTTAAAGTAGCCCAATTTCACAGGAAAACCACAGACTTGGGAACAGTGGTGCACACAAAAAGCAAATGTAATTATTTGCATGTGTAGATGTGTACATTACATGTTATTTTTTTATTTAGTACTGAGCTGAGTAAGATATTTCACATAAAAGATGTTTACATATAGTCCACAAGACAAAAAAGTATCTGAATAAACTTCAGAAGTTTGGGAACCCTTGGTTCTTAATACTGTTATGTGGTTTCCTGGATGATCTATTAGTGTTTTTTTTTTTTTTTTGTGATGGTTGTTCTGTTCATGAGTCCCTTGTTTGTTCTGAACAGTTAAACTGAGCACTGTTCTTCAAAAAAAATCCTTTAGGTCCTGCAGATTCTTCAGTTTTTCGCATCTTTTGCTTATTTGAACCTTTTCCAGCAGTGACTGTATGATTTTGAGATTCATCTTTTTACACTGAGGACAACTGAGGGACTCAACTGTTCAAAAAACAAACATTCACTGATGCTCCAGAAGGAAACACGATGCATTAAGAGCTGGGGGGTGGAAACATTTGAACAAGATGATGATGTCTAAAGTTTGTTGAAATATAATTTTTTTTTTTTCCATTTAGTACTGCCCTTCGAAAGCAACAGAATGTACTTGCATGTTTCCCGGAAGACAAATTAAGTACAATTTACCTTGATTTTCAAATTCAAAAGTTTGCATCATCAAAGAGCTTACTGACACATCAAGTTTGACACATCCGGTTGTATCACAAAATGGAGACCATTTTTCTACCCCACTACGGGCACCTCGAAAGTTATGACACAACTTCTTATTTATACAGAGACTGGACAAAAAAGAAGATGGGAAAAAGCTTGGAAAAAGGCAAGCAAGGAAGTTTTACTGCCTGGTAAGTGATGCAAAATATGCATCTGTTGCTTGATTCTAGCTATGAGTTGTTGTTGATGTGCATGAAGACTATGCAAGACAAAACGAAAATCTAAACAAATATTCACATTGCATTACTCGCCCTAGAATACTAGCGGGATGTTTTTTGTGTCACTCGTGCAAATAACAACCTGCAAGTTATCTAGAGTGAGTAACGTAATGCAAATCGCGTCTGAAGGCAAAGGGGTAAAACCCGGAACTAGTAAGGTATACCTAACAATGTGGTCAGTGAGTGTATATATTCTCTTTCTATATATTATTTTGTATCCACCTTTTTCTTTAATGCGGAAGTAAGCCTATGGGTGAGACTTCCAGTTCATTATCCACTATAGGGAAATAACGAGAAGAATAACAACATGCAATAAACGGTAAAACAGTTTGCACTACAAACCAGTGTGTTCATAATTAAGATAATACATTAAAAATAATACAGTAAGACCCAATTATCAAGAAGCAAAACTAGCTGTTTTGTACAGCTTAAAATAGCTGGACACAGTTGAGACTAGAAACCAGACACATAAAATTTACAAACTACTTGTACGGGGCGAAAGAGGTGGATATATGTAAGGAATAATTGACGACGAGGAGTGGCCGTTACACCTTGATTATTTTCTAGGTGTCAGACCATTATTTTCTAGGTATTCAATGGCCCGAAGTCAATTATTTCGCTTACGGTTACGGTTATCGATCAGATGATATATTTCAAGGCATTCTTCTGTTTTTTGTCCTTAAAACGCTATTGTAAGTAGGATTAATTTCTTACACAGCTCATCCAACCCTTCGTTGCTAATTCCAAAACGTCATTTTAGACCTAGTAACGACGCTTGAGCCGTTGATAGCAGACTATGCAGTTAATAATGTAGTTTAGACAAACAGACTGGCAGGCAGACAGACGGAAAGAGAGAGAAAGAGAGAGATTAAGCTTGTGAATTACCTCTGTGAGTCTGTGCTTCTCTCAAAAGATATGAGCAGCAGTGTCTCTACTTATAGTGAAACTTTACGTTTATTTTCTTCAGGAACAGCATCACTGTTACCCCGCTTGTGAGAATCATGTAGTTTTTAAGTTGTTAATCGTCAGAGCAGCGCTAACAACATTAGCGCACATGTTAACGTGTGTGCTGACTGTTATGTGTGTGTGTGAGAGAGTGAGAGAGTGTGGGAGGAAAAGAGTATGCACATTTGGTACATAATAAAAAGTAATTTTGCAGCGAAAACATGGAAATAAGCTGTCGTTTTTATCCTGTTGTTTACTGTATTTGTTTGTTTGGCCAATGTCATTGTGGGTTTTGTTTATTTTGCTGTTTTAAGCTGTAAGAATCTTGAAATAACTGAAATAGTGTGGCAAAGTGATATAGACATGTAATGTGGTCAGGAGCTCCCTGGAACTACGTTTGCCGTGCATGCACACATTCAGAACGTTCGTCACCCAATCAGATTCAAGCATTTTTTATGTTAGTATGTATGTCTAACAAGGTGTTCTGTCCTTCGAGGACATTGAGTTTCTTAGGGTTTACAGTGTTCATAACATAAATCATATTTCATCAAGCACCTTTTTTCCCATTCCAGAACAAAAGTAATGTATTACTATTGAATATTCATCATACTCACGTCATTATAAGCGTTTCCTCGCCTGGTTCGCCCAAGACCCCGTCCACGAACAGGGGCGATGAAGTGAAACTATATTTGTTCCACACTCTCCCTTCATCAAAACTCAACCTGCATAGAAACCAGCAGCACACACCTGAAACTACGATACAGAGTAGAAAAGATTGCATTTCTACACACAGCTGGCCAATAATTCAAACAGGACTTTACTGCAGCTTTCCGACATTTAATCTAGATTACTAGACAAAAGTATTACACAGTCTACTGGCTTTAATGAGAATGTTCACACTCCCCTTGATTATGTGAGTCAGCTCACTGCGATTGCATTGACTCATCTTTTACAAATGTACGCATGGAATATTAGTAATGATATTGGCGGAGGATTACCAGAGGTGCCTGATGGGAAGAGGGGTGTGTCTAATTGCCACTAAAGCTCCGCCTTGATCCAGATACAGCACGCTGTACTCTTCGTCAAATATCTGGAATAGACATAGATTAATCTTTAAACATTCTGAATATATGAGAGTGTATGTGTGTTTGTGTCTAAGTGTGTTTGTGTCCATTATTGATAAATAGCTAAATAAGTAAACAAGTAATATGTTATATGCTGTTACATTTATTTTAATATTCTCATTATATATTAAAAGTCTGCATAAAATATAAAACTTTATATAATATATAAAAAAAAGTTTCCTTTTTTTCACAATTTAGTGAACATTGGGTATATTTTAATTAAATTTAACACTTTGGTTTGAGCAGATATTCCCATTTTGTCATGTCGCTAGCATGCTAACTATAAAAATGAAAAACAAGGCAATTTATAATATTGGGGGGTTGACTTTAATATTGCTTTCTATCATTTTTACATTATTTTAGAGGAAAAACAACACCACCACACACATCAGTGAGTATTAGCAATTTAATAATTTCGGTAATATTTTATGATATTAGTTGGTTTGTCTCATTTTAAAGTAGAGCTGTCAAATTGATTAATCGTGATTAATTACATCTAAAATAGAAGTTTGTGTGTGTACTGTGTATAAATACACAAACCTAATATATACATGTATGTGTGTGCATTTATGTTTACATAAATATACACACATCATGTAAACAAACTTACTTTGGATGCGATTAATCACGATTAATCCATTTGACAGCCCTATTTTAAAGCATTTTATCCTGTTTGATTGAAAACTGATAATATAAAACTTCAGAAGACAGCTAAAAAAAAATCGAAATGAATTTCAAACTCCTCATCAACTAATACAAATGCTAAATTTAACCCTTTTTTCCATTCTGTTAGGTTTTACCCTAGTAATCTTCTTGCCACTGCGTAAATAATTAATTTATATATTTTTTTTCTGAAAGGCTTATTAGTAAAACATTTCATTAAATTAGGCCACACTCTCAGAAAAAGGTACAAAATGTCACTGAGGGAGTAGCTTTTCTAAAGGGTACTAAATTGCACCATTTAGATGCTAAAATGTACAATTAAGGTACTAATGTGTACCTTTAAGTTACTATTTTGCACCCTTAGGGATAAATATGGTGCAAAAGTGTACCTTTAAAAAAGTTATGCCCCAGTGACGGCTTCTGTACCTTTTTCTTCTGAGTGTACACACAAGCATATAATTTTATAAAAGTACAGAAAAAAAAAATGCCTAAAAGAAACAACCCCCTCCAGTTACCATTACAGAACTGCTAGTAGCTGCAAACATGTATAAAACAAGTAATTGCCTTAAAGAGGAAAATCCAGCCAGATGCTAGGTTGACCTACTGCAAAGTTGAACTGAAAATTGAAGCCCTCATTAGCAGTTTCCATTTGTTTGCCCCAGAGCACTGATAACTTCACTGTATGTGCTGTGAATTCTTGCTGATATGAGTTCCTGTTGAGTTTAGGCCTTGGGGCTTTGAGCATTTAGCATACGCAAGTCTGTTTAAATGGAGAAAAACACCATCTGATTGGCTTAAGTACTTCATGGGCTGATGATTACGAGGCTAGTGTTTATGTTAGTAGGATACTGCGCGGGTCTGTTTTTTGTTTTCCTTTGGCTGTGAACACGCTGAAAATGTTGGATCAACTAGCTAAAAGCCACACTCGAGTCATTATAGCTGAGAAATGTATCTGACCCTGGTGCTCTGATCTACATAAATCTATAATAAATAAGGACTCTGCACTTCTGAAGTGGGTGTGTGTTTGTTGGTTTAGCGCCAAAGTTTAAAAAAAAGAAAGAAAACATAACATTATGTATTTCGGCTTATGTGTCTAAGGTCATTGTTACATATGTTCTTGTGTTATTTACATTCGTAATGTCAGATTGGCAAAAGTTATGACAATATTTCATATCCTTACTCTTCCTGGGAGGGCTTTCAATTTGATTAGATGAAAGCTGGCAACCACAGGTCTGCTGTCCTTGAAATGATGCTATTTCTCAAATCCCAGTGATTGTAATTCTTACTGACAAGATATATGACATCAAACCCATACCCTACCCAGCATGCTTTAACTTTTTGCCACATCAATTTTCTCTTAATTATTTGAGCTCTCCATTTTTAATTAGACAGCTGGCCCCATAAATTTAAATCGCATCATCAAACATGCACCCACGGGCATCATATATGTCATTGAATTTAGTTTTCTCTGAAGGTGTCATTTGATTATCGGTTCTGAAAGGCGGCACATGGATTTATCCGCTCAAAGATATGCATCAGTGCTGAAATTACTGCCCACCCCCATCTGGCTGAGCACCCCACGGTCAGAGTCACCTGCCGCCACGTGTTTCCAGCGTCGGATGTGATGAACATGCTAACGTTGCTGCTCGTTAACTCTGCGCCGATTGAACCTATGGAGAGAGGAGCAGAACAATTACATTCATGCTTACCGAAGCAGATAGAAAGCTGATAACTAAAGCTATATGAATATGAAGATTGAGTGCGTTGTGCCTTTTTGCATCTCAAAAGTCATACATATTCTACTCCAAAAGCTGGCAAGTGCTTTATGGATTTTGTGTAAACTTGTATTTCGCTTGATCTTTAACCCACAATGACTAAATTTCCGAATTTGTGATTACTAATGTTGAGTAGATTAGTGTCAAGGTTAGAAAATGCATTTTTTTGGACTGAAATAATAGGTCAGCACATTATTTGTAGGACAGAAGAGAATATGGCAACTACAAAATATCATATACTCTCCTTCACTTTTTCACATGACACTATAGTGTGTGCAATATTCTGTGACAGAATAACTCTTATGTAATTAGGTTTTGTTCTATTATGTATTGCAATTTCAATTAGAAAAATTCAAATGATACGCTGAAAAGATAAACCCATGCATTTAAGGTATCGATAGACGGACGGACAGATAGACAGAATGATGGACGGACGGACAGATAGACAGACAGAATGATGGAGGAATGAATGGATGGACAGAGAATGATGGACGGATGGATGGACTGATGGACCGACTGACAGTCAGACAGTAGGATGGACAGACAAAGAGAAAGACAGATCGATAGAGTGATGAATGGATGAATGATGGACAGAATGATGGATGGATGGATGGATGGATGAAGGATGGATGGATGGATGGATGGATGGATGGATGGATGGATGGACGGACGGACGGACAAAGGATGGACGAACGAACGGACGGAAGGATGGATGATGGACAGTCAAACAGAGAAAAGATAGATGGATCGATGGATTATATATGGATGAATGAATGATGGACAGAATTATTGATGGATGGACAGACAGACAGACGGATGGATGGATGGACGGATGGACGGACAGACAGAGAGACAGACAGACAGACAGACAGACAGAATGATGGATGGACAGATGGACAAACAGACAGAATGATGGATGGATGGATGGACAGACAGAGGGATAGATTATTGGATGGACAAACAGACTAAATGATGGATGGATGGATGGATGGACGAACAAACGGATGAACAATACAATGAACAGACAAACAAACAGATAGACAGAGAAAAAAGACAGATACATAGATCGATGGATGATGGACGGATGAATGAATTATGGACAGACAAATGGACGGACAAACAGATGGATGGATGGATGGATGGATGGACTGACAGACAGACAGAATGATGGATGGATAAATGGATGAATGGATGGACGGACAGACAGAATGATGGATGGATGGATGGATGGATGGATGGACAGACAGACAGAATGATGGAGGGATAGACGGATGGATGGACAGACAGACATAATGATGGACAGATGGATGGACAGATGGACGGATGGACAGACTGACATAATGATGGATGGATGGATGGATGGATAGACTGACAGACAGAATGATGGATGCATGGATAATGGACAGATGGATGGATGGACGGACAGACAGGCAGATGGACAGACATAATGATGGATAGATGGATGGACAGATGGACGGATGGACAGACCGACAGACAAATAGAATGATGGATGGATAGACGGACAGACAGAATGATGGATGGATGGATGGATGAATGGATGGACAGACAGACATAGAATGATGGATGGATAATTGGATGAATGGACAGATGGACAGACAGAATGATGGAGGGATAGACGGACAGATGGACAGACTTACATAATGATGGATAGATGGATGGACAGATGGACGGATTGACAGACTGACAGACAGATAGAATGACGGATGGATAAATGGATGAATGGATGGACGGACAGACAGAATGATAGAGGGATGATGGATGGATGGACAGACAGACAGAATGATGGAGGGATAGACGGACAGATGGACAGACTTACATAATGATGGATAGATGGATGGACAGATGGACGGATGGACAGACTGACATAATGATGGACAGTCAGACAGACAGACAGACACATATAGATAGATAGATAGATAGATAGATTTGAACAGCAGCAGATTCATCATGTGTAATAAAATCAGAGTCTGCTCTGACCCTGTGAGGCAGTAAGTAGGAGTTCTAGAAAACCTCTCTATCTAATAAGCTAAGCAACTCAAGGAAGTCTGTGCCATCCCCACAACCCCTCCACCATCAAATCAATCAACTAAACGTCAATTTAGAGCCTAATATCTAATAGTCGGCCTCCTCCTAGGATTACTTATCCAGATAGTTACAGTGCCAAGACATTTATATTTCATCTGCGTGCAACCGGAGGCAATATAGTCGGCGAGCGTCGCGGAAGACACAAGCCTGAAGGAGTAAAATGAAAAAGTGACAAGCGCTTTCAATCTTATAAAATAAACATTTGAAGTTTGAAGTGGTGGAAGAGTTAGTCGGTTGTGAAAACAGAAGATGATGGAGAGAGAATAATAAGAACACTCTAAAGACTCTATGCCGCTAATCTCAAGAGTAGCACTTAGCATTTCCATTTGTTTATGCTAGCACGACACTAATCTTGTTTATAGTCCATATACAGATGCCTGCTCTCCACCAGCGCAAAATGAACGTCTTCAACAATAACAGTGTCATAAGCGCTCAAGATGAAAGGAATTTAAATACGCTTCGCTTTAGAGTTCCAGGACAAAAAAAACAAACTGATGTCACAGATTTAAAGAAAAAAAATACGACACACTTTAAAAAGTATTTTCTTCTTCCAGTACCTGTCATTTAGACCATTTTTCTACCTGTCGGTAACCAAAGCAAATATACAAATATCCCTTGAGTGTTTAGTTTTATTAATCTTTTTATAAATATGTCTTTTTAACTTTGAAATGCTTCTTTAAAGATTAAAGGTGGATCCAAAAATGGAATGATACATTTCAGGCATTTTTTTTTTAATTAAGGCAGCTCCAAATTCAGAAAGTAATCACAATTTCACATAATTAATAAAGTTATTGTTAACATAACATGAGAGAAATGTGTAAATATAGATAGTATTAAGTATTAATATTACTATTACATTTGACAAGATTTGTACATATGTAAAAGTGTTTGTTTTAGATAATACTGTATTTTTATTGTGTGTGAACATACAAAAATAAACAAACTTATAAAATGTTAATATAAAATAACAAGCAATTTGGACTTTTAATATTTACTTGTTTAATATATATATGTTATTAAAATGTTCTTTCATGGTTTCACAAATAAATAGATAAATATGTCTTGAGCATCAAATTAGCATATCAGATTTTTAAAATGTAATTTAGATTTATTTCATTTTTTTCGATTTAAAATATTTTATAAGAAATTAATACTTTTATTATTTATTTATTTATGAAAGATAATAATAAATTCTAATAATTACTGTTTATTAGAACAACAGCACAACTGTTTTTAACACTCATAACAATCATAAAAATATATCCCAAAAATGTTTTAAGAATAATCATGTGACACTGAAGACTTATGTCTGCTAAAAATTCCAGAAATAAATGACATATTAAAATAAATTATTTTAAATGTATGTTTTACAATATCACTGTGTGTGTTTGTGTGTGTGTGTGTGTGTGTGTTTGATTAAATGCATCAGAATAATGCATCTTTTTTCCCTACCACCGCTAAAATTTTAAACAGTACAGAACATTTACACTTTATTTATGAATACAAATAAGATCATTATATATATTCTGCATTATATGTACATAAATATTGTTATCAGCATCAGTCCCTTTACTCAAACTCACCTGACGCCACTATGATTCCAGGAGCCGACTCTCTGCTGGCGATATTTCCGGATGTGTACGGGTTTGCAGACACGTGCAGGTGAAGATGCAGAGAACAGTATGGCTAGAAGCAACACAAACAATCATCTCGATCAAGCAGGGTCTCAAAATCAGTAAGACCCCCAGTGTGTGGACTCAACTAAACTTGTGTTTGGGCTGGAATAAAATCCCATTTAAAAAAAAAGCAAAGGCTTTGTGACTTTTTTTTCCCTCCCCACATTAATTTTGATTGGAATAACCTTTAGTGACACAATTCTCATTATAAGTCTGGAAATGCCAATGGTAAGCACATGTTGCAAGGGTTGTTTAGGGGTTTATTAAAACTTTGACATTTTCTAACAAATAGCTCTGTAATGGATGGTGAAGGCAAGGCCAACAGTGGGACCATTAATTAGTTGAGTTTATCAAAGGGTAATTATTTTTTGTTTGCATTTTGGGGGGGTTGCGGAGGCCGCTCACCGGGGACGGATAATATCTCCATGGAATGAAATATATGTCTTGTCATTCGAAATGACAAGCAGCACTGATTATGTAGACCTATTCCAGACACCCGTGTCCACAGGAATGCACATTCTGTTGGCATATTATCCACTTATTACTTTTCATATTATGGAGCTATTGTGCAAAATATCATCAAGCATGACCATATGTTACCGAGTGTTTCCTCAGCAACATTTCAGAAAATAAACTCAGATTTTTTTAGTTTTCACACCTTACTAGTTTAATTTGTGTTAAAAGAATGTTCAACAGTCAACATGTATCACAGGAACATTTCTAATGGATCTCAAACAGTGTTAATTTAGCATTATTACATTAATATTATACCATTTATTAATATTTTAAATTAACTTTTTTATATATATATATATATATATATATATATACATATATATATATGAATCTTTTTTGCTATGTGATTTTATGCTATTTAATTTATATATATATATATATATATATATATAAATATATAGTTAATATATAAAAGTTAATACAATATATATATATATATATATATATATATATATATACATATATATATAACAATTTGAAAATTTGCCTTGGAAACTTACTGAAACAATTTAAGTAAATTAATTAAATTAAATTCTTATTTTTTCAGAAAATTTAAAAATTTAAATTACTGTAAAAGTTACATTTAATATAAATAATATTAAATACAATTAAATAATTATTAAAGTTTAAGTGGAGGTCTGTGTGTGTGTGTGTGTGTGTGTGTGCAATATAACTTTTGTTATATTGCACCTCTACTTTATTTTTATAATTATTTTATTTTATAATTATTTAATATTGTTTATATTATTTATATATTATGTTAGTTTCTGAGGCATAAATAGTTTATATTTTATTTTAAGAACACTGATCAATTTTTAAAATTAATAACATTCAATAATGTAAAGGATGTAGAAAGAATTTTAAACAAATTTTTTTTCCAACTTTTTTTTGTAATGAAATATCCTACTCATTGCTCTTGCTAAGGCTAATTTCATTGTGTTTTATATATTTATAAGATCTTATATATTCAGTTAAATGAAATGTTCATACCTTTTACATCATTTAACAAAATTACAGCTTGGCTGGAAATGACACTCAATAAAATATGACATAATATCTTGATTTGTCTTCTTTTTCTGTCTCCTCACATCGTATTTCAAGTACGTATGAAGTTTAAGGGAGAAAAAATGTATTGGGGCGAAATTGTTGCTTGTAATGATAAATATTGAAATGGTTTATGATAATTTCACTCTTTGTTCATGTAACAAAAGGATTCATATTCTATCATGAATTTTCTAGATTGAAAGCCTGCTTTAGGCCTAGAACAAAGAGTCAATAAAACAAGCAGAATTTGAAAAGAAGCATAAAATAAATGATGAAGATGTGATAAAAAATGTAATTAAAAATACACTTTTAATGTGATCATCTCATAACGAAAGAAATAAAAAAAAGTTGAAATCTCTTCGTTTGAATAAAAATCAACCTCTGGGGCATACAGTAAAGCAGCTTCAAAAGGTAAAATCTGACAAGTTGGCCATTGTGAAAGCACACCGACCTCATAAAGCTCATCTATGAATGTCAAATATTATATAGCTAGCTTTGAAAAATTCTATCTCTTGTTGTTTTATACCACATGTCCACTCACCAGCATGCAATGGATTCTGTTTCCTCTGAGATCAGCCGAGGGAGCCTGCAGGAGCCTCCAGTCGCGGCCTTTGTTATAGGTTATGTACGTCTTCACCTCATTATTTAGCTTCTTATTGGCCAAGAACATGCCTTTTATTCCTGCCACCTAGGGACGGGAACACAAACAAAGTAAGATAATGAGGAAGAGATAATCACATCCCTAAAGTTACACTATTTCCTCCTATAGAAAGAAAGTAAAAAAGTCTGTGATGCATTTATTACATCGTGTCCCTGGAGTACAACAGAAGTTTTTTTAAAACCCAGCCAAGTGAACTTCTAAAAAGCTCCGTACATATAGCAGTTCCTGGTAAGATCTATCTATTGGAGTGGAATGGGTGTATGTAAGAGAAGGTAATCCATGTCTGTCCTGAACAGAAGTGACATCTCTTCAGGGCCAGGAAGCACTAGAGAGGAGGCGATGCAGCCCGGGATGGGCCTCGGAGGGCGCTGACTATTCAATAATTGACGAATATTTCAATCTAGCCGACGGCTGAGATTTTAGCATATGTTACATGGAGGTGGCGACCTCAATCAAGTCACCGGACTCTTCAGCCTATCCGAGGGCCAAATGTGATTTTATGGGGGTTGCTATCATCAACAGTTTAATTATTTGATCAGGAGATAGCTTGACACCTGCTGGCCTCTGTTGCAATGCGCCGCTGCACGCGCCGTTCCATCCAGACGTTTATGAATAGAGATCTGGGGGATACTTCAAAAGACGAGGCGTCGAATCCCAAACCCTAATCACTGGCTTTGGTCCGGCAGTGCCTTTGTATGTTGGCAGCGCTATCAAACCAATTTGTAGTACTATGAAAACTTGTGAACTAAAAGCACTCCAAAGCCCTACCTGATATCAAATTGTACAGTGTCTTGTCAGATGCATTTGGAAAGACACTGATGAGAGTTAAACGCTCAAAAGGTCAACCAGCAGATCAGGAATAGGAAATAGGTTTTGTTCAGACAGACTAGTTTTTAGAATATTATTTTGTGAAATATTTTTTTTTCAATTTAAAATAACTGTTTTCTATTCTAAGTCAAAAGTTTACATACACCTTGCAGAATCTGCAAAATGTTCATTATTTTACCAGAATAACAGGGATCATACAAAATGCACGTTATTTTTTATTTAGCACTGACCTGAAAAATATATTTCACATAAAAGACGTTTACATACAGTCAAATTTGAACATTGAATTTATGAAAATGACCTTGTTCTAAAGTTTACATACACTTGTGTTTTTTGAGTTCATGAGTTCCTTGTTTGTCCTGAACAGAAAAATCCTTCAGGTCCCACAAATTCTTAGTTTTTTCAGCATTTCCAATAACTACTGTATGATTTTGAGATCCACCTTTTCACACTGAGGACAACTGATGGACTCATATGCAACTATTACAGAAGGTTCAAACACTCACTGATGCTCCAGAAGGAAACACGATGCATTAAGAGTTGGGGGGTGAAAACCTTTGAAATTTGAAGATCAGGGTAAATTTGACTTATTTTGTCTTCTGAAGAACCCGTATGTATCTTCTTTAGTTTCTGAAGGGCAGTACTAAAAGGAAAATATAATATTTAGCCAAAATAAGAAAAATGTACGCATCCTTCCGTTCAAAAGTTTACACCCCTGGCTCTTAAAGCATTGTTTTTCCGAAGACCTGAAGGACTTTTCTGAAAAACAGTGGGCAGTTTAACTGTTCAGGACAAACTAGGAACTCTATCACTAAAAAAAAAAGAAGTAAATAAAATAAACACATTTTTATAAATTCAATTATTATTTTCTCTTGTGGACTGTGTAAATGTCTTATAATAGAAATATCTTATTCAGAACAGTACTAAATAAAAAATAACATGCATTTTGTATCATCCCTCTTATTTTGCTAAAACAAGTAACATTTTGCAGATTCTGCAAAGATATAAAACATTATAATATTAATTGAAATACTGAAGAAACAGGTGTTGCACTTTAATGTGATACAAAAGCTGTTATCATATTTAACACTGTGTCCATGTTTCCCCCTTTAGCAATACATTTAAATGCACAGAGAGTATTCTGGCTTCCAAACTGCTACTTGTTTAGATAATCCACTGATAGTCATGTAATGAATACCTTAATTAATTAGCACTGCTATTAAATCAATTAGCACTACACTCGATTAGCATTAATTAGTACATCAAATCTGATCATGCTTTTAATATCGAGAGAAATGTGATTGTGAAGCAGTGCTATTGAATCAGCATACATGAGTGCAGTGTGGAAAATAAATGACACTGTTGTGTTTTGGAGAGGTACCTCATATAGATCTATCATGACATTTCCCTCTGGTCCCATACTGCTCATGACGTTCTCCAAAGCCAGCGTGTAGTAAATGCCTCCGGCCTCTGACACATACAGGTTGTAAGTGTCATTCTGGTTCCACTCTTGAACTGCCGCCACAACCCGGTTCTCATCTGTACTGATCACATGCAGATCCTGGGGGAAAAAAAAGAAAAGACATTTCCTAAAAGAGATCTCTATGATTTATTGTGACATAAGAATATTCTGCCTCTGGCATTATCCAAATGTTGGTATAAACATGTCAATAAAGAAGTCTATAAAACTGACAGGGAACGTTTAATAATAGTGGGTTATAATTTATGCACTAGGCTGACTGGTGCGGCCCAGCATAGCTGCATGACTTCAGGTTTGTATTAAGACGTTATTTGAAAATCATGAACAATACTGTTTTTTACTGTATTTTTATCAAATAAATGCAGCCTTATTGAGTAAAGAGATTATTTCAAAAACATTGTAACAATAAAACAACGCCAATATTGCAAAATATAACATTGAAAAGTGTATAAATAACTTGTTTTTCTAAAGAAACATTGTCCAACAGCGACACCAGCAGGTAAAGTTACAGCGGGATTCCGTGTCTCTCTCGCTTCCCATGAGCCCATTGAGTTTTAACGGACCCCCTAAAGCGTGATGTGAGATTGGTGGGGGGTAATTGAGAATGAATGGGGTGAAAGTCACTTGAGTGAAGACAGTGCTTCTATTGCAATTTGATTGGATATGCCTGGTTATTATCAGCTGTGATTGGTTCATGCGTTCACGAATCAGTCCGCATGAACAATATATATTGGGAAGACTAATTGTTTCAAGGAAGTAAACAACTCACACACTTATAAAACACAATAAAATCTAAAGTTAATGCCGAGTTCACACTGCACGATTTTAGGGCTGATTTTCACCCGCCAACAGGTTTTACAAAATCATAGACAAATGCCCAAAATCTGAGGCAAATCGGTGCTCGTTCACGCAAGTGACAATCACACAGTGTGAATTATTAAAGACACAATCTTTTATTATTATCGCAGATGTGTTGCCGATTTACAGTGTACCACAGTGCAACAGTGTACCACAATGAAAAATGGCCAAAATTATTTTTTCTATTAAATTATGATTTTTCTTTTCAATTCAAATGCACATTTCTTTGACATGATGCATCCAATCTTAATGTCCATCAAAATCTGCCACACGCACATGCAGACACATATACATATACGTTTAATTGAGTTTGTCATACTGTTTTGTTCTTCGTAATTCAAAAGTGAAAGAAAAGTGCGCACAGGCATTTACAAGCGAATAAAAGCGAGGAAAAGAGGGTAAACTCTAACGAACTCACTGTCACATCCTGGTGTACATTATATTTCAGACACTTTAAGCTTTTTTATTTTCCAAACGTAGCCTAATATGATTAGTCCAAAGAATCCTTCAGTTTGTACTGCATAGAGAAAAAAAGAAAGCCTCGTACTGAACAGTTTAATATGAATACGTGTATCGTACATATATAATAAAAATAAAATTAAACATTAGAGGGGGCTAGGGTTTTTCCTGTAAATAATCTTTTATAAAGGACAAAATATTTATAGCATTTTTCCTTTTCATCAATCTGAGGTCTTTTGTAGGCTATAAGAAATAGGCTAAACTCATTCTAAAATGCACAAAACGTCGGTTTCATTTTTAGATTTGTGTACATAAAATTTTCTCAGCAGAATATGTTGTTAACATTGAAGTCATTTTTGATCAGATGACAGTGTGAACTCTGAAATCTCTGTGTCTCTGACCAATATTTACAAAGCTTTGATGACTGATCATCCAAAACATTCAAAAAAGTTAACAATATATATATACATATATATATATATATATATATATATATATATACAGTGGGTATGGAAAGTATTCAGACCCCCTTAAATGTTTCACTCTTTGTTATATTGCAGCCATTTGCTAAAATCATTTAAGGTATTTTTTTTTCTCATTAACGTACACACAGCACCCCATATTGACAGAAAAACACAGAATTGTTGACATTTTTGCAGATTTATTAAAAAAGAAAAACTGAAATATCACATGGTCCTAAGTATTCAGACCCTTTGCTCAGTATTTAGTAGAAGCACCCTTTTGATCTAATACAGCCATGAGTCTTTTTGGGAAAGATGCAACAAGTTTTTCACAACTGGATTTGGGGATCCTCTGCCATTCCTCCTTGCAGATCCTCTCCAGTTCTGTCAGGTTGGATGGTAAACGTTGGTGGACAGCCATTTTCAGGTCTCTCCATAGATGCTCAATTGGGTTTAAGTCAGGGCTCTGGCTGGGCCATTCAAGAACATTCACGGAGTTGTTGTGAAACCACTCCTTCGTTATTTTAGCTGTGTGCTTATGGTCATTGTCTTGTTGGAAGGTGAACCTTTGGCCCAGTCTGAGGTCCTGAGCACTCTGGAGAAGATTTTCGTCCAGGATATCCCTGTACTTGGCCGCATTCATCTTTCACTCGATTGCAACCAGTTGTCCTGTCCCTGCAGCTGAAAAACACCCCCACAGCATGATGCTGCCACCACCATGCTTCACTGTTGGGACTGTATTGGACAGGTGATGAGCAGTGCCTGGTTTTCTCCACACATACCACTTAGAATTAAGACCAAAAAGTTCTATCTTGGTCTCATCAGACCAGAGAATCTTATTTCTCACCATCTTGGAGTCCTTCAGGTGTTTTTTTAGCAAACTCCATGCGGAATTCATGTGTCTTGCACTGAGGAGAGGCTTCCGTCGGGCCACTCTGCCATAAAGCCCTGACTGGTGGAGGGCTGCAGTGATGGTTGACTTTCTACAACTTTCTCCCATCTCCCGACTGCATCTCTGGAGCTCAGCCACAGTGATCTTTGGGTTCTTCTTTACCTCTCTCACCAAGGCTCTTCTCCCCCGATAGCTCAATTTGGCCAGACGGCCAGCTCTAGGAAGGGCTCTGGTCATCCCAACCATCTTCCATTTAAGGATTATGAAGGCCACTGTGCTCTTAGGAAGTGCAGCAGAATTTTTTTTGTAACCTTGGCCAGATCTGTGCCTTGCCACAATTCTGTCTCTGAGCTCTTCAGGCAGTTCCTTTGACCTCATGATTCTCATTTGCTCTGACATGCACTGTGAGCTGTAAGGTCTTATATAGACAGGTGTGTGGCTTTCCTTATCAAGTCCAATCAGTATAATCAAACACAGCTGGACTCAAATGAAGGTGTAGAACCATCTCAAGGATGATCAGAAGAAATGGACAGCATCTGAGTTAAATATATGAGTGTCATAGCAAAGGGTCTGAATACTTATGTGATATGTGATATGTGATATTTGAGTTTTTCTTTTTTAATAAATCTGCAAAAATGTCAACAATTCTGTGTTTTTCTGTCAATATGGGGTGCTGTGTGTACATTAATGAGGAAAAAAAATTAACTTAAATGATTTTAGTAAATGGCTGCAATATAACAAAGAGTGAAAAATTTAAGGGGGTCTGAATACTTTCCGTACCCACTGTATATATATACATATATATGGCTGCTTATGGCTGTTTTTGTGGTCTAGGGTTACATATATGATATTGTCACTGCTGTTCTACAAGCATTTCCTTTCATCTAGCAGCCCATATCCATATTTATTATTGATATGATGTACAGTTTGTCAATAAAATTGAAGCCATTAAACTTCAATTGCCTTTTATTCTCTAGATGAGCCGATGGCATTTTCCAGTGCGGTTCATAACTGAGCCATTCAAATGATTTAACAACTCTATTCAGTCTTTTCCGTCATCCAAAAGAAAAAGTAGGCCGAACTCCAAACAACTTAAGTGCCTTTTAATATTCAAAACATCAAAACACCTTTACCCTTCTCATTTGCATATATCAGAGGAGGATGACTTTAACCTTTAATGTGATTTTTGCCTCTAATCAAGTGAGATTGAATATGAATGTTGTTGCGAGGACGGCTGGGGACAGCTGGAGAGCAGTGGCGGTTTCACCCCACTGAGCTGAATCCGATTAATAATCAGTATCAGACCCTACTCTCACCTGCCTTGTTTCGCTCACAGCTCTGGCGTACGGCAAATATTCTTATTAGCCTTAAATTGAGCCTGTCAGTTGGGCGAATGCAACAAAACCACATGCTGGCAGTTTGCGAATTTCATCTACCCCAGACCGCGCGGGGGTTGCTGGGTGTGTGCTTAAAGGAGCGCCGAGAGCTTGATTGAATAAAACATGTTTAATTGTCATGTGAGCGCAGCAGATTTTAAGCTTTGAATAATAACACAGCATCCTGAGAGGCGAGGGACCGCGGTAGCATCTGCGTCCCCGAATTCACTCACTCAGAAGTAAGAGCCTGCCAGATGCCAGGGAGAAAAAATCGGATTTTGTAAAGGTTTGAAGCTTCAAAGGCTAACATCGAGGGACATGATGATCTGGGTCTGAAATAGCAATGTCTGTTTACTCTGTCACAGCGCGGCAGATTCTGACTTCGTGTCGAGCAAGTGTGAATGAGCTAGCCTACCTTTGGAAGGGTGTATTTGGGAAGCTTCATGGGCGTAAACACATCTCGTCTGGATGACACGTAGTAGATTGGCCGACCACCAGTTGACACCTTGGGTAATGGAGGGATCACAAATAGACAGGACAAAGACACTTAAGAAAGAAGTCACATTTTGAGTTCTACCAGGATTTTGGTCACATATACACACTGCGATATGATCGGCGCAATTCAATCACTTTATCATAATTGAATCGCAGTTGAAACTGTGCCAAATGCACCACACAGACTGAATATGGAGGATTAGTTTCTATCTCTGCTTTAATTTGCCCCAATAAGGCACCTCATAGACCCTGTTTATACCAGGTGTTAAGATTAAAGGGATAGTTCACCCAAAAATGAAAATTCTGTCATTAATTACTCACCCTCATGTAGTTCCAAACCCACAGGACCGTTTATCTTTGAAACACAAATTAAGATATTTTTAATGAAATCCAAGAGCTTTCTGACCCTGCATAGACAGCAACCCAACTGATGTTCAAGGCCTAGAAATGTAGTAAGGACCAGTGTTGGGGAAAATTACTTTTAAAAGTAATGCATTACAATATACCGTTACTCCCTAAAAAAGTAACTAATTACGTTACTTAGTTACTTTTTATGGAAAGTAATGTGTTACACTACTTTTGCATTACTTTTTAAATCTGGTCAGGGCTTGTTTGTTTTTGATATAAAAAATTACATTTGTTTTCATACCAAAAAGTGAAATGAATAAGCCTAAGGCTGAAGCAAAAGTAAAGCAAAGACATTGGTTAATAAAATGAGATTCAATACATAAAGGAAACAAAAAGTAACTGAGATATTTTCTTGTAAATGAAAAAGTAATGCGTTACTTTACTGGTTACTTGAACAAAGTAATATTATTACGCAACTTGCGTTACTTGTAACCCAACAATGGTAAGGACATTGTTAAAATAGTCCATGTTTTTGTTTCCATTGCACACAAATAGTATTCTTGTAGCTTCATAACATTACGGTTGAGCCACTGATGTCACATGGACTGTTTTACTGATGTCCTTATTACCTCTCTGGGCCTTGAACATGTCAGTTGTGTTGCTATCTATACAGGGTCAGAAAGCTCTCGGATGTCTTCAAAAACATCTTAATTTGTGTTTCGAAGATGAGCGAAGGTCTCACGGGTTTAGATTTTTGGGTGCACTATCCTTTTAAGACTGGAACACACTACACTACAACTGTTAAAATCGGAATAGATTTTAAAACACTAGGCATCATATACTTGCCGACTTTGTAAATACAGTGGTATGCAAAAGTATGAGAAGCCCTTGCAGAATCTGTGAAAATGTGAATAATTTTAACAAAATAAGAGGGGTCATACAAAATGCATGCTATTTTTTATTTAGTACTGTCCTGAGTAAGATATTTTATATAACACATGTCTACATATAGTCCACAAGACAAAAAATAGCTGAAATTATTCAAATAACCCTCTTCAAAAGTTTGAGAGCCCTTGGTTCTCAATACTGCTTGTGGTTATCTGGATGATCTAACATTGTTTTTTTTTGTTTTGTGATGGTGGCTCATAAACCTTGTTTTGTTTTGAACAGTAAAACTGAGCACTGTTCTTCAGAATAATCTTCCAGGTCCTGCAGATTCTTCTGTTTTCCAGCATCTTTTGCATATTTGAACCCTTTTCAGCAGTGACTGTATGATTTTGATCTTTTCACACTGAGGACAATTGAGGGACTCAAATACAACTATTAAAAAAGGTTCAAACATTCACTATTGCTCCAGAAGGAAACCCAATGGATTAAGAGCCCAGGAAAACTTTTTGAATTTGAAGGTAAATTGTCCTTAATTTGTCTTCCGGGAAACATGCAAGTATCTCCTGTTGCTTCCAGAGGGCAGTACTAAATGGAAAAAAAAATATTTTAACAAAATAAGAAAAATTGGGACATAATCATCCTGTTTAAAAGTTTTAACCCCCCAGCTCTTAATGCATTGTGTTTCCTTCTGAAGCATCAGTGAATGTTTGAACCTTTTTTAATAGTTGTGTTTGAGTCCCTCAATTGTCCTCAGTGTGAAAAGATGGATCGCAAAACCATACTGGAAAGGGTTCAAATATGCCAAAGATGCTGGAAAACTGAAGAACAGCGCTCAGTTTAACTGTTCAAAAAAAAAAAAAAAAAAAAAAAAAACATTCTCATGGTCGTAGATCATCCAGGTTCCCAAACTTTTGAAGGAGATGTTATTTTAATAATTTTAGATTTTTTTTATGTCTTGTGAACTATATGTAACAAAAAATATCTTACCCAGGACAGTGCTAAATAAAAAAATAACATGCATTTTGTATTATCTCTCTCAATTTGTTAAACTATTCACATTTTCACAGATTCTGCAAGGGGTTCCCAAACTTTTGAATGCCACTGTAGTTACAGAGAAAAAAAAAAGCGCATCGTGACTGAGGATCAGACACTACCAGACTTTCATGTTTTTACGAAGACACAACAATCAGCTAAAATAATAGTCTGAAGCAAAAACAAAAAATGCACAGACCTGCTCTGATTTTGGGCATTGAGCGTCAACTACAGACTGTAAATCAACGCAAAAATCTGTGAAAAAGTCATGTAGTGTATTCCAGCTGTTTTTAAAATAAACTGTGTTTTTAAAAGAGAACAACCATCCCATGTACTTGACTGTACCAAAATGAAAGAAAATATCATGTTTGCACTCAAACTGAAATTCAAGGATATATTTAAGTATAATGAATTAAAGTATAACTGAACTGTGGAAAAATGCTCAAATATTGATACAATAATTTAAAATGTCAGTGCAACCTCATAAGAAAAATTAACTACTGCTACAGCGATACTAGTCAAAGGTTCCCCTCTATAAATGACTTACCTGGACAAACACATACTCATCCTGGACCACCAGTGAATTGGGGTCAATGTACCCAGGAAAAGGTTTACCCTTGTTGGCATCTGTGCAGTTCTGAAGCTTGCATGTGACATAAAGAGCCTCTGCAACAAACACAGGACAAATGACAGAAAAATATAAAGGTACATTCGATTTCCAGACACACAGATGAAGAGATATAGTAGTATAATAGAGACAATAACCAAAAGTACTACATTAAGTTATTATATTATTACTTTTTTCTCTTTTAGTATTTATATGTGATTCCAAATAAAACAAAAACACATTGTAGTTCAAAAATTTCAGATTTAATTCAATGTGTTACTTGCTGAAATTTACTAGCAATTTCGAAGTTAATACTCTCTTAAAGTACCAACACCATTTTTTTCAGAGTACATAGTTTCTGAGTTGATTTATGGTATTGTTACTATCAACACATTTAAATTGTACCTTTACCAAGAGAGGTAGATCTCTAGTAGCCTAAAAAATGTTATTAAAACTCAATCTTTCCAACTGCCCTTGTGTATTACATTGAAATAGTCTAAAAAACCTCACTCAACTCGATTGAGGGACCACATACAGTAAAACTGAGACATGTAGCTTCTCTTTCTGCTCGTCAATCAACAGAAATAGGTTCAACAAACAAAAGACAAACTCAATTTGTGCAGTATGTTTCTTCATTAATGTTAATTACTGACGACAAATACGGAAAGATGGATTTGCTGGTGCGGAACTCTCCGTTTTGCATTTTAATGTGTAGCCTATTTCAAACCCTCTAAGTGTTGCCTTGTGCTGTGTTTGAATTATTGCTTCTTGAAATGTAATCAAAGCACGTCCAGGGACGCCATTCAGACTTACGGGTTTCTGAGATGCTGGTCTCAAGGTGAATCAGGCCCGGCTCTTTATCAAGGCCCAGTTTAGACCTGGAGAGCCCAAAGGAAATAAAAAATAGTGTTTTATAAAATGAGCTTTGGAAAAGGAAAATCCTTTGTGTTTCCATACAACAACAGATGGGTCAAAATAAGGGCATTGGCTTTTTTGTGTGCCGGCTAAAAGATCCATGTTAGCCTCCCGAAGGAGCAATGTGGGTTAAGTCGAGAAAGTACCATCAGAACAGCCTATCCTGTTAAGCCTCCGTTTCCATCTCCATCTATCTGTGCTTTCTGACAGAAGCAAGGAGCATATCCTGACATCATTAAAAGTAAGCCCTTCTCATTTGCTTCCCAAGAACACCCACAGGCAGCGCACACAGCTCTCTCGCTCTTTTTAGTGTGGAAAAAAATCATTGTTGCATGAAATATTTATTCGAGACTGAAAAATCAGAGAGAGCTGCTCCAGAGAGGAACACACAAAGGTAGAACCAGACTATCTCAAGACTTTATCATGACACTTATTGGAAGCATTGACGCTTTCACAAATATAGCATCCCATGGCGTGCTCTGGGATCAGCCTTAATATTTTAAAGGTGGAGCGGCAAATTCAATAAACAGTTACACCGCATGTGCGCACCGTAGTTTTAACCCCCCACCCTCCCCCCCCCCCCCCCCCGCGATCCAGAGTGAGAAGGTTTACTTTGCTAAAGTGTCAATTAATGTGAGCTGACTGTATAAATCCCCACTTATTATATAGCTACTCAAATAAATAAATAAATGGACAGACATGATATTGAGTTGAAATTGATTAACTGTATATTATCTTGAAAAATGGGCCAACGTAAAAACAATCACCCGAGAAGGACAAGATGAACACTGAAACAATATTACAGTAATATAAATACTGAACTCCTCTGAGGACATTTTCATTACAATAAATAACTAAGACGCATGCTGGAACCACTTGTGTTTGTATGAAACAAGAGAGTCTGTGGTGTTATACAAAAGAGAACAAAATGTCAGATAATATGTAACCTTGGACAACAAAACCAGTCATAAGTAGCACTGGTATATTTGTAGCAATATCTAACAATACACTGTATGGGTCAAACTTTTTTCTTTCTCAATTTTTCTTTTATGCCAAAAATCATTTGGATATTAAGTAAGATCATGTTCCATGAAGATATTTTGTACATTTTCTACTGTAAATATATCAAAACTTTTTGATTAGTAATATGCATTGCTAAGAACTTCTTTTAAACAATTTAAAAGGCAATTTTATCAATATTTAGATTTTTTTGAACCCTCAGATTCCAGATTTTCAAATAGTTATATCTCGACCAAATATTGTCTATATTGTCCAAAACATACATCAATGGAAAGCGTATTTATTCAACTTTCAGATGATGTATCAATCTCAAAATTGACCCTTATGACTGGTTTTGTGGTCCAGGGTCAATTATGACGCAATTGACAAATCAGAATTGAGTTTTCCAAAAAGGCACTTTATCAGCAGCCTTGGTTGCAGAAGAATTTTTCCCATAAAGTCATTTTTTCACAATCACAGCATCACAAATTTGAAGCCAAAAAAAAAAAGAAGTGAAAACTCAACAAAATGAGGGAAAGAACTACCCATGACACACTGTGAATCACATAATCTAATTAAAAATAATAGATCAATATAAAACCATTGATCTGAATATGTTTCTGCATAAAGCAAAATATGCATTTTATGCATTTAAATATTGTTAGTATTTTGAGTGCATTATAGTTTACGTCATTCGCAACACTAAACAGTTATTTTACTCCAATTGTTGCAATTATATGACTAGTGGTGATGTAGTTTTCACCAGGAATTCTGCCATGGAACATGAATATTCAACTATTTATATTATTAAAAAAAAAAAAAAAAGTTGATGACTGATAAGCTCAAGTCTGTTTGTAAAGTTTTGCAAGTTATCACTCACAATCAATTTCCATTAGTGTTAGTTTTGTCAATAAAAACTATTACAAAAAATGTCAACATGCAAAATTATTGCTGAAAAAAAAATGGAGACAAAATATTCCGACTGCTGTACATGGCTCAACTTTTATGGGTGTGGTTGCCAGATATCAAGAGTTTAAATCAGGGCTTCTCTTTTACAAGCATACATTTTCTCCCATGTTAATTTTTGCAATCTGGCAACACACTCGCTCTTCATTACAGAAGCGCCAACGATGATCGTAAAACACTGACAAACAAGCAAGCTGAAGTTTAGCAATCTCCATGTGAGATGTTTGGCTTAAATGAATGTGTCTGTCAACCTTTCTGTCATCTGTCATGAGATCTTGATTATTTTGTTTGCGATTGTGGTTGCTGATTAAATGCACTTAAAGGAATAGTTCACCCAAAAATGAAAATTTCCCCATGATTTACTGACCCTCAAGCCATCCTAGGTGTATATGACTTTCTCCTTCCAGATGAACAAAGTGTGAGTTGTTTTAGAATTTATCCTGGCTCTTCCAAGCTTTATAATGGTGGTGGAGAGTGGCTGATATTTTGAAGCTCCAAAAAGTGCATATATTTGTCAAAAAACTAACCCATACGTCTCCGGGGGTTAATACATGTCTCATATACACCTAGGATGGCTTGAGGGTAAGTGAATGGGGACATTTTCATGGGGAAATTTTCATTTTTGGGTGAACTATTCCTTTAGTCACTGTTGTTTTAATAGGGAAACATTATTGCAATTTGGAATTATTGGAATTACTATTAGGAATTTCACTATTTTATTTTATTTAATTTTTTTTTTTCAGTTTTCATAATGTAGTTTTTCATATCTAAGACTTTGATTTTCATTTCTATATTAAATAGCCTATGATGAATCATTACACTAGATGATGTAAAAAAAAAACGTGTATATGAGTCCAGATTCTATTGATTTGTGCTTATTAGTGAAAGTGCAATATCTGGAATGTAAAAATACATTTCTCAAATGACAAGAATCACTGTGATTATAATCTTGCGAGTATTATTTTCCCAGCATAGTTAACCCATAGCAAACATGAATAGCATTATGCAATGTGGGCATATAATGTATATCAGAATTAATTTAGTTTTACCTGACTCACACCCAACATTATTACTTACTCCCTTACCCACAAGAACAGTTCAATTTCAAAGAAAACTGTTAAGGTTTCAATTTCAGATCAATTGTGAAAATTAAGGTAAAGGAGTTCTGACCCGTTCACTTCCACCAAGACTTTAAATCTGTGTGGGTATTAGGCCAGAAATGAATCGCATCAGATCTGAGTTACTTCTAAAGCTCTGACAGATATAAAAGTCCATTTCATCCACTCAAAGCTTCATTTTTTCAATCATCTCATATACTGGCTGCGACTATGGCGGTGTATCTCATCAAAAGGGACAATCTAATTTCACATAGTCAATAGCTACACATTTGTAAGGGTTATATGTCTCATCTCACTTCAGATAATAAGACTCCATATGTGAGAGTTCATAGAGGGGAACTTGTGAGGATAGATCATTACCAGCCTAAAAATAACGGTACTCCAGGCTGACTCTCTGATGTCTTCGCTCTGTCCCACTTTGACAACGCTTATGCAAAAATCCCACACTAAAATGGCCTCAAAAAACAAAATCCCCGTGCTAAAGAGACTAGAATTTGGATGGTTAAAGACAGACATGATCAATGAAAAACTGACCAACCAGTTGAGAGTTTAAATTGTATTGTGCTTGCCACAAATTGAATGCAAGGTGACTCATTGATTCTTGAGACATGGAACAAAACTTTTTCCTTCAAACTTTTACCTGTTTTTAGTTGTGGAGAGATGATGAATATTCTGTTTCTTAACACAAATATGGCATTTATTTACCTTTTTATTATAATTTACCCATTTCACCAATCAATATATCAATATACTACTCAATATACGTCATATAAAAATATATATGTGACCCTGGACCACAAAACCAGTCATAAGTAGCAACAGTATATTTGCAGCAATAGCCAAAAATACATTGTATAGGTCAAAATTATATATATATATATATATATTATGACAAAAAACATTAGGATATTATGTAAAGATCATGTTCTATGAAGATATTTTGTAAATTCCCTACCGTAAATATATCAAAAAGTAAGTTTTGATTAGTAATATGCATTGCTAAGGACAATTTTAAAGGCGATTTTCTCAGTATTTAGATTTTTTTGCACCTTCAGATTCTAGATTTTCAAATAGTTGTATCTTGGCCAAGCGTATTGGTGTGGAAAGCTTATTTATAGCTTTCAGATGATGTATAAATCTCAATTTTAAAAAATCTACCCGTACCCGTTATATTTCATATGAAATAGATATGGTTATGTCAAGGTTTGATGAAAACACATATACATACAAATAAAGAAAAAATACGTTTTTTTGTGTGTGTGTGTGTGTGTGTTACTGTATTAGCAGTTAGCCAAAGGAGAGAAAAAGGCTATTGTTTTTAATACAAGTGTTCTATGAAAACATAGTTCTTTTTGAGGGGGAAAAAAATCTGACTGTGGTGACAATTCAATAGATGAAAATCAGTTTTAAACCATCTGGCAGTTTTAGTTAATTTACTTAATCAATATTTCATCAATGTTTTAAAAAAATATTTAACTTGACTTTATTTTAGAAACTTTTTTTTTTTTACTTCTGTCACCAGTTTTTGTCCCAAATAACCAAGAATAAGTGGAATATGTGTTTACAATAATAATAATAATAAAAAAAAAAAAAAAAAAAAAAAACAATTGATTCATGCCCAAAATGCCTTTCATGTCATTCCAGCTTGTCCACTTGAGACCAGAGATAAACATAAAATCGAATCGAATTTAGAATTTATTTCTCTACAGGTCTCTTTAATCACCCCAGTCTAGACATCTATTAGCCATTCTGATCAAGTTGAATAAGCTTCCTTAATGACTAAATCATTTGCAACATTGCAAATGCAGACTCTGACTCAGTAACAAGGTCTAATGACAACATTCATTAAAGAGCTTCAAGGCTTCGGACATAAACCTTCGAGATAGAGTTGGTGGTGGAACACAGTGGGGAAGATCACATCAGGATTGAACAACAATCTGTGTTCTTTGCTTTATTCTTTTATCAGGCACAGAATGCAGGAGCCCAAATGATTGATGTTCCACATGCAGCAGAAGAAATCACACAGAGAGCTTACCAGTAGAATCGATTGGGCGCCACCCGCTCGTGAACGAGCTGCCATCGACGGCCAAACTCAACAGAGCTGTAGAGCTGAAGACGAAAAACTGTGTTAGCAAAGGAATTGAAAGAAGATTCTTGTCTCTTCTGATGGTGCAATATGCTGCTTTAATCTATAATTAGTTCACTCCTGAATTAAAATTTCCTGAGAATTTACTCACTCCTATGTCATCCAAGATGTTCATGTCTTTGTTCAGTTGAAAAGAAATTAAGGTTTTTAAGGAACACATTCCAGGATTTTTCTCCATTTCTTAGACTTCAATGAGGATCATGAGTTGAAGGTCTCTCCAGTTTCTCCTCCAGCTTCAAAATAATCTGACATCATTGTTATACCTTTTTTTTTTTTGTAAAGGGCATTTGACTTTCTTTGCACATTCGTAAATCACGCATGACATCTGCTAGTGCTAGTGCTTTTTTTTTTTTTTTTTTTTACATTTTTAAAAAATGGATAAGATGCTTATTCTTTGGCTGGGATCGTGTAGAGCCCTTTGAAGCAGCTTTAAAACTGCAGTTTGGAACCTGTTGATCCCCACTGAAGTCCACTTTGGAGTGAACTAATTATTTAATCTGCTTATTGGCATTGTTTAGTTAAGTTTAGTTTACTCTTGATTCTTAATTCCGTTCCAAAACCTAGTGAATTGCCTCAATGCCTAGGCAGCAGTCTTTCTTTAAAAGCAACATTAGGAAAATATGAACAGTGTTGGAAATACTGAACCGTTGGAAATTATGTACAACACATTACAAGTAAAGCAAGTTACGTAATCAGATTTTCAAGTAACTAGTAAAGTAACAATTTGCTTTTTAATTTAAAAGTTACAGCTCTCCTGAAATGTTTGAAATGGCTTCAGCCTGAGGCTTATTCATTTCACTTTTCATGTAAAAGGGCTTTAACATTTAGCAAAAATATAAGTTTTTTTAATATTAAAAACAAACAAGCGCACCCAGCCCAGATGAGAAAATGCTTACTTTCCATAACAAGTAACAAAGTAATGCAGTTTTTAGAGAGTAACATGACATTGTAATGCATTACTTTTAAAATTAGATTTCCCTAAAACTTTAGGCCATTATGAAATCTAATTTTTAAATGCTCTACATGGGTAGCAACTCTATGCACCACACAAACAGCATTTTTGGCATTTTGATTTTAGCCTGTTGCAGACCTGTCAATGTGATTTCGCACCACTTCACTTTGCACAGTCACATCTTCAGTCACAGAATATGCAAAATATTAATTATTTTACCAAAATAAGAGGGATCATACAAAATGCATGTTACCTTTAATTTAGTACTGACCTGAATAAGATATTTCACATAAAAGATGTCTAAAGATAGTCCACAAAAGAAAATAATTACTGAATGTATAAAAAGTTTACACGCACTTGATTCTAACACTTTGTTGTTACCTGAATGATTTTTGTTTGTTTTGTTTTGTTTTGTTTTGTGATAGTTGTTCTCAAGTCCCTTGTTTGTCCTGAACAGTTGAACTGCTAGTCCTGAACTGAAAAATCTTTCAGGTCCCACAAATTCTTTTGTTTTTCAGCATTTTTGTGGATTTGAAGCCTTTCCAACAATGACTGTATGATTTTGAGATCCATCCTTTCACACTGAGGACAACTGAGGGACTGGGGTGTAAACTTTTGAACAAAATAAATTTTTCTTATTTTGCCTAAATATCATATTTTAGTACTGCCTTTCAGATGCTACAGAAGATCCCAAAAGACAAAATAAGTTAGATTTACCCTGATCTTCAAATTCCAGAAGTTTTCACCCACAGCTCTTAGTGGATTGTGTTTCTTTCTAGAGCACCAGTGAGCGTTTGAACCTTCTGTAAACGTTGCACTCAGTCCCTCAGTTGTCCTCAGTGTGAAAAGTTGGATCTCAAAATCATACAGTCATTGTTGGAAAGAGTTCAAATTTGTGGGACCTGAAGGATCATATCAGGTATGTAATCATTCAGGTAACAACACTATATTAAGAATCAAACTTTTGAGACATTTTATTATTATTATTCTCTCTTGCATATATGTAAACATTTTTATGTGAAATATCTTATTCAGGTCAGTACTAAATAAAAAAATAACATGCATTTTGTATGATCCCTTTTATTTTGGTAAAATAATTTTGCAGATTCTGTAAAGTGCATGTAAGCTTTTCACTCCAACAGTATATATTTCATCTCAAGTTTAGTATTTAGCCAAGAGCAGTGCGAGAGAGTGGTTTTCTCTTTAAAATAACATTAATGACACATTTTACAGTCATAAATCCAACTACGTTTAAGTGAACACTGGCCACGAATGGCATTTTAAAAAGTGATTAAAAGTTAAAAAGGTTATTTCCTTATATTCTTATTTGTATTTTTGACCAAGTAAATGCAGCCTTGGTAAGCACAAGATATTTCTTTCAAAAAGTCTAACCAACTCCAAACTTTTGAATGGATATTTATTTATTTATTTATTAATTTTTTTTTTTTTTTTGGATTGAGCTTGTTGCAGTCTATTATGGGTTTGTCTTCTTCCATATAGGATGCGCGTGTTGCTGCCTAAAAATTGATCCAAAACAGTTTAGAAGCCAACTTAATTAAGTCGCCAAGCTTTGGAAACAGAATTCGCATCAGAAGCGTGCCTTAAAATGCTGCCTACGTAGGGAGCTAACTAGGTTTTGGAACCGAGCAAATGAAATGATGAACGACTTTCCAATAAAACAAAATCTTAAAATGATCATTTCAAAATTAGTATAATTACAGTGGAAAATTGGCAATCAGAGAGAGAACAAACACAGAGATCTGAAATTTGTCAAATAGAGCATAAAAATGACTCACGTATATATTTCTCAGTATGGCAGGAAGCATTCTATTTATGTGCACGGTTCTTTGGGGGGAATCATTTTATATAAATGGCAAACATAAATATGTCACACTGGTACTTACAGCACTTTGGAATGAAATGTGCCATTTGTTAAAGTGTTGAGCAAAAGTTTTCCCTAGGTGTGAAACTTCACTTGCCTTGCACAAAGCAGCATATTTTTGCCAGGTTTTGCGAGACAGTTCTAAAACAGTGGGGGGGTTTTCAATGCAGCACTTGTATTTGCATCAGTTGGGAACTGTGATATCACAATCTCATATCCAATATAACATCCTGACTGTGGGTGGATGGAGCTCGCTCATTTTTAGACACAGACTTATGGGAAACCAACGGAACATATCAAACTGGAACAAACTAAACCAAATCAGACAGAACCGAAGAGTACAGCCCTGCTGAAAACAACTTCTTAAAGGGGCCTAAACTGGTCTTTGCTGGTTCAAACTGGTCTCCCACCCTGTAGTCAGCAGCATAGTCTTGTTTTAAGGTGTTTTTTTGAGGCACAAAAGTGTTGAAGGTTACTGAGCGTTTCATTTTAGCTCGTTTCCTCTGTTTACTGTCATCATAAAAAAAACCTCAACAAATTCAGGAACCTTGCCAATGACACTACGGCAGCAAAACTGTCAACAATAATAAATTATGCATTTATTTGTGGCATAGATTTGGATAGGGTTTAATTACACTAGCGATTGTGTTTTCTTTTCATGCTGTTTGCTTTTGCGGCTTTCAGCCGTGGCTAGCCATGCACATTGTGCAAACAGTCAACTATTAGCCTTCAATTGGCTGATAATTCTTTGTGATTGTGTTCATTTAATTGTAAATCATTGTCAGTGGCCCTCCTTCAAGGGTGAAGTCAATGTTGATTTGTCAAAATTGAAGTCAATGCTGTTTAACACCATCATTTTGCACTTGAAACTATCATCTTTTGATGATACTGCATGTCACTGTGAAAACTTTTTCCGTTTGAAATTGTACTCTTCCACATGCTTGAAAATACATTTATGGGAAAGAAAACTATTTGTTATATAATTTAAATCACATTAAGGGGTATAAAAAAATCTAATCAAATCAGGAATTAATCTAATCTGAAAATTAAAGAGGGAATTAAAATGATTAACCAGCTGCATCAAGAAAAAACTATAAAACAAATGTTGACTAGTTAAATTATCTTTTGATTTGATTCAATCGGATGCTTTTCAGAAGAACAAAAAATTTTCATAATTTATTAGCCCTAAACCATGAGCTCGAAACCATATAATTAATGATAATTCCCTGTGACTGGGGATCCATAAATTGTCTTAATTGCCAACTTTAAGCTCAGTGAAATTGTCTCTTTAAGACGTATTTCCTCTTGCATTGATAATTGCCTTCTAAGGACATATTTCAAGCCTAAATACAGATTAGCATCAATTTGCACGCATGCTTTCATTATTATTATGTCTTGCTTTGCAGTTTGTGCCTAGAATGTTCTTTATCAACAGTGCAAATGCTATAAATGTGCTTTCCTTTGGCTTCCTTGCATTTGGTTATATTTGGCAATAAAACAGCTTGATAATTAGAGAACCGCATGAGCGGGTGCCTTGCTGAAAGCTTTGTGCTATAATTAGATTCTGTTTGCTATGTTTTCAGGAATGATTTAGCTGAAATGATTCTGCACCTTCTGGTCATGGCCGTAGGCAAGGATCCAGTCCTCCTGCTCAGGGTGAAACAACAGGCTGAGGATGTAGAAGTTGAGGCGATATTTTTGATAGGTGGCGCCTTCATCTGAGCTGATGAGCAAACTGCTCTCCACCTCTGGATCTGTCAGCAGCATGATCTGAAACACAGAAAACAGGTTCTTAGTCTCTGCAGAATTTCTTCACTGTCCCTCAGGGACCGAATGCCTCGGTTAGTGGACCTCAGGAGCTTCATCTGTTATCTTCTGTCTACAAATAGACATGTAGAACAATGAGAGACTGCAATAGCAAGACCAGTGCATATGTCTGCTTCAATAAAACACATTCAGTTTAACTGAAAAAGAAACTTATTAAAACTAGTCACAGTTTTCAGAGAACAACTAATTCACTTGAATAGTTGGTTAAACAGTACAACCGAAATTCAGCCGTAGGTAATCACTGTGTGCTGATATACAGTCATATATCATGGCTACAAGAGTGCAAATACGTAAGAAACAGAGTGTCTTTAAAATCCCTCTTTTATGCAGAACTACAAATCTAAGTTTGTTAGTTTAGCAGCTGAGCAAAGCCTCTGTTACTAATGCGAAAAGGTCAGTTTAGAACTAGTAATGAAGGAACGTTGTGTTGTGTTAACTTATTGTATTACTGTATTAAAAGCTTGCTGTATTATGTAGAGTATCATTAGAGAGAGAAGAACTGAACAAGTGTGATTACCTGCATATTCACAATCAAATATTAGTTTGAAGCGTTATCTTCGTCGTACTATCCTTTCATCTGTTAAGGGTGATTTGCAATGACAGCACTGCTCAGTGCATTTGCTGGCTGGGCCTACGAGCTGTTGTTGAAAGTTAAAATAATTTCCAACGTTTCAGCATTGTCTCTTTTAATATAAAAATCTTTACAGCTGACTCTCTCATAAAAACAGTCACTTTTTGCCGTCTAACGGCAGAACAATGGAACTAAAATCACCATCATGAACACACACACACACACACACAGTTTCCCAATACTAAGTACTATTATTTATACAAAATATTATTTATTAAATAATGCTATTTAATACACAACAACAATAGCCATTAAAAAAGTTGCTAGGCAATTCAGTCAAAAGTACAAAGGCAGCGCTGTGATATACACCATTGAAGTTACATAAAAAAATAACGTGAAGAGATTTTGACTTCAGCCAAGATTTTTTGCTCTGGGACAAATAATAGATTAATGAGACCAAAGACTGTCTCTTAGATTAAACCAAAACAAATTATATATGATGTTTAATCACTATAGTGACAGTGTCAAATTCCAGAAGATCTGGCCAAAGTGAGGCTCCTCTTGGTGAGTTCATGAGCTCTGAAAAGCCACTCACATCTCTGAAAACATTGAAGCAAATTTTCGAACTGACATTATCTTTATTAACAAACCACATATCTGAAGTCTAAGCAAGTACATTATAACCTAAAAACTCTTAAAATTACATTCCGTGACACAAAAGCAATATCATTAATAAAATTATTGTCGATTTGCTTGAATATCGCACTCTTATCAGCTAATCAGGTTCAAGGACCAGGAAGAACTGTTGTATAAACATATATAATATTGTTTTTATTCAGCATGGATGCATTAAATGGATTAAAAGTGACACTAAAGGCATTTATGGTAATAAGAAAATTTTTTTTTTTTTTTGGGTTGCTGAAAATTCTGTTTTGCAATTATAGGAATTTAGCAAATTTGTAAAATGGACTAGTAGATAGATTAATTAATTAAAAATGAATATTATAGATTATTAAAATAGGTTAATATGTTAAACACTTCTTTTAAATAGTAACAGTTACATAATTACATGTTGGTATTAAACCTGGAATGTTCCTTTAAAAACAAATACAAGTCAATCACAATAAAAAAATAAATAATAAATAATAAATAAAAACATTACTGCATCTCAATTTGTATTTCACCTACAAGACAGGAAGCTCATAAATTTGATGAACTCACAAACCGTGTTCCTAATTTGCAAGGCATAATGAAGACTTTTAAACTTGTGGCAGCTCTGCCTTGTGATCTCTTCATTTCCAGTCCCTGATTTGCTTGGTTTAATCTTATCATAATCGCAGTGGATCACAAACATAAATCTCTTTAACGCTGTCAATCTTGCAACATGCTCCAATGAGTAATTCATTACGGCATGAGCGTGAACACACTTTAACTCACCCTAAAGCCAGTCAGACCGCTAAATCTATAATTTCCCTAGAGCTTTTTTTTCCTTTTCTGTTTTAGAGTGCCACCAGTCTTAAGTTTGTGCCAATTTTGAAAAGAAATAAATAAATATAATCAGCCTCAAATATAATTGAATCAGCGAGGCTGAACCGTTTCGAAACCTTATCGCTGACAGAGAGCTGGAGGTGTCGGGGTCTAAGGATTGTGTGTCTGAGCTCCACGGTTTACATCATCACTGAATGGTTGAATTGCTTTAGGCTCGTTTCTTCCTGTTCCACTGGGTTTGTAAAGCTTTAAACAGACCGGATTTTAACTCTTCTCACAGCAACTTTATGGACACAAGTTTCGATTATATATCAGATCAATAGCCCTCTTGCTGATGTAATACGGGTCAATGCAACTTGTTCAAGGACCTGTCCCTTTTCTTTCTGGGCACATAAAAACGTCAGTGTCCACTTCGGAATCGGTTTCCATTTCAGATGCATTCTTGACATAGCTCTCCAGGGCAATAGTATTATAAAGTGGAGCAGGGCAGCAGAGCTCGCCAGCCCATTCGTCAAACGGGACATGCTAATGCTAACCATAGTGGCTGGACCCCAAACGACAAGCTCATCAATCATTACTGCCAACTCTACCGACATGACCCATATGCCAACCAATCAGCATTGGTATTTGGGTTGCTCCATTGATGGATAACTTATTTTCTTTTAACATCTGATTGCTGCTATACATTTCTAAGACAAATTTAAATAATGATTTATTGACTTTTGATATATATATATATATATATATTTTTTGTCTGTTCATCAATGTTATGTGTTCAGCACATAAATCTAATGGAAGGATTAAAATGGGAACATACACTCTTAAAAAAAAAGGTGCTTCACAAGGCCATAGAAGAACCTTTTTTGTCTAAATGGTTCTCTAAAGAACCTTAAACAACTGAAGAATCTTTCTGTTTCACAAAAGGTTCTTTGTGGCAAAAGAAGTTTCTTCAGATTATAAAAAGGTAAGAAAGAGATGGTTCTTTAAAGAACCTTTGACTAAATGGGTCTTTGTGGAACCAAAAATGGTTCTTCTATGGCATTGCTTGAAGAACCTTTTAAATCACCTTTATTTTTAAGAGTGTATGTGACCCTGACCACAAAACCAGTCATAAGGGCCAATTTTTTTTTTTTAATTAAGATGTATACATTCTAAATAAATCTGTAACGTGAGGGTGCAAAAAAATCTAAATATTGACAAAATCACCTTTAAAGTTGTCCAAATGAAGTTCTTAGCTATGCATATTTTTAACCAGAAATTAAGTTTTGATATATTTTCGGTTAAATTAAAAACTTACTGACAAAATTAAAATGTAGCCTACTGTACCGAAAAGTTAAATAAAAAAAAAATAATTACTGTACTCAAAAAAAAAAAAAAAAACTGTACTGTATTTAAATATAAAGTAAAAAATGTACAGTAGGCCTACTTGATAAAAATAAATAAATAAATAACAGGCATCATTTAGACGCCTTGCAAACATACTTAGGGGTAAAATTATTTCATTAATGACTTACCCCCATTTCGTCCCAAACCCGTAAAAGCTTTGTTCGTCTTGGAACAAAAATTAAGATATTTTTGATGCATTCTGACAACAAAATTAACATGATCAATGTCCAGAAACGTAGCAAGGAGATCGGTAAAATAATCCATGTGACATCAGGGGTTCAACCGAAATTTTACAAAGCTACGAAAATACTTTTTGCACGCAGAGAAAACAAAAACAATGACTTTATACCACAATCCACTAGTGGTATGCGTACCGCACTTTGAGAACCAGTGCTCTATTGTTTATAATTATGTATTTTAACAGTTTTGTTTAATAAAACTATATGATTACTTGCTTTTGACACATTTAAAAAAAATAAATTATATATATATATATATACATATATATCATTGCCTCATTGCTATTATATGTGTATTTTAAGTCATTTTAAAGGCTACTGTTCACTTAGGTCTATATTTTTATTACTACAATATATATAATTATCCGATTACTTGATTAATCATAAGAATAATCGACATATTACTTGATTACCAAAATAACAGCCCTACTTCTATGTGAGCAGTGCTTCATTGTTATACTATTGACAGCTGACCTTGTTTGCCCACAACATTTTGCTGAAATATCACTAATGTGACTGTACTCTTACAGTGTAAATCCAAGAGTAAATTAACCACATACCACATATATGCACACACATATACATGTATGAGAGATACACACAGTGTGTAGCCATGAAATCAAAGACATTTCCCTCAAAAACTGATCACATGAGACACATCTGAGACAGGTTTTAACACCAGGTATAAACAGGGTTGAAAAATCAATGACATTAACATTTCTGTGTGAACTGTCTGACTTAAAGGATTTGTTCACTTCCAGAATAAAAATTTCCTGATAATTTACTCACCCCATGTCACCCAAGATGTTGATATCTTTCGTTCGTCAGGCGAAAAGAAATCAAGGTTTTTGAGGAAAAAACATTCCAGGATTTTACTCCATACAGTGGACTTCAATGAGGTTCAGAAGGTCCAAACTGTAGATTCAATGCAGCTTCAAAAGGTTCTACTCGATCCCAGCGAAATGATTGGCCGTTTTCTAAAAAAAATATCTTTGTGGATGGAAAGGTCATGCCTGACGTAGGAGGAAGTACCAACCCAGTGTTTACAAAGCGAACGCGCAAAGAAAGTCAAACACCCTTTACAAAAAAAAAAAAAGAATGTTGGAGGATTTTGAAGTTGGAGGAGAAAAAGATTTTTTTTGTCCTACCCTACCTTTCTAGACCAAAGTACACAGATGAAGAACTAACCACACGTGACTTCCAACTTCCAGTGTGATTACATAATGCATAAAATCGAGCTAGTGCAAGACGAGCATTGTTTAAAAGTATATCAGTTTTCATTTTTTTACAAAATGACAGATTTCACTACATAAGAATCGTAATCCTCGACTGGGATCAAGCCCTTTAAGTCCTTTAAGTCCTTTAAGTCAGACCTGTATCAATCAGATTATTCTAGAATCCAGCAGAATGAACAGAAAGTGCACATATCAGTCATACAAGCTCTCACATGCTTTGAAGATGTTTTGTGGATTAATGCTTTTCTGCATTTCTGTACCTGACACAGACATATGAAAATACAATATGCAGATAAGTGAAGCTCGCTCACTTTCGTTTGACCATCGGTTGAGCTGAAATAGAAGACAGAGAGACACAGGTAGAAAGAATGTGAGCGCGAGACACTGCAGATGCTCCAAAGAAATGTAGTTAAAAGATGAAATACAGATTCGCTATTTCGCATACCTACTTTACAATGCTTTGATCAGCAGTGTAAAGTGAAATGCAGATAATTCAAGAACAAGTAATTTCAGTTTTAGATAAAATTAAGGATGGTCTGCGCTGGCCTTGTCGGCTTCCCCTTTATAATGTGAGTTACACATTACCAAGGGCAATTAATTTTATCTTCTTTTCTCCGTCTGCACACTCATGCAGCCTTGCAAAATCCACCTCCGTATCTTTCCTCTGATTCTGTATGTTAAGTCCCTATCAGTGACTTGAAGCATAAGAGCAGAGGTTTCTGGAAAGACAAAGGTTAATGAAGCAGCAGATGAGGTGGCTGGAGAGATGCTTAGAGAGCGTGGTGGAGAATCTTTGAGTCCCGCTGTGCAGCGCTACGTCGCCTCTGATAGAATATTAATGAAATTAGGAACATGTTTCGGCTCCATCTTAAACTAATTGGATTGTCTCACTCCCGTAAATCCTGACTATAACGAGGTCGGTCATGAATGTCTTTTTTTTTATACACTAACCTGACTTGGATAAATGGTCTTCCGAGCTTGGAATTCATATTTTTCCTACGTACAGATAAAAACCATAAAGATGGAAGAGAAGAATGAGTCAAAGCATGTTATAGGCCAGACTTAAACATATGTCGCTTACTTTTGCACCACTGCAGACATGCCACCAATGTGCCAAAGACCCAGGAGGGAATTTAGCTTTTCAATACTATGGTCAAAAACAGCTCAAATTACAAAATAAACAAATAAAATATAATAATAAGTTCATTAAAATTAAAAACACAGCTGTTTTCATTTCTTCAGAGTTCAGACCAAATGCAACATAAATCATACTTGTGTCACTTATTCATAAAAACTATTATTTTATCATGGATATTTATAAGTAAATGACAGCATTATCTATAAAAAATCCTATTGAGAAAATGCATTACGTCTTGTTTCAGATGGCAATATTCATATTTGCATACTATGTTCCAAATGTGATCATCTATTCAAGTTTCTGACATTCTCTCAGTGTGGGGTTTGTGCTCCCTACGAAGATCCCCAGTGGACAACTACTTAAATTTAAATCTGTTTTTCATAAAGACTTCAGAAGAATATAGTATGTGAGTCATACTGACTACTTTTACAATACTTTTATGTCCTTTTTGGAGCTTTACAGTTTGAATTGATATCCTCTCATCGTCGTTTTTCTTCCTTTGGGTTCTACAAATAAATTACATAATAATATGGGTTTGGAGAAGTAGAAAAAGATGCTGTAAAATAAATCAGTATAGGTCTAGTGACAAAACTTTTTTTTTTCTAGTGAAAAGTGTATGTTTGCATTATTCAAAAGCTGTCACAGTTTGTTTCTCAATAAAGTCATTATTAAGACAGAGACAAAAATCTAATAAAATATATTTTTTACTATACTTTTTGAGACAATTTATTTTAAACTCTAATTCTAAATTTCTTCAGTTTTTCAATAAACTGTAAATGGTTTAATAACTTGTGAATATTGTTGTCAATATTTACATTAAATTGATCCATTTAAAACTTAATTTTTAGATAGTATCATATAATAACAAATTATTTTATTTACATTTCTTTTTTAATTAAAGGATAGCATACATTAAAAAATACAGAAATATATATAAAACAGATAATCAGAAAAAAAAAACATTTAAAAATGGATTTAACCTAGACTTATTAAATACCTATTAAAAAAAAAAAACATGTAAAAACTTAATTTTTACATAGTATCATATAATATCAAATTATTTTCTATAGAAATTTAACTTACTAAATACTATTAACAAACATGTATTAAATACCCAGAAATACATTTAATAGCACAAAATTTAAAAGTAAAATAAATAAAAGGTGTAAATAAAATGTCTTTTAAAAAAGTTAGCTTTTCACAGTATGTTTTTTTCCCCAATAAACCTAAATAAACAGTATAACAACTTGTGCATATTGTTAACAATGCTTAGATTAAATTGATTCATTAACATTTTTAGATTTAATAGCAGATTTTTTTATTAATAGCACAATTACTTAGCACAATTTAAAAGTAAATAAATAAAAAGTGTGGGAATAAAATAATAATATTGGCAATATTTACATTTAATCGATCGACTTAAAACTGAATTTTTAGACTGTGTCATATAACAATAACAAATTATTTTATATACATTTTTGTGTAAAAATGATAGCATACATCATAAAATATATAAAGGTACAAACAGATAATCAGTTTCTCAAATGTAAAAGTGAAAAAAATGTATTAAATAAACCAAAACATGACAGCAAAATTTTTAAGTAAAATTTTAAGTAAAAAAAAAAGGTTTTAAATACCAAGAAAAGAAGCACAACATTTATAAAGTAACATAAATAAAACATGTGGGAATAAAATATCTTTATTTATTTATTTATTTTTTTCATTGCTGGTAATATTTACATTAAACTGATCCATTAACTCCATTTTTAGATTTAATAGCACATTTTTATTTAATATCACAACATTCAAAAGTAAACGTTTAATAAATAAAAACTGTGGGAATAAAATGACTTAACAAAACATATAATTGTTTTCTTTAATGATTTTAATGAATTCCATTTATGCACACCAAATGTGTGTATTCTCTCTCTTTACAGACTATAAAAGAAAAAAAAATAATAATATTGCCATAACACAGTAGCAGAGAAGGTTAATGTTATTATAACCTTATTGACCAGTAGAGGACAGTTAATCTATGCTTATTGAATTTGTGATTAGATGAAAATGAAGTCTCATTAAAAATGTGTACATAAGCTTATAGTTCTTATTTAAGTACACACACACACACACACACACACACACACACACAATGCACCAGCATGCATGCACCATGTTCTTTTTTCCTCTGATGCCTAAACATCATTAAAAAACTGTAAACCAAGCTGTTTGGCCTTACAGTGCTTACGCTTATGTTTTTTAGAACACACAAATCTCTGCAACAGTCTTTGTAGGTGTGTACAGGTGGGCCACGCTTTTTTCCGGCATCTAGCACAGGAATGACTGAGCGCTAAGTTGCTTTTCCTCCCTTGCTGATGCCACAGATCTGAGGACTGAATCTGCTCCCTGAACTCAGAGCTGTGTTGTTGTTTTTTTTCTCTGCTCTTATTAGGGATGCAGGTGGTGAACCCGTCCATATTGCCTTATTAACCAAGGCTATTGTTTGCTCGCAGGAGAACTGACCAATTAGGGCGAAATGCTGTGTCGGGTCCCAGGTGAGTGCTCAAGGTGTTCACAAAACATCCAAGGTGCTGTTATTTAAGGTTGCCTTGGGAGACAGGGGTGCTGGGATAACTCAGGCCGGTTATTGTGTGTGTACGTGTGTGTGTGTGTGTGTGTGGGAGAGAGGTACTTTGCGTTTGGGCTGTGTTTTTCTGTGGTGAATCAATCTCAATACATTTTTATTTCCTTTTCCAGAAAAAATGAAAATTCTCACCCACATGTCTTTTTTAGACACACGTCTTTATCTATATGACTTATTATTTTTTTTATTTTTTCTGTGGAATGCAAAGAAAAAACTTTCAAAATGTGTTTCAATTCATTGTACTGAGGGGGTTTCTTTAAAAAAAAGTTATATCTTTTTAATGGTCTGACTTTACTTTTTCACACATTAAGAGTGAAAACTTTGAATTTGAAGATCAGGGTAAATTTGACTTATTTTATCTTCGGGGAAACATGTAAGTATTCTATAGCATCTGAAAGGCAGTACTAAATGACAAAAAATTATATTTAGGCTAAATAAGAGAAATAACATACACATCTCCATTCTGTTCAAAAGTTTTCACCCCCATCTCTTAATGTATGGTTTTTCCTTCTGGAGCATCAGTGAGCATTTAAACCTTCTATAATTGTTGCCTAATAGTCCCTCAGTTGTCTTCAGTGTGAAAAGATGGATCTCAAAATCAAACAGTCATTGTTGGAAAGGGTTCAAATACACAAAAATGCTGGAAAACCAAAAAATTTTTGGGACCTGAATGAGTTTTCTGAAGAACAGCAGGCAGTTTAACTGTTCAGGACAAACAACATGAACGACTCATGAACAACTATCACTAAACAAAAAAACACAGCTGTGCATCATTCAGGTAACAACACAGTATTAACAATCAAGGGGATGTACATTTTTGAACGGGGTCATTTTTATAAATTCAACTAATATTTTCTCTTGGGGACTATATGTAAACATCTTTTTTGTGAAATATCTTATTCAGGTCAGTACTAAATAAACAATAACATGCATTTTGTATGATCCCTCTTATTTTGGCAAAATAATTAACATTTTACAAATTCTGAATGGAGGATGTAAACTTTTGACCTCAAATGTACATATATAAAAACTCAATTTTATGGAATAACACCCCAAAAACTGATGTCACAACCGAAGTCACCAAATGTTTCCGTCGTGACTGTTTCGGTAGTGACAATTTTAGATACTTTTGAGCCTAGCTCAAAAATGCTAATCAGCGCAGTTTAGCTAGTACAGTTCAGAACAGTTATACACATAAAAACTAAAAATTATGGAATAACTCACAGAAAGTGTGCTTAATTGCAGAAAAAAAAAAGTGTTTGGTCGTGACGTTCCTTAAAGTTACACACAGATTTTCAGACTTTTGAACACATTTACCTTAAAATGATGGGGCCTCACACCTTGTAGCCATGGTAGCGAGGGACACAAGAATACTTCCTGATCATAAATTTAGGTGTGTAGTTAAAATAAAATGCAAAAATGTTTTCAATATTGATTTCATAAGTTGAAATTTAGTAATGAAATGAAATGAAATTACTTTTTAAAGTAACTAGTAAGGTAACACGTTGTTTTTACAATAAAAAATCCGCAACGCAAGTTACTTTGTTTTCTCATTTGTGACCCTGGATCACAAAACCAGTCATAAGTTGCTGGGGTATATGTGTAGCAATAGCCAAAAATACATTGTATGGGTCAAAATTATCGATTTTTCTTTTATGTCAAACATAATTAGGATATTAAAGATAATGTTCCATGAAGATATTTTGTAAATTTTGATTTACAATTGATGCAATCAGTTAGAGTAATTAAAATTATCCTCTATATATCACCAGAGAAAAGTCTCTCTTTTTTATTGGAGCTA